>JARPMR010000010.1:15151802-16351802 GCA_029955525.1 Oeneis ivallda
AAACTATGCTAGTTAGAGCATTGGTTTTATTTATCCTGTAAAATATACGTAAATTTCTATTGACCATAATTATTTCGATTTGATTTTTCGATTGGTAAACTTCGGAGATAAGGGGGGGGGGGGGCGGTATTTTTTTCGACATTTTGGCCGATTACTCAAAAACTATTATATATAGAAATAAATAAAAAACTGTTTTAGAATGCACAAGTAAAGGCCTTTCATATCATACCCCACTCGGTATGATTATCTTACTTTGAAATTTCAAACCCCTGATTTTCCCCCTTTTTTAATTAAACTAAATAATTTTCGCGTTGATTTTATTTTTCCTGTAAAATATATATATAAACTTCTATTGACCATAATTATTTCAGATTTTTCGATTGGTAAACTTCGGAGATAAGGGGGGGGGGGGGGGGGGGGGGGAACGGTATTTTTTCGACATTTTGGCCGATTACTCAAAAACTATTATATATAGAAATAAATAAAAAACTGTTTTAGAATGCACAAGTAAAGGCCTTTCATATCATACCCCACTCGGTATGATTATCTTACTTTGAAATTTCAAACCCCTGATTTTCCCCCTTTTTTAATTAAACTAAAATAATTTTCGCGTTGATTTTATTTTTCCTGTAAAATATACATAAACCTCTATTGACCATAATTATTTTAGATTTTTCGATTGGTAAACTTCGGAGATAAGGGGGGGGGAACGGTATTTTTTTCGACATTTTGGCCGATTACTCAAAAACTATTATATATAGAAATAAATAAAAAACTGTTTTAGAATGCACAAGTAAAGGCCTTTCATATGATACCCCACTCGGTATGATTATCTTACTTTGAAATTTCAAACCCCTGATTTTCCCCCTTTTTTAATTAAACTAAAATAATTTTCGCGTTGATTTTATTTTTCCTGTAAAATATACATAAACCCTCTATTGACCATAATTATTTCAGATTTTTCGATTGGTAAACTTCGGAGATAAGGGGGGGGGGGCGGTATTTTTTTGACATTTTGGCCGATTACTCAAAAACTATTATATATAGAAATAAATAAAAAACTGTTTTAGAATGCACAAGTAAAGGCCTTTCATATGATACCCCACTCGGTCGGACGGAGAAAGTCTCACCATAAGGGTTCCATTTTTACCATTTTGGTACGGGACCCTAATAGTCATAATATGATTATTATAGAAGCGAAGTAGTATTTACTGAATAATTACGAAATCTGACGAACTATAAAGCCTGAAAACTTGTATAGTCACCAATAAACACTGCAGCTTACAGTCCATTATAAATAATTTAACAGGTAGGTAGGTTCTTTGTAGAATTTAAGAAAAAATAATTAATAATTATTTTTATGGAATCTCAAAGGCTGAAATGGGGCATAGAAGGTTGTAAAAGTCTTATGTTTTTGTACCACAGAAATAACAATATAGGGCATAATCCAAAAAATAAAACATTTAAGATTTCTATTGTACTGCAACAAATTACATTATTTTCGAACCAATCACTTCCTCTGGGACACTAATTTTACTCGGAATGCGATTTCGGCATTTAAGGAAATTAAAAATAACTGTTTTATTGGAAGAAAACATGAATTCGTATTATTCTAGCAAAGTAAAAAGATTATAAAAATTCCGTAGCCACTGCTCAGATTGATGTCCTCCGACATGTATATCTATGGCCAGTCTATGTACGTTATAACTGACATCCTGTTACCTAGTTTTCTGCGCCATCATCAGATCCTCATCCTCGATCCTCGATCATCATCTATCTAACACCTACTCATTGAGACCATACTAATACAAACACACTAAGTATATATGCTGTAAGTTGCTGAGGAGTTGAGTAGTTATCCCGAAGACTACTAAATGCTGCAGCATCAGCTCAAGTTTACCATGCCTTGTAAATGATCCGAAGTAACAGTACACCTTCAAATCAATCGCACCAGTGAAAGTTTACGTAAGTAAGACCTTTTAATCAAGTAGGAAATGAGCTTCAAACGCCTGAACACATCTTTATAATTTATAGATAAGATCTACTTCGATTACGTTAGCTTTCAAACAGAAAATACCGCATCAAAACCGGTCCATTCGTTAGGGAGCTACGAGGGATATACAAAAATACCACTCAAACACACAAAAATACACTCATACACACACAGATACATACGTCAAACTTAAAACACCCCTCTTTTTTGTCGGGGGTTAAAAATCGGGATTTTTATATAAAAAAAGTGTTGCAGCAGACGCGTGTACAGATAACGGCTTGTTTCATGACTTAGTCCGAATTAAACGTTTTAAATAAGTACAAAAGTATACATACATCTACGAGGGTAAACTAGGCACTAAAAACAGAATATCTGACCTAAAACTCGTATTTAATATATTTTGCTCTTTAGCGAGTAATCTGTATACGAGTAGAAAGCGGAATCACGTCAATAAGGGTTACCACCTTCAAATGTCCAGACGCAGGACACGAAGATAAAATTAACAGGTATTAATAATATTATTATTATCAGACTTTTTTTAAAGCACACAGGCATTATTAGCATAATATTTTATTGATATCTAAAAAAAACCTGATTTCGTCACTGACTCACTCACTGATGATCAACAAAATTCTTAGGGTACTTCCTGAAAGCTGAAATTTGGTATGTAAGCTACTATTAGTACACAAACAATAAAAAAACCTAAGTCTTGGAACTTTTGCCCCCCGACCCCTTAAACTAGTGGTTCGCCCCGAACTGAGACCTCGCGGTATCCCATAATTCCCATAAGCTAGTTTTAACTATATTATATTGTAATTAAAACGCGCCGAATCTGATGACGTCAATCATCATCTGCTTTCGTGGATGGGATGCGTATGTCTACAGTATTTTACTAAAATTCAGCTGGTTCGCTGAAGGGGTGTTACGTAGTATACGATTTCATAATAAAAAAAATTATAAACTGCCATGACTGCGCGCTTGCGGCTTCTGCGGCGAGCATGTCTAGATGCTCGCCGCTCATCTTTACATTCAAAGACACAGTACCATCAGAGAGAGAGATCATACGGTAGTAAATAGGTTAACTTATACTATACTTACTATAACTTATACTATACTTATACTATAACTTTTGCAAAAACAACGTGATACTTTTATTGATAATAATTTGCTTATTGAATAACATAATTAGTAATAGACAAAATCAGAATAGCTGATGCAAAACTGTATTTACAATATTAAAGACAGCGCCATCTATTAACATTATCTCGGGAACCTTGATCATTTAAATAATGGTTCATTCTTAGATTAATTACTCGAAATATTCTTAGGGTTCATTACAAGTTTTTTATCAGCTTGCTTTGTTCGTATATTTTGTCCGTCAACATTGGTAACAAATATTCGGTCAAAGTAAGATCCACATAGATTGAGCCTGTTTGATAGAGGATGAAGTTCTTGATAGTATAACTATTCTATAGGTACGTCTTACAGTATAGTGAAGTTTTGTTAAAAACATTGATGCCCATTTAAACTCAAATAATTTCTTTCTTTATAATATTTATCTAATCTTAGTATTTGTTGTTCAAGTACAGAATATAACTCAAATTATGTGTAAGTTTCAAGTTTTAAAACAAAGTGGTTTTAGAGATCTAGCCTCGAATACAATCTCCACTTTGAAAGCCCCCCATTTCGTCAATTTTAGGAAAAAAAATAAAAAAAAATACTTGTGTACTCTGTTTCAAATTATCTTTAAAATGAGGTACTGCAACCCTATGAAATGCAAAAAAATATATTTTACTTCGCATTCGCTTCTATGAGAGCCCCCCTGAAATAAAGATTTTTATAACTTTTTAAGCCATTTTCGGCTGGAGGCCATCGGTTGACATATCATATCTAAAATTGAAGTAATTACGTTCAGTAATTCAGAAGTTATAAGGCTCTGACAGACGGACGGACGGACGGACGGACAAGTGCAAATTCACTCAAGTAAACTCAGAGACCTTCGCTTCGCTCGGTCGACTAGGGGATGGAAGTTTGTATGAGAATTCCGCAAATTTTGATGCTAGAGGTCTTAAAATTGATATTATAGAGACTCCTTGTTATAAATAATAAACAAAATAAAAAACTACTATTATAAGCAACTTACAAAAAGAAGTGAAATCCCACCAAAAACATTTTCATGTAAAATGTTGCCAAGATCATATGACTTGCACTGTCAAAAAATTATCAGATCTGTTCCGGCTTCTATTAAAACCGGTCCAGCATCGCGGCCACGGCGCGGGACGCGGGGCGAGCGCGGGGAGCAGTCGGCCAGACGACAGCGGTCATCGCATTCACACTTTGACTCAATGTTCATTTTATACATGCATTAAAAGCAACTTAACAGATCTCATGTAGAGACAAGCTTCTAACTCTAGACGCCCTAACTTACAAGCCCTAACTTCACAAATTCTACACCTTAGTCAAAATATGTGGCTTGGCCGTTTCGTTACTACTAGAACTATTGTATAACAGAAAAGGCCTAAACCTAGGCTGCTAGGTTCTTCTCTTCTTCTTCATCAACCGATAGACATCCACTGCTGAACAAATGTCTCTTGCATGGACTTCCACAGTTCTCGGTCTTGCACCGCCTGTATCTAGAGGCTCCTTGCTACTCTGATGTAGTCGATCCATTCTAGAGTCTAGACCACCCTAAGTTCCGGGAAGTAGCCTAGATTTACAAGACAGCTGGAAGCCCTAGTCTATGCTAAATACGTGTACAGGTGTGCGGGCGGGCGGGCCGCACAAGGCTCCGCCCCGCTTCCATTGTTTCATCGCTAACTCGCTCAAATTGAATAAATTAAAGCCAAATTTAATAACTCTATTAAGTTTCTGCCGACATAAACAACTCTTGACGTATGCTGGTCCGGACGTTATCAGGGGCGATTTTATTCAATTAGTTTCAGATGCTTAGCGTGGGGTTGTTGAAAGCTTTTTATACTGATTATCATCTGTGCTGTTTTATTACATTTTATTAACCGACTTCAAAAAAAAGAGGAGGTTCTCAATTCGACGCGTATTTTTTTTTGTCGATGTTACTCCATATCTTCGTCAAATCTGAACCGACTTCAATATTTTATTTTAATTTTTTGTTGATGCTACTCCATAACTTCGTCAAATCTGAACCGTTTTCAATCATTTTTTATTAGGGTTCCGTACCCAAAGGGTACCAACGGGACCCTATTACTAAGCCTACGCTGTCCGTCCGTCCGTCCGTCCGTCCGTCCCTCCGTTCGTCCGTCTGTCAGCGGGCTGTATCTCGTAAACCGTAATAGATAGACAGATGAAATTTTCACATATTATGTATTTTTATTGCCGCTATAACAACAAATAATATAAATTAAATTAAATTAAAAAAATTAAATTAAAATATTTCCATGGGTACATGGAAATATTTTTATTTAATTTTTTTAACGGAACCCTAAAAGAGCGAGGCCCGACTCGCACTTGGCCGATTTTTTGATAAATCGGCTAAAATGTCGAAAAAAATACCGTTCCCCCCCCCCCCCCCCCCTTATCTCCGAAGTTTACCAATCGAAAAATCTGAAATAATTATGGTCAATAGAGGTTTATGTATATTTTACAGGAAAAATAAAAGCAACGCGAAAATTATTTTAGTTTGATTAAAAAAGGGGTAAAATCGGGGTTTTGAAATTTCAAAGTAAAATAACTATACCGAGTGGGGTATCATATGAAAGGCCTTTACTTGTGCATTCTAAAACAGTTTTTTATTTATTTCTTGATATATATTTCTAGATAGTTTTTGATTAATCGGCCAAAATGTCGAAAAATCTGAAATAATTATGGTCAATAGGGGTTTATGTATATTTTACAGGAAAAATAAAACCAACGCTCTAACTAGCATAGTTTTTTTATATTAACAATAAACCTCTACAAACAAAGATAACGATAAATAAGCAAATTAATATAATATTATCGTTTTACTTTTACTTTTGGAGTACGGAACCTTCGGTGCGCGAGTCCGACTCACACTTGGCCGGCTTTTTTATATTTTCCCGAGACACTTTTGCAATTTTTTGAATGGTTCTTCATTTATAATTTTTACCACTCCTTTTCATTACCCACTAAAAAGCGATGATAGCCTGGTGGTTAAAACTTTGGCTTCCTTTTCGGGGGGTCCGGGCTTCGATCCGAGGCACGCTTCATCTCTGAACTTTCGGAGATAAGTATGTGCGTTTTAAGAAATTTAATATCACTTGCTTTAACGGTAAAGGAAATCGTCGTGAGGACTGAGGAAACCTGCATTCCTGAGAGTTCTCTATAATGTTTTCGAAGGTATGTGAAGTCTACAATCCACACATGGCCAGCGTCACATGGCCACATCTATCTAACACCTACTCATTGAAACCATTCTAATGAGCCCAAACACTATATCTGCTGTATGTTGCTGAGGCTTTGCTGAGGAGTTGGGTATCCAGTAGACTACTTGATGCTGCAGCATCAGCTCAAGGTGACAATGTCTTAGAAATAATCCGAAGTAATAGTCCAGCAAATTTCAAATCAATAACACCAGTGCAGTGAAAGCTTGCTAGACCCTTTAATCAAGTAAGAAATGAGGTGATGATCTTCAAACTTCAATATTTTTCGTTGAAATCCATTTAATTTGGTATTTTACTCCAAAGGCGTTAAATAGGGGATTTTTAAATTAGTCATATCGAGCAACGGATGTACGTGATTCTTTGATGGGTGTGGTTTCGGACCTGCAGAGTTACAAGTTACTTTTTATCCCGATAAAACCAAGAATTCCCACGGGATTTTCAAAGAACCTAATTCCACGCAGGCAAAAGCTAGTATTTAAATAAATCTTATTATTAGACAAAAACTATGCAGTTTAGAATAAAATAAAAATATTTTTGTCATTAACGGTAACCAAAGGAAAAAGGAAAGAAAAAATTTATCTTTTAGTATAGAATGTGATATAAAGTCCTTTCATAAATGATGAAAGGGTCCACTTGAAAACTATTTTTTTTTAAATTCCTTATTTTGTTTAAAAGTTTGAAAAGTATAAAAATAAATAAGACAATTCCTTTCAAGTCAATATCACAAATAGGAGAGAAAAAGTCTTACCATAAGGGTTTCATTTTTACCATTTTGGTACGGAACCCTAATTATAAAATAATTTAATATAAAAACTTATTTTTAAAAATCGGGCAAGTGCGAGTCGGGCCTCGCTCTTTTAGGGTTCCGTTAAAAAATAATTAAATAAAAATATTTCCATGTACCCATGGAAATATTTTAATTTAATTTAATTTAATTTTTATTATTTGTTGTTATAGTGGCAATAGAAATACATAATATGTGAAAATTTCATCTGTCTATCTATTACGGTTTACGAGATATAGCCCGCTGACAGACGGACGGACGGACGGACTCGTAATACGGTCCTTAGTCGACTTAGTAATAGGGTCCCGTTGGTACCCTTTGGGTACGGAACCCTAAAAAACCGACGCCCGCACCACTACAAAGTAAATAATTTGTTGTTGATTTTTTAAAAACCGCTCGAACGATTTCGAAAAAATTTAAATGGGAAGTATATATACCCTTTCAAATTAATTTTGAAGTCTGTTAATAATGATAAATTCAAGTCTGTACCAATTTTCATAACATGTAATTGTACAAGCTAAAATTATTATTTATTCTGAAGGTTAATTTTTATTTTGTTTTAAATGTAAATCGAAGGAAAAAGTATAATACTATGTATAGACTTAATTTGTAGCTATCATGTGGACATTTTTTGCTGACCAGTGTTTTGAACTTTAATAATATTTTGTTTGTTTTCATTAAGGAATGATTAGAGCACACTTCTCGTGTTTTTATAGTGCTATAATTTATAGTGGTTTTTTCTGTTCTTAAATCAACTACAGACTTTAGGCTTTATTATCTCCATGCTCATTTCCAATTCGTTTCCAATTAAAAATGTGAACATTATAATATTTTATTAATAAAAATAAAATATACCATGCAAATTGCAATACATACATTTTTTCGGTAAAGCTGGATTAGCAGACATTCAGTGCATATTAGTTAATACCAAGGACAAGTTTGACAAGATACATGCATTTGAAAGAAAATTTTGAACTGTGCTGCAAAACATTCAAATTAATTTCTGTGACAAACTTACCAAAGTTGCATGTATGTCAACACACGAAGAGAATAGATATGTATCACTATTAAAATATGATTTTCCCTAATCTACCCTAAATTATCCTAACATATGTGCTAGATATGCTAAGTTTATTTTTGATATGTTTCATACTGATATTCTTTAGAATGGTTGTTGTATTCGATACAATTTACTATGTATTCTAAGATGTTACTTTATCAGTATAGTGTATGGTAAATTTCTTTTTAAATACATACTTTATTTAATATACAGGTGGATCGGAGGACATCACTCTTAAGGATTTTATGCACTTGAAGGAACTCGTTTCGGGTACAGTTCAATATAAACACTTTCACTTGTTTTATGATGTTTGTAGTGTTATTATGCTCCTTGCAGCGATACCACCCTTAAGAGTGATGCGCCCCCGGCGAACGCGCCACGTGACTGCCGCCTTTGCACAACCTTTGTGTTTACAACCACCCCCACCCCCCGCCCCGTTCCTCAACTTTTCCAGCCCCTCTCGCCACGACTATAATATTTTTCCGAGAACCAAAGCACATTTTGTTTGAGAGTAGATATTTTTTAATTAAAAAATATTATCAGTGTCATTTTCAGAATAATATTCACAGTCACAGTAATGAACGATACCTAATAATAATGATAAGGAGGCCATGCTATTATTATTTAGTTTATATATTAATTTATATTACTTATCATTATTTCTTACCCAATTTAAAAATACCCCATAATGTGAAAAATTCTAAAGTGTATTATTATTTACCGGAGCAAAAGATCGACATGATTTTATGCATGGATTTTTTGTTGCATGAGAGTGATCGAAGATGATAGGAGATTAATGCTAGTTAATTTTAAATACCTACCTATTGATGATATTGATTGGAATGATAACAGTGTACTTATCCTGAATTTTGTAAGTCTCTTATTCGACTTGCAAAGTACAACTACCACTATTGGTCGCAACCTAACTATTGTAGAAAAATATATTATTATGTTTCGTTTCAATGTTACTAAGGTACTAGGTGTACTAGTCAGGATTCCGGTGGACTGGAAACTAAGATAAGAAGCTTTGCGCCATAAAGCTGTGTATGGGGCTCGGGGGAACAAATGGGCTCGCCGACTACAGTAGGATAGTAGGTAATATTTATGAGTTATGAGTAAATAATTATAATATATTACTATAGTATAAAATATACTATATAATATTATATATTATAGCTTTTTTATCGATGATTACTATAATATTAGTACGTACTACATAGGTACATAGTTTTAGGTTGATATTTTTTGTAATTCTAATTTCTTCGGAAATTAAGTTTATATAATATTATAATTATGTAACCTTTATTATTCATAGCTTAATTATTATTATTGCATTGCGGCTGTTATTGCAAGTTAAAACTCGTCCAATAAAAATACATTTTAAATACATTATAGTCATCACTGTAAGTAAATTTTCGAAAAAAAGAGGTTCTGAATTCGTCACGTAGGTACCTATATTTTTTTACTGGCAAGAATTAAATGGAGTAGGCTGTATTGCATTAATTATTCTTAATGTTAATTCCTTGTTACGGTATTTAGGTACTTTTAATTGAAACATGTATACTGTATAGCTATCTTACTATATATGAATAAAATAGGACATTAAAATACTTTATCTTTTTTTTTATAATAATTTCCTTTATTCCTGTCCCATGGAATTACAACATGCAGCGTGCATCACTAATGGGTTTATGCCATAAAGCAAAGCTAAACGACTCTGTAATTATATTGTTACACGCAACTTCAATACTATAATATATTTTACTTTAAAATAGATAGGTAAACCCCATATAAAAATTCTTCATTCTATGTTCACAGTGTGTGCCTCTTTTTTTGTGTGTGTCTCTTACTTACACTTAAAAATCTTTAGATGTGTACCACGAATAATTTGAATAGAATCAAGACAAGAGTGAATAAGCATTTTCTAGGCAAGCACGCTCCAACCTAGACCTCATTAGTGCTTCCATCATTGACTGTCATCAAGTGCAAGCCTGTCTCGTAATAAAAAAAAAATGTACAAATAGTTTTTTCTTTTCAATTTCAGACACAAGATCAATAAAGATATAAAATTAATTTTATTTGATTGAATATTGTACATACCCCGTAATACGGCAGGTGAATGCAAGTTAACGAGGCAATTGAAGCTGATATTTGCGACTCTTCAAAGTACCAATTAGAGCGGCTTAGAGTATAAGAAGCTTAGCTAGTCGTGGGCTGCAAACTACGGATATTACAACAATATTGATTCACCTAGATACGAAGTAATATAGGTATATTAGAGAGATAGGTATCAAGATAGGCCTAGGTAGGCCTATCTTGTTGCTGGCCAGGTCTCAACACATAAACCGTTATTTCTGTTTTGTATACCTAGACCTTTAAAATACCAATAAAAAAATTTCACTTCAAAATACTGACTTACACTCCACACACGTCAAACAACAAGGTAGGTTGAGAACACTGTTTGGTGGGGTTTAAAAAATTTTTATGGAGCAAATGACATTCGGATTTTATTCGTGGGATAAACTAACTATATGGCAAGGCAGCATATTGCAGTAATAATAATATTATAATTTTATGTAAACCTTCCTTTACTTTCTGAAAAAGTCCCAATTAAAAACTTTCCTTTAGAAAAAGAGTATTTTCCCGATATTTTTACCCCATGATAGACAAGACACATTCAGAGTAAAACAGCCCGCGGACACAATAATATGGAGCCAGTATTCATCACCATGGTATTGAGAACGAATGAATAACCAAAAATAATCTCCGCGGGGTTCTGTGGAGTTGTAGAGAGTAGGTTAGAGACTAGAGTTGGGTTGGAGTTATTTAAAAATGAGTCGTAAGAAAACGTTACCACTTTTTGTAAGCATTTCCATGCGCGATTGTTATTTTAATAAATCATCACCATCATCAGCAACCCCTTTTCTTTTTTATTCGATGACAAGCTAGTCCTTGACTGCGATCTCATCTGATGGTAAGTGACGATGCAGTCTAAGATGGTAGCGGGCTAACTTGGAAGGGGTATGGCAGTGAGCATTCAACCCATACCCCTAATTGGTTTCTACACATCATCGTGCCGGAACGCTAAATCGCTTGGCGGCACGTCTTTGACGGTACGGTGGTAACTAGCCATGGCCAAAGCCTCTCACCAGACCAGACCAGAGACAAATCAGAAATTAAAAATTCGAATTTTATTTACCTTGTTAGCATATTATATTTGAGATTTTAGATTTATATTACTTCAAATTTTTACCGACTTCAAAAAAGGAGGAGGTTCTCAATTCGTCGGAATCTTTTTTTTGTGTATGTTCATCGATTACTCGAAGACGCCAGAACTGATTTGGAAAATTCTTTTTGTTTCAAACGGTATACCTACTTCCCAGTTAGTCCCATCTAAATTTTACCGAAATCTGTCCAGCGCGCGGTTTTTTGAAAAATCGACAATAAATTACTATTAGGTGTTTGAACCCGGTTTTTAGGGTTCCGCCGTACCCAAAGGGTACCAACGGGACCCTATTACTAAGCCTACGCTGTCCGTCCGTCCGTCCGTCCGTCCGTCCGTCCGTCCGTCCGTCTGTCAGCGGGCTGTATCTCGTAAACCGTAATAGATAGACAGATGAAATTTTCACATATTATGTATTTCTATTGCCGCTATAACAACAAATAATAAAAATTAAATTAAATTAAAAAAATTAAATTAAAATATTTCCATGGGTACATGAAAATATTTCAATTTAATTTTTTTTAACGGAACCCTAAAAGAGCGAGGCCCGACTCGCACTTGGCCGATTTTTTTTTTTAAATAATTTTTTATTGTAGACTATGGATGTAATATCAATTGTTTATTTATTATTTTAATTATTTATTTATTATATTTGTAAATGTTTCGTTTATTTTAAGTTTTTAATTTAAGCCTAAATACAAATAGCCCAATGGTTCATGGTGCGGACTGAAAATTGAAAGGTTGACGGTTCGATCCCCACCCATTGTACCTACTATAATTGTCGTATCCACGTACAAGCTTTCCGAGAGAGCATAATTGACCGAGCGAAGCGAGGTCTCTGAGTTTACTAGAGCGATTTGCACTTGTCCGTCCGTCCGTCCGTCCGTCCGTCTGTCAGAGCCTTATAACTTTTGAATTACTGAACGTAATTACTTCAAATTTAGATATAATATGTAAACCGATGGCCTCCAGCCGAAAATGGCTTAAAAAGTTATAAAAATCTTTATTTCAGGGGGGCTCTCATAGAAGCGAATGCGAAGAAATTTTTTTTTATTTGCGATTCATAGGTTTTCTGTGTATCATTTTAAAGACAATTTGGAACAGAGTACAACCGTATTTTTTTTTTTATTTTTTTCCTAAAATTGACGAAATGGGGGGCTTCCAAAGTGGCGATTTAATACGCTCGCTTGAAGACGCTCTCTGGGAAAATTTTCTATATATTTTCAAGTTGTACTTATTTTCTTACTTCACTTGTATCCTGTACTTGAACAACAAATACTAAAATTATATGAATATTATAAAGAAACGAGATTTTTTAATTTTTAATGAGTATCAGTAAATTTC
Organism: Oeneis ivallda; assembly: GCA_029955525.1. Classification (NCBI taxonomy): domain Eukaryota; kingdom Metazoa; phylum Arthropoda; class Insecta; order Lepidoptera; family Nymphalidae; genus Oeneis; species Oeneis ivallda. The sequence continues at coordinate 15,164,583 of JARPMR010000010.1, forward strand.
ACATAGCTTCACAATAATGCTAATAGATGGCGCAGTCATTAACTATTCCATTGAACTAGGAGTTACGACTACGATTTATCCCAAAAACAGTTTTGCGTCGACCATTATTATTTAGGTACATTATATAATAACATATTCAATTAAAATTATTCTTTAGTTAAATATCATTTTGTATATTTTCTATTCGCGTCGATAGATGACGATTTGTACAGATGCCCCTAACCCGTTTTCACTCGTTAGTACCTACATAATAATTCAATGTTTTCACTGACGTTCCCTAACCTTTACGGGCTACCTATGATAAGTTATGTGATGATTACTGTCAACTTCTTTATCACGATCCTGTACGGGACACCTAAAAGGACATTGGGACGGATGTTAGGACTTAGGATTGTGTTTTGGAGCTACTTACGTAAAGAGACTCCTACATAGGGGATGATTTAGGTATGTTTGGTGAAAACGGGCATAATAATAATAATGTCAGTTTTGGTCGTCATGTATCGATTGAATGAATAATCATGGGATACCGTTACCGCGAGGTCTCAGTTCGGGGCGAACCACTAGTATTAGTAAAAATCAGATTATTGACCGAGCGAAGCGAGGTCTCTGAGTCTACTAGAGTGAATTTGCACTTGTCCGTCAGTCCGTCCGTCCGTCCGTCCGTCCGTCCGTCTGTCAGAGCCTTATAACTTTTGAATTACTGAACGTAATTACTTCAAATTTAGATATAATATGTAAACTAATAGCCTTCAGCCGAATATTGCATAAAACATTATAAAAATCTTTATTTCAGGGGGGCTCTCATAGAAGTGAATGCGAGGTAAAAAAAATTTATCGCGTTACATAAAATTGTTTGTTACATATCATTTTAAAGATAATTTTGAACCGAGTACAAAAATATATTTTTTTTAATTTTTCCCTTAAAATTGACGAAATGGGGGGCTTTCAAAGTGGCGATTTTATACGCTCGCTTGAAGACGCTCTCTAGCAAAATCCGCTATGTATTTTCAAGCTGATTTTATTTTTTTATTTCACTTATATCCTGTAATTGAACAACAAATACTAAAATTATATGAATATGATAAAGAAACGAGATTATTTAATTTTTAATGGGTATCAGTAATTCATATAGCATCAACATAGCTTCACAATAATGCTAATAGATGGCGCAGTCATTAACTATTCCATGGAACTAGGAGTTACGACTACGACCTATCCCAAAAACAGTTTTGCGTCGACCTTATTATTTAGTTACATAATATAATACCATATTATTCAATTTTTTTTTTTTAATTAAGTTAAATATCAAACTTCAATAAACTATTAATTACATTTTGTATATTTTCTATTCGCGTCGATAGATGACGATTTGTACTATTCGCGTCGATAGATGACGATTTGTACAGATGCCCGTAACCCGGTTTCACTCGTTAGTACCTACATAATAATTCAATGTTTTCACTAACGTTCCCTAACCTTTACGGGCTACCTATGATAAGTTAGGTGATGATTTCTGTCAACTTATTTATCACGATCCTGTACGGGATACCTAAAAGGACATTGGGACGGATGTTAGGACTTAGGATTGTATTTAGGAGCTACCTACGAAAAGAGACTCCTACTTAGGGGATGATTTAGGTATGTTTGGTGAAAACGGACATATTAATAATGTCAGTTTTGGTTATCAATTCATGTATCGATTGAATGAATAATCATGGGATACCGTTACCGCGAGGTCTCAGTTCGGGGCGAACCACTAGTATTCTTTCGTATCATCATCATCATCATTAACAAGTTAACAACCCATCAACGGCTCAATACTGAGCGCAGGTCTTCTCTCAGAGAAGGGTTATAGGCCATAGTCCACCACGCTGGCCCAATGCGAATTGGCGGACTTCACACACCTTCAAGAACATTCTGAAGAACTTCAGATGTGCAGGTTTCCTCACGATGTTTTCCTTTACCGTTGAAGCAAGTGATATTTACTTGCTTAAACGCACTTGACTCTGAAAAGTCAGTGGTGCGTACCCTGGATCGAACCTGCGACCCCCTGAATAGGAGAACACTGTCCTAACCACTCGGCTATCACTGCTTCATTTATTGCATTATCATGCTTTTGCTGCTATTCTTTCGTATAGTAAATAAAAAAAAATTATCTACCTAGTACCTATCCATCTAATACCTTTAAACAAGCAATTCTTGTATATATATGTCGGAGATTAAAATTAAAATGGCCATTATTTAAAGCGCCATCTGTTATGAAATAGTTATACTAGTTTATTCAGTCATTCAATTGACTCGAATTGTTTGTACTAGTTTATTAAGTCACTCAATTGACTTGAATTGTTAGTAAGTTTATTAAGTCACTCAATTGACTCGAATTGTTTGTACTAGTTTATTAAATTACTCTATTGACTCGAAAGCGACATCTATATCGAATTCGGGTATTGTTTGTACAAGTTTATTAAGTCACTCAAGTGACTCGAAAGCGCCCTCTATAAGCGAACTCAGGTATTGGATGTACTAGTTTATTCAATCACTCAATTGACTCCATTGACATTCAAACCTGGATGGAGTTGGCGTGGCGGGGGTTGACGATTCGTCTATAAGTAGGGCTGGTGCCCGCCAGACGGTCATTATTATCATTATTATTAGTGAAGTCATCATTATTATTTAGTCATCAGATAGTTATGAGACAGTCAGTAGTAGTCTTAAGAGTTGTTCATGAGAGCTTAGTGGAGCATGGTCTCCCAGTCACACCATCGCGCCAAACCCATCGTTCGCTATATGGTGGTGTTAATTATTTACCTAGCTATTTACAAAGTATTTAAAGTAATTGTGTTTTGAACTACTGTGTGTTAATTCTACAAACTTTTAAATATTGTGTGCAGTGCAATAAATCATGTAATCAGCTTCTCGCGTTTATTTGCCCGAGTACCCACAACTATGCAATCAGATCAAGAAGAACAACATGCCCACGATAATGAGGAGCCACCCACGCATGCGGTCTCCGTTATCAGAAGTGGGATCGCCTCGGGCTACCGAGAAGACTGATGTTTTATTGAGTGTTGTACTGGACTTACAAAACCAAAATATGAAGCAGTTAATCGAGGTGATTAAACTACCCTCCGTGCCGAAAATATCGCTGCCTGATTTCAATCCTGAACACCAAGATACGGATCCACGGGCATGGTGCTCCACTGTTATAGACCTGTGTTTGTCTGAGAAGCCTCTCCAGGGTTGTGCGCTTGTGATTGCTTTGAATAAAGCGATGAAAGGAACTGCATCTACGTGGCTTTCGCAAGTTTCCGTTTACCGGCGTACAGTATTACTTGGAACCAGTTAAAGGACATTTTCCTAGTGAGATTTGACAGTAATGAAACTACAGCTGCAACCTTAATTAATTTGAATAATAGTGGTCCGAAACAAAACGAGTGTCTAGCTGCGTATGGAAATCGTTTGATGTCAACGATTATGACTGTGTGGAAAATATCTTAACACAAAGGAATTCTGGTGTATTACTATCACCTTGGTGTGATTGTACACACACTATAAAGTACTACTGGATTGTACGGTGAGTTCATTGTATCGTTCCAATGTCTAGTGATGTTATTTTGTAAAGTCTCTTTATTATTTCGTTGTCTTAAGCCCATACGTAGGGCGGTAAGCTTAGTTGTGTGTATTAATGTAGTACCTACGTGTTGTTGAGGAGTTAAAGACAGAGCTTTTTAACATTCGATTCCCATCTCTGAATATTTAAGAATTTTAGGTTATTTTAAATTCCCTTTTTATGATATTCAGTTTAGACATTAAAATTACAATTACAAGTTGTTAGTTAGATTCAATGAAACTTGAAGGTACCCGTTCACCCACTGATTAATGCAAAAGTTTGCAGGTACCTACTTAAACAATGATTATTAGTTACATGTGGGTACTTCGTTTGCAGTTTAGTACTTTAGGAAGTTTGAATGTACCTTAACAATGATTTTTTATTTTCATGTGAATACTTCGTGCAATTGGATACCAGCGCGGTGCTTCTGCGCATGTCACTTATCGGCAGTGGCGCCGGCAGAGTCGGCGGCAGTGCGTGCAGCGCATGCGGCCGGCAGCAGCAGTCCTGGGGCGTCTGAGCGGTGACTCATGGATACATGCGAGATTCACCCGGTCACCGGTCGATTAAATCAATCAGGTCGGTCGTTTTCATTTTGTTATGATTCTGGTGCCGAATGCTCTCTCATCAAAGAAAGTGTTACAAATAGGTTATCGTGTGTGCGTTATAATAAAGTCTTAAATATTACCGTGGAAATTCAAGTGTTGATAGTAAATTGCAAATTTTAAGTAACGATTACGATTGATGGATATAGTTTAGAAATCTTGTTTCACGTAATATCAGATGAGTTTTTACATTTCGATATTATGATAGGTCGTGATATTTTAAAGCTTGGTTTTTCAATTACGATGACTGCGGTTACTTTTTCTATTTCAAAGTGTAAGATTGTTGATGAATGTAGTATTTCTAATTCGGATATTGATTTTACGAATATTGATACGGATATACCAGCTGAGGATAGACCGCGACTATTGTCATTGCTTAACGAATATTCAGATGCTTTTATTAATGGATTACCGCGTTCAAGAGTTACAACCGGAGAACTAAAGATTCGTTTAGTAGATCCTAGTAAAACTGTTCAACGTCGTCCTTACCGCCTTTCGCCTGATGAGCGGCAGTTAGTTCTTGATAAAATTGTCAAACCCGTACTGATGATTTTCAACCCTGATTATCCCATAGAGTTGCACACGGACGCCAGTGCTGATGGCTACGGTGCTATTCTTTTTCAAAAAGTTGACGGTGTGTTACGCGTAGTAGAGTACTTGATAAGATTAAAGCCGAAGAACTACCTAAAGAAATAGCTAAAACCTACGAATTGCGTTCAGGTTTTTTGTTTCGTAAAGTAAATTCTTCTTAATTCTTCTTTAGAACTTCTAATAGGGCGTGTAACGAGACCGTTGTCATTATTGAGTCCTGATGATAACGAGGTTGAAATAGATCTTTCTGACGTAAGAGAGCAGGTGGTCCAGAAGAACGCAACCAGACTATACTTGATGCTAAGTTTAAGAGATCTTTTAAGGTCGTCCAAGTTCTTGATGGTGACAGATACGTTCTGAAATCTTTAACTGGTAATCGTAGGATGCCTGAATGTGAAGTTCCCTTAGAGTTTGATAACGATAGTGACGAGCATGTTGATGAGAAAGCTTAAACGTACACATTGGCTAGGCGTAGCTGCAGACATCGGACGTGTCGCTTCCAAACTTTGTATTGGTGTAATGAGCGTCCGACTATGTGGCGAAACCTGGGTCTCAGTGGAGACTACTTTTGGCAACTTGGTGTTGCTTGGGTCTCAGTGGAGACTACTTTTGGCAACTTGGTGTTGCTGGGGTCTCAGTGGAGACTACTTTTGGCAACTTGGTGTTGCTTGGGTCTCGTGGAGACTACGGTGTTGGGCCTTTGTGGCCGGGGTCTCAGTGGAGACTACTTTTGGCAACTTGGTGTTGCTTGGGTCTCGTGGAGACTACGGTGTGGGCCTTTGTGGCCGGGACCTTTGTGGCCGGGGTCTCTGATGAGACTACTGTGTTGGCCTAGGGTGGCCGGGGTCTCTGATGAGACTACAGTTTTTGGTTAAATCACACATTGTGGTGTTAACCTGGGTGACCAATGGTCGCTACTTATGCGCTGCATGTGGCAGTGGGGCCAAGATGTACGATTAAGCAATTTTTGATTCCTTTAATGGATGGTGTAGTACTATGGTGTACTGATATGCAACTGTTACTTGGATCGATTTTGATTAATTTTGATTAATGGGAACTTTTCATTTGGTCAAATAATTTTGATTACAATTAATTGTGTACAGATGTTTTACATTGAACATTGCTCCATTTTGAGTAACATGTCAGGTAGGCCGAACCTTGTAACTAAGGTGCCTCAAATGTTTTTTCTTGTCAACAGATTCGCTGCCACACGGGGACGTGTGATTGTCAGTTCTGGCCGTGTCGGAGATTAAAATTAAAATGGCCATTATTTAAAGCGCCATCTGTTATGAAATAGTTATACTAGTTTATTCAGTCATTCAATTGACTCGAATTGTTTGTACTAGTTTATTAAGTCACTCAATTGACTTGAATTGTTAGTAAGTTTATTAAGTCACTCAATTGACTCGAATTGTTTGTACTAGTTTATTAAATTACTCTATTGACTCGAAAGCGACATCTATATCGAATTCGGGTATTGTTTGTACAAGTTTATTAAGTCACTCAAGTGACTCGAAAGCGCCCTCTATAAGCGAACTCAGGTATTGGATGTACTAGTTTATTCAATCACTCAATTGACTCCATTGACATTCAAACCTGGATGGAGTTGGCGTGGCGGGGGTTGACGATTCGTCTATAAGTAGGGCTGGTGCCCGCCAGACGGTCATTATTATCATTATTATTAGTGAAGTCATCATTATTATTTAGTCATCAGATAGTTATGAGACAGTCAGTAGTAGTCTTAAGAGTTGTTCATGAGAGCTTAGTGGAGCATGGTCTCCCAGTCACACCATCGCGCCAAACCCATCGTTCGCTATATGGTGGTGTTAATTATTTACCTAGCTATTTACAAAGTATTTAAAGTAATTGTGTTTTGAACTACTGTGTGTTAATTCTACAAACTTTTAAATATTGTGTGCAGTGCAATAAATCATGTAATCAGCTTCTCGCGTTTATTTGCCCGAGTACCCACAACTATGCAATCAGATCAAGAAGAACAACATGCCCACGATAATGAGGAGCCACCCACGCATGCGGTCTCCGTTATATATATATATATATATATATATATATATATAATCTGAATCTCGGAAACGGCTCCAACGATTTTCATGAAATTTAGTATGTTTGTGAAGTTTAGTATGTGAAATTTAGTATGGGTTTCGGGGGCGATAAATCGATCTAGCTAGGTTTAATTTTTAGAAAAGGTCGTTTTATCCGTGTTTTCAGACAATGAAAAACCCCTTACAATATCATTAGAATACGGAGGTAAATTTCGCCATAATTTATAAAGTCCGAATAGCTCGGGAAATCGGGCGGTTCCGAAACCAGAAGACCCCGGTTCGAGTCCAGACGATTACATTTTCCCCTATGAATTTTATTATTATTAATATTTTTTTATATATATATTTTTCCAAAAAACACGATTTACCAAAAAAAATTACCGAGCAAAGCTCGGTCACCCAGATATTCTTACTTATAAGTACACATATTACGTTTCGCAGGCTCTGCTCAGCACTAGCGCAGGGGGTCTGAACAACGGCCTCGTTACGCCGCTTCCGACGGAAGTCGCCTCGTGATGCATTGTCGTCGGCTCGGAGGGTGGACACTGATGTTTTCATTTTCATCGCAAACATTAATATATTCAGGCCATATTTTTATGTCCCGTATTTGTAGCGGCTCATTTCCTGTATTGGAATAACAAAATAGCTCTAAAAAACATAAATCTATCTAAATATATTACGTATGAAAGGAAAAGGTGACTGACTGACTGATCTATCAACGCACAGCTCAAACCACTAGACGGATCGGGCTGAAATTTGGCATACAGATAGCTATTATGACGTAGGCATCTGCAAAGAAAGGATTTTAGAAAATTCAACCCCTAAGGGGGTAAAATAGGGGTTCTTCTTCTTATTTTGCGGCTATGCAGGTCCTGAGGCCCTGTAGCACGTCGACCGTCGCCGGTCCATTGTGCTCGCCACTTATTAAAGCTCCTCTCCGATACTCGTTGCCGCCAGGAATAGCAGCACTTTTTTGGCTGGGATTAGTGTAGCCTCCTCAGGGTGCACGATGAAGGGGAAAATAGGGGTTTCAAAAATAGAACGTAACGTGAGCGAAGCCGCGGGCAAAAGCTCGTTAATTATATGAAAGGAAAAGGTGACTGACTTTCTGACTATCCATCAACGCACAGCTCAAACCACTAGACTGATCGGGCTGAAATTTAGCATACAGATAGCTATTGTGACGTAGACATCCGCTAACAAAGGATTTTTGAATATACAACCCTAAGGGGGTAAAATAGGGGTTTGAAAACCAACTTAATTGTGAGCGAGTCCACGGGCAAAAGTTTGTCGGAATATATAAAAGGAAAAGGTGACTGACTGGCTGACTGAGTGATCTATCAACGCACAGCTCAAACCACTGGACGGATCGGTCTGAAATATGGCATAAGATAGCTATTATTATGTAGGCATCCGCTAAGAAAGGATTTTTGAAAATTCAACCTGTAAAATAGGGGTTAGAACATCGAACTTAAAGTGAGAGAAGTGCTAAAAGCTAGTAAATAAAGTTACAGTGTTAAAGTCTTGTGAAAGTTCTTTGGCCACGCGTTTAGGTGGAATCCGTTTTGTGGCATACTTTTGCCCACTTTGCCCGACCTTGTACTTCCAATTTTTTCAATTTGTTGGCTCTCATATCGGCGCTTTAAAAGATCTTCTGAGCGCTTTCTTGGACGGCCGCGAGATTTTGCGCCAGGAACGACAACTGTTACCGTTACATTAACTTGCTATTATTAAAATTACAGTACCTATCAATTAGGTACATATACTCATATTTATGACTAGCTTTTGCCTCCGACTTCGTCCGCGGGGAGTTAGTTTTTAAAAATCTAGTGGGAACCGTACTCCATGTATTTCCGGGATAAAAGTAGCCTATGTCACTCTCCAACCAATTCTCAGTCCAATCTAAGCCAATCTCCAGTCAGTCCTCACCTGTAGCCATGCAAAAATCACGTTGATCCATTGCTGCGTGGTTGAAGGGCATATCAATAAACAAACACACTAATTTAGCATTTACATAAATTAAGTAGGATTTTCGCATACTTAGATAACTGTCTTGGTTAATGTTATATGCACGTTTTTGATAGAATAGAATAGAATAAAAATGTTTTTTTTATTCAAATAAACTTTTACAAAGTACTTTTGAATCGTCAATGAGTCTACCACTGGTTCGGAATGCCGTTCCTGCCGAGAAGAACCAGCAAGAAACTCGGCAGTTGCTCTTTTCAAAATATTTTTACAATATACTTAATAGATATTATTATATGTTTGCAGAGTTTCCACAATGAGGGGAAGTTCCACAAAAGCGTAGGTAATTATTTCTAATTATAATTCAACACATGTCAAGACGGGCAGACAGAAAGCAGCCCCATTGCCACTAGTGGCACCCGTTCACGAGCATGACGCATGACCCAGCCGTTGCTTCGCTCAGCCATATTTGAGGGAACGTAACAACCCGCATCACACGACACCACCGCAGAAATGTTAAAGAGAGTGTGACATAGGTACTTAGGCTGACACTGACTGATGACATCTATGTCGTCTTTTTGCATATATCCAGAATCTCCTCATTTCCTACGGGCTTTCGGAACAATAGGCATTTTCTTTAATAACTCAAATAGATATAGGGGTTAAACGTCAAATAATAATTAGAGAAAATAATTACACATCTCAGAGGCTCTCCCAGCTGTCAGGGTATGGGAAAGTAATAATGTGGATGCAAGCGAGGTGTCTTTACGGTCCGAGCCCCCCGGGAAATCACGGTAAGCCGCGGCGTCGACGACGCGTCGCGTCGCCGTCGGCTGAATCTGTCGATCGAACTAGTGTAGTGTTAGAAAAACTTTAATCGTTCATTCGATAAAATCAGACTATAATACTTATAATTTAATATAAAAAAATATTTTTAAGACCCGACTTCAAACGGCCCGCGCCGTGCTACTAAAGTGAATACTTTATTTTTGATATTTTAAAAACCGCTTGACCGATTTCGATAAAATTTCAATGGGACTACCTGGGCAGTGTACCCTTTGAAACAAAAAATAATTTTTCAAATCGGTTTACATACATTAAAAAACAGATTCCGACGAATTGAGAACCTCCTCCTTTTTTGAAGTCGGTTAAAAAGCCGAAAGTATAAGTGTGTGTGCGTGTGTGTGTGTGTGTGTGTGTGTGTGTGTGTGTGTGTGTGTGTGTGTGTGTGTGAACAACTACTGGACGGATTTGGCTCAAATTTGGAATGGATTTAGATTATACTTTGGATTAACACATACGGTAGCTACATTTTTACCCCGGAAAATTAAAGAATTTCCGAGGGAATCAAAAACCCACGGTTAATCCACGCGGACGAAGTCGCGGCCATCATCTATTGTAAAATATACGATTTTTAGGGTTCCGTACCAAAATGGTAAAATTGGAACCCTTATGGTGAGACTTTCTCCGTCCGTCCGTCCGTCCATCCGTCTGTCACAGTCGATTATTTCAGTAACTTTTAAAGCTACCGACATGAAATTTGAAATAGTTGTATATAATAGTGGCCCAACATCATTGGAATAAAAAAAAATCGAGAATTATTTTTAGTTTTATTAAAAAAGGGGGAAAATCGGGGGTTTAAAATTTCTAAGTAAAATAACTATACCGAGTGGAGTATCATATGAAAGGCCTTTATCTGTGCATTCTAAAACAGTTTTTTATTTATTGCTATTATATAATAGTTTTTGATTAATCGGCCAAAATGTCGAAAAAACCGTCCCCCCCTCCCCCCTTATCTCCGAACTTTAATCGAAAAATCAGAAATAATTATGTTCAATAGAGGTTTATGTATATTTTACAGGAAAATTAAAACCAACGCTCTAACTAGCATAGTTTTTTTATATTAACAATAAACTTCTAGAAACAAAGTTAACGATAAATAAACAAATTAATATAATATTATCGTTTTACTTTTACTTTTGGAGTACGGAACCCTCGGTGCGCGAGTCCGACTCACACTTGGCCGGTTTTTTTATAGAAAACGCTAGATGCGTTTTCTATAAAAAAAATGTTGGTTCCGGCAAGCTGCGTAGGTTTTAGTAATATAATGTCAGCTCTCGATGAGTTTTTTGTTCCGTACCGCGCCATGAAGACGGGGCCATGGAATCTTTGTGTTAAAAAATCCTTACAAGAAATTTGTATACTGAAAAAATTACGAGGTTAATTATTCATCATCATTACCATCTCAGCCTACGGACGTCCACTGCTGAACATAGGTCTTTCCAAGAGAATTAATAATTATTATAGTAATAATATTAATTTTAGATAAACTTAAAAGTTAGTAATCTCTTGGGGTAACGAGACATAGAAATAAACTTGTGTTTGCATTTGTCTAATTTTAAAGGATATAAATTATGTACCTACCTAGTAAAACGTTAACATAAAGTATTGCCCTCGATTAAAGATTATGCGTAGATAGTACATTGTGTCACATCACTAAACAAACCCAAACCGCGCTTCAATCCAGAGCTCGCTGTGAATGGGAGCTGATGAATCACGCCCGTTCACGTGGAACGACGCACAGTAAGCATTACAGCCCCGATAAGCGGCTAAAAAGGGTTTTAACATGGTTTTAATGTGGTAGAAGTTCGTCCGTCACACAATACACACACAGAGTCGCTTAATCGTTACTCAAGGATCTCCTTAGCTATCTCCTTAGTATAGATTTAAAGAGTACATACACTCTCAGAGACAATTATGCTTCATTAGAACACACGTTCACTGCGTTAAAAAAAAGCAGTGACCTTCAACTGGTGCGGCAGCGGTCCAAAATTGAATCTATCGGTCTTTCGTACTGTGCGTAGCAGGCCTTTCCGACCCGACATCACTAGATGGTATTTAATCTCTATTATCTTGGCGAATGCATATTGTATATTAAATATTTTAATACTACTAAAATCCTCATGAATCACTTATATTTACATTGGCTTCGCCCCTAGATTCTCCAAACAGAAAGAAATAAATTGGCAATCGAAAATCTCGGGTCGATAAGGAGTGATACCGCACTAAATAGTGATTTGTAGTAGTGATGGGACAAAGAAAAGAAAACAAGTGTAATAGACCAGGGTAGAAGCCTTAAAAAATAATAAAAAGTGAAAAAAAATAATAGTAGGATGAAACCCATTGGAAAAGGAACAGAATGCAACAAAAATGAAAGTAAAAATAAATTACGGGCGATCTGAGGTCGGGAAGTAGGGGGGAGGGGGGGGGGTTTAAGGGTAAAAAACGGTTTATCTCAATTTCTGGAAAAACTACAAGTCCTATGGAAAAAAGTTTAATGGCAAAGTTGTAGGTAATAAAAATATCTACAGCTTTTGTATTGAAACTTTTTTCACATAACCTCAAAATGTATGTGAAAAATTCAAATAACCAAGTTTTTGGTTTTTTATTTTTATCTTTTACGAAAAAAAATATTTTTTCACGAAATTTGGTGAAAACTTACCTTTTTATGTTCCAAACACGCTGTAATTTTTCTGATTTAAAATATTTATTTTTTGACCTTTTTTTTTGACTTAATATTGAAAAAGTACCTAATTTTCAATCGAAAATTCTCCCATCAAAATATCTGCTTTTTAAAAAAAGTCGGTGAGCTTTTTGTTCGTTGAAATCTCTACTTTCTGATGGTGTAAAAAAAAATATACATTACTATGGTAAATGCTCTCAGAAAATGCAGAAACGAAATACGAAATAACAGGTAGTATGGCCCAGACACCCATCTTCAATACCCTGACCGTGCTCCTCACCCATCTTCGAAATCCTCAATCATCAGCTCTCTCCATATTTTTCCTTAGAATGAATTTTTGTCCTCAACGAAACCATCGGTGAAAAAAAAATTTTCATACAATATTTTACAGGAGAGGTGATCAATGAGTGAGTCAGTCAGTGAGTGAGTTGGTGAAACAGCCCCAGCAGCTATATACATAGCATAGGACGGACGGACGGACAAGTGCAAATTCACTCAAGTAGACTCAGAGACCTTCGCTTCGCTCGGTCAATAATGGAGGGGTCTGTGTGTTTATTTATCTGTGTATCTTTGTTTTCCCGATTACGGCAAAGCCAAAAGTACGGGTTATTTTATGATTTTAACAGTCTTTTTTTGTATGTATAAGTAACTATTTACGAATGCTCCACCGCGGCGCCCAAACTGCTGTGCCGATTTTGGTAAATGATGTGACATTATGATCCGGGTGACATAGGTTATATTTTATACGAACAAAATCAATATGGCGATGTTACATCCCAAAAAGTGGAGTTGTCAACCGTTTCTTTGCCTGGGGAATAGCTTCTAGTTTATTTTTCAAAACTGTTATTTTGCTGGTGGAATAAACGATATAACACGGTATTGCACGAAATTGAAGAATCTACGATAAGAATGCGTACGTCCTTCTCCTGTAGGCTTAGCGAGCACAACACTACTGGCGGCTCGACGCACACAGTGCGGCAACAGGCCGGTAACGGTCATCCACCAAAAATGGCCCGCTGCCGCAGGGGTTTGACATTTTTTACGTTCTATGCGGCAGGGGTCAGTAAAGGCCCGATACGATATTTTTGTGCCTTTTAGCTAAGTTTTTAGTCACAAATCGAAAACTATATTTGTCTCTGTCGAACTCGCAAAAATGACAAAGTTACACGTTCCGCACCAGCGAGAGGAACCTGGTTTTCGCTTTACGCACTGAGTTTGAGCACCGCATAGGGCCGATAATGGCCGATACGCAGTGAAGGTGTTAAGAGATATTGATAGTAAGCTAATGATTCATTAGACATTCTTAAAAAAAGTAGGCTCTAAGTGCGGCCTTAAGTCTTCCTTTCCAAATTACGTATGCGTATTATTATAATCGATCGAGGTAGATTGTAGGTAGGTTATATTCGACCGAGCGAAGCGAAGGTCTTTGAGTTAACTAGGGCGATTTGCACTTGTCCGTCCGTCCGTCCGTCCGTCCGTCCGTCTGTCAGAGCCTTATAACTTTTGAATTACTGAACGTAATTACTTCAAATTTAGATATAATATGTAAACCGATGGCCTCCAGCCGAAAATGGCTTAAAAAGTTATAAAAATCTTTATTTCAGGGGGGCTCTCATAGAAGCGAATGCGAAGTAAAAAAAAAAAAATCGCGTTACATAAAATTGTTACGTATCATTTTAAAGATAATTTTGAACTGAGTACAAAAATATTTTTTTTTTAATTTTTCCCTTAAAATTGACGAAATGGGGGGCTTTCAAAGTGGCGATTTTATACGCTCGCTTGAAGACGCTCTCTAGAAAAATCCGCTATGGATTTTCAAACTGATTTTATGTTTTTAGGTCACTTATATCCTGTACTTGAACAACAAATACTAAAATTATATGAATATTATAAAGAAACGAGATTATTTAATTTTTAATGGGCGTCAGTAATTCATATAGCATCAACATAGCTTCACAATAATGCTAATAGATGGCGCAGTCAGTAACTATTCCCATGGAACTACGAGTTAAATTCAATGTTTGATAAATAATTCAATGTTTTCACTAACGTTCCCTAACCTTTACGGGCTACCTATAAGTTAGGTGATTGATGTTTTCTGTCAACTTATTTATCACGATCCTGTACGGGACACCTAAAAGGATATTGGGACGGATGTTAGGACTTAGGATTGTATTTAGGAGCTACCTACGTTAAGAGACTCCTACTTAGGGGATGATTTAGGTATGTTTGGTGAAAACGGGCATAATAATAATGTCAGTTTTGGTTATCATGTATCGATTGAATGAATAATCATGGGATACCGTTACCGCGAGGTCTCAGTTCGGGGCGAACCACTAGTTATAATGGTTCATGTCAGCACGAAAATTCCCACCTTTTTGTACTTTAATGTGACATTGTGTTTGTTTGTTTGTTTGTCCATAAGTTGATGTTTTACGTACCTAAGAAATTAAAAAATCTAAATCCTAATTTATTTTTATCTAAGCCAGCGTATGGCTCTCATGATAAATTCAAACTCTACCAACGGTTCAGAAAACAGCTTCTGCTGAGACTCAAGAGCCGTTAAGTTTGGCTGTTGCAGCCGTTAAGTTAAAATATTTAACTAGTATGTATTATTTTAAATTCTAAGTAGAGTTAAGTAGGCTAGGGTACTTTTTTGGGTTCCGTATACCCAAAGGGTGCCAACGGGACCCTATTACTAAGCCTCCACTGTCCATCCGTCCGTCCGACCGTCCGTCTGTCAGCGGGCTGTATCTCGTAAACCGTAACAGGTAGACAGTTGAAATTTTCATAGAGTGTGTATTTCTATTGCCGCTATAACAACAAATAATTAAAATTAAATTAAATTAAAAAATACATGAAAAAGGAGTCGAAATAAAATTTTATTTTTTTACCCTGGCATGTGGGGGTGTCATTGTCTAGAGCTCATTAAGTGGAGTTCAAATATATTTTTTTATTATTTTTTAGCTTCAAAAATGAAGAAATGTGGCCGTCAAAGTTTTTAGTTTTAGATCACTTTTGTTACGGGGTCTATCTCAAAAACTAAACTACTTAGGAATTTGAAATTTCTGTATGTTATGTACATTATAGTTTATTTAAACAACAAATACTGAAAACACCGATTTATAATGCGTTTTGTAAGTTGTAACCAAAACAAACAAGTATTTTTTCCCCAGCTAATTTAGTACTATCTAAGAACTAAGATATCTACATATTATGTAGGTTTAAAAAAGTGATTTGGTCCTATGTACAGAACCCTAAAAGAGCGAGGCCCGACTCGCACTTGTCTGATTTTTATCGAGGTAAACAAAAGGTAAACAACATAGCACATAATAGCTAAATGGTATAACAGCTAATAAGTACTTTCTAGTTTCTACGCTATGTAACCAAAGATAAAATGAACTTTTATATTATAATTTAATTAATCTTATTATATATAAATTACGTGTCACGTTGTTTGTCCGCGATGGACTCCTAAACTACTTAACCAATTTTAATCAAATTTGCACACCGTGTGCGGTTTGATCCAACTTTAAAGATAGGATAGTTTTTTTGATTAGGATAGTTTATTTGTTTTATTTATATAGATAAGTTGGCGGTACGAAGTTCGCCGGGTCAGCTAGTTTTAGTATAGGTTTTGATAATATTAAGCCCATATGTTAGCTTTTATCAATTAGGCTCTCAATCTATCAATTTATCGCTGAATGTATGTAATATCAATTGGCAAAATATTACATATAATATGTAATATTCTTTCTCAGCAAAGCATTTTTAATGAGAAAATCTCTATAAACTTTGATTTTCTCACTGAAAAACAAGAAGCCGTGCAGAATAAAACATTGAATCCAATTAAAAAACGAAGTATCAAATGTGTCTCCGTCATGGACTCCACTTTGATAACGACTCAGCTCTAATAACCAAAACGACAATTATAAGTGAGGACCGGACAGCAGACTCATAAGTCTTCATTACTGGGTAGAAGTTGCTGTCTACGGAAAACTTCGAGGAGTCGATATTCAACAAGCTTGGAGATTACCCACCCTCCTCCTTCCTAACGCATTATTTTAGGTAGGTTTAACGTTTTATTGAACTCGTGAAAGAAACTTTGGTACCTACTTAATAAAGCTCGCTCAAAGTTTTTGTTATCCAGTTAATAAGCATGTACTTTCAAGTTTTGTTAAAGCCGAATGAAAAATTACCTAAAATAAAAATACTAACTTTTAGTCATAAAAATTGATCTTATTTTTAACCGACTTCAAAAGAGGAGGAGGTTCTCAATTCGTCGGAATCTTTTTTTTTATGTATGTTCACCGATTACTCGAAGACACCTAATCCGTTTTTAAAAATTCTTTTTTTGTTTGAAAGGGTATACTTAGCAGGTGGTCCCATTTAAATTTTATCGAAATCGGTCGAGCGGTTTTTAAAAAATCAACAATCAATACTATGTATGTACTTTGTAGTAGTGTAGGCGCGGTCGTTTGAAGTCGGTTTTTTAAAAATAATTTTTATGGTATATTATTTCCATTCACAGTGCCCGCCATGATTTATTCATGCGAGCTTTCAAGTTTACTTGCTGTTGTACCAAAGTAGTGAAATCCATTTAAAGCTGTTGTTTGTTATCTGTTTCACTGTTATCCGTTGAGGATTTCTGTCAAACATGATGTAGGTTTTCAACAGATTTTCCTCAAATTCGAAATCGGTTCTTAATTAATAGAAACAATATCTGGGTGGTGATTTTTTTTTTTTTGGTAAATCGTGTTTTTTACAAATTAAATATAATAAAAAAAATAATAATAAAATTCACAGGGGAAAATATAATCGTCTTGGACTCAAACCGGGGTCTTCTGGTTTCGGGACCGCCCGACTTACCGTCGAGCTATCGGAAATTTATAGATGATGGCGAAATTTACCTTCGTATTCTAATGATATTGTAAGGGGTATTTATTTCATTGCCTGAAAACACGGATAAAACGACCTTTTCTAAAAATGAAACCTAGCTAGATCGATTTATCGCCCCCGAAACCCCTGCATACCAAATTTCATGAAAATCGTTGGAGCCGTTTCCGAGATTCAGATTATATATAGGTATATATATATACAAGAATTGCTCGTTTAAAGATATTAGATAGATAGATAGATAGATTACTTACCAGCTTCCGTAATACATGTCAAAAAACATCGCGTTTAAATATTGAGAACTAACTCCTTTTTAATGAAGCGTGTAAAAGTAGTCCAACTATCTCAAATTGACTAGAATAACAAAAGAAAAAGTTTGCAGAGTTTCTTAAAATTTACGTTGGCCTGGCAAACATAATAGCAGAGCAGAACTCATTAAAAGTGACGAGTCATTACGTAGCAGCAACAACGGGATCATATTTCCTATTATAATCATGCCTTTGACGATGCTTTAATTTTATAAATGTGCATAATATACCTACACATGTACTCCTTTGTCATAGGTAGCTTAAGATTTCTGCTGAGTAACAATAAATAGTTTAATACTGTACATCAGTCATATTGATTTCGTTCGTATACCTAATACCTAGCCGTATAATATGCCACGCAAACTATCATAACGAACCGATTGAGACTTCATTTATCAAAATCGGCAAATGCAGTAGTTTATTTGCTAAGGTGGAAAATTCGTAAATAGTCACATACATCATAATTCATAATAGTCATACATAGACTGCTAAAATTATAACACTTCCTTTTTGATTTGCCCTTGTTGGGTAAAAGGTATGCTACTTATATAATTATTCCACTATTTTCGAGGACTTATTTTTTATCATGCGCTGATAAAAAAGTCGTTTATTCATGACAGCACTTGGCTATAATCTTACTAAATGGGTGACGATGCAGTCTTAGGCTGAGATCTATAGATCGTGCTCTGGCTCTGCTCAAGGCTGGGGGCGGGGATAAAATGAGACACAAATATGTCCTGACATCAATCTGTCTCGTTTTAACTTAGTCTTGAGTCTGAGCTGAGTGAGAGTGCCATCTATAGATCTCACCCTAAGATAGTAGCGGGCTAACTTGGAAGGTGGTATGGCAGGCACTTATTTCATCGAAGGGTGGTACTTACCACGGCCAAAGCAAAGCCTTCCACCGCCTCCTCGCCATCAGGATTTACACCCGAAACTGCCCAGCGCTCTTCACTGCGCCAGGGCCGTTGTTAAAATAAGCCATTTTTTGTCGAACAGCATAAAGGTAAATAATTTTAATAGATATCGTATTTAGTACATATTATTATCGAGAAATAATAAAATAGTGTTCATAAATTAATTATAAATAATTTATAAACACCAATATCATTATAATGAAATACGTAGGTACTATTTCACGCTTTTAATATACCGTTCCTGTTTGCACAGCGTTCCATTAAAAGCCCGGGTAAATTGCAATAAATCCGACACAAAGCTGTTTGAAGCACGCATCAGCAATCAGGGTCCATCATTATCATATCGGGCGATAGAAATACGGAAGCAGGGAAGCAGGGATTGCCGGGAGGCGCAACGATATTGCTGTTTGCCTTCAACAAATATTTGGCGGTCGGCCCGCCCCGGTACTTACTGGAGTTATATCAATATTTAAATAATTTCAAACTTTGATTAATTCGCAGAGATTATTGTTTATACTGATGTCGTCCGGATTAATACTGTATTAAGGTTAAAAATGTATATTTGCTTGTTATGTATCTTTTAGAATAGAAAAGTTTTATAATCTAATAAACTTTTACGAAGTGCTTTTGAATCGTCCAGTGAATCTAGCACTGCCGTGTCAACCAAGAACCAGCAATAAATCTCTTGCAGCTGTTGCGCTCCTTGCGGTCTTTTGCGGTCGTCTATAGGATCATCTCTCTTTAAAATATTATATTTTGTAGTCTACCGCAAGACCAAAGCCTGTGGAAGTCCATGCAGGAGACCTTTGTCCAGCAGTGGACGTCTATAGGTTGATAAAGAAGAAGAAGAAGAAGAAGTAGTCTACAAAAAATCACAAGGTACTTAGTTTTTTTTTTATTTTAGCTTCACTGAACATGACTACCCTTTTCCCCTATAGGTAAGCGTTAAGTGCTTGACTGACCAGAATCAGCAGAATATGCTCAGAATTGCTACAATATGACCATCGCAAACATCGAATATTAGTCGACTCTCTCTCTTCGTTGGCAAAAATGCATTGCTGCAGCATAAATTCAGCCAATACCTAGCCATATTGTGAGTTGTGACTGTAGATTTATGATTGCTGCAGTTTCATTCAAAATGGTGTTTAAAAAAAGTGTGGTCTTGACTTGACAGACCAGCCTACATAATTTTTATTAATCAATGTTGGTAATAACAAGTCTGTAGGTATCTACTACTAAAGACATTAAAAAAGAGCGCTCATACATAATATCTATCACTCTCTAAACTGTGGCTATTAGCCGGTTTTAGGGCGTGAATGTTTTATATCCCCGGTGTCAGCTCTATCCCGAGGGAAGGGTACATACTTAACTCTACTAGCACTTAATTATGGGGACGAGATGGCGTTTTAATTAATTTTACACAACAATCCACGAGATCTCCTCGTTTTAAAATTATATCATATATATTTAATATTATTTTTGGTTTGTTGATTTGTCCTTCAATCACGCAGCCACGGACTAACTGATCAACTTGACATAGCTGACTTGAAGAGTGACATAGGCTGCCTGTTATCCCGTAAATATACAGAGGGTTTCCTCGGGATATTTAAAAAACTTACCTCCACGCGGACGAAGTAGAGGGCAAAAGCTATATTCAAATAAGTCAGATAAAGTGCACTAAAAATGTCTAATGTATAAGTACTTAATATATAAATGATCACAGGAACTACTCAATGAGACCAAACTACTACTACGAACTACTGAATGATATCAAACTTGGTATGAGTCCATAAAGATACATTTATCTGATAATAAGTAAAGCAAGGGACGGGTAGCATAGGCGCCCACTTCGTCAGTCTATCCGATGTCCGACTCTTAGTTTGTGTGTTATAGTAATTTTATTCAAATGTATTAAAGCTACAATGTAGAGGCCCAATTATAAGTAAATACTTTTTTGCTACAATACACAAAGTTGTACAGTAGACACTCCATCAAGTTTTGAAAAATATTTTGTTCGGAGTATTTTCTAAACGGGAAATATAGGTAACCTCATTTGGAAGAATATATTTCTCGCCATAGATTTAAGACTAGTAGCTTCCAATCCTAAATCTATATTATAGGTACCATTCCTAAATCTATATTGATAATATTATGTTTCTCGCCTCTTACCGACCATTTTCTCATGTTAAAAATCGTGTATTTATGTACTGCATGATTAGTATATGTACTCGTAGTTATTACTTATAGTAATAAAGCAAAAAACGCACAAACATACGTATCTACATTTAAAGGCTGCTAAATTAATAAAATTCGCAGTCCGGTAACTAGATGAAAGAAACTGTATCTGAATATAAAATCAAAATAAGTACCTAGATGTGTTTCAATAACAAACGCTAGAAACTCTAACCAACTCACTTAGGAGTTCCGTAGCGTGAACAAAGTGGCCCGGAAAAGGGAATGGAATATTCTTTTAAGAATTTAAATAAATCTTACTATAGGGAGAGCCGCGTCCCGCGTCCCGTTACAAAGAGGAAAACGGCAGCTAATAAAAATGCCAGAATAAAATCGCGCAATTTTAAAGCAGTGTCAAATGGACATAAAATCCCTGTTTTAAATTCACTTCCTTGTACCTAACTAATATAGCGATAAAGAGATTCGGAGGGAATGTTAAACATTAAATTAAACATTAAATTGTTGTTTAAACTTAAAGGGTTCATTCAGAATGTATAACAGATAGAGATTTTTCGTGGTAGCTATATCTCTCCTGTGGTTACCTTATAAATCTATATTTTTTTATATATAAAAGCGAATGGTCACTCACTGATTCATCACGAGATCTCAGGATCTCAGGTTCCTTCTGGGATGTAGGTGTCAGCTAAGAAACGGATTTGAGGAAATCCCACCCTAAGGGTGTGAAATGGGGTTTCGAAGGTTATATGAAAGTCCTATGTTTTGAGAGTTGTTGATCGTTGGGGTCCCAAGATGCTAGAATGGCGACCCCGCACAGGGAAGCGCAGTGTTGGAAGACCCCCCACTAGGTGGACCGACGACATCAAACGAGTCGCAGGGAGCCGCTGGATCTAGGTGGGCGCAAGACCGAGACCTGTGGAAGTCCATGCAAGAGACCTTTGTCCAGCAGTGGACGTCTATCGGTTGACAAAGAAGAAGAAGAAGTACGTACTTACTTTTTCGCCGTTTCGTCGTGATCAACGCGAGGTCTTACCTCGCGTCCGTTGGTAGTAAGCTTGATGTAATCATGGAATTATCGCCATCTAACATCATAATTGAAGAAAGGTCCATGGGCAGAAATGTATGGACCATAGTCCAATAATTCCTCAAAATCCCTGAACCTATGATGCCATATTGAAACCTTTTGGGGTGATATTTATTTCATACTATGGCGATCAAGTCGAAATCGGTCGATAAGTCCATTTTTGACCCCCGACAAAACAGAGGAGTGTTATAAGTATGACATGTCTGTTCCCTCGTAGTTCCCCAACGAATGGATCGATTTTGATGCGGTTTTTTCTGTTTAAAAGCTAACGTGATCGAGATGGTTCTTAGCTATAGAGAAGATAAGCAGTTTAGGCTTTTGATGATCCTCAAGTCGCTTCCTACTTGATTAAACAAACAATACAGACATTATCAGGTGCGATTGATTTGTAAGGTGTACTGTCACTCCGGATTATTTCCAAGAGAAATAGAGAAAGAATAAGAAATAATAGAAATAAAAGAAATAAAAGAAAGAGGTAACCTCCCTGGCGCAGTGGTGAGCGCTGTGGTCTTATAACTGGGAGGTCTCGGGTTCGATTCCCGGCGGGGTCAGTTTGGGAATTTATAATTTCTGAATTGTCTCTGGTCTGGTCTGGTGGGAGGCTTTGGCCGTGGCTAGTTACCACCCTACCGTCAAAAACGTGCCGCCAAGCGATTTAGCGTCCCGGAACGATGGCGTGTAGAAACCGATTAGGGTTATGGGTTGAATGTTCACTGCCGTACCTACCCCTTACAAGTTAGCCCGCTACCATCTTAGACTGCATCGTCACTTACCATCAGGTGAGATCGCAGTCAAGGACTATCTTGTCATCGAATAAAAAAAACCTTTGACTGATGGTGCAGCATCAATTAATAGTCTACAGGACACCTAATAGATATACTGACGTGTTCTTAGATAGATGATGATCGAGGATCGAGAAGGAGGATTTAACGTTGGAACAGAAATCAAGGTAACAGGATATCGTACATAGTCCGGCAAATATATCCGGTGAATCTATCACATGTCGGGGTTTTTTTTTAATTTACACTTGTCTTCCATTTATATCGATCTCTAGCCAGCGTACTCCGTCTACGATTAGTATTACCTACTCCGTCCCATGTTATCGAGCCTTCGAAAATAGGTATACTCCCTACCGCAGTGTCCGCGTCGGCGATTCGTCACCGGGTCACAGAACCATTAATTTCTATAGAAAAGTACACTGGGCGCTTTTACAGCACTTTCGATAACATCAAAACTACATTAGAGAGCAATTTTTCAAGCGACCTGGAATTTGAAATAGCTACGTAGTAGGTACCTTCTTTGTTGATTTGTTTTTTATACATACTTAGACGGTTCTTTGCATTCGAACCTGTTAAAGCTATATCTGTGGATGCGGATTGCGGTCAAATGCAAATTACAGTCGAGGCGCAAAACACGAGCCGCAGACGCGACGAGAGTTTTCATAAATTAGGTCAAAAATGTAATTTCACCAGAAAGGCTCAAAGACCAAATTCGCTTACTCAGCATAAAGGTTTGTGGAAATCCATAAAAAATTATTTTCAAAATACCGATTTCAAACGCCACTACAAAGTTTAATAATAGTTTAGAAAAATTCTTTTTTAAATAACCGATTTCAAACGACACTAGATACAAAGTATATAACGGCACCCCTCTCACCGAGCGTCTAATAAGAGTAATCACTAATCACACACTCTCTCAGAAGAGAACATCATTCGCAGCAATCACCTTCTCTCAATGATAATAACTACTCACTTAAAGCAGGTACATTGTAATCTTTACGTTACAAGCATGTAACCCAACATTTCCATCTCTAACTAGACAAACCCGGCTAACTATTCTAATCTAGGTGCAGCCTCCACCGTCCCCAGATAGCTGCCCTGTCTCCATCTACAACTCTCCACCATTGAGGACCCTAGCAAAATCTCCTTTCTAACAAGCTCATGGCCCATCACTAGGCAAAGAAACACTATTATCATTAAGAGCGCGTGTAACCCCAAAAAAAAATCAGATTTCACGATGAGATAAAACATAGCCACAACCTCATGTGAGGCGCGACAAAAGAAAGCGTTTTGTGCGGAATAGGACTGTAGTAAGCGCCAAATTCTTTGTAACTCGTAAAATATTCATTTTCTTTTCAATTCACTAGGCTACTCTCTTGATAATATCAATCGGAATTTAATGTAAAAATTTTGGCTCTGTAATCTGCAACACATTGAAAAGAAATGAATATTGGTTAAAAATTAGACCTAACTTCGAAGAAATTTCATCATTTTATGTTTTTGCCCAAACACGTCCCTTGGCAGTATGATGTAATTCTTGCGTGTTTTTTTTTTCGGATAATTGAAACTTGATTTACTACTGTAAAAATCAAATCTGTTTACTGTTAACGAGCGCACACCATTGCAACGAACTCACCAAATACCTAACCAATTCAGCAACACTCACTCCACAACGACTGATCAATCTT
Source organism: Oeneis ivallda (assembly GCA_029955525.1). Taxonomy (NCBI): domain Eukaryota; kingdom Metazoa; phylum Arthropoda; class Insecta; order Lepidoptera; family Nymphalidae; genus Oeneis; species Oeneis ivallda. Next base: position 15,188,802 of record JARPMR010000010.1, read on the forward strand.
TCCGCAACATCACCAATAGGGTATTTTACTCCTAGTGAGAAATAATCTAAAAATATAAGAATAAGATAGTTTAGGCAATAAGGAATCGGGAAGTGGAAGTTTCAGTTCACAAAATTATAAAATAAATTTTATATTTAATTTCAAAGTTTTCACTTTCTTTGTATATGCTACAAATATGCGAAACGCATCGAAACGTCAAACAGTATCCGCCATTACACTACGTCATTTGACGTAGTGTAATGGCGGGTCTATATAATTCATCCGCTCAAATTATAGTACAAATACGGTACGGTATTTTAGAAAATATGTGAAAATAAATAATTACAATTGTACTTAATGGCGCCAACCATTTGAGCGAACGAATTTACTGCCCTTACGACGTCACCACATCGTCTGACGTGACTTGACGTGAGGCGTCTAGCGTTTACGCGCGGAAATTTAAAAGGCAAACTCTAAATGAATTTTTTTGGTACTTATCGATTGAATAAAATTTTAATAAATTTTCTAGTAGGTAGTTTATTATCACCTTAGAATCAAATTTAGACACTTTTCAAAAAAGAGCAAAATACCCTGTTACACAATCATTCACTTTAGATCCTAAATCCATCGCAACAACAATAAAACGGCACACGGCACTAACCAAACGCCTATGACCATGTCAGCGAACCTAGCAACTGTGGTGTTTAAATAAAACACTTGTTCTTATAGATCGGAATTATAAACGTGCTTGCAGACAACCACCTCTCAACAGGCTGCGTCATCGACTGCCTGCAGGCGCGTACAGTACATCCCTTCTTTATTTCAATTTTGAATGCAACAATGCAATTAATAGAAAATATAATTTTATATAATAATTAATTCAATTCAACATTATTCATTTTATAGAAGCCAACTTGTGGCTCTTGTAACATCATGATTCTACCACCGGTTCGGAAAGCTGATTCTGCTGAGAAGAGCCGGCAACAAACTCAGCAGTTGCTCTTTTCAACAACAAAATGTTACAAATATACAGCAGATAGCTACTTAAATATGACAAGTTCTTGTAGGTAGCTGAATACAAAGCTGATTGCTTATATGCAACTTTGTCAACAGCTGTTTATTAAATTATTTTGACCTAGTGATTAAAATATCATTAACAATATTGTCAAAACATATTATAACATCTTAATATTTCATTTTAAGTATAACAGGAAACATAACTTTAGTGTACAAACTATATCCGAGAAAATGTTACAAGATCTTTAAATTCAGTAATCATTAAACTGTAACAAGCTATGTTTAGATTATGACCGGACCTTGCTTGCTTGGTCGGCTATGTAAGGTGAAACATTTATATTGGAAAATAATATCTCTCTTGTTATAAAATGTTTAACTTCCTTCCTCTATCCTCCTTCCTTCTTTTTCACTCAGGCTGTCTGATTTCAAGATTTATGAGGTATACAAATCAAAATGCTACTGCTAGCGATTACCATTTTCACGGGAATGGTTGCAGGATAGATGAACCCCGAGAAGATCGTGTCCCATTTCTTTTAAAGATATGACCAGCTGTGAGTTCATTTGATGCGGACAGATAAGATTTAAAGTGCTACCTACTTAGTAACTTTAGGACTTAACTTTATGACGCAATATTATTGACTAGCAAAATATCGTAATATGACCACATTGACATCAATGATTACTTAATTGACCGAGCGAAGCGAGGTCTCTGAGTTTACTAGAGCGATTTGCACTTGTCCGTCCGTCCGTCCGTCCGTCCGTCTGTCAGAGCCCTATAACTTTTGAATTACTGAACGTAATTACTTCAAATTTAGATAAAATATGTAAACCGATGGCCTCCAGCCGAAAATGGCTTAAAAAGTTATAAAAATCTTTATTTCAGGGGGCTCTCATAGAAGCGAATGCGAAGTAAAATATTTTTTATTGCTATTCATAGGTTTTCTGTGTGTCATTTTAAAGACAATTTGGAACAGAGTACAAATGTATTTTTTTTTTCTAAAATTGACGAAATGGGGGGCTTTCAAAGTGGCGATTTAATATGCTCGCTTGAAGACGCTCTCTGGAAAATTGGCTATATATTTTCAAGTTCTACTTATTTTCTTACTTCACTTGTATCCTGTACTTGAACAACAAATACTAAAATGATATGAATATTATAAAGAAATGAGATTATTTAACTTTAATGAGCATCAGTAAATTTCACATAGCTTCACAATAATGCTAATAGATGGCGCAGTCATTAACTATTCCATGGAACTAAGAGTTACGACTACGATCTATCCCAAAAACAGTTTTGCGTCGAGCATTATTATTTAGGTACATAATAAAATAATTAATAACATATTATTCAATTAAAATTATTCTTTAGTTAAATATCAAACTTCAATAAACTATTCATTGCTGCATTTTGTATATTTTCTATTCGCGTCGATAGATGACGATTTGTACAGATGCCCCTAACCCGTTTTCACTCGTTAGTACCTACATAATAATTCAATGTTTTCAATGACGTTCCCTAACTTTTACGGGCTACCTATGATAAGTTAGGTGATGATTACTGTCAACTTCTTTATCACGATCCTGTACGGGACACCTAAAAGGACATTGGGACGGATGTTAGGACTTAGGATTGTGTTTTGGAGCTACCTACATAAAGAGACTCCTACATAGGGGATGATTTAGGTATGTTTGGTGAAAACGGGCATAATAATAATGTCAGTTTTGGTCGTCATGTATCGATTGAATGAATAATCATGGGATACCGTTACCGCGAGGTCTCAGTTCAGGGCGAACCACTAGTTAATAAAACTATAAGTATTATTAGGTCACTGCAAGTTTTGCAATACGTAAACATAAAATGACTGATCGATCAGCGAAGTAGATTAAGAAACGGCTTTGGGACATCTTTTAATATTATGCAGATATAATAGGTACATAATTAGAGTTTCGATGAACCCCATTAAATGGGACTGTAACTAATTAAGAATTATAGAAGAATTATAAATTAAATAATTCAAAAGTGTTGCGTGTTATTTTTAGTATCTAATCATTTTGTTGTAATTATCATATAGATACTGTATCATAAGTTCTTATTCTTAACTAGCTAGAGCTTACATAACCATAAACAACCCTCATGTGGATTGCTTTCAATTTCTAGGTACTTCTATTATTTTAAGAGTGGGGCATTCATTATGGAAGGTCTTTTACAATTTAAAAATTTTACCTTTAGTTACTATCGTGGCAATATTCATGTTTATAATTATTAAATAAGTAAATAATCATTTATTTGCCAGAATGTTTGTACAGTGGGATGGTAGTAACAAAATATATTGTCAGTAAAGACCCATAACATTCAACTAAATTAATAGTGTGCAAATTATGATACAAACAATAATAATTATAAAATGAAAGTGATTAATTCAAAGTGAGATTATTTGACAATTATAATTATTATAAATTGGTGAGTCAAGATTAAGAATGACAATAGTCAAATAAAAATTTAAATTTCAAAATGTCAATATTTATGTTTTCCGGTAGGTACCTAATTATTACACTTTATAACTTTTCTCCAATAGCCATTCGTTGAGTTTTCTTTTAAACTTATTTATAGATATTTTTTGAAAATCTGCTGGCAGTTTATTATATAACCTGACCGCCATACAGTAGGGACTTTTCATATATGTACTGGTATACATTTTTAAATCAATATCTTATTTGGATACCGAAGAGACCTGTTCACATTAATTTCATGATTTCGCTTAAAGTATTATTACACTAGTGGTTCGCCCCGAACTGAGACCTCGCGGTAACGGTATCCCATGATTATTCATTCAATCGATACATGATAACCAAAACTGACATTATTATTATGCCCGTTTTCACCAAACATACCTAAATCATCCCCTAAGTAGGAGTCTCTTAACGTAGGTAGCTCCTAAATACAATCCTAAGTCCTAACATCCGTCCCAATATCCTTTTAGGTGTCCCGTACAGGATCGTGATAAATAAGTTGACAGAAAACATCAATCACCTAACTTATAGGTAGCCCGTAAAGGTTAGGGAACGTTAGTGAAAACATTGAATTATTTATCAAACATTGAATTTAACTCGTAGTTCCATGGGAATAGTTACTGACTGCGCCATCTATTAGCATTATTGTGAAGCTATGTTGATGCTATATGAATTACTGACGCCCATTAAAAATTAAATAATCTCGTTTCTTTATAATATTCATATAATTTTAGTATTTGTTGTTCAAGTACAGGATATAAGTGACCTAAAAACATAAAATCAGTTTGAAAATCCATAGCGGATTTTTCTAGAGAGCGTCTTCAAGCGAGCGTATAAAATCGCCACTTTGAAAGCCCCCCATTTCGTCAATTTTAAGGGAAAAATTAAAAAAAAAATATTTTTGTACTCAGTTCAAAATTATCTTTAAAATGATACGTAACAATTTTATGTAACGCGATTTTTTTTTTTTTACTTCGCATTCGCTTCTATGAGAGCCCCCCTGAAATAAAGATTTTTATAACTTTTTAAGCCATTTTCGGCTGGAGGCCATCGGTTTACATATTATATCTAAATTTGAAGTAATTACGTTCAGTAATTCAAAAGTTATAAGGCTCTGACAGACGGACGGACGGACGGACGGACGGACGGACAAGTGCAAATCGCCCTAGTTAACTCAAAGACCTTCGCTTCGCTCGGTCGATTAGTATACAATAAGTAATTCATAATTCATAATTCATTTATTAATTTGTGAATATGGTACAGTCGAGATTTTATAATATACAATTTAAAATGCGCATATCCTACCAAAGTATGGTGTACAAATATTGGAATGTTATTATTAAATGTCAAAAAATAATATACAGCAGTTAAAATTTTTCCATAAGGTAATCACAAATTGTATAATATGTCTTATCTATCAAAAAAATTTTTAACTTTTTTTTAAACATAGGGATCTCCTGCGTTTCAATAATGTCTCTGGGTAAGTGATTATATAAACGAGGCCCAGTGCAAAATAAGCTTTTTGTAAAATGGGCACATCTACTGGGTGGCTGTCGCAGCTCAATGGCATGTCTTTTGCTGTTGCGATTTTGAAATAAATTTAAATTACTTTTAACAAATACAATAGTTTCATAAATATACAGACATGGCATTATGCATGGCTTACAACTATCTGTAGTTTTTAATTTAAATATGGCCCTTAAGCATTTCTTTTGTGCCTTAAATACAGCTTCTTTTTCAGTAGAATTACCCCAAAATAGAATACAATATCTCAATAGCGAAGCCACATAGCCATGGTAAACCGTCAGTAGCGCCGACACGTTTACTGTTTTCCGCAACATATGAAGTGCAAATGAGTACAATGTACAGGAGGAGTACAAGGAGTGCAGAGGAGTACATTATTATACAAATAGTTTATCTTAAGCAATTGCCGAGTATTAGTTATTATGCACTGTAATCCATAACAATCATTGGTACTGTTACGCAGTAGCCTACCAGCATCTCAATCAAAATACATACTCTGAAACGTGCACTTTTGAGTACAAGAAATTTCAAAAATCTATCTCTAATGTCAGAACAAATACCCGCACTAAAAGTGGTAATATATTTTTATCTAGTTTAGAAAAGTTAATCTGAGCAATACAACTTTCCAATAGCTCGTTTATAATCGGAAGCGAACGGTTTTCCCCAATTATCGCCTATTTGTTTTTTACTTTATGGTAATTAATTTGTCCACTGACATTGCCATGTTATAAAATATCACTATTTTCAAATAATTAACAATTTGTTAAGTTCACCACACGACGGTGGGTAGGTCTATCGAGAAGGATATTTCTTGTTGAAACACCCTACTTGTTGTTTCTTATTAATATTTTTTTTTTTTGTGTGTGTGGAGTCCGCCCTCTTAAATTGCTGAATTGGTTTAATAAAACATCGCCCATCTTTCTTTTGTGATGATTACAACATATGAAAATACCTAAATTTTACAATCTTATTAATCATAAGACTATCTACTTATTTATCGTATTTACGATTTTATATATTTATCACAGCAATCCAAAAATTTAATTGTTTTTTTTTTTTGAAATATAAAGTATTAATTTTTTTGCCGTTCTTTATTCAATTGTACATTTAGAATAGAATAGAATAGAAATTTCACATATTCATTTATTTTAATAGTATTGTTTGATTAGATCAAGTATTTTTGGTTATTGTAAATTTTAGTAAATTTTATTTTTTTCCGGCCACATTTACTGTAAAGGCTGGTTCAATTTATTAAAAATAAGTTGTTCTCAATTTATGATTAAAAGGAGCCTTTCAAAATTTCCCTTTTCCATATTAAATATGAAAAGAAATACAAAATAATGTTGAATTATAATTAAAATATCAAACTCCTTTTTAGAGTTCCGTACCCAAAGGGTACCAACGGGACCCTATTACTAAGCCTACGCTGTCCGTCCGTCCGTCCGTCCGTCCGTCCGTCCGTCAGTCAGCGGGCTGTATCTCGTAAACCGTAATAGATAGACAGATGAAATTTTCACATATTATGTATTTCTATTGCCGCTGTAATAACAAATAATAAAAATTAAATTAAAAAAATTAAATTAAAATTAATTAATTATTTTTATTTAATTTTTTTTACGGAACCCTAAAAGAGCGAGGCCCGACTCGCACTTGGCCGATTTTTTTTTTAACAATGAGAAATAATTCTTATTCTCAATGGTTAAAACCTCAGTTAAGCCTTCTGTCGTGATACTACAGTAGTAATATGAAGAAAATAGCTCGCCTATTTTTTTTTTTGGTGTTTCAAAACATACATAAAATTTTTCATCGCGAAGCGACAGCTAAGTCACCAATTCACCATTGCAATTATAAAAGTCTATAAATTACAATATTTATGGTGTGGTTTTTCCAGTAACAATATCTTACTGAATATAATGGATATTCTGATTATTTTGTATGCGTGGATCTTTGCTTACATTGTGATCGACAGTATTGTAACTGGCATGGCCTTTTGGTGTCAAGCAATGTGCGTAGCTCTTTGCTTACATTTAAGCAACAGTATTGTAACTGGCATAGCCCTTGGTATCAAGCATGACTCTCTAATAAATTATTTATTATTAGCAATAGCGTGAGCATTAGCTCATTGTTATCTTATTATTAAATTTAATTTTACCTTTACGTTACGTTACCTTTACGTTACCTTTACGTTACCTTTACGTTACTTTTACTTTACGTTACCTTAACGTTACCTTTACGTTACCTTTACGTTACCTTTACGTTACCTTTACGTTGCCTTGATTACCTTTACCTTTAAATTTAAACCTTTACCTTTACCTTTGGCTGGAGACCTTAGCCATAAAACATGAATATTTTGCAAATGTTCTATTTATATTTGTTTTTTTTTTTAATGAATACATAATATTAAAGGTAGGAATAACAAAATGCAAAATAAATACATTTTTTATAAACATTGAAATTACCCTGATTAACTGATAAAATGGATCCGGAAAAATTGCAGCAATCATTGCGCCACAATATCGTTGCTTTTCATTGCATCTCAATTTGTATGGCATATTCTCCTCACCACCGCAACTTTAGCCTATAGCGACAGAGTGTCGTCCAATCGGAGTTGATTACGATCGCTACACTGCACAATCTTTTTTAGACCATCTCGCAGCTGGTACTCGCTGTATCAGGTATTTGCAATAGGTATGTTCAGAAATAAACGTACCTAACTCAATGATATTGTATTATATTGTGTTTACCTACTTACCGTAGGTAGGTATTGCTTTTGAGTTGGTAGTGGATTTTTATTACTTCGTATTATTTTGGGGTGAAATGAATGAATAAATGAAATTAACGTGGAAATTAACTATCTGTGGGTAGTACAAAAGTATGTTTCATTAATAATAAGTACGCAAACTAAAGTTTTTTTTTTCACTACGATTGTACCTTCTTTTGCGTATTCTTCATTTGTTTGTCAATGCATTGACGGTAGTTAATCTCTGCACAACCCATTATATTTTTAACTAAATGAGTACCTGGGTAGGTACTTTTTAATATTTGCATGCTATTGAGTATAGACCATGTAATATTATAGCAATATGTTTACCAACTTACTATTTAGGTACAATTCCACAAAACTAACTTCATTAGATTTTGAATAGTTTTGGTTTTGTTTTCTATTTTTATTAATAACTATTAATTATTTTAACTTGGTTATCCGAACAGTACTTTACCCTATTATTTACGCCTAAAACTTATAAGATTAGCGATAAACTAAACACTCACATTTTGTGTCGGTACACAACAAAAGTTATAATTATGCCAATCAGTACTTTAGCCAGTATGTAGGTAGGCGTTTAAACTAATTGCTCAAAATATTATGTTAAAACGTATTATCTTTTGATTTATAATTAATAATCTATTTTATTGAATTACTTATATCATTTAAAAATAATTATTGTATGGGAACACAACTGCTCGAATAACAAGTTAATGTAAACACTCAGTCCTTCTTTGAAAACTTCAAAAAAAATATTATTTGAATTGCTTACGTAGTTCGATCCTCGCCTCGTTGCCACTTTTGTGGTGCTTAAATAAAACACTTGTTCTTATAGATCGGAATTATAAACGTGCTTGCAGACAACCACCTCTCAACAGGCTGCGTCATCGACTGCCTGCAGGCGCGTACAGTACAGCAACCACTAATACTCCAACAACAATCGTCTAATCACTCTACACTATCGCATATCATTATCAAAATCACTAATCTTAATCCTCGAATCCTAACTCTGACAAATTAATGACTAACTGCTAAACAACGCCTGCGACCTCCGCTTGGAGTATAAAGTATCTATAATTATAATTAAAGTATAGGTATTGTATCATGTTCTCATTTTTAGTAATTACTAGCTGACCCAGCGAACTACGTAACGCCAACAAAAATATTTAGTGGTTGGTCACCCTTATCATTTAAGGGTATGAAAAATAGATGTTGGCCGATTCTCAGACCTACCCGATATGCACACAAAATTTCATAAAAATCGGTCCACCCGTTTCGGAGCCTCGGAGGAGTAAGGTAACTAACATTGTGACACGAGAAAAATAAAAAAACTCTGTAAAATATAGCTTGAGTCCTGTGACAGATGTCATCCAAATGATTCCTATGAAGTTCATTAATTTAGTGTATGAAGAATGTACGCGAAAAATATCATACTTCATTGGTTTATGCACATTAAACTACGGCCGTTCAGAGAATGCGTTCCTGACATGTCGCGATTGAACTGACGACGTAACTTTGTAATGGCGTTGCAGTTACGATAAAAATATTATTGCTGGTTGTTTACCGTTTTAACAATGGATGAGCATTAAAACAACATTATTATATCCATAATCAATTAATGTTATAATTTTGTGCCAAACTGAGTGTCAAATAACTTGGTAAACAATATTTTTCTAAATCTAAACTGCGCTAAGTATTACAAGGTTATGTCAACCGGATATTTTTGTTTTGTATGGCAAACTGAAAGGTGTCAAAAACGTATTCTCACGGTGGCCGTACTTTAATAGTGACGTTCCTTTTGTTATCGTAACCAAACTCTATAACTTACGGGTACTACATATAAGTAAAACGGTATAATAATTTATAATTTATCTGCAGGAGTGCTCTAGCGACTCCGTATGTGATGATAGTGACGATGATTTGGGTTCACCACCACTGCTTAATTAAATACATAATGAAATCAAACAAAAGGGATAAATCCCTTTTGTTTGATTTCATTATAATAAGTAGTTACAAATAATTAACCTATTATAGCATCAATGAAAATAATTTTATTAATATAGTACCTAACAATAAAATCGACATTTGTAATAATATCGATATCATTATGATGGATTTTCAACATTGTCCCAGACCTATTTATGTTAAACTGACAACTGTCTCAGGACTCAAGCTATATTAGACTGTAATCTATGTTTATAACATGAACTTAATATACAAACAGAACTGATAACTCGGAAAATTTGTATTTACGAAAATGAACCTTATAGCAAGTAGATAAAGTATATTTCCTGTTGCGCATTACACAGAGGCTAATCCGAGCCGAGAGGGATAGTAATAACGGAGGCCGTTTGTCTCGTTCTTTTCATCTTGCCAGCCTAAAAAAATGATTTTGATCAAAGATTTTGGCTAATAAAATCAGTTGAGACCCATGTTGAGACACATGTTTTAATTTTATTTTAACATTTTTAAGTCACCGTATTTAATTGCATTAATTTCGATAGATATATTTCTTAACAAAAAGAAAATATAAATTTTTATCTAGTCTATTTTTTTCGAGCGGCAGCCCGTTAAAACGTGAACGCTAAATCTACAACTATGTTGACCATGATTTTTTAAATTCTTGTATTGTGTGATGGGTCGAATACGTACGATGCCGATTACGATGGTCTCTTACTCCTCACTTTTGTACTATTATTATTATCGTCTTTATTTCCTTTTAATCATACTTTTTATATTTTTTAATATTTCATTACAAAACTTAAATTAAAAAAAAAAAACATTTAAAAATATAAAAAATAGCGGTCCACCGGCCTCGGGAACAGGGTCCAAGCAACCGGCGGTCAGGGCCCCAGAGAGAGGAACCTCCTGACGATGCGAGCCGTGTCTGGAGTACAGCCTTCTGGATCTGGCCCTTGACCCAGCTACCCAACGAGAGCCTCGAAAGATGTTGGTCGAGGCTCTTGGCTATAAGACCATTAGCGGTAATGACTATCGGTACAATGATTGCTGAGTCTACATTCCACATGGCGACAACCTCGTGCGCCAAGTCGAGATACTTGGTGAGTTTCTCTTTCTCGGCTTTCACGAGGTTCTCGTCATGCGGGACAGCAACATCAACAATCATTGCACGGCGCTCTGATCGATCTATCACCACTATGTCAGGCTTATTGGCTACAATAGTCCTGTCTGTAATGATAGACCGATCCCAGTACAGTGTGATATGACCATTTTCAAGAACTGGGTCGGGTACATACTTGTAGTACGGTACCTCCGATTCCACAAGATTGTATTTCAAGGCAAGTTGCTGGTGGATAATCCTGGCCCCTTGGTTATGTCTGTGTAAGTATTCGCCGTTAGCTAGATGAGAACAACCAGAAACAATGTGACGGATAGTTTCTCCAGGACAGCGACATGCCCGACATACGTCTACCGTTCCATCCTTCACAATGTATTTTCTGTAATTGTTCGTCATCATGACCTCGTCCATAATTGCACATACAAACCCTTCGGTTTCCCCAAAGAGGTCACCAAAGCGCAGCCAGGCCACGGACGCTTCAAAGTCAACATCAGGCCCGTGGAGGGCCCGATAAAAGCGTCCGTGAAGCTAGGTAAGGCCTTGCCATACAACCCTGCGGTCATTGGTACTGAGCACCACAGGTATGCGGCAGTTCTCGTTAGCCAAGGAGAGCGGCGTCAGACCCCTGTCCACTGCGACCACATCGCGGTGCATCTCCGTCTCGGCATGGAGAAAGTACTCCCTGAGACTGCACACCTCGCGGTTGTGGAGGGTTTTGGCATTCAAAAGGCCTCTTCCCCCACACTTCCGCGGAATGTACAGCCTCATCACCGAGGAGCGCGGGTGATGCATCCGATATGCGGTCAGCAGCGCACGAACTTGTCTGTCCAGGGCGTCAAGCTCAGTCTGAGTCCACCTGATTATGCCGAAGGAATACATCAAGACCGGCATGACCCAACCGTTGAAGGCGCGCACCTTATTGCCGCCCGACAAAAGGCTTTTCAGCACTTTCTTCAGAGGGCCAAGGAAACGCTCCCTCACCGACTGCCTCATGTCGGCCTCTCTGATACCTAACGCCTCCGCCATGCCCAAGTATTTGTAGGTTTCAGTTGGGGAGAGTGATCTGAGGTATATGGAATCCGAGAGCTCAACCCCCTCAGATTCTACAATCCTCCCTCGCTTTACATGCATGACCGCACATTTGTCCACACCAAATTCCATCCTAATGGAATCACTAAAGGCTTTAGTTACCTTTAGTAACTCTAGTAGATGTGATTTGTTGGGGGCAATGAGTTTTAGGTCATCCATGTAAAGGAGGTGTGATATAACCTGACCACCTCTCCTCAACCGGTAACCTAGCCCTGAATTCTCCAAGAGAGTACTCAGAGGATTCAGAGCCAGGCAAAACCACAAAGGACTCAGACTATCGCCCTGGAATATGCCTCGCTCAATCCTTATAGGCTCTGCGCTCCCCAGGGTCCGGCGACACCCTGGATAGTGAAGGACTGTCCTCCACTGCCCCATACACGTCTGTAGGAAGGCGCGTAGTACTGAGTTTACTTTGTACAGTTCCAGCACCTTCATGAGCCATGTATGGGGCACAGAGTCGTAGGCCTTCTTATAGTCTATCCAACATGTCGACAGATCCCTTCGGGAGCGCCGAACCTGTTGACAAATGGCCATATCAATGAGGAGAAGCTCCTTAGTACCATGGGAGCCATTCCTACATCCGTTCTGAGAAATAGACATGATGGATTTTGTATCGATATGATCGTTAATTTTTGTTCTCAGAATGGATGTAAGAAGTTTATACAATGTTGGTAGGCACGTAATCGGCCTATAATTTTTGGGCTCCGTGGTACTACCTGACTTATGGAGCAGGAGGGTAATACCTGTTGTCAGAAACTGGGGTAGCGACTCTGACTCTAGAGATGATTGGAATTGGGATGCCAAACGAGCGTGCGAGCTGCGTAGCCACTTTATCCAAAAGTTGTGCAGCCCGTCCGGCCCAGGGGATTTCCAATTGGGTAGGGGACGGGCTGCAGTGGTCACGTCTTCAGGGGTGATAGTAACTAGGTCCATTTCTGGAATTTGATCGCAGGCTCTTTCTACATCCCACGTCCAACCACCCTCAGTGTGAGCGACAGGTGCCGACCAGATGTTGCGCCAGAATGAGGTCATGGCTTCATTATCCGGTAGGCGCGCATCGGTGACACCTTGGTCAGGGTGTTCTCAACCTCGATATACCCGCCTCTGATCGCTTTGGAAAGTGCGATTCAGGGTATATCTCTCGACCCGGCTCTTGAATCTACGGCTAGCCCATGCCGAGACCTTCTGTTTCAGGAAGTCAATGCGCTCAGTGACGCGCGCCATATAATCTTGAGGGCTGATATCAGTCCCCAAGAAAGCGCGCCTCACAAATCGCATGACTCTAGGGCGAGTGTGACCCTCCCTGAAGCAGAGTAGTTTGCCAATGAGTGCCCTAGCCCCATCAATACGACGTTCGATCCTGCACTGCCAGGCTGGTGCGGCAGGCTTCGGTCGTGTTGCTGTATCATTATTAATAAACTTTACATTAGCAACACGACATGCCGCAACAGCCGCGCAGTACAGAATCGAATGTGTGTCGGAAAGGTCTTCGCTGCTGTCAAAATAACTCGGCAGCAGCGAATCCAGGGCACCCATTAGCGCTTTGTTCTTATTTTTCATGGGCAACCGAGGTAACCGCGGTCTAAACTCGGGTGGTGAAGATCTATATTCCCGAATAGCACTCTCCAAAGCACTCCTCAATTGTTCACTACACTGGGTACTTACATGTGCAGCCCCGCTATCCTGTCCCTCACCAGCCTGAGTGGGCTGCAGCGAAATCGCATGAGCAGTTTGCGATTGTGTTGGAGCTTGCGGTGAGGAGGGGGTAGCGCGGTTACATTGCAGTTCAGAGCGAAGCCGATCAAGCACGGCGTTGTCCAGCATGTGATTACGCTGAATAACCCGCACCTGGTCCGACAGTCCCTGAGCCGACACATTGAGAGCTGGTTCCGGACCTGAAACAAAGCATGCATCCTAGCACGGTACGCGGTCATGTTGGTTCCACCCTCAGTAGCCCCTAAGTATGCGCGCATGACATTTTCATTAATGGATGTTGTCCACCTCATGCGCGACACACTACCGCCGGAAGCGGGGACCCTATCAGAAGCCGGTGGGCCTCGGGATCCCAAGCAAGTCGGCGGCCGGCCTCTCCCACGACGATGTACTGGTGGTGGCGACGTCGGCGGGGAGAAAAACTCGTCGCTCGAACTCGACGCAACTGCAGCATTGGGCGTGGTCCCGGGTGGCTGCGAGGCGGGGTTGAGTGACGAGTCCGGGGGTGTTGTTTGTGCGTTCCGTGCCCTGGATCGTGTCAGCATTCTACATTATTAATTCATCTAATTTCTTTTGTATTCATCATATGGCATCTATTGACAGCTTGTGTCAGTTATATTTCGGACTATTTTAATTTTCTTCATGGTTTCTAATTCTTCTAATTAGGTTTTGGTTCTTCTAATTAGTTTTTAGTATAGTAAATTTATTAAATTAAATCTAAAATTCTGTTGATATCGTTTGTATAATATTTATTTCGGCGAAAATATAACGGTGAAAAAATATATCGTATGCTGACATTTAGGGTTATTATTATCATCTTTATTTACTTTTACTCATATTATTAACATTTTTAAATATTTCATTATAAAACAAAAATAAAAAAAAAATATTTAAAAATATAAAAAATAGCGGTCCACCGGTCTCGGGAACAGGGTCCAAGCAACCGGCGGTCAGGGCCCCAGAGAGAGGAACCTCCTGACGATGCGAGCCGTGTCCAGGAGTACAGCCTTCTGGATCTGGCCCTTGACCCAGCTACCCAACGAGAGCCTCGAAAGATGTTGGTCGAGGCTCTTGGCTATAAGACCATTAGCGGTTATCACTATCGGTACAATGATTGCTGAGTCTACATTCCACATGGCGACAACCTCGTGCGCTAAGTCGAGATACTTGGTGAGTTTCTCTTTCTCGGCTTTCACGAGGTTTTCGTCATGCGGGACAGCAACATCAACAATCATTGCACGGCGCTCTGATCGATCTATCACCACTATGTCAGGCTTATTGGCTACAATAGTCCTGTCTGTAATGATAGATCGATCCCAGTACAGTGTGATATGACCATTTTCAAGAACTGGGTCGGGCACATACTTGTAGTACGGTACCTCCGATTCCACAAGATTGTATTTCAAGGCAAGTTGCTGGTGGATAATCCTGGCCACTTGGTTATGTCTGTGTAAGTATTCGCCGTTAGCTAGATGAGAACAACCAGAAACAATGTGACGGATAGTTTCTCCAGGACGGCGACATGCCCGACATAAGTCTACCGTTCCATCCTTCACTATGTATTTTCTGTAATTGTTCGTCATCATGACCTCGTCCATAATTGCACACACAAACCCTTCGGTTTCCCCAAAGAGGTCACCAAAGCGCAGCCAGGCCACGGACGCTTCAAAGTCAACATCAGGCCCGTGGAGGGCCCGATAAAAGCGTCCGTGAAGCTCCTTACCTTGCCATACAACCCTGCGGTCATTGGTACTGAGCACCACAGGTATGCGCCAGTTCTCTTTAGCCAAGGAGAGCGGCGTCAGACCCCTGTCCACTGCGACCACATCGCGGTGCATCTCCGTCTCGGCGTGGAGAAAGTACTCCCTGAGACTGCACACCTCGCGGTTGTGGAGGGTTTTGGCATTCAAAAGGCCTCTTCCCCCACACTTCCGCGGGATGTACAGCCTCATCACCGAGGAGCGCGGGTGATGCATCCGATATGCGGTCAGCAGCGCACGAACTTGTCTGTCCAGGGCGTCAAGCTCAGTCTGAGTCCACCTGAGTATGCCGAAGGAATACATCAAGACCGGCATGACCCAACCGTTGAAGGCGCGCACCTTATTGCCGCCCGACAAAAGGCTTTTCAGCACTTTCTTCAGACGGCCAAGGAAACGCTCCCTCACCGACTGCCTCATGTCGGCCTCTCTGATACCTAACGCCTCCGCCATGCCCAGGTATTTGTAGGTTTCAGTTGGGGAGAGCGATCTGAGGTATATGGAATCCGAGAGCTCAACACCCTCAGATTCCACAATCCTCCCTCGCTTTACATGCATGACCGCACATTTGTCCACACCAAATTCCATCCTAATGGAATCACTAAAGGCTTTAGTTACCTTTAGTAACTCTAGTAGATGTGATTTGTTGGGGGCAATGAGTTTTAGGTCATCCATGTAAAGGAGGTGTGATATAACCTGACCACCTCTCCTCAACCGGTAACCTAGCCCTGAATTCTCCAAGAGAGTACTCAGAGGATTCAGAGCCAGGCAAAACCACAAAGGACTGAGGCTATCGCCCTGGAATATGCCTCGCTCAATCCTTATAGGCTCCGCGCTCCCCAGGGTCCGACGACACCCTGGATAGTGAAGGACCGTCCTCCACTGCCCCATACACGTCTGTAGGAAGGCGCGTAGTACTGTGTTTACTTTGTACAGTTCCAGCACCTTCATGAGCCATGTATGGGGCACAGAGTCGTAGGCCTTCTTATAGTCTATCCAACATGTCGACAGATCCTTTCGGGAGCGCCGAACCTGTTGACAAATGGCCATATCAATGAGGAGAAGCTCCTTAGTACCACGGGAGCCATTCCTACATCCGTTCTGAGAATTAGACATGATGGATTTTGTATCGATGTGATCGTTAATTTTCGTTCTCAGAATGGATGTAAGAAGTTTATACAATGTTGGTAGGCACGTAATCGGCCTATAATTTTTGGGCTCCGTGGTACTACCTGACTTATGGAGCAGGAGGGTAATACCTGTTGTCAGAAACTGGGGTAGCGACTCTGACTCTAGAGATGATTGGAATTGGGATGCCAAACGAGCGTGCGAGCTGCGTAGCCACTTTATCCAAAAGTTGTGCAGCCCGTCCGGCCCAGGGGATTTCCAATTGGGTAGGGGACGGGCTGCAGTGGTCACGTCTTCAGGGGTGATAGTAACTAGGTCCATTTCTGGAATTTGATCGCACGCTCTTTCTACATCCCACGTCCAATCACCCTCAGTGTGAGCGACAGGCGCCGACCAGATGTTGCGCCAGAATGATGTCATGGCTTCATCATCCGGTAGGCGCGCATCGGTGACACCTTGGTCAGGGTGTTCCCAACCTCGGTATACCCGCCTTTGATCGCTTTGGAAAGTGCGATTCAGGGTATATCTCTCGACCCGGCACTTGTACCTGCGAATACGGCTAGCCCATGCCGAGACCTTCTGTTTCAGGAAGTCAATGCGCTCAGTGACGCGCGCCATATAATCTTGAGGGCTGATATCAGTCCCTAAGAAAGCGCGCCTCACAAAGCGCATGACTCTAGGGCGAGTGTGACCCTCCCTGAAGCAGAGTAGTTTGCCAATGAGTGCCCTAGCCCCATCAATACGACGTTCGATCCTGCACTGCCAGGCTGGTGCGGCAGGCTTCGGTCGTGTTGCTGTATCATTATTAATAAACTTTACATTAGCAACACGACATGCCGCAACAGCCGCGCAGTACAGAATCGAATGTGTGTCGGAAAGGTCTTCGCTGCTGTCAAAATAACTCGGCAGCAGCGAATCCAGGGCACCCATTAGCGCTTTGTTCTTATTTTTCATGGGCAACCGAGGTAACCGCGGTCTAAACTCGGGTGGTGAAGATCTATATTCCCGAATAGCACTCTCCAAAGCACTCCTCAATTGTTCACTACACTGGGTACTTACATGTGCAGCCCCGCCATCCTGTCCCTCACCAGCCTGAGTGGGCTGCAGCGAAATCGCATGAGCAGTTTGCGATTGTGCTGGAGCTTGCGGTGAGGAGGGGGTAGCGCGGTTACATTGCAGTTCAGAGCGAAGCCGATCAAGCACGGCGTTGTCCAGCATGTGATTACGCTGAATAACCCGCACCTGGTCCGACAGTCGCTGAGCCGACACATTGAGAGCTGGTTCAAGGACCTGAAACAAAGCATGCATCCTAGCACGGTACGCGGTCATGTTGGTTCCACCCTCAGTAGCCCCTAAGTATGCGCGCATGACATTTTCATTGATGGATGTTGTCCATCTCATGCGCGACACACTACCGCCGGAAGCGGGGACCCTATCAGAAGCCGGTGGGCCTCGGGATCCCAAGCAAGTCGGCGGCCGGCCTCTCCCACGACGATGTACTGGTGGTGGCGACGTCGGCGGGGAGAAAAACTCGTCGCTCGAACTCGACGCAACTGCAGCATTGGGCGTGGTCCCGGGTGGCTGCGAGGCGGGGTTGAGTGACGAGTCCGGGGATGGTGTTTGTGCGTTCCGTGCCCTGGATCGTGTCAGCATTCTATATTATTAATTTCTTTTGTATTCATTATATGGCATCTATTGACAGCTTGTGTCAGTTATATTTCTCGGGCTATTTTAATTTTCTTCATGGTGTCTGCTTCTTCTAATTAGGTTTTGGTTCTTCTAATTAGTTTTTAGTTTGGTAAATTTATTAAATTAAATCTAAAATTCTATTGAGATCGGTTGTATAATAATTATTTCGGCGAAAATGTAACGGAGAAAAAATATATCGTATGCTGACATTTAGGGTTGCCAGGTTATTATTATTATTATTACAATTTTCATTATTTTAATGTTTCATTTCAAACCAATAGAACAGAATTTCTGTACAAACCTGAACTAACCTAAGATTTTGGTAAATATACCGATCTTGCGGCAACGGAATAAGGCGCGGGAGGGGAAGTGGGGCTATATTTATTACTTTGGGTGCCTTTGACCAGCTATTATGGTTAATATCTAGAGAAAATGATTAATTTATCACATTATCTACACATGACCAGTCATTATAATATCTAGCAATGTACTCACTATGACTGGACAAATCGATACCTTGTACTATTTGTATTATTTATTTCGTAATCAATCAATTTTCCATTGCTAATGAAAAACTTCAATAATTAAGTTTATAATAAAGTTATAATTAGAAGGAAGATTGCAAGATTGAATTTGTCTCACATAACGAAAATCTTATTGTCACCCTGTTAGAAAGAGACACACGGCCTCTGTACTAACTATCTCGCTCGGCTCGCTTTTCAGCTGCGAGTACTCGGTCCTGTTTGTTTCCCGAGTCCATGGTTTATAAGTACAGTTGCCGTCATGTTGGCACTACTGCTGCACATAGATGAAAACCTCGGAAAACCCTACAAACACGTAGTCGTTTTCCTAGTTCCATGCTATAAACTATCAATGCAGGTGCCAACATGACGGCAGTGACAAGATAAAACATGGAACTAGAAATTACTACTAAGATAAAATGAACCACGGAACTAGGAATTACGACCATGTAGTGAACCGTTGACCGTTTCTAAACCCACTCCCACCTTTTTGACTAACTTGGGCTTGTTCCTTGCTCTTGCTTGTCTATGGCTTTAATTTTCTACCGCCATGATATTGATATAAAAAATAATTAAAATAATTTTTGAAATATACCTACTACTATTTTAGTTAAACAATTTTCTAAAACTAAAATAAAAATATGGAATACGACTTTTTAGTTACTCATCGTACGATCGCCCCATTCAAAACGTCTGGCAACACTGACTGGTGGTTTATGAATTCTATCATTTTTACTTTTTTTTTTCTTTCCACGAGCGTTCGTCGAATGGTCAACAATTAGGCGTTTGTTTTGTGAAATTGGTAAGTTTGTTTTATTGCTTTAAACCGTTATTTTTATTTTTTGTTATCGTACTATTCCACTAAAGTAGTTTAATTGTAATTTATTAGCATTATGGCTTCTCTAAATGCTCTTCAGTATTCTTGAACAAGTAACATGCACTTCGTAGTCCGCCATTTTTAAATCGCAAATACAAAATCCTTTAGCTTGTACAAACGAAATTTTACTGCGTGGATACGTTCGAAAGTGTTTAGTTTTCATTTACGAGATACTTTAATAGACAGGTATGTGTTTAAATAAGATTTTAGCCATACAGTTCGAAATTGATTCCATAAATTACCTACATACCTGTACTGAATAACTATTGTTTTACGTCTACTAGGTACCTAGGTAGTAGCTTTTTCAGTTCATGATTAAAAGAGCAACTGTAACAGAAATAACTTACCTTATCGTCGCGATACTGAGGGCTAGTTCCACGTCCAGTAGTTTAAGTTTAGACTTAAAAACTAGCGAAGTAAGTACCTATATGTACTTTGTACACAAGTCAGGTTTTTCAAAATTTCTAAGGTTCTTTTCCGGCCGCATATTCTCAGAATTTTTGACAGAAAAGATCTTCTGTCAAAAATGTATCAGTACAGTGCCTTTCACTTTTTTTAACTAGACCCTTCACATTTAAACGAGAATTAAGTAAGTTACAAAATAAAAGTAGGTACTTAAGTATTCAAATACGTAAGTAAGTACATAGTAGTTATAATTTCATACCTACTGAAATTATTGTATGCCTGTGCCTGAGAGCCTGATAGCCTATACACAACTTTTCGGACAGTGTTCAAATTTCTGTTTCACAAGTGTCCATTACGACAATCTAGCAGAAAAACTAAAAAATAATGTCAGACACTAACGGATAGTGGTGAAACAGACCCTTATTCTTTTTTCTCTTGTCTCTTGATAAATAATAATTCAGATTTTAAACTTTTTATGTTTGTATCCAATAACATTAGTAGGGCTTCCAATACCGGGATCCAGGTATTGGCTAATACCGGGATCCCGGACTTTTTCAATACCGGTATTGAGGGCTTCCTATACCGGGATACCGGTATTGGCTAATACCAGGATCCTAGACCTTTTTCACATTTTTATCAATATCTGCCATGCCTGCAGGCCAATATTGGGTTGATTTGAACTGGAAGCAGAAATGGAGGCTAAAACTAAAAAAAAGTATCTAAACCCCAAGCTTCCTCTAGCATTGATAATGAATCTATTGTGAGAGTTGAAAAGGGAATTAATTATAAGCATTTTAAGGCGTAGAGGCGGAAAGAGCGTTTTCCTCGGTCAACATATTTATGGAATTGATTAATTCAATTCAATTCTTTATTTGCATAATGTGTGAGGACAAGATGGTTAATATAATTATTTTGCAGTCCAAAACATTATGCTGTAGCGGCGTACAAATATTATAGGAGTGTATATTATATAAAATGATATAAAATGTTCCTTTATAACATAGTTATAAAGGAACTATGTTATAAAGGAACATTTTTACACAATAACACAATTTAAACTACATTGCACAAAATAATAATAATAAAAACAAAATAAAAAGGGAATCTTATTAATTAAGTAATCAAAAGTCAAAATGTCTAATGACTTAAAATTCCAAAATCATTTCAAAAGTTAATAGATTGTTACGGCAATTAAAATGCCAATAATTATCATTTTTGTAGTATTGAAAGAATTCTTTTAAGGAGTAAAAATTTTTCCCTTGCAACTATTTATTTAATTTATGTGCAAAGTATTGTTTTGGTAGTGTTTTGATATCGGTTCAATAATTTGTTATTGAATATTTTAATTGTCAATTTTAACAATTTTTATTAAATGTGCTGTTTGTGGTGCTATGGTAAAAATAAGTTTATCAGGATCTCTCAGAGATCGCGTATTTAAATTGAAAATGTCACGCTTGGCCTTGAAGTTATGCATATTCATTTCCACAAATTTCGATATTTCCAAAATGTACATGGATGGAAGTGGCAAAACCTTGAGTTTTGTGAAAGCAGGCCTACACGAATCATATGGTGCCATGTGAAGGATAGCTCTAAACTACCCTTATTAGCCGTTGTTGAATTACCCCAAATTACAAGGCCATAACGGAGTACTGCAGAGACATAACCATAGTACGCAGTAAATTTTCACCCCCTATTGTACTAACTACTACTCTGAAAGGGTGATTTTCTGAAATAGCTTATACAGGTTTTTAATACCTAAAATTCCGATTTTTCATGTCTCTCACTTCAAAAGATAGGACTTTCAAATAACCCCAACTAAATCTCATTTCAATACCGGGATCCCGGTATTGAAAAAAATATTTCCGGTATTAATACCGGTATTGAAAAAATCCGGTATTCGAAAGCCCTAATTAGTAGGTACTTAATGTTTATCTCAAAATAATCTCTGTCCTCAACAACTATAATAATATCCTGTCTCATATTACTACTAGGGAATGCAATTTCGTGAGATTATGATAAATTAGAGATTGTTCAGTCAAATCAATTGTAGATTTTGGAAATGTTTGAAAATTTTAATGTTAGTCGCCTTTTGTGTACAAGATTTCATGTATAATAATAATAATAATTTATTTATTTAAATAAAATTTCACGCTTACAATAATTTATTACAGTAAAAAAACATAAGCATATAAAATATGATCATAAAGCTTTTTCTCTTCTCTGAACTCCCAAACTAGGAGAACCTGTGTCTTGGGAGTCAGTTTCTTTCCATTGCACATAACATTAACTCCTGTATGTATGCAATAAAGATGTGTAAATAAATAAATAAGTGTTAGTAAAGCACCTACATTTTACATGCCAGGCTAAAGTATAGTAAATTGTTGCTCTTAAGTTTTATAGGAGTAAAAAGTCTAAGCCAAAATATATATTTGTGAATCAAAAATATTCAAAACTTTGTAATGTAAATGGAAAAATACATACCTCATTATTTTTTCAATCAAAATTTATGTCCCAAGAAGATTCATAAATAGATGAAGATGAAGATTCATACAGATGTTGGACAATAGTGATACGAAAAGGGCACTTCTCCTAATTAGAATAGAATAGAAATATTTTTTATCCAAATAAACTTTTACAAGTGCTTTTGAATGGTCGATGAATCTACCAATCGTTTTTTTTAAACTTATTTATTTTTAAGGGGCTTTTAGAGCACCTTCTTAGAGGAGAAAGAACTTCTTACTGAGAAGAACCGGCAAGAAACTCTGCGGTTGTTCTTTTCAAAACAGTTTACAAAAGGTTCTTTTTCTTCTTCTAATGCGCAGCGCAGGTCCCCAGGCCCTGTAGCACGTCGACCGTCGCCGGTCCATTGTGCTCGTCACTATTTATAGCTCCTTTCCAATACTTGTTGCCGCCAGAAACACCAGCATCTTCTTGGCTGGGATAAGTGTAGCCTCCTCAGGGTGTACAATATGTACTATGCTATTTATGCAGTGTATGAAGTGTTTCCACAATGAGGGGAAGTTCCAAAAATGCATCATCATCATCATTAGCAACCCATCAACAGCTCACTACTGAGCGCAGGTCTCCTCTCAGAGAAGGGTCATAGGCCATAGTCCACCACGCTGGCCCAATGCAAATTGGTGGATTTCACACACCTTCAAGAACATTATGAAGAACTCTCAGGTGTGCAGGTTTCCTCACGATGTTTTCCTTCACCGTTGAGGCAAATGATATTTAATTGCTAAAACGCACTTGACTCTGAAAAGTCAGAGAGGTGCGTACCCGGGATCGAACCTGCGACCCCCCAAATAGGAGACCAAAGTCCTAACCACTACGTGCGTACCTACTTACAATTCAATACTTGTTAAATTTTGAATAATACCTCTTTTTTTCCATAAATGTGATTGAAATTGAATTTGAATTGAATTGTGAGTATGTATTCATGCAAAAGTGCTACATATCAAAGAGAGAATCGTGAAATCTGACAATAAAATAAAAACCACGTGGAACATAGTCAACGAAGAAACTGGTAAAACTAAACCACGTGATGTTAACTTTAAAATTATTGTAAATAATGATAAAATAACTTCTGACATGGAAGTTGCAAATACTTTCGTAGAATTTTTTCAGAACATTCCTGTTCTGCTAACAGATTCTCTAAACTCCTCACCTACTGCAGCTCAGAGTTTATTAAGGGGCAACGTCAAAGAATGCAATGTTTTCTTCGAGTTCAAATTTATTACTGCATCTGAAGTTATCAAAAATTTTAAGTTGTTGAAAATGAAAAAAACGGGAGATCTGGGGTATTTCCGTGAAAGTTATATCTAATATAATTAATGACATTGCTCCTTACTTAGCCGTAATTTTTAACGAGTGTGTTGCCCTAGGTACCTTCCCAAATTTAATGAAACATGGTAAACTTATTCCTTTATTCAAATCAGGCAGTAAAACCGACCTTAATAATTACAGACCTGTTTCAGTCTTGCCGACTCTAAGCAAAATTTTTGAAAAAATTATTCTTAATCAACTAGTAAATCATTTTAATGTAAATAATTTGCTACATCCTGAACAGTACGGCTTCACGAAGGGTCGAAGCACCACTAACGCAGGTGCTAAGCTACTTGAAC
Source organism: Oeneis ivallda (assembly GCA_029955525.1). Taxonomy (NCBI): domain Eukaryota; kingdom Metazoa; phylum Arthropoda; class Insecta; order Lepidoptera; family Nymphalidae; genus Oeneis; species Oeneis ivallda. The sequence continues at coordinate 15,212,982 of JARPMR010000010.1, forward strand.
ATATTTACGATGCCTGGAAGCGTTCACAGAATGCCATTGGGGTATTTTGTGACTTATCTAAGGCCTTTGATTGCGTTGATCACCAAACTCTTTTACTTAAACTTAGACATTATGGCATCAGAGACGTTGCACTTGATCTCATTGCCTCTTACCTTAATGATCGAACTCAAAGTGTATGCGTAGGTGACGTGAAATCGCGGGGTTCATCTGCTCTGTTGGGTGTCCCACAGGGCTCTATCTTGGGTCCTTTTCTATTTTTGGTATATATTAATGACCTACCATATCATGTACGCGATGCTTGCAATATTGTATTGTTTGCAGATGATACATCTCTAATATTTAATACAGATAGAAACAAAGTAAATTTTGACGATGTAAACAGTACGTTATCTCAAATATCGTGTTGGTTTACTGTTAATAATTTGCTCCTGAACGCCAAAAAAACTAAGTGTTTAGAATTTATTGTACCTAATGTAAAGAAAATTGATAAATCAATAAAATTAAATGGAGATAACCTTAAAATTGAGAACTCAACTGTTTTTCTGGGGGTGACCTTGGATAGTAAGCTTCAGTGGGACGCTCACATTGAGACATTAGCGGGTAAACTCAGCTCAGCTGCCTATGCTGTCAGAAAAATCATACAGTTTACCGATGTGGAAACGGCTAGGCTTCTCTACTTCGCCTACTTCCATAGTGTAATGTCCTATGGAATCTTACTGTGGGGCGGAGCAGCTAATATTGAAACTATTTTTATATTGCAGAAAAGAGCCGTTCGATCTATCTATAAACTCGGTTCGCGCGTATCTCTTCGTGAAAAGTTTAAAGAGATTGGGATACTTACAGTAGCTTCACAGTACATTTATAATAATATAGTCTTTGTGAGACAAAATATTCATCTGTATAAACAAAGGGGCGATGCACACAATCGTCTTATTAGAAATCGTCATAAACTAGAAATACCATCATGTCGCCTGCGTAAAGTGCAAAAATCCTTTGTGGGGTTGAGCGTACGCTTATATAATCTGATTCCGAAGGAATTGCTAGATTTGCCACTGCACAAATTTAAAGAATGCGTAAAAACTCACTTACTGAGTCGCGGTTCTTATTACAAAGTTAATGACTTTCTTAATGATAAAGTTGCATGGGATCTTGAAAAGAGTATTTGAATAGTAATAGTACTGTATTAGATTAGATAAATTCGATGTCTTGACATGGGTAGTCGAGTATGTCACACTCTCTTTAACGTTTCTGTAGGTGGTGTCGTGTGGTGCGGGTTGTTACGTTCCCTCAAATATGGTTGAGCGAAGCAATGGCTGGATCATGCGTCATGCTCGTGAACGGGTGCCACCATCGGAAGCGGGGCTGCTGGTCTGCCAGTCTTGACATGTATTGAATATTGTACTTATGTATTTTTGGAGTTGTTCTATAAATATTATATCATCGTATTGTTGGAAATATTCTATTCTAACAAGTTGCATGGGGTAAATCGGCATGGCATCCAGCTGCCCACAAGATATTATAAAAAGTTATTAAAATGTAAATACATATTAAAAAACCTTACCTACAAAAAATATTGTAAAATGTGTAATTTTGAAAAGAGCAACTGCTGAGTTTCTTGCCGGTTCTTCTCAGCAGAATCCGCTTTCCGAACCGGTGGTAGAGTCATGACTTGTCATAAGCGCCACAGGTTGGCCTACATGAAATAAATGATTTTGAAATATTATGTTCTCACACCTATTTTTTCAAATAAAATACATAAAGTATTAAAATTGCCACCAGCATCATGTTATTTATAGCAATAATTTCGGAAAATTCACAGTTCTATTTTTATGGAATCATTTATAAAAAACGGAGCTTTCAAAATAAATGACATCTGACCTTTTCGAAATTGCTTACCTATTCAAACAATGTTTATTTTTTGTAGAAAATGACTGGAAGGGGAAGATCGCGAGGGCGTTCGGGGAGAGGAGATGCAGCAGGCGGACAACCGCAGAGGCGTCCGGGGGATCAACCGGGTCCATCCCAGCCCCAGCAGCCGACCGCGCCGGGGCCGCGGCCCCAGCCTCCGTCGGCTTGGGGTGCACCGCCCGTTGTCCCTCCTGTTAGAGCAACGGTGCCTACTCCTGTGGGCAGAGCATCCCACCGTACATCTGCTTCTCCACATGATCACCCTGGAAACGTTGAAGCAGTACAAGGAGCGATACAAACAATGTCGATTGGTATGTGAAATTTTCTTACAGATCTCTCAACTGACCATTAGTAATTTATTTTTAGTAGTTATGTTCCAGATATCCATATCCGCAGATATCCGAGGGAGAACAAAGATCCATATCTGCTTATAGTTCTTGCAATTCACGAGGGCGACTGACTTATGGTTGTGTGTGTGTGTGTCGTATCTGTATAAGTGTGAGCGAGCGCAATGCTCGCGCCTGCCCGCTCCCACCTAGGCTTTGACAGGCACGCACACTTATGCAATGTGCACATACACGAAGTAACCACAAGTAAAGCTCACTTCGCCTTCGTGAATTGTAAAAACTACATTTTTGACGGATTTTGTACCTTATTAATTTTAAATACATAGATAGATCTAGGTGATTAGGTAGCAATGAAATACTATTAAAATTCCATTCAGATTAACTTTTCTTTCTTAAAATCACTTATTTCAGTCACACTAAAAATTAAGTGGCACTCGGGGACTGCCGCGGTAAAACTATTATTGCATAGCATTTTTTTTATCAACTTATGCAATTATAATATTTATGCAATTTTTTTTTTGCATAATAAAAATTATGCAAAAAATAAATAATTTTCGCGTTGGTGTTATTTTTCCTGTTGAATATACGTAAACTTCTATTGACCATAATTATTTCTGATTTTTAGATTAGTAAACTTTGGAGATAGGGGGCGGTATTTTTTTCGACATTTTGTTATTAATCAAAAACTATTATATTATTTAAAAATAAATAAAAATCTGTAATTTAGTTGTAAAGATATCCATATTTACACTTCAACTTTGTAAAATGCATTTTCGAAGCTAGGCACGATCATTCGTCTCTATTTGCTGATTTTTAGAGGACTTACTGGATCAGGGTACAAAAAAATAACTCTGTTACCACCATTTATTTATTATTATTTAAACAACAAAAATATTTTTTTATATTATTCTTTGGAATTAACATAAATTATGTCTTTACTCTCATGTTTGATATGGTAAATCACAGTATTGTTTCTAAATTACGAATAATAATTGAAATTATGGATACTCTGTTACTCTGTATGTTTTATATGAAACAATTTTTACCTTAAATTGTTTAAATTGAATGACACATAATGGACATAACAAAGTTATTGTTCGTAAACAATCGTATAATTAATATTTTATTAAATTAAATTATTTATTATATTAAATTATATTAAAAAGTAGTATATATCTGACATAAAAATAAACCATAAAGTACCAAATTTTTATAAAAAATCTAACTTAACTCTTTTAAAAATAGGGACAAATGTAACAGAGTTGTAGGAACATTAACATTTCTTTTTATAATAATTAGACATTAAAACTTAAAAAACCAAGTACGCTCTAACTGATATCAAATTAAAATTAACTGATATCTTATTTTTCAAATATTTCTAAAGTAGTCGGGAAATGGTAATATACCCTTTTGCGCGTAATTACTTTTAAGGTTCTGGGACAATTCTTATCAAACTTTCATATTGCTCATAAGTAGGGCCCGGATAAATATGTATTAAAAAATCTAAATTATGTACATAAAATATGGACAAAAAAATCAAAAATATGGAAAAAATATGGAGTATAAAATAACAATACTTTTTATAATTAAACATTGTTTTATTGTAAGAAAAGGGTCACTTGTGACGTACATAGTTACAGTTACATTTAAAAAACGATAAAAAAATAGCGAAATTTTTATTTCAACAAAAAAGAACAGTTTTATTCAACTTCCATTACATTAGCCTTATCATGAAATTGGTTGCAATACACAATGACGTGCTTCTTTAAATTATCAAAATTAAAACTCTGACGATTTGGTCGAAATATAGCCTTATATTGGCTGAATGATCTCTCCACGTCACATGACGTGATGGGTGCATACCTACCGACGATGAAACGCGAGAGGAACGAAATACGCAGCCGTGTAGTGGCGGGAACGTAAATTTTATATATTTTTGTGAATATATGAATGATTGTGATATTTCCTTGTAAAATATGGACTTAACTTGAAATATGGTGAAATATGGAAAAATATGAAAAATAAAACTTGGTTTTTCACAGTCTAAGTATGACAATCGATGTAAAAAACACATTCTAGGCCGAAAATCGCGTAAATTAAAAATATGTATTTACATATTAATCCAGGCCCTACTCATAAGATATATAATTTTCGACCAATTTTAAATGCTTTTCTGGCATCGTCAACAGACTTCAAGAATACTATTTTTACTTTTCCTACCTACTTCCTACTTCACCTAACGCTTTTCCAAGGTAAATGTATTCGTTTTTAGAAGTGCAAATTTTTACTAGAACGTAGACCCCTTCTTTAATTTTATTTGGATGAATATTCTCCTTCTCGATTAAGTGGTCATCATCATCTTTTTCTTTTGACAATTCAGGTTGATATTTTTTGGTTGGTTGTCTAACTCTTCTTTCATTTTAAAATTTTCTCTGAACAGTATAGATCTATTTCTCTTTACTTTTTTCTACCACGAGATTTTTCAGACATGTTGGGACTTACATTACATAAGACTTGCAACTTTGAGTCGAAGGCTTGGTGAAAAAACAGGTGTAACCCTATCAGATGCTGAAGGTGGTGGTGTCTCAGTTCCAGGCATTGATTCTGGCGTATTCATAACTGCTCGAAGTGCTCTTGGACGATCTTTTCTTTTGGCATGTGCAAATCGCCATTTTTTTTAAATAGTCGATGCTCACGCGGAGCCATGTCTTTTATCAAGCGTTTATTTTTATATCTCTCTAAATCTTTTCTTTTAGCTTCTGCTTCTTTTTCTGGGTATAGTTTTCGCTTCTCCCTATAGCTCCGTTGTTTTTCAGCAGCGGTGCGAGCCATAATGATGTCATATAATAATCTAGAATAAATTATTTAATTTATTATACAGATACAGACAGACTAACGAAGATCAAAGCTTCAAACTGTTGAATAATAACTTCAATATAAACTCTGTTACTAGATAGTGGTAACAGAGTTGTGCAGTAACAGAGTAGTCAATTTAATGCTTCGGGTCTTTTATTATTTAAACAAAATTATATTATGTTAAAATCAATGCACATGAGGGAATTATTCCATTAGATCAACTTTAAAGTTGTAAATTTGTATAAAAATCTAGGAATACTTACTTAAAAACGCCGGTAACAGAGTACAAACTGAATAAAACCACGCACCTCATATCACAGCCAAATGACAACTGGTTCGTTTACCCCCCGCCTCGCTTGCAACGAACAGTGTCGATAGAGCAGTAGACATAATAACACAACTGTTTTCATTGAAAAGGTGGCACCATCTCTTAGCAGCTGTTAAAAATTTGTAACAGAGCGGACGCTTACTTTTTAAAATAAAGCGGGACAAAATTTTAAATAATCGTAGGTGGGTCAATAAATTGTATTTACTAGAAATGAAACGTCTTGTAGAAAATGCTGAAATTGCTTAATTACTATAGTATTTAAACAAAAAGATGCATATGGTTTTATAAAATGGTATCACGATTTCCGTATCGTGACACCATTTTATACCGTGACCGCATGTTCCGTTGCGGTCTGGGACACAATTTTTTTGTATGAAAAACAACTCTGTTACCATGAATGACTGCTCTGTTACATGAAAAAAATGCTGATTAATCAATATTAAAGGCGTTAGATGTTCAAAAAGTTATTAAATAATGTGTCCTTTAACGAATGATCCTATAATGCTTTAAATGTTGCTAACATCTCAGCGTGCAGAAAATATTTTAGTTTCGGGACATCATTTTGTGCAATGGATTTTAGAATGACCCTTACTTTGAAATTTCAAACCTCCGATTTTCGCCCTTTTTTAATTAAACTAAAAATAATTTTTGATTTTTTTTAATTCCAATGTTGTTGGGCCACTATTTATTATACACAACTATTCCAAATTTTATGTCGATAGCTTTAATAGTTACTAAAATAATCGACTGTGACAGACGGACGGACAGAGAAAGTCTCACCATAAGGGTTCCATTTTTACCATTTTGGTATGGAACCCTAAAAAGAAAAATCGTCCAAGTGCGAGTCGGGCCTCGCTCTTTTAGGGTTCCGTTAAAAAAAAATTAAATAAAAATATTTCCATGTACCCACGGAAATATTTTAATTTAATTTTTATTATTTGTTGTTATAGCGGCAATAGAAATACATAATATGTGAAAATTTCATCTGTCTATCTATTACGGTTTACAAGATACAGCCCGCTGACAGACGGACGGACGGACAGCGTAGGCTTAGTAATAGGGTCCCGTTGGTACCCTTTGGGTACGGAACCCTAAAAATGGCATTGTGTTATAATATTATGAAATGTTATTTTGAATTTAAAAAAAAAGCCGGCCAAGTGCGAGTCGGACTCGCGCACCGAGGGTTCCGTACTCCAAAAGTAAAAGTAAAACAATAATCTACACTAATATTATAAAGAGGAAAGATTTGTATTTTTGTATGTAACGAATAAACTCAAAAAGTACTGGACCGATTTTAATAATTTTTTTTTCATTAGAAAGCTACATTATCACTGAGTAACATAGGCTATATTTAGTATTAGATTACTATAGAAATCTTTAGAAATTCCTATTAAAACCAACCGAAGGTGTAAAAAAATTAGCCACAAAATGTCTTTCATCGCATACGCTGCGAAGAGTATTAATGATAGGACAAAAAAATGTTCGACAATATTATAGAATATATCAATATCTACAAAAAACTTCGCGAGACCAAGTGTCTAACTATTGTAGTTACGTCACTATAACTACTTTTTTACATTTAGCAAATTGATAGAAATGCCGATCAAAATCAGACCGTGTTATCCATACCATTTATAAATTTTTATCCAAATAAATAATTTAATATTCAAGACTGTCTCAATACCTGATGATTACTTTTTGAATTATTGAAATCGGACATTCCATTCAAAAGATATCATGAAATTAAAATAAAAATACATGCCGGCGGCGCGGCCGCCACGCAGCGCATCGAGTAACTAACTCTTCGTGAGAGGGGCAGTGCGGGAGAAGGGGGTGCACCATTATGAACTAGGTAGCCGCGCGGCTCATTCGCGCGGTCGGCTCCTTCGGCAGTGGACGCAAGCGACATTGAATATTTCGAGTTTTTTTAACACATTTTTATGCTTCACTTAAAAAGTTCTTTTCAGAGCTACTTAGTTTTAGTATTACAAATACCACAGCCAACGTAGTGTACAGGGAGGCTTTAAAATAAGCATACAATTTTTTTCTAATTTAGTGATTCATGATCGTTTTAATTAGCATGCTTATAACTTAAATATCTGTACCTATTTATGTCTACCCGTGCGAAGCCGGGACGGGCCGCTAGTATTATATTAATTTGCTTATTTATCGTTAACTTTGTTTGTAGAGGTTTATTGTTAGTATAAAAAAACTATGCTAGTTGGAGCGTTGGTTTTATTTTTCCTGTAAAATATACATAAACTTCTAATGACCATAATTATTTCAGATTTTTCGATTGGTAAACCTCAGAGATAGAGGGGGGGGGAACAGTATTTTTTTCGACATTTTGGCCGATTACTCAAAAACTATTATATACAGAAATAAATAAAAAACTGTTTTAGAATGCACAATGCACAAGCCTTTCATATGATACCCCACTCGGTATAGTTATTTTACTTTGAAATTTCAAACCCCCGATTTTCCCCCTTTTTTAATAAAACTAAAAATAATTTTCGATTTTTCTTTATTCCAATGATGTTGGGCCATTATTATACACAACTATGCCAAATTTCATGTCGATAGCTTTAATAGTTACTGAAATAATCGACTGTGACAGATGTACGGATGGACGGAGAAAGTCTCACCATAAGGGTTCCATTTTTACCATTTTGGTACGGAACCCTAATAAAATATCAGTCAAATACCCAATTGTGTGTATTACAAGAATGTATTTTTTTACCCATTTAGGTCAAGCAGAGACTCCAGGAGCTGGTGATGCTGCAGTAATTGGACGTGGGTGTCATCGTGGCGGAGGAAGAGTGCTGCCAGAGCATACAATGATTGTCAGGACAAGGCCCGCTACAGTGACTACGAAGAAAGGTTAGTATACATTTAGGTCAAGCACAGCCTGCAGCAACTGGTCAAGCTTCAGTAATTAGACATGGGTGTCGTTGTGGCGGAGGAAGAGTGCTGTCAGAGCAGACAATGATTGTCAAGACAAAGCCAGCTACAGTGACTACGAAGAAAGGTTAGATATATACATTTAGGTCAAGCACAGCCTGCAGCAACTGGTGATGCTTCAGTAATTGGACGTGGGTCTCGTATGGAGGAAGAGTACTCTTTTTTTGTTTGTTTTAGCGTCTATGCTTCCAGTTGTTTGTTTTTTTTTCAGTTCAAATCAACTCAATATTGAGCTGCAGGGATTTCTGCAGATATTAAAAAATCGGCCAAGCCAAGTGCGAGTCGGGCCTCGCTCTTTTAGGGTTCCGTTAAAAAAAATTAAATTAAAATATTTCCATGGGTACATGAATTTTTTTAATTTAATTTAATTTTTATTATTTGTTATAGCAGCAATAGAAATACATAATATGTGAAAATTTCATCTGTCTATCTATTACGGTTTACGAGATACAGCCCGCTGACAGACGGACGGACAGCGTAGGCTTAGTAATAGGGTCCCGTTGGTACCCTTCGGGTACGGAACCCTAAAAAAAGGTGAAAAGGGCCTCGGATCCTGATTCCTGGTATAGCCTATCCCAGTATTAGAAGCCCTACTAAAACCATCTCTTTAAACATTCTTTGTACTCATAATAAATAATAATAATATTTATTTTTTTTAAATTTACACTTCAGTTTTTAGGGGCTGAGACCACCTTTTAAGTATATTTAAATACCTGATACAGGTATTTAAATATACTTAACAAGCATGTTGATGGTGTGTGCATATGTGTATACGTGTGAACGCGTGTATACGTGTGTGTTTTGTGTGTGTGTGTGTGTGTGTGTGTGTATGGGTGTGTGCCTGTGTGCGTGTTTTTATTTATTTATATGATAATAACCTCAAAACAATTATGATAATTCTTCTAAAAGCGTTTCAGTTTCTTTGTAGTTTTTAACCATTCAGTCAGCCTTTTTTTGACTTTGCACTGTTTATGGGGGTAAATATTAAGAATTTTGAAAATTTTTACTATATATATAGCTGCTGGGGCTGATTCACTGATTCACTCACTCACTCACTCATTGATCACCTCTCCTGTAAAATTTTGTATGAAAATTTTTTTTTCACCGATGGTTTCGTATAGAGGACAAAAATTCATTCGGAGGAAAAATATGGAGAGAGCTGATGATTTCGGAGACGGGTGAGGGGCACGGCCAGGGTATTGAAGATAGGTGGGGGGTGCTCGAACAAAAGTCACTCGAAACCTCATCGAATTGGCAGTGAGCTGAAAAAAAATCCAAAATGGCGGATTCAAGATGGCGGCCATACAAACTTCAACGGTGTCAATCTTGGAGAGGATAAAAGATGGAAGAGTGGTTTCCTGGCAAAAGATGATCAAGACCCGAAGGCCTACTTGATGAACAGAAAAAAAATCAAGATGGCGGAATTTTTTTTCTCCATACTAAATATATGGCGAATATTGAAGAGACTAGAAGCTGAGAACTATGCAAGACTTTGATACGGATTCATTTCGAAATAGGTTTTCATAGAAGAATTTTCATTGTGACAAATGATGAGAGAAGATGATTTAGGGTTTGGAAGGTGGGTGAGGAGCACGGTATTGAAGATAGGTTGGGTGTGCTCAAACAAAAGTCACTCGAAACCTCATCCAATTGGGAGTGAGCTGAAAAAACTCCAAAATGGCGGATTCAAGATGGCGGCCATACTTTCGTCATGATCTATCTCGGAGATTATAAAAGATGGAAGAGTGGTTTTTTGATAAAAAATGATCAGGACCTGACAGTCTACTTGACGAGTAGAAATACCGCGGTCCGCTTGCAGGCCGCGCACCCACGCGCCCTACTAGTATTATATAAATGTGCAGAATTTTTGGTGTACTGGTCGCGAGAAAATCTCGTTTTTGATGCAGATACATTGATGATATTAATCCGTCTTCTGTGTATGATAATAGGTTCTTTAGGTTCGTATTGTAGATTTGTGTCCTTTTAAAATAGTTTGTAAAATATATAACTGTCTTACAGTTAAAATCTGGCAAATAGTACAGCATTTGTGTAGGGAATCTGTAAGGTTTTTGATACATAACTCATAATAAATCCTTGAAAAAGCACCTCAAACTGGTCTTTGTGTATAGCTTTGTATTTTACTTGTAATAAATTATGTTTTTATTGGGCAGATTAGCCTTGTTGCACAGCTAATATTTAAGTACCTATCATAAAATCTATCTACTCATAAAAACATCATCATCATTCATTCATTCATCAGGTCATTGTATTTTTGATATTTCGCAAGTCTGGTGAAAATGATACATTAGTAAAGATCTTATACTTGTGATTTTATAATCTAATAATAAATGCATTAAATAAAAATAATGTACATTAAAGTTACATACATGCAACCATAGTAATGATATTCAACGTTTTGCTGATGCTTTGAGCTAGTTGTATTGTGTCATTCAGGGACTGATTAGAAGTTCTACCACTTGATTTCATAATAGCTCTCTAGTTAAACTTCAATTACCTAAGGGTAAAGGAAGGGAGCGCACCTCCATCTAGCACTCCAATAGTCAACGCACAGTCTAAACCACTGAAATAAGAAACTTGAAATTTTGACAGTGATTTTGTGACTCAGAGGGACACTAAGAAAAGATTTTTTGAAATTCCACCCCCAATGGGGTTAAATCAGTCATGTTTCAAGTTATATCCATGAAAAGAAATACGTGCTTCAGTTTTAAAAAAGTCCCAAATGGGATAAATAGGGGACGAAAGTTTGGAAAGTCCGTCATCTTTCAAGTTATATCCATGAAACTTGGTATTTGGTTCACGTTCACGTGAACATATCAATAATGTAGCTCTATGCGACGTTGCACATCTTTTTTCATACAAACGGAAGCGGCGTCTAGTGACGTTTTGCAAAAATCTGTAGGTACTAACTAGTATATTGCACGTCATACACTTCTTAAGCAAAGTGACGTTGCACCGCTGCAACTTGCACGAATAGGTACATAGTACTGGGACGGAGAGCCATCAAAGACGGCAAAAAAATCGGTGCGGTGTAGCACTAGAATTTTGAGAGTTCGATGTGTCATGGCACAGCAACTCTTCTCAGCTAGACGTATGGCCAGACGCCACACTGTAACGTCGCGCCGTGCTCAATAAACCAAGTGTTCACTGGACGTGATAATACGTTGTGACTTGTGCCACAGCACATCTACCAATATGTAACGTACATAATTATACTTGTTTCCATGAACGAGTTAATTAAAAACGAAGAATGACGTATTTCACAGTTTTTAAAAAGTCCACCCCAAAGGGGATAAATAGGGGATGAAAGTCCGTCATCGTTCCCAGTTATATCTATGAAACTCTGTATTTTGGCCTTCGATTAAAAATAAAGAAATAAGTGTTTCACAGTTTTTGAAAGTTCCACCCCAAACCTAATTCCACATGGACAAGGTTGCAGGGGCAAACACTAGTAGTAATATAATCCATTAGAATGTTAGTGGATACGGATTTTAATTAACTGAGGCTATCTCATTCACTATACTAGCACAATACAAGTTTATAAATAATAGAATTGTCCCAACAGGTGCAACCGGAAATCCTCTGAATTTGTCTGCCAATTACTTCACTGTGAAGACCACGCCTCAGTGGTCTTTGTACCAGTATCGTGTCGATATTACACCAGATGAAGACAGGACTGGTATACGCAAAGCTTTAATGCGTGTACATGCAAAAACGTTTGGCGGGTAAGTTGTTGATGAGTGAATTATAATTTAGTTTTGAAAATACTTGAGGATAGGGAATTAGTATTCATCATTTATGAAGCAGTGATAGCCTAGTATGAAGCAGTGATAGCCTAGTGGTTAGGACTGTGGTCTCCTATTTGGGGGGTCGCAGGTTCGATCCCGGTTAAGCACCTGACTTCACGAGTCAAGTGTGTTTAAGCAATTAAATATCACTTGCTTCAACGGTGAAGGAAACATCGTGAGGAAACCTGCACATCTTAGATTTCTCTATAATGTTCTTGAAGGTGTGTGAAGTCCACCAATTCCCATTGGGCTAGTGTGGTAGACTATGGCCTATAACCCTTCTCTGAGAGGAGACCTGTGCTCAGCAGTGAGCCGTTGATGAGTTGCTGATGATTCATCAATGAAATATTGTGAGGAAACCTGCACGCCTGGGATTTCTCCGTAATGTTCTCAACGGTGTGTTAAGCATTGGATCAGTATGGCAGACCATAGCATATTAATCCTTTGAGAGGACAACTACACTCAGTAGTGAGCTGTTAATTTGATGACAATGATTGAAATATTCTTTTTCAGATACTTGTTTGATGGCACTGTGCTATACACAGTCAAGAAATTGCATCCAGACCCTTTGGAATTATACTCAGATCGTACAATTGATGGGGAACGAATGAGGATTATGATAAAGGTCAGTTCTTACTTCACTACTCATTCTTGACTCCAATAAAATCGCTGGCATATCGATTAAATAAATAAATAAGAAAATAATTGTTTTGTGTATCTGTATTAATTACTTGCTAGCTTTCAGTATGTGGGATAGGTTTTTATAAGACCCATGGGAAACTTTCATCTTATAAGTTCATAAAGTATCCTATGTACTATCAGCAGGATGTTAGACCATTGTAATAATTCGTTCAGTGTGTGTCAACCGAGATAAGGTTTGTTAATTATTACACTATTGCGGCTGACACATTGCATTAATAATAATAGTACCTTTTGCCTGCGACTTCGCATAGTGTTAAATTTTAACATATCCCCCAGGACACCCTTCCAAAATAAAAAGTAGCTTACACATCCATCTGCTGCTCTGTTGCTGCGTGTTTGAAGGACAAATTAACAACAAACTTCGGAATTTATAATATTTAGTAGGGATAGTTATATTATGAATAGTGGTTAAAACTTTAAAGTAATTAGAGTTAAAAATGAACCACAAACCCTACTATTTCTTACTTTTTTTTTTGTTTCAGCTTACATGCCAAGTGAGCCCTGGCGACTATCACTACCTCCAAGTTTTCAACATTCTTATACGCAAATGTTTCAGCCTTCTGAATTTGACACTAATGGGCAGAGACTTCTTTGATGCTAATGCCAAGGTATTTATTACGTCTAATACCTTCCAATATTATATTTATGCTGTTTCAAAGTTCAAGACATTTAATAAAAAATTTGTATACAATTACTCTTGTGTACATAAAAGTGACGAGAGATTATGGTGAAGAGTTCATATTTGCAGTCTGTTTTTTCCAAAAACTACAATACCAAACTACTACTAACAGTACTACTACTACCAAACTGGGGTTTCTAGTTTTCATAATAAAGCATGGGCGCCGGCAGGGGGGTGCCGGGGGGTGCACTTGCACCCCTTGGGAATCTCGGGATCAACAGAAATTATTGAAATAAAAAGCCATCTGTTGGTGCCTATAAAATAAATAATTCATAATGAATAGTCAGAAATTTGTAAATATCTCGAACATTCCGACTAAAATTTCATCTTTTTATTAACAATCATATACGGCAAAGAGAAAGATGGTAAGAAAACTAAAATCTGCACCACCTGGAAATTATTTCTGCCGGCGCGAGCCCATGATAATACATACTTACTTGACTAAAAGTATTAAATTTTCATCAAATTCAAATACTTTATTACATTACATGGGCACAAAAGAGTTAGTGCTCGTTTAGGTTAGCTATTCTATGCTTCCAATGGAGGTTCTTGATTAGGGCTTGCAAATATTCGAAAATTTTGGTATTCGAATATTCGACTTTTTTTCGGGTATTATTCGAATTATTCGAATAATATTCGAATAATTAAAAAAAAACAAAAGATGTTATAATAATCATGTTTTTAACTGCCAATCTCTTACTTTGATTCTAATATCTTTGAACCAAAACAAAATATTACTTAAAAATTAAAGAACTGTTTGGAATTTGACTGTTATGGCACTAATTCAGTCCTCCAAAAAATATAAAAAGTTGTTGTTTAACAAGACAACCACAATATAATACAGTCTTATAAACCGAGGTATGAGTATGAATATTGTAATAATATTTATATATCAATAAAATCAAATAATCAATTACAAAAACAACAACTTGCTTAAAATCTTTTATCATGTAACTAGAAATAAAGTACTAAATTCTAAACATTATTTTTGGTTCTTCGTACTACTTACTTCGTATTACTAACTTACAAATCTTAAAAGATTTAAAAGAGAGATTTTCAACGTCGGTAGAATACAAATAGGTAATAATTCAGTATTAGAAATTATGAATTTGGACCTACCTAGCTGGACTATGTGTCCCAGGTATATTATTTACTCGTGCACAATGTCAAGTGCAATATTCTTAACGAGGGTGGAGTGGAGCATGAGCATTGGACATGATTTTCATCTTGCTCATGGTCATCTTTAGGCCCAACGCTGAGAAACCGTGCTGAGATCGTTGAGCACTGTATTGAGGTCGCTCAGAGTCTCTGCCATAACGACTATGTCATTGGCAAATTGCAAGTGAGTGATGTACTCACTGTTTATGTTGTTGCCAAGTCCGTTCCAATCCAGAAGCTTAAAGACGTCCTCCAATGCAGCAGTAAATAGCTTTGGGGAGATTGCGTCTCCCTGTCACACTCCACGCTGCAAGTGGATTGACCTCGTAGTCTGGTCCTGTATACGTACTGACATAGTGGCGTTTTCATACAAGCACTTCAACACTTGGATATACCGGTAGTCAATCCGGCATCTCTGCAGCGACCTCAATAAGGCCCAAGTTTCTATCAAATCGCAGGCTTTCTCATAGTCCTCAGACGCTAAGCAAAGTGGCCGTTAATGCTCTTCCATCTTTTGTATAGCCTGCCGCAGCGTATGAATGTGATCTATGGTGCCCCAGCCTTTTCGGAATCCGGCTTGTTCGGGAGGCTGGAAGTAGTCGATCCTACGAACGAGACGATTCGTAGTGACTCTCGAGAACAACTTATAAACATGACTCAGCAGCTAGATGGGTCTATAATAATTCTTCAACAAGTTATTATCACCCTTTTTGAAGAACAGAACCACCACGCTCCTGTGCCATGCTTTCGGCGGATGCAGCGGCGTGATGACGGAATTGAACAATCGCTGAAAGATCTAAACTACCGGTTTTCCACCCGCTTTCAAGAGTTCTGCAGTGACTCCATTATCACCAGTCGCCTTGGTGTTCTTGAACTGCTTGAGCCATACTAATCTCGTATAGGCTGACGTCCGGGATAACAGGAGAAAGAGATCAACAGCCGAATCCAACTCAGCTGGGCAGCATTTGGGAATCTCCGAGATGTCTTCTCGTCCAAAATCCCTCAGCGCCTAAGACGAAAGTCTTCTAAGTCACTAAAAGAACAGTGTGCCAGGGATCCGAGAATTGGTCGCTAACTGTGGGCCTCATAAGAAGGCTCAGGGTCACTCAGTGGGCTCCGAGCTAAGCTCGGAGTATCCCTGCGAGATCAAATCAGAAATGAGGAGATCCGTAGGAGAACCAAAGTCACCGACATAGCTCAGCGAGTCGTGAAACTGAAGTGGAAATGGCCGCGGCACATAGTTCGAAGAGCTGATGGTCGCTGGGGTCCCAAGGTGCTGGAGTGGCGACTCCGCAACGGGAAGCGCAGTGTTGGCAGACCTCCCACTGGGTGGACTGACGACATCAAACGAGTTGCAGGGAGCCACTGGATTCAGGCGGCGCAAGACCAAGATCTGTGGAGGTCCATGCAAGAGACCTTTGCCCAGCAGTGGTCATCTATCGGTTGACAAAGAAGAAGAAATTATGAGATCAGAATCAGATCAATGTTACATTGCACAAAAATAAAATGCATTTTAGTCTAATCATCTTACTTTGGCTTATTCTTACACTTACACGTACAACTTAAGAACCTTCAAGGCAAGAGTGAATAGGTATCTTCTAGGCAAGCGCGTTCCAACCTAGACCTCATCACTGCTTTCTTCTAAGCATAATTATTGTCTTCTACTTCTAAGCATAATGGTGCGCGCGGAGTTTAAAATTCATATTTTGTGCATGTCGCAGGCATTTTGTGTGATTCCGCCGTTTACATACGGCGTCGTCAGTTTAGAAACGCTCGCTGTTATGTAATATGCCAAAGGCAAAATGACAACTCGTTCAATTGTTTTAATTTCACTGTAGTTTTAGATGTAGTTATTGCGAATCTACGCAATTCCCAAGCACCAGGGCCACGAATCTGCCTCTAAAGTTAGCTTAGGTTGGGGTTCGACATGAACAGTCAGGTGTCCGCTTAGGTTCCATTTGGCCAATATACCTTTTTTTTTACGTGGGGAAATTAATCATGGATACCACCGCCCCCGGGGTTACGCGACAGTTATGTCGGACTCTAACCGACTAAAACCCCACGGTGTTCCTTCTCATCGCCTGGTGACTGGGCAACGGGACCGTAATCACGTTCACGCAACCCAGCCAGCGGCGCCTGCAGAGACAGAACCTCCTCTCAAACACAGAGTTCTTCACTCATCACTCTATCTGAGGCACACAAGGAACAAAGTGTGTCTCCCAGCCCGAGGACTAACTCCCTCAGGAGACGGACTCCCCATATCCATCGCCTGGAGGCGATGAATTTCACTGTAGTTTTAGATGTAGTTATTGCGAATCTACGCAATTCCCAAGCACCAGGGCCACGAATCTGCCTCTTAAGTTAGGTTAGGTTGGGGTTCGACATGAACAGTCAGGTGCCCTTAGGTTCCATTTGGCCAATATACTTAAGTGTTCACCAGACTCTTCACACACACCTGACTGTTCACACTACCACCCGACTGTTCATGTATAACCCTAACCTAACATTAGATTTTGGCGAATATAGTACTTGTTAGGCATAAGAAACAGAACTAAATACTTCAATTTGCCGCGGCATTACATAACAGCGAGCGTTTCTAAACTGACGACGCCGTATGTAAACGGCGGAATCACACAAAATGCCTGCGACATGCACATCAATATTCAGAGTTTGGCTTTCGGAAAATTGGTCGAATATTCGAATATAGCAGATTTAATATTCGAATATTCGGACAAGAATTATTATTCGAATAATTCGAATATTCGAATATTCGAATGCAAGCCCTATTCTTGATACTGAGTATAAATTTAGAAATTCCACTTATAAGGTAGTAATGACGTCACAGGTAAAAAGGGAGAAAATAACACAGATAAGAATTTATTGGTTCAATTACAACTACATTTACAAAATTACACAAACATAACAAAATAAATAGCTTAAAGTTGTAAAAAACACAAATTCAATGCGTGTTTGCTTAGTTATTTTTAAAACAAAAGCTACAAGGCTTCCAAAAATACCCTTGTGTAATGAATAATAAGACAAACACAACAGACACTTTCAACATGTAACTAATATTTCAGCATGACATCCCTGAGTATAAGCTGCAAATCTGGCCTGGATACAAGGCCACAATCAACCAATATGAAGACAGGTTACTGATGGTGACTGAAATTACCCACAAAGTAAGTATCCTGAATATTAATATTAAAGCCACTATTAACAGCATAATATTACCAGACATATTCCTAATAGACCTATTGAATTATTTAGAACTAGATGATGCCCGCGACTTCGTTCGCGTGGATTAACATTTTTTTTTATTCCCGTCAGAACTCTTTAATTTTCTGGGCCTATGTGTCAATCCTGGGTATGAGCTATCTGCATACCAAATTTCAGGCAAATCGGTTTATTCGTTGCGGCGTGAAAGAGTAACAAACATCCATCCATACTCACAAACTTTTGCATTTATTATATTAGTAGAATAAAACCTGATAGCTGAGTTGTAGCCTTCAGAATTTTCATTCATTAGTCATTACAATTTACATAAAATTGTCTTCAGAATTTTCATTCATTACAATTTACATGAAAAGATCAGTCTTCAGAATATTGTTGTCTTTGTTAAACTTTTTGAAATGTTCAAAGTTTCTTTTCCTTGTCTTGTTCTGTTCTTTTCTTGTTCTAAGTTCCAATGATGGCTTTACAGTAATTGAATTATTTCAGGTCTTGCGTTTAGATACAGTGCTCCAAATGTTGAGGGAATACAGTACTTCCAAAGGAGGCGATTACAAAAAGATCTTCATGGAAGATATTGCCTCTAAAATTGTTATGACTGACTATAACAAGAAGACTTATAGGATTGATGACATTTCATGGAAGGACACCCCGTTGTCCACTTTCAAAATGAGGGATGAAACTGTTACATACATGGACTATTACCAAAAGGTAAGATAACAGTGGGTTAGACTAATTATTTACATCACAGCTGCAACTGTAAAGTAAATTAGACTTATTTAATAACCACAAAGGCATTCCGAACCAGTGGTAGATTCATTGACTATTCAAAAGCACTTGTAAAAGTTTATTTGAATAAAAAATATTTCTATTCTATTCCACAGTACTGATGTATGTCATTTTCATTTTTAAATGTATTGAAAAACATTGTACAATACATTTGTGCTCTGTCAAAAAATAAACCAAGCTGCAGCTTAGGCTTGTCTGTACTTTTATATTTTGCTTTGTTATTCAACTTTCCACACTTAGAATAGTTTTTAAAATTGTAGTTAAATAGTGTTTTATTCAAATAAACTTTTACTAAGTGTGTTTGAACTGTCAAGTAATTCTACCACTCATTCATAATGCTGTTCTAATTTCCAATAGGAGAACCAGCGAATTCGGCGATTGCTCTTTTTAAAATATATTTACAATTTTTTTATAATTACAGTTTACAATTTATAGAGTAGCACTTGACTGCGATCTCACCTGATGGTAAGTGAAGATGCAGCCTAAGATGGTGCGCGCTTGCCTAGATGACGCCTATCCACTCTGGATTTAAAGATACCCAAGTTATAGTTAGTTGGAATAACGAAAGCTGGAAGGGCATTCCAAATTTTTGCAGTGTGTAGGTATTATAAATGAGGAAGCAAAGCGCTTAGTACGAGATCGAGAAATTTCGACCACGTAGTGGTGCAGATTCATGCGACGTCTTGCGGTTCGATGATAGAATACATTAAAAATCCATTGTTGTTCATTAGTCTGGCTAAAACTCAAAAATGAAAACAAAAAAAGAACAGCTGAAAAATCAAAAATCAAAATTGGTAATTTGGTAAAAGGAATAAAATTAAAAGCTAAACCTATAAAAATTAATTTACCCTTTTATTTGTAGAAATACAACATCAGAATCACCGACCCCCAGCAGCCCTTGCTGATTTCCCGCTCGAAGCTGCGCGACGTCCGGGCGGGCATGCCGGAGCTCGTGTACCTGGTGCCGGAGCTGTGCCGCATGACCGGCCTGACCGACAACATGCGCGCCGACTTCCAGCTCATGCGCTCGCTGGATGTGCACACGAAAATTGGGCCAGCCATTCGCATACAGAAATTGCTGAATTTCAATCGCAGACTTACCCAGACCAAGGAAGTAGTCGCTGTAAGTTTACTCTTCGAATCTTACTTTGGTTACGGATATAGAATGGATGGATGGATGGATGTTTGTTACCCTTTAACGCCACAACGAATGAACCGATTTGGCTGAAATTTGGAACAGAGATAGCTTAACCCAGAATTAACACATGGGCTGTGTTTTATCCTGGGAATTTAAAGAATTCCCGTGGAAATGATATCCTTAGCTGACATCATCACAATATGCTTATGTCCATCAATGGATGAAATTTAGTCTCACAAACAAAGAAGAAGATCCTTAGCTGACAAAGTGTCAATTTCACCAAAGCCAAATAATGTTTACCAGAGGAATAAACTTTACAGTCAGTAAAATTTGCCCAAACATTGTTCCCCATATAAATGTTACTCAACGATGGTCAAATTGCCAGTTACAAGGTACAAGACATGTCTTTATAAGTCTGTCATGAGAAATGGTTTGAAGACAAAGTTGAATATGAACAAAATAGGCATGACTTTGTGCACGATGTAAGTACTATGTACATAGAGAGGGGACACCTGCCGTTGCTAGGCGGGTGTATCCATACAATATGTCTAGACTATTCCACCCATTTCTATGTTTGGACTCAGATTTTGTTTCAAATTTAATTTGGTTTTTCGCAATTTGTAAACTAATACGACAATCTAATTGCGCCAATGGCAATATCATCTTTATAGGTTTATATAAAAATCTTTACTTGAAAGTTTAAGAAATTAGTCAGAGTATCGAGAATGAAATTAAACGATACTTGGACTAATTTCTTACATCATAAACCTGTAATTAGAAAATGGAGTAAATTTTCTATTTTCTGTTTTATCCACTCTAAAAAGCTGATTTTAGTACGCAGGTAATTTTTTTTGTGTTTTCCAGTCAACGTCAGTATCAGTAATTATAATTTTTTGAAAATTGACTTTCTAAAAACCCTAAACTGTTAATAAATAATACGAATTATGAGTTATTGTACGTCAATCATAATATTTATACTACTTTACTTGTAAAATCTTGATTGGGTTCTTCATTAAAGATGATTTAAGCTTTATTACCAGTATAATGTTAATTTTCTTAGTGGTTTATTTATAACTTATTCAAACTGGCTGCAAATCTCTGCAGCCATAGGTCGTAGCATTTTTTCGGCTTTACCAGTCGATAGAGTGGGAAAAAATAAAGTACAACTGCATTTGTATGTCAAATCAGCCAAAAACTGCATTTATATGGTTTTTTTACCAGTAAGCAGATACAATATACACAATATAGATTACAAATATACACATATAAACAAATAATTTCTTAATTTCAGGAATTGAGCAACTGGTCCCTTACATTGGACACCGAGTTAGTTCGTTTCAAAGGAAGGCAGCTGCCACCTGAAAATATTATCCAGGGTGGCAATGTAAAGTACCCTGCTGGAGATACTAACGAAGGCTGGACTCGGGATATGAGGTAAACATAGCATTGTAAATTCTAAATTTAAGAATTTGTATATACTGCTTTATAATAATCATTATTGTTGATATGAGTTCCTGTAATGAATGAATTTTAAATTATAAGTTACTTTGTTAATGACTGTATTTTATTAGGGGATTTTATTTGGTCATTATTTTATGTGCAAGAATAAAGTGCTAGAATCGATAATCATAATATTATTATGAACTACCATTTATTTATGTGGTGCATTGAACGCCTAATATATTTTTCATAAAGAGGATATCGTCGAAAATAGGAAGAATTCATGAAACATGCCAAGTTTGATGGCCTTTTTTTGAAGTGGAAACTTCTTTTGGCGCATCGCACACACATTTTTTCGTAGGTAGTAAGTTAGGCTGATCCGTCACGCTCTGAGGTGAAAGGCTCAATTGGGTGAACTCGGGACCGCCGAGTGTACCCGAGCGAGAAAGATACAGACAGCTGCTCTTCCCTGCTGAAGGGTGAAACGCTCGATCGGGTGAACTCGGGACCGCAGAGTGTACCCGAGCAAGAAAGATAGTCAGCTGCTCTTATGTTGTGTCGCTGTGTTTAGTATATTCAGTTTATACTTAATTAGCCCGGTCAAATTAGACTAAAAAATAGGGGTGAGGTTACAATAATTCCCACTTGGCTGAAAATTGGTAGGACTGTTCAAAACACAAATTATAAATGAAATGTGAAAAGTCCTCATCGATCTGACACCTGGAAAAAAAATTACTCGATGTCAAAGGTCACAAAAACGGGTTTTTCGCGATTTTCAGCAAAACAGTAAGTTTTATCAGAAAATTAGCCCTGACAATGTTATTATTTGCGATTGCCAATGAAGTTTTCACTTCTGCTGTGCGGTCTTAAGCACACACTATTTTTTTTTTTTAAATTATCGTTGTTATTTCTGGTTCTGTCCAATTTAATGTAACTATAAATAAAGGAAAATACTTGAACTTCATATAAATACATATAAATGGTGTGTATTTAAATTTTGAATTTTCATGTCTTTGATGGGCGGAAAATTACTATACTAGCGGCACGCTATGATGGCCGGTTTAAAATTTATAAATTAATAAATTTTGAGTCCTAAACCTAAAACTACATTCGATAAAATTTATGAATCTCTGCACATCACTATCGTCAATAACGTAATACAATTATTTCCTTCAAAGTCGTTATCAATTAACGGAACTTCATGAGCGGACAAACGTCAAACCGGCCATCATAGCGTGCCGCTAGTATAGGAAGTTTGCCCACCTCCTTTAAATCTAGTTTAGATATGAAATATTAATAAATATATTAATAAAATGTAACCTTTGGATAAAAAAAATTAATTCTTGTATTGTTTTTAGGTCAAAAAATTTGTTTACATTGGCCCAATTACCCTCCTGGGTTGTGATTACACCTGACCGTCAACGTAGGGACACTGAAAGCTTTGTGGACCTCATCATGAAAACTGGTGCAGGAGTGGGCTTCAGAATGCCAAAACCTGATATAGGTGAGTTTTTTGTTAGTTGCAATGCAATGTGCAGCCTGCCTTCATTATCGCAAGCCTTGATCAAGTTCCTCTCAGATACAATATTTTCTTCTGCATCCAAGTAATCAAAGTGTAGATATTTTTAAATATCTTCAGTCTTCTTTCCGTGCGCCTGTTTATCAAAGCACTGGTTTCCAATACAATAGGGAGAGGGCAGACTGGCTACTTCTACTCTGGCTTTAGCGGCAGCGATCGCGCGTTTTTATATGCTAATCATTTAAGGACATTTTTTGTTATACATCCATTAACCTTGCTATGTAGCATCATTAAGCCCTACTGATTGATTCATCTTGAATTTCACATCGTGTTTTCTTTTCAGTGACAATCCAAAGGGATAGTGTGATGGAATACGCAAACATGTGTGAGAACGTGATCGCCAGGAAAAACCCTGCGATGATAATGGTTACCCTGGCTAGGAGTAACCCAGAAAAGTAAGTTTTGTTATTCTTTACTGGCTGATGCCCGCGACTGCGTCCATGTGGATTTAGTTTTTAAAATCTCTATTTGATTTTCCAGGATAAAATAGCCTATGTCACTCTCCAGGTCCTCAACTATACCCATTCAAAAAATCACGTCGATCCGTAGCTCTATTGTGGCGTGATTGAAAGACAAACCAACAAACAAACACACTTGCGCATTTATAATATTAGTATGATTGTATTTGGGAATAAAAGCCGCAAGCTCAAACTAGACCTAATTCAATTAACAAATCACAAGTTCTTATTGAAAATAGAACTAGGGACTTCAACAGTTGGATTGTGTATTAGTTGTATTAATGTCAAAGTATGGTTATTGCAGCAAGTATAGTCATACAGTCTATAAAGGATCAATTTGCAGATCATCCAAAATCCAAGAAATTCTTTGATTATAATTGAAACTCTTTTTTGCCTAAATTAGATATAGCGCCATCAAGAAAAAATGCACAGTGGACCGGGCAGTGCCCACTCAAGTTGTGTGCGGCCGAAATATGACCAGCAAGTCTGCTATGTCGATTGCAACCAAAGTGGCAATTCAGATAAATTGCAAGGTAAGTCTACCTTATTATTTACTGAACTAAGCTGAGATGGATAGAGTTAAAAACGAGATACAAATATAGTCTAACATAAATCTGTCTAGTTTTAACTGTGTCTTAAGTCTGAGCAGAGCCAGAGTGTGGTCTATGGATTCCAGCCTTAGTGCCGATTTCACCATCGTCGAGTGACTTAACTGAGTAATAAATTGAACATTCTGACAGTTTTTTTTATTGAAAATCTGCTAAAATATCAATTCCAAGGTTAAATGTTACTCAATGGCATTAAGGCTGATTATTCGGGTCTGCCCGCGAAATTTAAATTTAATTTGGTTTTTCGCAACTTGTAAACTAATACGACAAAGTAGACTTATGGCATTCTAATTGCGACAATGGCAGTATCATCTTCACAGGTTTATATAAAAATCTTTACTTGAAACTGTACAGTTATATATATAGTATAAGAAATTAGTCAGAATATCGAGTTGGACGTGAGTTACTCACAAGTAAGTCGATATTCTGACTAATTTCTTAATGTGTGTGTTAGCTCGGGGGCGCGCCGTGGACTGTAGAGATCCCGCTGCCGTTGCTGATGGTGGTGGGCTACGACGTGTGCCACGACACACGCAGCAAGGAGAAGAGCTTCGGCGCCTTCGTGGCCACGATGGATCGCCAGATGACGCAGTACTACTCCAGCGTCAACGCGCACACGTCGGGCGAGGAGCTCAGCGCGCACATGGGCTTCAACATGGCGTGCGCCGCCAAGAAGTACCGCGAGAAGAACGGTGAGACGAACGTGCTAGTCTATATTTCCTTAGCTGCCTTAAACGGCAAACGTTTCGGCCAAACGCGTACGCCCTTTGCCAGGCGCTAAAAAATTCTTTTTAAAAACCGACTTCAAACGGCCCGCGCCACTACAAAGTATTGTCACAAACATCTATACTTTACTCTTTAAAATCGAGCCACTAAAAAGTCTATTACTCACAAACTAATCATGCCTTAAGAGAATACTTAATCCTCTTAAAACACTTAAACCCTACCTATAGCCGCCTCCTCCACCCCTATAACGGCCCCTATCCTCACATCTTATAGAATAGAATAGAATAGAATAGAAATGTTTTTTATTCAAATAAACTTTTACAAGTACTTTTGAATCGTCAATGAGTCTACCACTGGTTCGGAATGCCGTTCCTGCCGAGAAGAAATTTAACCACAAACACGACAAACAACCACCATCTGAACGTGAGGGTAGTTATCAAAAACATCTAAATGTTAATTAAATCAATTCCACTAATCTAAGCGCACAGGCAATATTTATTCAATTAGGGCGCGATTGCTATCGCAATCCCTCAATCAAATACAACGACCTAGAAAGCATCTACTAGTCGGATGCACTCGCATCGTCAAAATAGCTGCATTTATATTATTATTCCAAGATCGTGCCCAAGCTGTCAACAAAGTCAAATGTCAATAATATTAGTTGTTAATATTTTAAAACCTGCTCTAACCGATTTCGATAAAATTTCAATGGGACCACCTGGAAAGTATACCCTTTGAAACTACAAAAGAATTTTTCAAATCGGTTCAGGCTACTTCGAGTAATCGGTGAACATACATAAAAAAAGATACAGACGAATTGAGAACCTCCTCCTTTTTTGAAGTCTGTTAAAAGGCTTCACAAGCTGGGAATCTTCATATTAAGTTCACTTAAAAACAATAGCTTACTATTGTTACAGGCAGCTTACCCACCCGCATTTTCGTTTACCGCGATGGCGTTGGCGACGGGCAAATTCCGTATGTGCTGAGTCACGAGGTAAGATTTACTCTTTTTTTTTATAACGCACAAAAATAGTACAATGGGCGGACTTAAGTATGATTATACGAGTCTGCCCGCGAAA
Organism: Oeneis ivallda; assembly: GCA_029955525.1. Lineage (NCBI taxonomy): Eukaryota > Metazoa > Arthropoda > Insecta > Lepidoptera > Nymphalidae > Oeneis > Oeneis ivallda. The sequence goes on from JARPMR010000010.1 coordinate 15,238,775, forward strand.
TTCAAATTTAATTTGGTTTTTCGCAATTTGTAAACTAATACGACAAACTAGGCTAATGGCATTCTAATTGCGCCAGTAGAATTATCATCTTCACAGGTTTACATAAAAATCTTTACTTGAAAGTGACCAGTTTAAGAAATTAATCAAAATACTGAGTTGGACGTGAGTTACTCACAAATTAGTCGATATTTTGATTAATTTCTTAAACTGGACACTTTCAAGTAAAGATTTTTATATAAACCTGTGAAGATGATACTGCCATTGTCGCAATTAGCATGCCATAAGCCTACTTTGTCGTATTAGTTTACAAATTGCGAAAAACCAAATTAAATGATTCATAGGTACACACTAGATCACTGTTCTACCAATATACAATTATATTCATGATCCTAATCATTTTTATCGTGTATTATAGGTGACCGAGATTAAAGACAAGCTTGCCGAACTGTATGGTTCTCAAGAGATCAAGTTGACGTTCATAATCGTGTCGAAGCGTATCAACACTCGCGTGTTCATCGACACCGGCCGATCGGGCGAGAATCCGCGTCCCGGTACCGTCATTGATGACGTCATTACACTCCCAGAAAGGTCGGTTCAAAATATAATATTCTGGCAAATTATTGTTCTTACCATTTTATTAGGAGCCCTGTTCAGACAGCAGTTACAATAATTAAACAATGACCATGCTCACATGTGACATAGGACAGGGAAAGGGGTAATGTTATATAGTATGAACTAATTCTAAACTAATTCAACACAAGATCAAGAGCTCAGAACCTAGTGCTACAATAATAGTCGGTTACAAAAAAGTTGATTTGATAGGTCGAAAATCCTTTTGTAAAGTGTACGCTTTGTGTCCCTGGGAAAAAAGTATCCTATGACAATAATTTATGTAATACCACAGCCTCCTTTACTACAATAGAGTAAAGGAGGCTGTGGTAATAAACAAATACCAATTCAATGTTGATCTGTTGCTCTATTGCTGCATGATTTACGGATAAACCAAAAGTCGCACATGCAATTTATAATAATAGTATAATACTTTTGTTTCAGATACGACTTCTACCTAGTGTCGCAAAATGTTCGCGATGGAACCATTGCTCCCACTTCGTACAATGTCATATCTGACTCATCCGGCTTGGATCCTGATCGCGTAAGTTTCCCTTTGGCTCTGGAGCTGACTCCCTCGTTGGTCTAGTGGTTAGAATGTTCGACTGTGGATGACGAAGTCCCGGGTTCGATTCCCGGGCTAAAAAAAAGGTATTGGGTCTTCTGTCAAAAAATTTTCAGTACTAGCCCAGAGAGGAAGTTGGCGGTGTGTCACCTTCGTACCTCGGAGAGCACCTAAAGCCGTTGTTCCATCGCTTGATCTCTCCTATTGTGTCTGATTTTCGTCTCATCTGATTATGAGAGTGAAGGAATAGAGAGTGCACCTGTGTTTGCGCACACATTTGAGTACTAAAAATCTCTCACAATTATTGCTTATCTCCGTGGAGATTGGTTGCTGTAGCCAGATTCGGTAGAGAGGACATTGTCCGCATGGATTTAGATTTTATCAATCCCGTAGGAATTCCTAGATATTTCGAAATTTTCTTTGCAAAATTTAGTCGAAATCGGTTTTGCTGTGTAAGTGTGAAAAAGTAAAAGACAGTCAAAGTTACATTCCCATTTATAATATTTAATATGAATATCAAATAAACCTTCCTTGGCAGTTGGGTAAAAATATTGTAATTGGCAGGTATGATTGCTTGTTGAAGGTATTGACATGCGCCATTAATATTCCAGATGCAACGGCTGACGTACAAGCTGACGCACATGTACTTCAACTGCTCGTCGCAGGTGCGCGTGCCGTCCGTGTGCCAGTACGCGCACAAGCTGGCCTTCCTCGCGGGCAACAGCCTGCACGTGTCGCCGCACTACTCGCTCAGCGAGACGCTGTACTTCCTGTAGACGCGCTCGCTGCGTCCGTGCGTCCGCACTGCACACTGGAGAGATAACCTCATTGATATTCATGCGACATATGCGGCCGAATACTGGATATAACACTAATGGTGAAATCTATAGATGGCACTCTCACTCAGCTTAGACTCAAGACTCAGTTAAAATGAGATAGATTTATGTCAGAGCATATTTGTGTCTCATTTTAACTTTATCTTGAGTCTTGAGCAGAGCCAGAGTACGATCTATAGATCTCAGCCTAACTGATCTGTGCCCAACATTTTTGAAACCCACTTTCGTGACAAACCAGTAGTTGATGCTACTAGTTTAGTTATAGGGATGATTCCCTAGTATCGACATTGCCCCCCAATTGATGTGCACTCTTAGGGCCTACTTCACATGCTCCAAGTAAACTTTAACTGACAAATAAAATGTTTTTGTATTGTATAGGCAATATGATACCAAAGTTGTCAAATTGTCGAGTTTATTCGTCGGATAAAGTTTACTTTGCGATGGTGTATGAACAATGTTCAATATAGTATTATAACGTAAGACGTGCCAGTTATACGAGTATTATTAGAGTTTCTATTTATTCATTTGTGCACTAAAAAAGTAAGAAAGGATTCGAACAACAGATGTTGATTGTTATATAAATTCATAGACAACTTTAAAACCAATTGTGGTTTGTACATAGTACTTACATAGTTTCTCATAAACTAACAAATCACACGAGACCGATAAGTATTTATTTCTCGATTGTGTGAAAAAAAAATTTTGTTGGGTTAACATGGGCGTTCAAAAAATGGAAACATGTCTCAGCATATCAGGCTTCATGTGTAGTAGCAGTTTTATAGAACAGATTGCGACCAAAATATGGCTAGAGTTGCTATCTAATCCTTTTCTGCAGGAAGCAAAGTGAAAGGGATAATAAGGTATAATTAAAGCTTAGCTTAGAGGTTGTGTAAAACAGAATTAGCCACAATATCTTTCGACAGCATTTCTCATCGTAACTTGGTCGAAATCTGTCATTCAACTGCTACTGACTGCAGAAATTTTAATTAAAATACTATCGAATTCGCGTTTCAGTATTCGGCTGATAATAATAAACTAAGTATGGGCAAGTGCTGTACCTATGGACGCTTGTACCGTCGGACACAATCTATTCCGTCGAAACTAGCAACCCTAAAATTCTAACTTAAACGCGACCGTAAAGCCGTATGGTTGACAGTTTGCGTTCAAATTAGAATTTTTAGGGTTGCTAGTTTCGACGGATTCGATTGTGTCCACAGGTACAAGCGTCCATAGGTACAGCACTTGCCCTTACTATTTAAGTACTGTCTGTAATCTGTAGTATGGACACAAGAATGTCTATTAACTAAGTGCTTTAATCCTAATAGGAATTAAACTTAGAATAAGTGGGCGAGCCATGCCAGATTTATGGACATTAATATTGTCAGCATCTCCTGATCAGCTGTCTGTTTAGTTTATAAACAAGGAACCACCTTTTAGAATAGCTTTTTTTTAAGCACGTTTCAAGTGCATTTATTTGCAGTTAATTTTTGTTTGTAATTTTGCCATGCAAGATGTATGGTGTGATTAAATAGTGTGAGCTTTACGGAGATAATATATGATACGAGAAAAAACCTCTTACTTCCCGTATACAGTACATTAAGGATACAGTAAAATTCCTTTTGCAATAGTTCCTAAAACAGTAATTTTAGTCATCAAAAATATATTCCCGATGAATTGCAGTGAATGTGGGTAACTTTAGAAACACGCTCAACATTGTTATTATTCAGATTCACTGTAAACTTTCTATTGGGAAAAGTCATCTCAATTAAGGATCTGTTGGTTAGTTTTTCTCATCAGTTTCAACGCGATTGGATTGTATCTCAAAAAAGTTTTCTATTTCTTAAGTTAGTGCTACACTGCTTGACCTTAGCGTCATTACGGTGCATTTCTTTAGTGGTTAAGATTATCTTAGTATGCGCGTAGAGTGGAAGCGGCGCGTGGCGCGAGGGGGGTTTTCAAGCAATTTTTTAGGGTTCCGTACCCAAAGGGTACCAACGGGACCCTATTACTAAGCCTACGCTGTCCGTCCGTCCGTCCGTCCGTCCGTCCGTCTGTCAGAGGGCTGTATCTCGTAAACCGTAATAGATAGACAGATGAAATTTTCACATATTATGTATTTCTATTGCCGCTATAACAACAAATAATAAAAATTAAATTTAATTAAAAAAATTAAATTAAAATGGGTAGGTGGGTAGATGGAAATTTTTTAATTTAATTTTTTTAACGGAACCCTAAAAGAGCGAGGCCCGACTCGCACTTGGCCGATTTTTTTTTAATTACATTTTTCGATGACAAGATAGCCAGCCTCCTTCCCGTTCACACATGACAAATTATTTAAAAATTATTATTAAGTACCCGCTTGCGTTCCTGGCGCCGCCCCCCTGTATTTGTCAACACTTATCGTGACTTTGTGATAATACTTTATTTGGTCTATTTTTGAATAGATCGTAAAATGTTGTATTTTGAATCGATTTTTATAATCGGTAAGTGTCATATTTAGATTTAAGTAACTGCGGGCCCAAACGTTATATATTTGTGTGGTTTTGAAAGTCATGTGTAGTCTTTTTTTTATATATTTCACATAAACCATTTGAGTCAGGTTTAACAAACTTGAGTATTTTGACTGGTTAGAAACTTACTTTTATTGAAACTCCAATAAATATATCAAGTGATGACCAATCAAAGTTATAATAAATCAGATATTCAAATCATTTTGTGCTCAGAAAATGCAGTTTGAATACTAGCTTCGAAAATCTTTATATCTCTTAAAGTAATAATTATAATCGCGTCAGAATGTTAATTACTTACGTTACTTTTTTTTCAATACATTAATTGATAATGCAGCTAAGTGTAAGTAGACTTTTACCGCACAGTTGCCTCTTACAAAAGTCGCGGGGTTAAACTTTAGTAATATCCGAGCCATTTAATAAATTCCATGTGTATCTAAAATTATTTTTCATTATTACGTATATAAGTTGCAGTAAGTTGGTTGTAGCCATGATTATAGTTATATACCTAGGGATATTGTATACCGGTACATAGTTATATGAAAGCGGTTCCTAACTATATTACTAATCTAGTAAAATAAAATAAATAATCATTTGACTAGATTAGTCTAGTAAGATAGTTACGAACCCAAGTCGAAGGAGGGTGGGAGGGATACATTTTTAGATTGTTATTCCCACTTAAGTATAACACCTACAATTCGGTTCTAACATAATCTAACCGACAGAACAGTTTCCACAGCTAGAACCGAATTAAAGACGTACTTTAAGGGGCATAACGACCTTATTATTTTTTTAAATTATGCTTACTATTTCACTAGATTTAACCTAGTAAGATAGGTACTAGATCGTGCTCGTATCATAGCTATATTCCGGTATTCAACTATATCCCTAGGGATGTAACTATATCACGGCTCTAACCATCTTATGTAGATCTGCGACATATAGATATTATATATTATATAGACTCAAAAGCACACAAATGTTAAGGCTCCTTTTCCTGAAGGATCATAAGAAAATAATAATTAGTTAAAATTACAATAATTGTGAAATACATATTTGCTCATTATTGCCCATTGCAACTTTGTCATGATGCAATGGTGTGATTGGCGGATTTTCAGGTAAATTTCCAAATACCTAGTGGACAAAAGAGTGCTATGCAATGAAAATTTTGCCGATTAAGATGTTTATATAACTGGTGTGTCATGTGTGTATTAATATGGCTCATTGCATAGTTCGCCTTTCATGATTAACTGTGAAGAGGGGCTTTAACGATAAATACTTTTATAAAGTGGGACATGACGAGACAGACAGTCTGCCCTTTATCTATCGATAAATGTGCCCGCAAATAAAGTGTATAAGTTTGGGTTTTTACTTTACTAACTCAAAAGTACTGGATTTAATATCTGAATTGACTGGGTGCTACAGTATTTGGATCCAGTTTTTTTGAGTCCATAAAACCCTATCCATTGTTGATTTTTATATGAGGTAAGGTTTTTAAGAAATTACTTTTGTTACTTGATTTTTCAATAAAACTTCATATTTTTCTTTACAACTACGTTTTATTTAGTAAAATTTACTTTTTAGCCCCCTACGGAAAAAGATTGTTTGACTTGGGTAAGCTCCCCCAAAGAAGGACCGATATGTTGATGCTGTTTTTTCTGCTTGATAGCGGACTTGATTCAGATAGATCTTGGCTATAATTTATGAAGATTGTTCAGGCGTTTGAAGATCATCAGCTCATTTCTAACTTGATTACACACTTTCACAGGCGAGAATGATTTGAAAGGTGTACTTCTTTTTTGGTTACTTCGAATTATTTTCAAGGCGCTGAAACCTGATGCCGCAGCTTCAAGTACTGTGCGGGATACCCAACTTACAGCAGGTATCTTCTTTGGGCTCATTAGAATGGTCTGAATGAGTAGGTGTTATCGATGATCGAAGATTGAGGGAGTTGGAACCCATCTATGGGACCATCTTCTAAGATTAACGCAAATATGTTAAGAAAAATCTAGGAGATAATATCGGAAATACACAACTCCTTTTCTGAAAGCCGGTTAAATAGTATGCCTGTTACTGCTTGTTTGAACCTCTATTTGTCTGTAAAAGTCTCGTCAAAATCGGTCCAGTCGTTCTGAAGATTAACTAAATTTTTTAAAAACGTTTCGGTTATGGTACCTAATGTTCAAATAACCTTATAGGTAGTATGTGTTAAATAGGAGGCAGTTATTTTGAAATTACAGACACTTCAATTTTATTTACCTTTAAGAAAAACAATTGCTGAAAGATTCCGTCTTAGAAATCTATACATATAACGGAGACCGCATGGGTGGCTCCTCATTATCGTGGGCATGTTGTTCTTCTTGATCTGATTGCATAATTGTGGGTACTCGGGCAAATAAACGCGAGAAGCTGATTACATGATTTATTGCACTGCACACAATATTTAAAAGTTTGTAGAATTAACACACAGTAGTTCAAAACACAATTACTTTAAATACTTTGTAAATAGCTTGGTAAATAATTAATACCACCATATAGCGAACGATGGGTTTGGCGCGACGGTGTGACTGGGAGACCATGCTCCACCAAGCTCTCATGAACAACTATTAAGACTACTACTGACTGTCTCATAACTATCTGATGACTAAATAATAATGATGACTTTTCTAATAATAATGATGACTTCTCTAATAATAATGATGACTTCTCTAATAATAATGACCGTCTGGCGGGCACCAGCCCTACTTATAGACGAATCGTCAACCCCCGCCACGCCAACTCCATCCAGGTTTGAATGTCAATGGAGTCAATTGAGTGATTGAATAAACTAGTACATCCAATACCTGAGTTCGCTTATAGAGGGCGCTTTCGAGTCACTTGAGTGACTTAATAAACTTGTACAAACAATACCCGAATTCGATATAGATGTCGCTTTCGAGTCAATTGAGTAATTTAATAAACTAGTACAAACAATTCGAGTCAATTGAGTGACTTAATAAACTTACTAACAATTAAAGTCAATTGAGTGACTTAATAATCTAGTACAAACAATTAGAGTCAATTGAATGACTGAATAAACTAGTACAACTATTTCATAACAGATGGCGCTTTAAATAATGGCCATTTTAATTTTAATCTCCGACACGGCCAGAACTGACAATCACACGTCCCCGTGTGGCAGCGTATCTGTCGACAACGAAAAGAAACCTTTGAGGCACCTTAGCTACAAGGTTCGGCCTACCTGACATGTTATTTAAAATAAAGCAATGTCACTCATCTGTACACAATTAATTGTAATCAAAATCATTTGACCAAATGAAAAGTTCCCATTAATCAAAATTAATCAAAATCGATCAAAGTAACAGTTGCATATCAGTACACCATAGTACTATACCATCCATTAAAGGAATCAAAAATTGCTTAATCGTACATCTTGGCCCAACTGCCACATGCAGCGCATAAGTAGCGACCATTGGTCACCCAGGTTAACACCACAATGTGTGATTCAACCAAAAACTGTAGTCTCATCAGAGACCCCGGCCACCCTAGGCCAACACAGTAGTCTCATCAGAGACCCCGGCCACAAAGGCCCCGGCCGCAAAGGCCCAACACCGTAGTCTCCACGAGACCCAAGCAACACCAAGTTGCCAAAAGTAGTCTCCACTGAGACCCCGGCCACAAAGGCCAACACAGTAGTCTCATCAGAGACCCCGGCCACAAAGGCCCCGGCCACAAAGGCCCAACACCGTAGTCTCCACGAGACCCGAGCAACACCAAGTTGCCAATCGTAGTCTCCACTGAGACCCAAGCAACACCAAGTTGCCAAACGTAGTCTCCACTGAGACCCAAGCAACACCAAGTTGCCAAAAGTAGTCTCCACTGAGACCCAAGCAACACCAAGTTGCCAAAAGTAGTCTCCACTGAGACCCAAGCAACACCAAGTTGCCAAAAGTAGTCTCCACTGAGACCCAAGCAACACCAAGTTGCCAAAAGTAGTCTCCACTGAGACCCAAGCAACACCAAGTTGCCAAAAGTAGTCTCCACTGAGACCCAGGTTTCACCACATAGTCGGACGCTCATTACACCAATACAAAGTTTGGAAGCGACACGTCCGATGTCTGCAGCTACGCCTAGCCAATGTGTACGTTTAAGCTTCATCATCAACATACTCGTCACTATCGTTATCCAACTCTAAGGGAACTTCACATTCAGGCAACCTTCGGAGCCTGTCGTGCGCGTACTTGTAAGTACGGTTACCAGTTAAAGATTTCAAAACATATCTGTCACCATCAAGAATTTCAATAACCTTAAAAGGTCCCTTAAACTTAGGATCAAGTTTAGTCTGGTTGCGTTCTTCATTTTTCAACAAAACATAATCGTCAACATTAAACCTTACAACTTTAGCTTTAGTTGCATCAAACCTAACTTTATCATAATTTGAATTTTTAGTTATGTTCTGGACCGCCTGCTCTCTTACGTCAGAAAGATCTATTTCAACCTCGTTATCATCAGGACTCAATAATGACAACGGTCTTGCTACACGCCCTATTAGAAGTTCTAAAGGACTCGACTTTGTCACACGATTGATTGTACAATTGATAGCAAGTTGTACTTCACCAAGTGCGTCTTGCCACGAACGCTCACTTGTCTCTACCGCAGTAAGCATTCCTTTTAAAGTACTCATCACACGCTCTACTTGGCCATTGGCTCTGCTGGAGCCAGTAGCTATGAGGTGTAATTTAATATTGTGCGAATCGCAAAACTCCCTATACTCTTTACTAGAGAAACATCTACCCTGGTCTGCAATGACACGAACTGGCGACCCGAACAACGAAACACTTGCTTTAAGAGCTTCGATCGCATTTTTAGCGTCGATACGCACGGTGTGGTTCAAAAGAACAAATTTAGTAAACGCGTCAATGTGTACTATCACATACTCTTTTCGGTCACTTTTGCCGCTTAATTTTCCTGTAATGTCCACGTGGACCGTGTGCCAGGGGACACTTATTTTTGGTATAGGGTGTAACTCTGCCTGTACTTTTCCGGAACTAGTTTTCGAAAGTCTACACGTCATACAATTTTCAACAAATTTTCGAACAAATTTAGACATCTTTTCAAACCAATAGTGTTCAAAGACCTTCTCAAGTGTCTTCTCCCAGCCTAAGTGTACGATAGACTCGTGCACCTGATTAACAACAGACCAGCGGAACGCCCTAGGCACTATCGGTAAACAACGAGTACGACCATTTCGTTGTACTTTACGAAACAAAACACCTGAACGCAGTTCGTAGGTTTTAGCTATCTCTTTAGGTAGTTCGTCGGTTTTAATCTTATTAACGAGCATTTGAATTTCGGGATCGCGTTCTTGCTCTGCAAGTAACCAATTATCGGACAGAGTCGCTATGTCTACACGTTTCTGTTCTACCTTATTTAACGTAACCGGCTTAACTGGAGCAGAAGGCTCGTGAAGGTGATTTCTAGACAGAAAATCTACATGGTTCATCCTTTTGCCTTCTCTATACACAATATCGAACTCAAAAGCCTGTAAGAAAGCCCACCACCTGTGGACTCGGGGGGTTAAATCTATCTTGTTACGAGACATTTTTAAGGATTGACAATCTGTGAACACAGTGAACTTGCGACCTTGCAAGTAATGCCTAAAATGTTTTATGGCATTAACGACCGCTAGAGTCTCCAGCTCATAAGAGTGGTATCTAGACTCTGGACTGGTGGTACGTTTGCTAAAGTATTCTACTACACGCAAGACACCGTCAACTTTTTGAAAAAGAATGGCACCGTAGCCATCAGCGCTGGCGTCCGTGTGCAACTCTATGGGATAGTCAGGGTTAAAAATCATCAGTACGGGTTTGTCGCTTAAAATCGCGATAATTTGCTGGCGAATCTTTTCATGCTCTGGTTTCCAATTAAGTTTACCTTTACCAGTCGTCAAAGAGAAAAGAGGTTTCATTACTTTCGAAAAATTTGGAATAAATTTTCGAAAATAAGAAGCAAGTCCAATAAATTGCTTTAATTGTTGGACAGTTTCAGGGGGAGATAAATCTGTAAGCGCTTTAACTTTACCAGGATTTGGCTTAACTTGTCCTGCAGATATCTCATAGCCAAGATATTCGACCTTACGTTTGAGAAAAGAACACTTCGAAAGTTTTAGAGAAAACCCACATTTGGTTAAAATGTCAAGAACTGTACGTAATCTTTCGAGACCCTGATCAACGTCTTGTGATGGGATCATAACATCATCGATGTAAATTATAACATACGAATGAACTAAGTCACCAAGTGCCTGAGTGACTGAACGTTGGAAAACGCTGGGTGCATTGCGTAAACCAAACGGCATTGTAAGATATTCAAATTGACCGTCCGGTGTTACAAATGCAGTAAGCTCAACGCTATCTGGATGGACTTTAATTTGATTAAACCCACTGGCACAGTCTAGACACGTAAAATAATTACCCCTACATAGACTCGCAATTTGATTCGAAATAATAGGTAAAGGAAAACGATCAGAAAGCGTGTTGCTGTTTTAGTTCTCGATAATCCACACATAACAGATCTGTACCGTCTCGTTTTTAACTAATATTATGGGACTCGAAAAAGGTGAACAACTAGGTTGGATAATACCCGCATCCAACATTTAATTAATTTTATCACGAACTATCTGCCGCTCATCAGGCGAAAGACGGTAAGGACGACGTTGAACCGTTTTACTAGGATCTACTAAACGAATCTTTAGTTCTCCGGTTGTAACTCTTGAACGTTTTAATCCGTTAATAAAAGCATCTGAATATTCGTTAAGCAATGACAATAGTCGCGGTCTATCCTCAGCTGGTATATCCGTATCAATATTCGTAAAATCAATATCCGAATTAGAAATACTACATTCATCAACAATCTTACTCTTTGAAATAGAAAAAGTATCCGCAGTCATCGTAATTGAAAAACCAAGCTTTAAAATATCACGACCTATCATAATATCCAAATGTAAAAACTCATCTGATTTCTAAACTATGTCCATCAATCGTAAACTTACTTAAAATTTGCAATTTACTATCAACACTTGAATTTCCACGGTAATATTTAAGACTTTATTATAACGCACACACGATAACCTATTTGCAACACTTTCTTTGACGAGAGAGCATTTGGCATCAAAATCATAACAAAATGAAAACGACCGACCTGATTGGTTTAATCGACCGGTGACTGGGTGAATCTCGCATGTATCCATGCGTCGCCGCTTCAGACGCCCCAGGACTGCTGCCGCCGGCCGCATGCGCCGCGCGCACTGCCGCCGACATAGCCGGCGCCACTGCCGATAAGTGACATGCGCAGAAGCACCGCGCTGGTATCCAATTGCACGAAGTATTCACATGAAAATAAAAAATCATTGTTAAGGTACATTCAAACTTCCTAAAGTACTAAACTGCAAACGAAGTACCCACATGTAACTAATAATCATTGTTTAAGTAGGTACCTGCAAACTTTTGCATTAATCAGTGGGTGAACGGGTACGTTCAAGTTTCATTGAACCTAACTAACAACTTGTAATTGTAATTTTAATGTCTAAACTGAATATCGTAAAAAGGGAATTTAAAATAACCTAAAATTCTTAAATATTCAGAGATGGGAATCGAATGTTAAAAAGCTCTGTCTAACTCTTCAACAACTCGTAGGTACTACATTAATACACACAACTAAGCGTACCGCCGTACGCATGGGCTAAGACAACGAAATAATAAAGAGACTACAAAATAGTATCACTAAACATTGGAACGATACAATGAACTCACCGTACAATCCAGTAGTACTTTATAGTGATAAGGTGGTAGCCATACACCAGAATTCCTTAGTGTTAAGATTTTGCCACACAGTCATAATCGTTGACGTCAAACGATTTCCATACGCAGCTAGACACTTATTTTCTTTCAGACAACTATTACTCAAATTAATTAAGGCTGCAGTTGGTTTCATTATTGTAAAATCTCGCTAGGAAAATGTCCTTAAACTGGTTCCAAGTAATACCGTACGCCGGTAAACGGAAACTTGCGAAAGCCACGTAGATGCAGTTCCTTTCATCGCTTTACTCAAAGCAATCATAAGCGCACAACCCTGGAGAGGCTTCTCAGACAAACACAGGTCTATAACAGTGGAGCACCATATCCGTGGATCTGTATATTGGTGTTCAGGATTTAAATCAGGTAGCAAAAGTTTCGGCACGGAGGGTAGTATAATCACCTCGATTAACTGCTTCATATTTTGGTTTTGTAAGTCCAGTACAACACTCAATAAATCATCAGTCTTCTCGGTAGCCCGAGGCGATCCCACTTCTGATAACGGAGACCGCATGGGTGGCTCCTCATTATCGTGGGCATGTTGTTCTTCTTGATCTGATTGCATAATTGTGGGTACTCGGGCAAATAAACGCGAGAAGCTGATTACATGATTTATTGCACTGCACACAATATTTAAAAGTTTGTAGAATTAACACACAGTAGTTCAAAACACAATTACTTTAAATACTTTGTAAATAGCTTGGTAAATAATTAATACCACCATATAGCGAACGATGGGTTTGGCGCGACGGTGTGACTGGGAGACCATGCTCCACCAAGCTCTCATGAACAACTATTAAGACTACTACTGACTGTCTCATAACTATCTGATGACTAAATAATAATGATGACTTTTCTAATAATAATGATGACTTCTCTAATAATAATGATGACTTCTCTAATAATAATGACCGTCTGGCGGGCACCAGCCCTACTTATAGACGAATCGTCAACCCCCGCCACGCCAACTCCATCCAGGTTTGAATGTCAATGGAGTCAATTGAGTGATTGAATAAACTAGTACATCCAATACCTGAGTTCGCTTATAGAGGGCGCTTTCGAGTCACTTGAGTGACTTAATAAACTTGTACAAACAATACCCGAATTCGATATAGATGTCGCTTTCGAGTCAATTGAGTAATTTAATAAACTAGTACAAACAATTCGAGTCAATTGAGTGACTTAATAAACTTACTAACAATTAAAGTCAATTGAGTGACTTAATAATCTAGTACAAACAATTAGAGTCAATTGAATGACTGAATAAACTAGTACAACTATTTCATAACAGATGGCGCTTTAAATAATGGCCATTTTAATTTTAATCTCCGACACATATAATAAAACAGAAACGAAACCAATTCTGTACATAAAATAAATTCAAAAAAGGGTTTTTGCTTCTAATTGTGTTCAAGATACAGATATCAAAACAGAAGCTAAATTTTTTTTTGTCTGTTTATTTGTCCTTCTTTCACATAAAAACTACCGCACAGATTTCTACAAAATTTTATACCGTGGTAGCTTATTACTCGGGTCAACATCTAGGCTACTTTTTATCCCGGAAAATCAAGGAGTTCCCGAGGGACTTTAAAAACTAAATCCACGCGGACAAAGTCGCGGGCATCAACTAGTATTATATAAGCATGAAAATAAGGATAAAATATACAGTCATAATAAATGACAAATTGACATAATTACGGGCATTTTCTACTTGGTTTAGATGATGGTTTTTGAAAAGTAGGAAGGTTCTAGGAATGGAAACTGTTTTTAACCGACTTCAAAAAAACAAAAAGAGGAGTTTCTCAATTCTCCGCATATTTTTTTTTATTATTTTTTGTTGATTTTACTCCAATTCCATCAAATCAATATATTTTTTTTTTATTTGAAAAGGTGTATCTGCAGGTACTTAGGTCCCATTTTTTGGTGAAGATTTGATGAATATCTTCAGAGATGGAGAACTGCTCAATGAATGAGAGGAAATCGCTCGCGATCAGAGTATGTGTAGAAGTTTAACCATGCCTAGTAGGTACATAACATACATACATATGTTAAATTCTATTAATCTAATAAGGTCATAATCTTATTTTTACAAGCTTTTATTTATCTTGCAATGTATGCTTAGGTCAAGTCTTGAAAGATGTATTAAAATCATTTCCGATTGAGCTGAAAATGTGCATGTACATGTAAAGCGGATTACCTACAATGCAATACTATTGTAACATGGAGCTGATCTGATTATGGAGGCGACATGATGATGAGTACGACAATATTGCACCAGGTGGTGTTTGAAACACTGACCTTCAGGTTTTATAATCCGCGCCTTAACCGTTGCGTTATACAAAACTTTGGTTTAATACTCTAACAGAACTGCATAGATGTATAAAACAGTTCCCGTAAAATCGATCGTGATGTTTACGTATTTTCAGCCCGTAGCAACGCTGTAGCGGGTAGCCTAAAGTTACCTATTTCTTATCGTGGAAAAGTGACTGGTGCCCTGCTGGTGACTGTAAAATAACAATTTAACAGGTGAAAGTGATCATGGAAGAGGAAAAGAGTAAAGAGGAGTTGGAAGATTGGAAAGTATACGAAGTGTTACGAAGCAAAAGTCCAATCGAGGTAACAACAAAAATACTTGAAGTAGGTAGATACTTATAACTTTCTTACTGGTAGGTAAGTACCAATGTAAACTATGGTCTGTCTAATGTCAAGCTATTTCGATTTTGATGAATGAATGCTCCAATTAGAAATGCTAAACTACCGATCATTTGGCTCGCTATCGATATTTTGATCTTGAAAATTAAGGATAAGGAAGTATCGATAGTTCGAAGAATAGTTCGAAGTTCATAGTTCGAAGAGTTGATGGTCGCTGGGGTCCCAAGTGGCGACCCTGCACCGGGAAACGCAGTGTTGGCAGACCCCACCAGGTGGACCGACGACATCAAATGAGTCGCAGGGAGCCGTTGGATTCAAGCGGAGCAAGACCGAAGCCTGTAGATGTGCAGGAGACCTTTGTCCAGCAGTGTACGTCTTTGGGTTAATAAAGAAGAAGAAGAAGTATCGATAGGACTATCGAAAGTACCGATGGAACAAATTAATAATAATATTATAATTGATTTTTGATATTTTAAAATCCGCTCTAAAGATTTCGATTTTAAAATTTAAATTAAGGGGTGGTCCCGGGGAAGTATACCCTTTCAAACAAAAAAAGAATTCCAAATCAATCGATATGAGGCGTCTTCGTGTAATCGGTGAACATACATTAAATAAAACCGGCCAAGTGCGTATCGGGCCACGCGCAGTGTAGGGTTCCGTAGTTGAAAGTTTCAAATATTATTTCTCACCTAGGATTAGACTTTTGCTGACCTTACTGCTTTTATTTTATTTATGAATATTGAATACATTTTGAGTTCCATGGTTTAAATACTATAATATACCACAAAATATGCAACTTACACTACGTGTAATTAGTAATACCTAACTTAGAAAAAACAGATATAACTCCTTAACTATTGAATCCTACTCAGCCCTGATAGATTTCCTTTAAAATTCATTATATATACTACTGCTGTGAATTTTTTCTTGTATCCTGTATACAACCATTTAGCTGGCAGAGGGGGGGGGGGACACACTTGACTCTAATAAAATTTAGCACTTTAAAATAACATATTTCACAAACGGATCCCTGAATTGAAAAATGGTGTTCCCACACCCACAATATTTTTGAAAGACCTATTCAACGACACCCCACACTATGGGATAGACAAAAAAAATTCATCTATACTTTACATATAGGGCAGGTACCCTAAAAAAAATTATTTTTCACCATTTTATTTCACCACTTTGTCGGCGTGATTGATATTTATACCCTTGTCAAATTACAGATTTCTAGTACCAACAGTCTCTGAGCTGAACCGCGGACGGACAGACAGACAGACTGACGGACGGACATGGCGAAACTATAAGGGTTCCTTGTTTACTAAGGAACCCTAAAAAGATTCCGACGAATTTAGAACCTCCACAGACCTCCTCCTTTTTTGAAGTTTGTTAAAAAATAACTTTAGTCCAGATCTATTTATTGATAGTTACGTATCTCGTGTAAAATAAGGACGGAAATAATTATTATTTATCAATAGCACAGGCACTATGGAGTTAACAATAGATTAAATTATTGCAAGTCATCATTGCTTAGTATTACCAAAGTAGCTAAGTAGGTAACCTATACGTATTTACTTAGTCAAAAGCCAAAAGGAAGGGTTATGATTTTTACAGTCTATGTATGTATGTGACTATTTACGAATGTTCGACCGTAGCGAATATACTACTGAGCCGATTTTGATGAATGAGGTGTCAATCGATTCGTTCGGACCATCGTCGGGGTGACAGACTACATTTTATACGAACATAATCAATATCACTGAAGGTTAAGTACAATATGTATCAATTCATCGGAATCTTTTTTTATGTATGTTCACCAATTACTCAAAGACGCCTGAACCGATTTGGAAAATTCTTTTTTGTTTGAAATTTTATTTTAAATTTAATCGAAATCGGTTGAGCAGTTTTTAAAAAATCTACAATAAATTATATACTTATGTATTGGTGCGGGCGTTTGAAGTCGGTTTTTTAAAAATATTTTTTTGTATAAAATTATTGTGATAGGTACGGTGTTGGTTTATTACTCAAAGTAGGTACGTAATATTATTGACCGAGCGAAGCGAGGTCTCTGAGTTTACTAGAGCGATTTGCACTTGTCCGTCCGTCCGTCTGTCCGTCTTATAACTTTTGAATTACTGAACGTAATTACTTTAGATATAATATGTAAACCGATGGCCTCCAGCCGGAAATGGCTTAAAAAGTTATAAAAATCTTTATTTCAGGGGGGATCTCGTAGAAGCGAATGCGAAGTAATATATATATTTTTTTGCGATTCATAGGGTTTCTGTATATCATTTTAAAGACAATTTGGAACAGAGTACAAACGTATTTTTTTTTTCCTAAAATTGACGAAATGGGGGGCTTTCAAAGTGGCGATTTAATACGCTCGCTTGAAGACGCTCTCTGGGAAAATCGGCTAAGTATATATTTTCAAGCTGTACTTATTTTTTTATTTCACTTGTATCCTGTACTTGAACAACAAATACTAAAATTATATGAATATTATAAAGAAACGAGATTATTTAATTTTTAATGAGCATCAGTAAATTTCACATAGCTTCAAAATAATGCTAATAGATGGCGCACTCATTAACTATTCCATGGAACTAGGACTACTAGGAGTTACGACTACGATCTATCCCAAAAACAGTTTTGCGTCGACTACTATTATTTATTTACATAATATAATAACATATTATTCAATTAAAATTATTCTTTAGTTAAATATCAAACTTCAATAAACTATTAATTGCTGCATTTTGTATAATATTTTCTATTCGCGTCGATAGATGACGATTTGTACAGATGCCCCTAACCCGTTTTCACTCGTTAGTACCTACATAATAATTCAATGTTTTCACTGACGTTCCCTAACCTTTACGGGCTACCTATGATAAGTTAGGTGATGATTACTCTCAACTTCTTTATCACGATCCTGTACGGGACACCTAAAAGGACATTGGGACGGATGTTAGGACTTAGGATTGTGTTTTGGAGCTACCTACGTAAAGAGACTCCTACATAGGGGATGATTTAGGTATGTTTGGTGAAAACGGGCATAATAATAATGTCAGTTTTGGTCGTCATGTATCGATTGAATGAATAATCATGGGATATACCGTTACCGCGAGGTCTCAGTTCGGGGCGAACCACTAGTTAGTTAGGTAGGTAAATATAGGTATCTACCTACAGAGATCGTGTGCAACAAGAAACGAGCCTATAACTCGATAGGAATAGGCTAACTATTCGTATTACTAAAACTAATATTATAAATGCGTTGGTTTCAATCACTGATTTGAAGTTTCAATCACTCAGCTTCGGGACAACGGTTGACATGTTTTTGTTTTTTAGATTTGGGTCTATTATAAACGCGAAAGTGTGTTTGTTTGTTGGTTGGTTTATCCTTCAATCACGCAGCAACGGAGCAAAGAACCGACGTGATATTCCGCATGGTTATAGTTGAGGACTCAGAGAGTGACATAAATATAGACTACTTTTTATTCCGGAAACACAGAGGGTTTCCTAACTCCACGTGGTCCACCGCGTTAGCCTCCACCATAGAAATCTTAAAAACAAGGCAACAAAGTAGCGGGAACAAACCAAATAGGTAATATACTAATATCTGATGTTATAAATCGCAAAAGTGTTCATAACACCTATCTAAGTACTATTGAAATAGGTACCTACCTACATGTTTTACGTTTACGAGTAGGATGTACCTATTCAGATAAACTTAAGATTATCTTGATAATCTAGATAAGCAAAGAAGTTCAAATTGAGCTTTTATTGAATCTCTGTAAACCACTTAAGTTAATCGTTTTCGAATAATGTGTTCCTTCTATTTGTCTGAAATTACAGTAGGTATCTATCTTATAATAAGGTAAGCAACGGAAGTGGAAATCTGTTATCGTTCAACACTTTTTCAACCTTGACAATACGTCGACATCAAATTTCCTAACAGTGGCGGCTAAATAGTATAAAATACTACGGCAAAGAATAATTTAGCATCAGTGCCTTGTCCAACCAACAATGAGAAGCCTTCTGGTGTTGTGTGGGCTCGCGGCCCTCCTGGCCGTGGTCTCCTCGCGGGAGATCAGGGAAAAAAGGGAAGCCGACCTTGAGGTCGCGGCCTCCCACCACCACCACGGCCACGGCGGCGGCCACCACGAGGGCGGCGGCCACGAGCACCACGGACACCATCACCATGACCATGAGGGACACGACCACAAGGGACACAAGGGCCACCACGGCCATCACCACGGACACAAGGGCCACCACGACCATCACGGACACAAGGGACACCACGGCGAGCACGGCGGACACAAGAAGCATCACCACCACGACGAGGGCTACCACCATCACCACGGACACGGCGAGAAGGGCCACCACGGACACGGCCACGACGAGCACGGGCACTGGCACAAGGGACACGACACAAAGGGCCACCACGGCATCGAGCATCTCGATGAATTCAAGAAGGACAAGCACTTCCACGACCACCACGGGGAGAAGGGACACCACGACCACTACGGCGGTCACCATCATGAGGGCGGACACCACAAGGGCGGCCACCACCACCACGGCCACAAGCACCACGGACACCACGACCACGACCACGGCAAACACGGCCACCATGAACACGGAGGACACCACCACCACCACAAGGGACACCATGGGGACGACGGCCACCACGAACACCACCACCACCATCATGGTCATGGCGAGAAGGGGGACCACGGGGACCACAAGCATTGGGGCTACAAGAAGGGGCACTAATCCTAAACCAAAAATGTTGTTAGGTGTTGATTTATTAATTTTATACGTTTGGTTATGTTTTTTTACAAAAACAATAAAAGGTTTCTAAACTACAAGGTTTTTCATTATTAATAATATTATCCACGATGTATTTACAGAGTAGGTAGGTACTTTACCTACTTAGGTAAGTAAGTAGCTAGTAGTACGTAATCAAATTACTTACTATTGCTATGTATAATATCCGTTTATAACTTTATAGTAGGTAGGTAACTATGTACTTTGTGTTTGGAGTATCTATCTAAAAATACGATATATATGCGATATACTATTTTATACCTGCACTACATAATATTTTTCTTTTCTATTAAAATATCTACCTACCTATATAGAGATATTTTCCTTTGAATGCATCGCGCGTGTCTTAATTATAACTAACCGTACCTTGCACAAACTTCTCGGATCCTAATTTCAAGTGGCTGCCCTTTCATAAATAAAACAAGAACTTAGATCATTTTCCCTTCAAAGAATTAAGAAGGCAAAAATCTGGTTTTTCCCGACTTTAAAAAAAGGAGATGCTCCTTGAATCCTAATAAAAAAAAATTAAAAAAAGTCGTGTGGTGTCGTTTCGCGGGAAACCAGATAGGAACGAAGTTCCTTATTATAAAAATATTAATTTCCAGTTCTATTCGAGGTATAAAGAAAATAATTATTCGGGTATAGAAATCAAAAAACTACTTTACAAAATTATCTTAACACCTTTATTTTGTTTACAATGATTTATAAAAAAATATAATAACAAGTATAATTTATTTTAATTTTTTACCAAATATTATAATTAATTATAAAATTATGAATAATAATAAAAATAAAATAAATAATAATTATCCGAAGTCAGGATTCGAACTTTATAGTAGGTAGGTAACTATGTACTTTGTGTTTGGAGTATCTATCTAAAAATACGATATATATGCGATATACTATTTTATACCTGCACTACATAATATTTTTCTTTTCTATTAAAATATCTACCTACCTATATAGAGATATTTTCCTTTGAATGCATCGCGCGTGTCTTAATTATAACTAACCGTACCTTGCACAAACTTCTCGGATCCTAATTTCAAGTGGCTGCCCTTTCATAAATAAAACAAGAACTTAGATCATTTTCCCTTCAAAGAATTAAGAAGGCAAAAATCTGGTTTTTCCCGACTTTAAAAAAAGGAGATGCTCCTTGAATCCTAATAAAAAAAAATTAAAAAAAGTCGTGTGGTGTCGTGTCGCGGGAAACCAGATAGGAACGAAGTTCCTTATTATAAAAATATTAATTTCCAGTTCTATTCGAGGTATAAAGAAAATAATTATTCGGGTATAGAAATCAAAAAACTACTTTACAAAATTATCTTAACACCTTTATTTTGTTTACAATGATTTATAAAAAAATATAATAACAAGTATAATTTATTTTAATTTTTTACCAAATATTATAATTAATTATAAAATTATGAATAATAATAAAAATAAAATAAATAATAATTATCCGAAGTCAGGATTCGAACCTCTGAATCGATAGTATCACTCCTTCTTTTTACCGCTGCGCCGTCGAAGCATTGATGGAATATGTAAAATAAACGAAGACAACAAGGACTGTGACGAAAAATCATACGCTTTTATTTTTTAACGTTACGGACGTTTTATTGCCTGCTAGGGTACCCCTCCGCAACGCCCCATAAGGAACTTCGTTCCAATAATATCAAATTTATGTTTCTTCGATATCGTTCACCTTTTAGTTCACGAATAATTTGCATGTGAGTGAACTATAATAATAATAATAATAATAACCTGGCAACCCTGAATGTCAGCATACATAATATTTTTTCGCCGTTACATTTTTGCCGAAATAAATATTATAAAACCGATCTCAACAGAATTTTCGATTTAATTCAATAAATTTACCATAGTGAAAACTAATTAGAACAAGAAACCATGAAAGAGCAAACAAAGAAAATCAAAACAGTCCGAAACATAACTGACACAACCTGTCATTAGATGCCTGAAAGACTACAAAAGAAATTGCACGAATTAATAATGTAGAATGCTGACACGATCCAGAGCACGGAACGCACAAACGCCACCCCCGGACTCGTCGCTCAGTTCCGCCTCGCAGCCACCCGGGACCACGCCCAATGCTGCAGTTGCGTCGAGTTCGAGCGACGAGTTTTTCTCCCCGCCGACGTCGCCACCACCAGTACATCGTCGTGGGAGAGGCCGGCCACCGACTTGCTTGGGATCCCGAGGCCCACCGGCTTCTGATAGGGTCCCCGCATCCGGCGGTAGTGTGTCGCGCATGAGGTGGACAACATCCATTAATGAAAATGTCATGCGCGCATACTTAGGGGCTACTGAGGGTGGAACCAACATGACCGCGTACCGTGCTAGGATGCATGCTTTGTTTCAGGTCCTTGAACCAGCTCTTAATGTGTCGGCTCAGCGACTGTCGGACCAGGTGCGGGTTATTCAGCGTAATCACATGCTGGACAGCGCCGTGCTTGATCGGCTTCGCTCTGAACTGCAATGTAGCCGCGCTACCCCCCCCTCACCGCAAGCTCCAGCACAATCGCAAACTGCTCATGCGATTTCGCTGCAGCCCACTCAGGCTGGTGAGGGACAGGATGGCGGGGCTGCACATGTAAGTACCCAGTGTAGTGAACAATTGAGGAGTGCTTTGGAGAGTGCTATTCGGGAATATAGATCTTCACCACCCGAGTTTAGACCGCGGTTACCTCGGATGCCCATGAAAAATAAGAACAAAGCGCTAATGGGTGCCCTGGATTCACTGCTGCCGAGTTATTTTGACAGCAGCGAAGACCTTTCCGACACACATTCGATTCTGTACTGCGCGGCTGTTGCGGCATGTCGTGTTGCTAATGTAAAGTTTATTAATAATGATACAGCAACACGACCGAAGCCTACCGCACCAGCATGGCAGTGCAGGATCGAACGTCGTATTGATGGGGCTCGGGCACTCATTGGCAAACTACTCTGCTTCAGGGAGGGCAACACTCGCCCTAGAGTCATGCGCTTTGTGAGGCGCGCTTTCTTGGGGACTGATATCAGCCCTCAAGATTATAAGGCGCGCGTCACTGAGCGCATTGACTTCCTGAAACAGAAGGTCTCAGCATGGGCTAGCCGTATTCGCAGATACAAGTGCCGGGTCGAGAGATATACCCTGAATCGCACTTTCCGAAGCGATCAGAGGCGGGTATACCGAGGTTGGGAACACCCTGACCAAGGTGTCACCGATACGCGCCTACCGGATGATGAAGCCATGACCTCATTCTGGCGCAACATCTGGTCGGCGCCTGTCGCTCACACTGAGGGTGGTTGGACGTGGGATGTAGAAAGAGCGTGCGATCAAATTCCAGAAATGGACCTAGTTACTATCACCCCTGAAGACGTGGCCACTGCAGCCCGTCCCCTGCCCAATTGGAAATCCCCCGGGCCGGACGGGCTGCACAACTTTTGGATAAAGTGGCTACGCAGCTCGCACGCTCGTTTGGCATCCCAATTCCAATCATCTCTAGAGTCAGAGTCGCTACCCCAGTTTCTGACAACAGGTATTACCCTCCTGCTCCATAAGTCAGGTAGTACCACGGAGCCCAAAAATTATAGGCCGATTACGTGCCTACCAACATTGTATAAACTTCTTACATCCATTCTGAGAACAAAAATTAACGATCATATCAATACAAAATCCATCATGTCTATTTCTCAGAACGGATGTAGGAATGGCTCCCGTGGTACTAAGGAGCTTCTCCTCATTGATATGGCCATTTGTCAACAGGTTCGGCGCTCCCGAAAGGATCTGTCGACATGTTGGATAGACTATAAGAAGGCCTACGACTCTGTGCCCCATACATGGCTCATGAAGGTGCTGGAACTGTACAAAGTAAACACAGTACTACGCGCCTTCCTACAGACGTGTATGGGGCAGTGGAGGACAGTCCTTCACTATCCAGGGTGTCGCCGGACCCTGGGGAACGCGGAGCCTATAAGGATTGAGCGAGGCATATTCCAGGGCGATAGCCTCAGTCCTTTGTGGTTTTGCCTGGCTCTGAATCCTCTGAGCACTCTCTTGGAGAATTCAGGGCTAGGTTACCGGTTGAGGAGAGGTGGTCAGGTTATATCACACCTCCTTTACATGGATGACCTAAAACTCATTGCCCCCAACAAATCACATCTACTAGAGTTACTAAAGGTAACTAAAGCCTTTAGTGATTCCATTAGGATGGAATTTGGTGTGGAAAAATGTGCGGTCATGCATGTAAAGCGAGGGAGGATTGTGGAATCTGAGGGTGTTGAGCTCTCGGATTCCATATACCTCAGATCGCTCTCCCCAACTGAAGCCTACAAATACCTGGGCATGGCGGAGGCGTTAGGTATCAGAGAGGCCGACATGAGGCAGTCGGTGAGGGAGCGTTTCCTTGGCCGCCTGAAGAAAGTGCTGAAAAGCCTTTTGTCGGGCGGCAATAAGGTGCGCGCCTTCAACGGTTGGGTCATGCCGGTCTTGATGTATTCCTTCGGCATACTCAGGTGGACTCAGACTGAGCTTGACGCCCTGGACAGACAAGTTCGTGCACTGCTGACCACATATCGGATGCATCACCCGCGCTCCTCGGTGATGAGGCTGTACATCCCGCGGAAGTGTGGGGGAAGAGGCCTTTTGAATGCCAAAACCCTCCACAACCGCGAGGTGTGCAGTCTCAGGGAGTACTTTCTCCACGCCGAGACGGAGATGCACCGCGATGTGGTCGCAGTGGACAGGGGTCTGACGCCGCTCTCCTTGGCTAAAGAGAACTGGCGCATACCTGTGGTGCTCAGTACCGATGACCGCAGGGTTGTATGGCAAGGTAAGGAGCTTCACGGACGCTTTTATCGGGCCCTCCATGGGCCTGATGTTGACTTTGAAGCGTCCGTGGCCTGGCTGCGCTTTGGTGACCTCTTTGGGGAAACCGAAGGGTTTGTGTGTGCAATTATGGACGAGGTCATGATGACGAACAATTACAGAAAATACATAGTGAAGGATGGAACGGTAGACATATGTCGGGCATGTCGCCGTCCTGGAGAAACTATCCGTCACATTGTCTCTGGTTGTTCTCATCTGGCTAACGGCGAATACTTACACAGACATAACCAAGTGGCCAGGATTATCCACCAGCAACTTGCCTTGAAATACAATCTTGTGGAATCGGAGGTACCGTACTACAAGTATGTGCCCGACCCAGTTCTTGAAAATGGTCATATCACACTGTACTGGGATCGATCTATCATTACAGACAGGACTATTGTAGCCAATAAGCCTGACATAGTGGTGATAGATCGATCAGAGCGCCGTGCAATGATTGTTGATGTTGCTGTCCCGCATGACGAGAACCTCGTGAAAGCCGAGAAAGAGAAACTCACCAAGTATCTCGACTTGGCGCACGAGGTTGTCGCCATGTGGAATGTAGACTCAGCAATCATTGTACCGATAGTCGTCACCGCTAATGGTCTTATAGCCAAGAGCCTCGACCAACATCTTTCGAGGCTCTCGTTGGGTAGCTGGGTCAAGGGCCAGATCCAGAAGGCTGTTCTCCTGGACACGGCTCGCATAGTCAGGAGGTTCCTCTCTCTGGGGCCCTGACCGCCGGTTGCTTGGACCCTGTTCCCGAGGCCGGTGGACCGCTATTTTTTATATTTTTAAATGTTTTTTTTTATAATCAAATATTTAAAAATGTAAATTATATGATATAAATGAAATAAATGTAAATAATAATAAAAATTTCTTTATTTAGGTAATAACCCATGTACAATTAAAAATAGAATAAAATAAAATACTATTTTACAGATTTATTTTTAGCTGACAAAAGCACCTGCTTTCGTCAGTTGGTCGTAATCAGAGGGGCGATTGTCTAAAGTTATTCCATTGATCGTAATCGTATTTGATGATATTATTAGCGTAAAATAAACCATAACAGCATTTAATTAGAGCTCAATTTCCTGTATGCATTCTTATACGATTACGTATGTACGACACGCTCCATAAAGCTCCATATTAAAATCGGTTGTACTGAATTTGTGACTTTAAAGCAATAAATTCAAGGATTATTTTACTTTGACGCGAATGACATCGAATACGAATACGAGCAATGGAATAACTCTTAGACAATTTGTATACCCTATGCATTTATAGGTTAGTAATCAGCTAAAACTACGTACTATTAGCAGTATCTTCTTGTTTTCTTTAACTTAATGATAGATATTGCGTAGGTCCTTTTCCTATGAAAAAGACCTACCTAATATCTTAATCGAAGCACGTGAGAGTCTATACTCTCACGTGCTTCAGTCCTGCACCGCCTGTATCCAACGGCTCCCTGCGACTCGTCTGATGTCGTCAGTCCACCTGCGCCGGTGCGAGGTTGCCACTTCAGCACCTTGGGACCACAACGACCATCGGTTTTTCGAACTATGTGCCCCGCCCCTTGCCACTTCACCTTCGCGCCTCGATGAGCTATGCCCTAGAGACAAACATTAGAATATTTTTAAGTTTCTACTATACCGGAAACAGAGTTGCTGTTATAAAAATCTGTGTCAGGGCTCTGTTCTATATAGGTTCCAAACATCCCACTGTGACCAAGTTTTCCTGCAGGTAGGTACCGATTGTCACAACTTTCCCTGACACAATCAATTTGCATGCAAGCCATGTAATGATTGGAGGGTTACCATGGTTATTATGTAAATTATGAACAGCAGAGTACATTTATCCATACCTACCGATATAAGACTCGTGACTCTCTGCGAGCTTGAAATAGCTACCCCTATCACGCTATCTTACAAACGAAGGTACTCGCTCCTGCACTGTAATGTCTAGTCGTCTTTTGCACGCCACTGGAAAGCGTCCCCCATCTATTCAAACTACTTTGTTATAAGTAAATGACGGTTATGGATTTTTGTAAGTTAAATATTTGGTACAACATCAGCTATTGATTTCTGATATTCTCATTAAACATGGTATAAATTTTAGATGGAAGCAGACATCGGAAATGATGTGGTGACGTCTTTGAGAAGCGACTTAGCTGGAATACAATATCAACGAGACAAATTATTTTCTGAAGTAAGATTTAGGTTTTTTACCTTACATTTAAGTAACTTAATTACTTTTGTTTTAATTAAAAGTAAATATTAATAATATATTTCAATATGAACTTGTAGAATAGCGATTTGAAGAACCAAATGCTGTCCAGAGATCAAAGAATCTTAGAACAACAGGTGGAGATTGACCACCTTCGTGAACAGAATGCGCGCCAAAATGCTATTATATCATCTCTCAAAAAGAAGATTCAAGATCTTGAAGAGATTCAGCGAAATTTACAAGCTTCACAAGGCAGGAGCGAATTAACTGTACAAACACTGCAGAGGGACAATCGTTACTGTGAAGAGAAGATCAAAGATTTGGAAAAGAAATTAAGGTCTCTGGAGTTAGAGTGTCATAATGAGGAACAACAAAAGGAAAATGCTCGTTGTCAGTTTCATGATCTGGTAAGAAGACTATCAGTTGCACTAGACGCAGATTTTTGTGACACCACACATACGCATTCACCTGAAAGTCTTATTATCAAAGCGGCTGAACTTGTACAGGAAATAACTAGACTGAAAAATAAATGTATGAACACAACAGAAAACTTGTCGACGATTGAGCAAGATCTCAGGAGTTGCAGAGATTGTCTAGAAAGAGCGAATGCTGACAAAGATATATTACAGAGGCAGCTCTCTTCCCAGTTACTCGATATCGAAAGACTGAAACAAGAAAAGGAATCTCTCGCTGTCTCTAACAGAGTTTTGGAAAGAGAATTGCACGAAGCAAGAGAAAAACTATCGCATTGCACGAAAAATTTAAATGTTGTTACTGATAACGTCAATCAAAACGAGTCCATGATTATACAGCTGAAAGGTAATTTTCGCTTTGGTTATTTTAAAATGATCTTACGGTTCATTTGTATATTTCAATATAAATAGATACATACTCGTAGTCGTTAACGTTATTTTTAGAAATATACTGAAATTAAAATCTTTTTAATCACAGAGGATTTAAGACATCGAGATGAAAAATATCAGAGATTGCAGACAGAATTCCGTAATACGATGGAATCTATTGCTATATTACTCAGCCTACCCACACGCTTTGTAGAAGCTCATGAAAGTACTATTAAAGACCGCATAAGAGAAATTTTAAGTGACAATAAGGATAAATCTGTGGTAAGTACTTTAATCAAATAAATATATATTGTCTACTAGTTGCTGCTGTTTAAGTTTTCGTTTTGAAGTCTATAAATTATAATACATAGGAATAATATTATAGATCCGGCATAAGAAATTTATACCCTCATCTGTTATTTATTTGTGATAAGAAATAAATGATAGATAATAATTATCTTCATCGACATATCTCGAATAGGTTGCCTGGTTGAATTGCGTGCAGATAATATTTAAAAAATTTTTTTTTTACTAAATCTACTTTTCTCATTAGTTATTTAAAAAATCGTACACTAATAAGAGAACATACCCAAGAGAATTGAAAAAGTACCTAAAGGTTGCCTTCTTCCCCTCTGCGCAACTGTAGAGTTGCCAGGTAAAAGCAGGTGAGTAAAATTGATATACTCTCATCAGTTATTTAATCGTATTTTATATCAATTTAAAGCTTACTTTATTCTGAATCTAACTTCTTAAAAGTTGATCCAATCCATGGTTGCCTAGATTTTATATGTAAAATATTATCTATAATTTATTTCTTATCACTAGTAAATAACAGATGAGGGTATAAATTTCTTATACCGGATCTTCAACCATGTTAATTTAAGCATTCATAATAAGTGATCAAACGAACTTACCTGAAGTGAAGTTCGATCATTATTATATGAGTTGCTTCATCCGAAGATATAATTATTACAAAGGTAGTCACTCCAGTCGCCAGAGATAAGTCCGCGTATTTTACAGTTATACCCTACCCTAAAAATAAATCACCTTGGCAGCACCGTCTTAATTTTGCTCATTATTTTTAGAGATGTATACCTACGGTTCAAAACTTTTTTTTTTGGGCAGTCAGGGAGGGTGGGTAATTATATCTTCGGATGAAGCAACTCATATAATAATGATCGAACTTCACTTCAGGTAAGTTCGTTTGATCACTTATTATATTTCTTTGCTTCATCCTTCAATATAATTATTACAAAGGTAGTTGTTTAGAGTAAAAAGTTTTGATAAACATGTACGCAATACAGATTTTGTAAATCGTGTATTTTTAATCACTTTCTTATGGAAATACATTAGTATTGCTTGCATTAATTTGCTTGCATACACTTTAACAATATTAAAATTTATTTATGATATTATTATTATAATATTATTTAATACTATAAATTAGAATATATTTATTTTTATGATTAGGTATAATTCATAAATTGAGTCACTATTAGATGTGTTAACGCAATTATTATTAAGACCTGTCTTGGCAGGGTCTGGCATAATCTCCCTCATCCGCCATGGATCTAACATCTAAGCAGCGAAAGAATGAGTTCGATGTGTTAGTCCAGCCTGCCGTTTTTCTAATTTCCTCAACGCTCGCCTGAGCGTGAGGCGCTGTGCGCTTGTGTCAACGCTGCTCCCCGATACCGTTTACTTGATCCACCTGCTGATCGATTGAAGTTCAGCCTTTTTGTAAGGCTTCTTGTAGGTAAATAGCAGGTTATTTGTCCCCTCAGATCTTATATTTTTAGTTCTGGAAATATAGCGTGTGGAGGGGTGTAGCAGGGTGGATGCTCAGATTTTCTTGAAAGTAAGGTAGGAAGAGAGAGAGAGAATAGGCTTGGTATAATTTACCGTTATTCTAATTTAAACCCCGATTTCGAAAGTAATATTGCTTTCCAATTTAATTGATGGAAGAGTTTGTAGTCTATGAGCAGTGCAAATTGCTAGTATACTGAAAAGTTTCTTAGTGATTTTTTCTAAAGATGAGTGACTATAAGGGAACCAATTTTTAATATAGTTTAAAACAAGTTGAGGGACCTAAGTACGGGAGTAATAGGGTTTGGTTGGTCTTAACTTATAGACACCTTTGAGGAGACGTTTTACGCTCGCTCCAGAAACAATGCTGTTTCTTAGCATAAATTATATTGCAATTCGATAAGGGTTCAAACTCCGTAACAAACACTGTAAGAGAAGATACCTAATGCTGGTCTTTGATGGTTTAAATACATTTTTATTATTTAATTTACACAACTGCCACCGAAACTTGAGTGTGGTATTATATTGTTTTAAAATACTGTCAGAGAATAATGTTAACATTAGTGACGCTGAGTCTGGGTCGGCGCCTTGTTTTAAGGGAGAGAGAGAGAGAGAGAGAGTCCGGAGAGTCTCGCGACACCCAGGGTAAGTTACTTGTGCAAGGAATGGTGAAATGAGATTGCAATAAGTATTAATGAGGATTAACATTAAGTAGTATCCGAAACTACCAAGCTTTGTAGGAGAGAGTACCACGCTTGTAGTAACCAATTTGAAAAAACTAGGATTCCGTTTGCCTCGTTATCAATGATTTTCCTCAGACACTTTAAAATTAGAGAAAAAGGAGGAAACAAAAATCATAGAAAAATATAAAAGCCCCACATAGCGTAAATGCATCGACAGATAAAGCGTCCGGATCTTGTTGTCAAGGCGCGGATTTTTTAAATTTAGTATTGTTATTCAAGCAAAAACGGACTTATTTGTAATAAATTATTATTAATAACAACCCACATATTAAGTTGGTAAGCTGTTATCCTGCGCCGCAGTGTTACGCCCCCCCCCCCCCCCCAGTTCATGACGAGTACCGACGAGGCGCTCGCCAGTTTTCCTGGTTGCGGGCTGGTCGAGTACCCGTATATAGTTAGGTAAGAACATAACGTATATTGTCTCGCAGACAATAATTTGTAGCTAATGTACATATATATTCACGAGTACACATTTTCTACACAGTTGTCATAAGGATATGGCTCATAACTAGCTCGCAGCTAGTAAGGTTATCACAATTACCAATTTTCTTTTGTGGAGTCACAGCTTTAGCAGCTTTAGGATATGGCTCATGAGTAGCTCGCAGCTAGTTATGTAATCGCAATCGACTCGCAGTCAACGATTTGTTTAAGGAATCACAGCTTTAGTATGTGATTTATGAATAGCTCGCAGCAAGTTATGTTATCGCAATTGATTCGCAGTTAATCCCTTTTTATTGTGGTGTTACAGCTTTAGGATTTGACTCATGAGTAGCTCGCAGCTAAGAAGTCACATCTTTAGAATATGAACCATAAGTAGCTCGCAGCTAGTTATGTTATCGCAATTGACTCGCAGTCAATCCCGATTTGTTTGAGGAGTCACAGCTGTAGGATTTGACTCATGAGTAGCTCACAGTTAGGAAGTCACATCTTTAGGATATGAACCATAAGTAGCTCGCAGCTAGTTATGTTATCGCAATTGACTCGCAGTCAATCCCGATTTTTTTTTTCTTGTGGAGTCACAGCTTTAGGATTTCACTCATGAGTAGCTCGCTCGCAGCTAGTTATGTTATCGTAATTGACTCGCAGTCAATCCTGATTTGTTTGTGGAGTCACAGCTTTAGAATATGACTCATGAGTGGCTCACAGCTAGTTATATTATCGCAATTGACTCGCAGCCAATTCCAATTTGTTTGTGGAGTCATGGCTTTAGTATATGACTGATGATTAGCTCGCAGTTAATCATATTATTGCAATAGGTTCGCAGTCAATCCCTGTTTGTTGTTTTTTAGTTTCTCGGATAAAGCCAATCCAAATAAAGTTTTGTCTCCTTCCGAATCTTATAGCACTTCTTGTTGAGTTGAGGCATTAAGAGTTTAATGCTGCTTTGAGTGATTCCGAAGTTTGAATCACATAGGATCCTGCAGCCATCTTCCTGCTTAGGTGTTTCATGGCCTGCACCCTGTTTTCACTCTCTTTTAATAGTAGGCCCATTCCTTTACTAACGGCCGTGATACTCAGGACGAGTAGTCTTTGTCGCATCCCCTTTTTTAATATAAAGAGCCATATGGTTGGCATGAATATTTTCACCATACTTCGGGGAAACATGCGTCGATTTCCCAAGCGCCGAGTGTAATTTTGAGTCAATTTCGAGTTGACCGACTTTTATAAAGTAACTTTGAACCCTTTGTCAAAATGACCATTCAGTATCTGGATTAACTATACCTACTAGACTCGGCGTCGGCTTGATTTTCTTCGGTGTTTACGTATGACGCAAAAAAAAAAAAAAGAAAGCTCACATTGTTCACACCAATGCCAACTGGTTCTAGTTAACTTATTTAAGTGAGGGTATTGAATGCCTCTCTTTCAATTAATATAACTCATTACCGTCGTAGTGTCGACACGAACATTGCACAGTTGTTTAAGTTACGAGCAAGACTTTCAAACCGAGGAAAATGGCCATTATTTCTTCCAAATATTTAATATCTTCTGTAATATCTAATAATATGCTACTTGCTCTGCTTGTTCATCAACCATTGCTTTTAATTTTACGTGTTTCGTAACAATTAGTGTTTTCAGATAAATCGAAGAAAGGGTGGGTAGTTAGTTCCCTTACGCTTCGCTTGGCTCGTCTTGGCAGGGACACTACCGTCTCTCCAGATAAATAATATTATATTTTTGTTTACAAGTAGGTACTCGAATATAGTTAACGGCTGGGCAAGCTACTAAAGCCCCGTTGAGCGAATGTTACGAGCATAGTTGAGTGAATTCGTGAATTTTATTACATTTTTCGAATGTATAATATGATATGTAGAAATAATAATGATAAATTACCTAAATAAATCCGAGACACTTGGGGGGTAGGTACTAAGTTAATTCAATCGTGATTGATGACAAGTTGTAACAATAGTGTTACCATAATAATCGTTATAGTTGTGTTTTAATTTTTATTAATTTTCATAATAAAACACTTCCGCAAGTATTTGCAGGGTAGGTAACGTAATATTTAATTCAGAATATTTACGTTTTCTCTGATACCTCGTAATCGATGAAGACTCACAGTAAACCTCGATACGAAAAGTGTACCGTTTTTATGTTAATGCAAAAACAATAATATAGTAGGCTATGTGGCGGTACGTAAGCGCAAACAAGAGATCGTTTGAACACAGAAAAGAGCTCGTACCTTTTTCCTTCGATGATGATGATGATGATCATTTCAGCCGATGAACAATTCTGCAATCACACTATCCTACAATATCACTCGATCTTCTGCACTTCTGGTTAAATTATTAAGTGCGGCGCGCTGAGCGCGTGCGGTCCTTATCTCGCGCGAAAAAGTAATGAGCAAAATTAAGACGGTGCTGCCAAGGTGATTTATTTTTAGGGTAGGGTATAACTGTAAAATACGCGGACTTATCTCTGGCGACTGGAGTGACTACCTTTGTAATAATTATATTGAAGGATGAAGCAAAGAAATATAATGATAAGCTTTGGTCAAAGAGAGGAGAATTCCACGCGGCATGACAATTAGCACAAGTGAATATTAAATATCATTTTATAGATTTATGCGAATACCCACAGTCGCACCTCTGTAAAAGCTCATTGACGTACTGTACTGACCCAAGAGAATACTTTCTGCATCTTGCATGTAATTTTCCTCCCTTTGGCCGAATCTTAATAAATATGCCTTCAATGGGTTCCCGTGTGAGCACAGTGTAATTACTACTTTTATTCTTACTCTATGATGTCGGGCAATAGTTACTCATAACATAAATTATTATACTTACGCGAATACACGAGGTGATGGAGGAGTTTCACCAGAAGGGAACACCATTTTTCAATTTAGGGATCCGTTTGGGAAATATGATATTTTAAAGTGCTAAAAGACTTTCAACTACGTAACCCTACACTGCGCGTGGCCCGACACGCACTTGGCCGGATTTTTTTAAATAAGTACCTACTTAAGGGTATGTATACCTACAACAAAACGATGAAGAAATAAAACCTATTTTTATCTTCTCAATCGTTTTGAAGCAATTGGAAGCCCTACGTGAGAAGCTAGGGATGGAGTCGCAGCAGCTGGGAAGGGCTGCGCACCTCCACGAGCAAGCTGCCACCCGTGTGCGGATCCTTGAGGACGAGAGGAACATGCTCGAAGGGAAAGTCCATAAATTGGAATCAGAGCTCAACGCTATGGAAATGTCAAGAGATAACCTACGAAAAGATAAGGCTAACGTAAGTATGAAAATAACGGTCAATAATACATTTACATCAATGGTCAAGATTGAGTTTAGGTACGAGTTTCTTTTAAGTTTCTACAAAAAAAATTACATGAGTATTTTGTTCTTCAGAAAAATCTAATAAAAAAAACCACTTGATATTGCCCAACAAAGCGCTGCGCCAATGTACCTTTATTTAATTTGACAAAATCTGCATACATGACCTATTTTGTAGTTTCGCACCATGCACCATCTGAATCGCTCTTACCTTTCTTTTTGTTATGTTTTCATAATGTCATCCCATTGACGACAGCTCTCCTCTCGAATGAACAGGGATTAGGCCATACCTATAGTCCACCACGCTAGCCCAGTGCGGATTGGGCCATACCTATATAATAGTCCACCACGCTAGCCCAGTGCGGATTGGGCCATACCTATATAATAGCCTAGTCCACCACGCTAGCCCAGTGCGGATTGGGCCATACATATATAATAGTCCACCACGCTAGCCCAGTGCGGATTGGGCCATACCTATATAATAGCCTAGTCCACCACGCTAGCCCAGTGCGGATTGGGCCATACCTATATAATAGTCCACCACGCTAGCCCAGTGCGGATTGGGCCATACCTATATAATAGCCTAGTCCACCACGCTAGCCCAGTGCGGATTGAGCCATACATATATAATAGTCCACCACGCTAGCCCAGTGCGGATTGGGCCATACATATATAATAGTCCACCACGCTAGCCCAGTGCGGATTGGGCCATACCTATATAATAGCCTAGTCCACCACGCTAGCCCAGTGCGGATTGGGCCATACCTATATAATAGTCCACCACGCTAGCCCAGTGCGGATTGGGCCATACCTATATAATAGCCTAGTCCACCACGCTAGCCCAGTGCGGATTGAGCCATACATATATAATAGTCCACCACGCTAGCCCAGTGCGGATTGGGCCATACATATATAATAGTCCACCACGCTAGCCCAGTGCGGATTAGGCCATACCTATAGTCCACCACGCTAGTCCAGTGCGGATTAGCAGACATTTTTTTATATTTTACTAGCTGACCCGGCGAACTTCGTACCGCCAACTTATCTATAAGTATAAATAAAACAAATAAACTATCCTAATCCAAAAAAACTATCTTTTAAGTTACAGACCAAATTACAGATAGTTACGAAATTTGATCAAAATCGGTTAAGTAGTTTAGGAGTCCATCGCGGACAAACAACGTGACACGTAATTTATATAATATATTAAGATTTTCTTACCATAACTTTATAATGTGTAAAACTGTTCTGTACAGATAAGCCGAGAACTGAAATCGGTAATAACGTATTCAATTGACACCTCATTCATCAAAATCGGCTTTTAGGCGCTGCGTTGGAACATTCGTAGAAATAAAATCATAATTCATAACCCTTAAGGATGATTATACGAGTCTGCCCGCGAAATTCAAATTTAATTTGGTTTTTCGCAATTTGTAAAATAATACGACAAACTAGGCTAATGGCATTCTAATTGCGCCAGTAGAATTATCATCTTCACAGGTTTACATAAAAATCTTTACTTGAAAGTGACCAGTTTGTGACCAGGCTGAACTGTGTCTTCCACCTTAAGGCTTTGGCGAAATTATTTTATCTGACCTATACTAGCCGTATTGTCACAGTTTGTAGCATTCCTGGAACGACTAAGCCGTACCCTCAATATGGACGAGTTGACACAAGATATCGGCATAGAGCTGCACACCGACTCTATAATCCACCGCGCCGAGCAGCTGGCCAGACTGGAGAGCGATAAAATTGTTGACAAGGTCAGTAGCACCACGAGAAAGGAAAAATTGAGATCGGCTTACATTCCTTTATGCTCGACAATATTGTTCAGATTTATGAGACAACTCTAAGACATTTTTATTAATGCATCATAATAAATTGAATAAGAAAATGCATTTATTCATGGACGTATATAATTTGATTATAATGTCATCTTTCACACTAAGATACAAGCGGAAAATAAATAAGCTTAGCTATTTGTTCTACGTTGTATATTTACTGGCATCAGTATACCTATTGATAGCTATAGTAGGTAAGTTTATTGGTAGTTATAGGTAACCTATAGTAACTAAGTACCAATTTGTGCACAGGGTTTTTGACAAGGGTAGATAAGCCAGATATAAAATACTAGGTAGATATCATTAAATCCATCTGCAATACATGGGTTATAAAAATCTTCAGGCTATGAAGAGCTTTTATGCATGTATGAAGTGCACGCCACTGACAATTACAATAATAAAATTTATAATAAGTCCATGTATAGTTTATGATAATCATGTGGTAAAATATAATAGCGGTCTTTTTTTTTTAAAACATGCTTCCGCATAGGTACCGTTTTGTACAATATGTTCCTATACGTTTAAGTATATTGTAGTCAAAAATTTGGATAACCTTTCACTTCCCATTCTGTTTGGCACAAAATGACAAAGATCGTGACATTTTTGATGCAATAAAGCAGCTGTGGAATTGTCTAAAACTGATTGCTACAGTACGCCGGTCGCAATCACATTCACATCCGATTGGCTGGTACTCTCTCGCTATTGGTTAAAATGCATTGATGCAGCGAGAACGTCATAAATTCAGCCAGTGAAAGGTGATTGCGATCGTCACTCTGTAGCAATCATTTTTAGACATTGCCATAGCAGAGCCAAGATACAAGTCTATTGTCTGTGTTTTGAGTTTATTAGGTACACAAAGTAGGCTGACGCCCGCGACTTCATCCGCGTGGATTTAATTTTTGAAAATCCCGCGGGAACTCTGATTTTCCAGGAAAATTTGCCTACGGAAAAGTCTATGTCACTCTCCAGGTCGTCAACTATATACCCATGCAAAAAATCACTTCGATGCGATGTCTGTTGCAGCCTGATTGAAGGAAAAACCAACAAACAAACACACTTTCGCAATTATAATGTTAGTAAGATAGTGAAGCTATGTGAAATTTACTGATGCTCATTAAAAATTAAATAATCTCGTTTCTTTAAAAAAAAAAAGATAGTAAAATAAGCGAATAATTTCATGTCTTGCCTCATGTCCTTACAATTCTAGGAACAAAACCGATTGCCAACAAAAGTATTTGAAAATTGTTTCATTAGCTTGCATTAGGTCAGTGTCGCACTGGTAAAGCGATAGCGATGCGACGGCGACACAATAAATCTTGTTGTATTTTGCACGCAGCTATCATGAAAGTTACTTTCAAGGGGAACATTTTCGCGTAGCTATCGTCTTACTTACCTACTGCCCAGTAGGTAGGTACAAGTTGGCCGATTTCATAATACTGGTAGGTAGGTACATTCTACTAAAAAATATATACAGAGCCAACTCATATAATTTAACAACATGTATCATGTACGGATGATACATACATAGGTACATAAACCGTTCTAAACTGTAGGTACTCGACTCAAATCTATAGATCGCACTACACTTTCGCTCTGCCCAATAAATCAAGACAGCGCGCAGCCACGTTCGTGCGTTAGGTCCGTGTTTCTCCGAAAACTCTGCGATTTGTTAACCTTTTAAAACAGCTACAGAAAAATAGATTATACGCTATAGATTTCAGTCTAAGTCTAGTCGTAAGCGGAATGATCCAAAGGAGGAAGTGAACTACCTATGAGTAGGTACCTATCTATCACATTCAGCGGTATTAGGAGTGTTGCTTCTGCTGCTTTCTTTAATCTTTTTTACGTATACAACGTTAATATCTTTTTAATGAGAAAGCTGAAAATAGTTTGTTCAGTTACATTCAGTTAAAGATTGCAATAATTAAAAAATAAATAAAACTGTGTTTTATCCCAAAAGTGAAAAAAAAACAGAAATGAGATATCATAGTACCTATCTACCTACTCTACATTTATAAATACGCAGGGAATAGACATAATAATAATATTTGTTGATTAATTTTTCAGCGTGTCCATTAACAAAAAATTACGTTGTATATTACAATTTATTTATTGATTAAAATATATCAAAACAAAATGTACATACCTACTATCTTTTATATTTTTTATTGTATGTGTGTGATGTGTGTGTTTTGTATAGCTGCTTTATTACGGATACTATGGGACCCTCCCCAGACTGCGACGGGAAAGGTCCTTCCACGATTTGCCTTATCTCAAAGAAGTAAGACTACTATAGAATAGAGAACTAATAACTATACCTACAAAATTGGCATGGTATTAACGTAGATACGCGATTTGTGCTTAAATATCGATTACAAACCCGCAAATTCTTCCCATTAATGATACACAACGATGTATTTATTGGTCGAAAGCACCGTAAGTGGTTTAACACTGCCCATCAAATACTACACGCCATTTTAATGTAATTAACAACAGTTATTTTAATCGCTATTTCCAACTAAAGCCGCTAATAGAGAATTAGTTCTATAAAATAGCATTAATAATAATGTAATAATGAAGTAACTATATAATCAGAAGCATACTGTAGAAAAAAAAATTTTTTTTCGTAGTGTCTTGTTTCGACAGATACAATGTAATACTGGCACTCTTTCACCCGATAGAGTCGTTGTTTTTTTTTACAAGTATCCCCATTCCCCACCATTTCTTGCTTCTATATTAACAATGTAAACTTTGTAAGAGCAATGCAAACTTTCGATGAAAACTTAATTTATGTACCTACATTCATCAACAGCACCTATATTAGACTAGGCATAGGCACCCTTCAGTCAGGCTATGCCACTGAAAGCCAGTTAAGTATAGTATAGATGCAAGAGTAACAATAGCATATAATATACATTTGCACTCATAGAAGTATAATCTAGGAGTTGAAATATATTCGTATATGGCAAAAATCTGTTTTTGGTTTTAAAGGCCTGGACATACGTCATACTGGATGCATGTACGATTTGTAGTAAAAGAATACGTCATACTGCGCCGCCGCCGCCGCCTTGACAGTTTTTAGTGGTTTTTGGCATATGAGATCCCGTTCACAAGGCAGTTTTTGCATTTTGGCAGGATAAATCTCACCTGTTGGTGTTGATCATGTAGTCGTGATTCCTAGTTCCATGGTGTTGATGTTCCTGCAACATTACTTAGTATAGAAGAATAGCTTCTTCTTTTTCTCATGCATCCACTATTTGGAGGTTGAACGTCATCTCCTCATAATATAGTGGCCTGTCCTTTTCCAAACGAAAAAGCTGTGCAACATTGATAAAGAACCGTTCACACGTGTAATAAATCTGTAGTTAATTTTAAATTCTTGTCGCACAAAAAATTATGAATTTATGCTATTAAGAATTATCAATGCACCATACGTTTTCGGTAAGATTTTTCCTATAAGTAACTAACCCGTGATGCAAATGTCGCGTGAGCGGAGTCTGGCCGTCTCGCATTATTTTTGTCCCAGCCTTAAATGTAGCATGTTTTTCAGACTGCTGTTGTGTATCAACTGCAACGACGCATACGCATTCTGAGGGAGCAACTGCAGAGAAAGGACTTACATTTGGATTTGCTGCGACGAAAATTAAGCGTTCAGGTTTAATTCTTATTTTAATGTTAGCAAAACATAAATTACGTAAAAACCGTGTCAGCGCTTTGTTAGATTTCCGTGAAAATATGTAGTTTAAAAAGCGGCGATAGCCTGGTGATTACGACTTCGGCTTCCTTTTCGGGGAGTCCGGGGTTAGATCCCAAGCACGAATCTTTGACTGTTTGGAATTACATGCGTTTTACTCAATACAATATAAGTACATATGTTACTTTAACGATAGAAGATTTCCTGTTAGTTTTAGGGCTGCATTGGTAAGGCGATTGCGACGATAAATTATGTGTTCACATTGCAATGGAGATAACTTTTTTAATACATAACCCATTTTGGTTCAAAAACATTGCTTATTTAAAAATTAGATTGAATACAATTAAAGATCAAACAAATTTTGAATATTGCTAAGCTTGATAGTGATGTTGCCATCGCCTTTAAATGAATTGCTGTCGCTTAGTAACCAGTGCGGCGTTGACCTTAAAATTCAAAATAATTTATTTCATGTAGGCTTATAACTTGTGGCTCTTATAACAAGTCAGGAATCTAACACCTGCACCGGTTCGGAAAGCTGATTCTGCTGAGGAGAGCCGGCAAGAAACTCAGCAAAACTTGCTTGCTCTTTTCAAAACAAAAATGTTACAAAATGTAGCTTATCTATCTTGTTGAAACAAAGCCGATTAGAATAGAACAGAAATATTTTTATTTAAATAAACTTTTAAAAGTGCTTTCTATTCCTCAAATAAATCTATTCATCAAATGAATCTACCACTGGTTCGGAATGGTACTTATAATTCAATACATGTTAAGACGGCCAGACAGAAAGTAGCTCCATTCCCGCCGGTGGCACCCGTTCACGAGCATGACGTATGATCCAGCCGTTGCTTCGCTGAACCATATTTAGCAGCAGGTATTATAAAGATTGGTCCACAATTCCAGGATGAAAGTTCCCGAGTCCGGGCTGTTCTTCAAGCGGAGCGCGACGAGGCTACGACCCGCAGCAAGAAATTGGCGCGGCAGTGCGACAAGCTCAGTGTGCAGCTGAGCGAGGCGCGCGCCCAGGTGCGCGACCTCAACGCGCAACTCGCCGATGCTGCCGAATACAAGGTGCAAGCAACTGACCTCTGTGACACTAGTGCGCTGGACAGCCTGTAGGCAAATGTCATAATCGAACAGCTCAAACATTACCAAATAACGACTTTTCCAACCAAAACGTTTTCATAGTACCTATACCTAACTAGGTACGAGTTTAGCACAATATAATTGTGTCGAATATTACAATTTTTTCGTTGATTGCTTACAGAAATGGTGAGGGAAGGTGATGAACGAACCTGTGTAAAATGAGATGATACGTTAAAGAAATGTCAAACTTCCCAGGATCTTCAATGCGGCGCTTAAATCAGCACAGGAATCAGCTGTCATTTCACGTGATAAAGGCTATAATAGCATGGAAGTAGGATGTTATCCCTACTGATATAGCTAGGTACTCCAGGAAACTAGTCTAGGGTCGGTGGAAATGTTCCGTTCAGAAACTAATAAAGAAGTTTACGAATAAAATAAAATTAAAGTAGGTAAGTAGCTACCTACTTACCTACTTTAATTTTATTTTATTTTTGACTGACAAG
The DNA here is from genome assembly GCA_029955525.1 of Oeneis ivallda. NCBI lineage: Eukaryota > Metazoa > Arthropoda > Insecta > Lepidoptera > Nymphalidae > Oeneis > Oeneis ivallda. Next base: position 15,280,008 of record JARPMR010000010.1, read on the forward strand.
TACCTACGTACTTGTCAGTCACGAATAAATAAAAAATAATTTTCTTATAACTTGGATAACAATATTGGCTACGAAACTTTATACTCAACGGTTTGTTAGAATTTTTCTCATAGCATTATCAACATCAGCTCGGAGGTGGGAAGTTGATATTACATCTCTTTGTCTTAGAGAAAATGTACTAACAAACTCGTTGGTCCTGCGTCGAACTCTTAACTCTCCGGTCGTGACGAGATTATCGTACGTCGTATTACGTATACTAGTGAGGGAAGGAAAAGTGCAATTTTATTTCCGCCCATACTTTTGCATTCTAATATCTGCTGCCTTTACTTGCATTTGCGATTGGGCTAAATTCGGTCAATGGAACATAGACATACTACAGAATATAATATTATTTATTGTAAACTCAGTAGATACTTATTACACAAAAAGACCCGACCAAGTGCGAGTCGAACTCGCGCACCGAGGCTTCCGTACTCCAGCAGTATAAAGTACCTATTCAAGTAAAACCATAATTTACATTAGTTTGCTTATTCATATATAATTAAAAAAAACTATGTTAGGCGTTGGTTTTATTTTTCCTGTAAAATATACATGTAAACCTCTATTGACCATAATTATTTCTGATTTTTCGGTTGATAAACTTCGGAGATAAGGGGGGAGCGGGGAACGGTATTTCTTTCGACATTAAAAATAATTATCGATTTTTTTTTATTCCAATGATGTTGGGCTACTATTTTGTACAATTATTCCAAATTTCAGAAAGTCTCACCATAAGGGTTCCATTTTTACCATTTTGGTACGGAACCCTAAAAATAATTAAAAACGCGAAATAAAGACTTGCTTGGTTAACGAACATAATATTATTAAGTATCATTATAAGTGAGTTTACAGGAATTAATAATTGACTAGCGAGGTTAAAGTTATTTACTTGTGAGGTACAAACGTGATCATAATAATCTAAAGATACCTACCTGAATCACTCAAATCAAATTAAATTCAAAACGAATTTTGAAAAGAAAATTAATAACGTCTCTCGTAATCTCTTTTGAACGTCGAACTCAGCAACACATTATTTTTTTTCTGAAATCGTATCCACTGAATTTCGAACTATCAAATGTATCTGGCTATCCTGGCTGATGAACTCTCGGACAGTTCTTAACGGTTTCCATTTGTCAGACAGTTTTGGTTAAATACCGATTAAAATATTTTTCTTTAAATTACCGGTCAATAATTGATTGAATGAATTGAAATCATATCAGATACTGGTAAATACAAAGGAGCGATTTCAAGTTCAATAAACCCTTAAGCCATATTTTATATCACTTAAATACCGCAGCCCACGCAAAAAAAGAACTTTAAGGTTCAGTTTAACCAATTAATTTTGATAAATAGAACGAAATAATCTAATTAGAAATGGTTCCATTCTTAAACCGGTTAACCGAACAAAAACGAAACACAGTATCGGAGATAATGACCGAAACCGGTTTAAATTTTTTTCCGGTTTCCACGTCCCGTCCAGGGGTCAATTTTCTTATTACTAATTACAATTAATAAGATTGTTTAATTCTTATAAGTAGGAATAATCGACCGAGCGAAGCGAAGGTCTTTGAGTCTACTTGAGTGAATTTGCACTTGTCCGTCCGTCCGTCTGTCAGAGCCTTATAACTTCTGAATTACTGAACGTAATTACTTCAATTTTAGATATAATATGTAAACCGATGGCCTCCAGCCGAAAATGGCTTAAAAAGTTATAAAAATCTTTATTTCTGGGGGGCTCTCATCTCATAGAAGCGAATGCGAAGAAAAAAAAAATTTTTTGCATTTTATAGGGTTACAGTACCTCATTTTAAAGATAATTTGGAACAGAGTACAAAAGTATTTTTTTTATTATTTTTTTCCTAAAATTGACGAAATGGGGGCTTTCAAAGTGGAGATTATATTTGACCTCACAACGGAATAACCATTGAAAGCTGGGGCTTGAAAGTTTTATAATTTTAGCGTAATATCATGTACTTGAACAACAAATACTAAAATTAGATAAATGTAATAAGGAAACTAAATTATTTAACTTTTAATGAGCAGCAACAACAGAACTTCACAATGATGCCAATAGATGGCGCTCTCATCTCATATAGCAAATGCAGCTATATGTAACATAATATTATTCAATTAAAATTATTATTTAGTCATTTAGCAAACATCAATAAAACTTCACGTTGCAGTTTGTTTTTACATGTTTTCTGATCGTGTCGATAGTTGACGCTGTGTACAAGTAATTTAATTTGAATGTTCCAAAAAACTACACCTAAGTTTGATTGAGGCCTTGAGGATTTCACTATAACAGTTCCCTAACCTTTACGGGCTACCTATGTTAAGTTAGTTGACACTTTCTGTCAACTTTGTTATTACGAACCTCTACGGGACAACTAAAGGTGAAAAAAATGACATTGGGATGTTAGGATTGTATTTGGGGCTACCTACGTAAAGAGACTTCTACAAAGGGGATGATTTAGGTATGGTTGGTGAAAACGGGCATAATAATAATGTCAATTTTGATCGTCATGTATCTATTGAATGAATTAGTAATTATGGGAAACCGTTACCGCGAGGTCTCAGTTCGGGGCGAACCACTAGTATTATGTAGGCAGGTACTGCTTCCCTACTTACGTCGTTTATTTTTTATATTTAAACGTTACAGAGCCATTTGTGTATATGGGTATAATTAATTAAACTAAATATAGTGCCATGGACTGGTATGATAATAGTGAAACAATTCCTGGTACACACCATACTTACGCAATCATAAACATTGTACAGTGCGCTTCAACAAGAAGGCCTTGGTGAGAATAATCGTTTAAAGTTAAAGATTGAAACAAACACACCGCATGACGACAACGCGGTGCGAACTGCACGCCCAACAGTGCATACAACCGTTCATAGATTTCGAGCGTCGAAACATGATAACGTCAAAGAAAAATAGACCATCCTTGTTATAAACTCGTGCATTCAACACAATTGATGCGCTCCGACAAACACCGCGGCGCTTTGCGACGCCTTACTTAAATAAATAAATAAGCTTTAATTTGAACATCAATTACACATGATTTAAAAACGAATGGAAATAATGATGATAATTAAATAATGTCCATGTAGCTATCATCGCGATCATCGATCATAATGTAAAAAAATAATTATCAAGTTGCAGCGTCGTCGTAACGCACCATGTACCGTCGCCCTTTCAGGTCCTTGTATCACAACTTCTAGGAGCCGCGTTGGTACCTAACTACCTAGTTAAACCCACAATTTCTAAACTTAAGCTTAAAAAATTATGAAAAGTTTATTTTTAGACAACATACAACAGAATTAGTACCATTACTATAACGCCACGCCGCCACGCCGTCGCATTTGTTTGAGGCTTTAGAGTTTTATTGTGGATGGATTAACATTTAAGTGACTCAAATCAATTAGAATATAATTAATTGAAATAGGAAAAATGTAATCATAGATACATTATTTTTCATTATTTCATTTGGCTGAAAAAGTGGATGCTTCTAATTTGACCGCTTTTAAAGTAATAAAGTGAACTTGTTATCTATTTTTACAACATTGTTGCTCAAATATATTAGGCAACAATGATGTGTTATTGAAAAAGATATAGGTATACATATATTTTTTTCGAATCTCACTTATCATTTTAAGAACTAGTGGTTCGCCCCGAACTGAGACCTCGCGGTATACCATAATTCCCATAAGGTAGTTTTAAATATATTATATTGTAATTAAAACGCGCCGAATCTGATGACGTCAATCGTCATCTGCTTTCGTGGATGGGATGCATATTTACAATATTAAAGACAGCGCCATCTAGTAACAGTATAGTGAAGTTTTGTTAAAAACATTGATGCCCATTAAAACTCAAATAATTTCGTTTCTTTATAATATTTATCTAATCTTAGTATTTGTTGTTCAAGTACAGAATATAACTCAAATTATGTGTAAGTTTCAAGTTTTAAAACAAAGTGGTTTTAGAAATCTAGCCTCGAATACAATCTCCACTTTGAAAGCCCCCCATTTCGTATGGGAGCCCCCCTGAAATAAAGATTTTATAACTTTTTAAGCCATTTTCGGCTGGAGGCCATCAGTTTACATATCATATCTAAAATTGAAGTAATTACGTTCAGTAATTCAGAAGTTATAAGGCTGTGACAGACGGACGGACGGACAAGTGCAAATCGCTCTAGTAAACTCAGAGACCTTCGCTTCGCTCGGTCGATGAAAAGATAATTTGGTCTCATCTTAATACATACACACGGTGAAGCAAAACATCGTGAGGAAACCTACTTAATACTTGAGAGTTCTCTAAAATATTCTCATAGATGTGTAAAGTAGAATCTGCTTTTTAATCCACTGGTCTTGAGAAATTAAATAAATAATTTGATTTGATTTTAATTTTCAAGTCTGCTACTCCGCATGCTTCATACGGGTTTATCTCAAACAGATAACATCACTAGAACGCGCACGAAAAATCGAAGAGCTACAAAAGAAGTTAGACGAAGCAGAATTACTGAGAACACGCTATAGTCGCAAAGTGAACCTTCTGAAGGACCAAGTTAGAGCCACCGGGGAGACCTTCGAGCAAGAGAGAACCACCACGGAACACCAGATCACGATGCTCAGAGATGACCTCGCCCGGACCAAGGAGGCTCTGGCAGAATGTCAGAGGAGGGAAGCACAATTGTTGAGCTTCAGGTATGTCAGACAAATGATTCTCTTTACCTCAATTGACTGAAATACCGATTTTACCGACCTAGGCAGTTTTTAATGATGTTTGGATGATGAAAGGTATCAAACCGCTGCACCCATTTCGAATTTTTAAGGTCAGCTTGTATCCTGAAGAAGGAATTTTATTTTTTACAAGAAGGGTAAATAAAACCTAAAGCCACCCACCCTTATTGACATTGTTTCTGGCATCAACTAGGTTAAATATTATTATTTAAAGGAAAAAATCAAATAGGGCTTATAGTACAGTCATTTGGAGCTCAAAAAGGGGGTTACCTGGAAAGTTTTCCGGGAGTTTTGAAAATATTATAGAGATCGACGTGCTCTTTCCGATTTTTCATTTTGCCATCTCGTCAAAAAAAAAAGGTCACTACATAAATTATAGTAAATTTTCTGTAATTTAATTTATTATAGAACTATTTTCATTGTAAAATGAGTCGGAAAGAAGTTATTGTCAAAAAACGTTTTTAAGCGCCATTTTTCCAATATGGCGGCGCGAACGGCAAAAATACGAGGTGGCAAAATGTAGAAAACCTATAAAATCACAAATTTTTCAAATCTCCCGGAAAACTTTCCAAGTAAAACAACCAAATTACTGGACTATTAGTATAATTTCCTTCACACGAAATATTACATAATGAGTACATACTCGTACCTACTACACACAGAAGTGAATATAAAGTTGGTAAGCAGTGCTCTCACCCTTGACCTTGAGGATTGAAATGCAGGGCCGATATGGCCGATTACAAAGTCAAATTGCATAACGTCGATATTTCTGGAGACAACGGAACTCGACAAAAAGCTATTTTACTAACTTGATTTACGGTTAAAGTTCTTACGAAACTATTCTTTATTCTTTATTCCTTTATTCTTTATTTATTTGCTTAATGTGTGTTACATAGGATCTTAATTGCTAAAAAAAGTTCAACACATTAGCCGTAGCGGCGTACAAATACTTTGTCATATCGACATACAAAAGAAATTCTACACATTCCAATACAATAGAAATATACATTTGAACTACTTAATAATAATAATTATAGGCATACATAACTTACAAATACTAAAATGTCAAGATTTTAAATTGTCAGAAACCAAAAAAAATTAGAAACACTTTTTATCATGCTGGAAATATTCTTCTATAGAGTAAAAGTTTTTTCCCTGCAGCCATTTCCTCAGCCCCTGCGCAAACTGTTTCATTGGAAGTGATTGTATATCATATGGTAATTTATTAAAGATTTTAACTGCCATGGCGTAACAACTCCTGTTATATAGTGCTGTCCGTGGCGCTCTTGTAAGCACCAGTTTATTCGGAAATCTTAAAGATCGAGTTCGAGTTGTTTCGCACATGGCCTGGAAAATATGTTTATTTAATTTGACAAATTTTGAAATTTCTAAGATGTACATGCATGGAAGCGGCAATATTTTAAGTTTTAGAAAGGCCGGCTTACATGAATCATAGGGTGCCATGCTTAGAATTGCTCTTAGACATTTTTTTTGTACAATGAATACTTTATTAACGCTTGTTGAATTTCCCCAAATAACAAGTCCATAGCGGAGTACAGAAGATACATATCCATGGTACGCTGTAAGAGCTGTTTGAGTACTAGTTGTAAGGCTTAATCTGCGTAGTACATACACGAATCTGTTTAACCTATTGCATATGTTGCTGACATGGCTTTTCCAAGAGCAATGTTCGTCTATTTGTATACCTAGAAATTTACATTCTTCTACTTCATTGATCTTTTCCCCTTTATAGTTAATATTAAGATTAGCACGTCTTTTGTTATAATTTCTAAATTGAATAAAGTTCTTTTTATTTATATTGATATGTAAATTATTGCTTTCTAACCATTCTATTATTAGTTTTATAGTATTATTAATGTCAGATTCAAAAGTACTAAGTTAAGTAGTAAGTTAAATGTCATTATTATTGCATGTCAAATTGATAGAGATGTCATCGGCGAAAAGTGTCATATTATTATTTGTAATGTCAGGTAGATCGTTAATATAAAACAGAAAGAGTAAAGGCCCTAGTACTGTGCCTTGTGGTACTCCATAGTTATTAGTTTCATAAGTAGATTTAATATTTACTAGGTCATTATTTTCATTTATGTTTTCAATTTCAACACTTTGTTTCCTGTCTGTTATGAATGATTCTATCCATTTTAACGCTGGCCCTCTGATTCCAAAATTATCAAGTTTGTTTAAAAGGATTTTGTGTGAGACGAAATCGAAAGCCTTAGTCATGTCGATAAAAATGGCAACTGTAAGTTTTTTTGCGTCAATATCTTTAATTATTTGGTCAACTAAGTTAAAGCACGCTTGAGTTGTTGACTTTTTAGTTTTTAGTTTAACTATTACGGTTTATGTAGATACCCATTTATTTTATTTCAGTAGGAAGCTAAATTATTTTTGATTTAAGTTAATAGTACCTACTACTCTTATTATGAAGAATCAAGCTGATCTTCTAATAGAATGTCACTTTGTCTAGGCCCTCCAGTACTGTTTTGTCCCATAAATTCGTAGCAGTTTTCTTTATGTTTTTCTTTTAAGGTTTTATTTTTGTATTTTTATGATTTTTCATACCACAGAGTAGCGAGACACGTCTTTGGCATTCTTATTGTAGTAGACGAATATTACGTTTTTGATATTATTAAATCCTGATGGAGCGCGTCGGATCACAGTAGCAGTGCAACAAAGAAAATTCAAATGTTATTTAAAAATTAAATTGAGAATTAAACAAATCTGGGAAACCACGCAGCTACTCGCGCTTTTATAATAGGTATTAACAAAATTCAAATTATTGATTCAATTTTCTTTATACCTACCTATATGCGGTCCAATGCGGCGAATCATCTGTTTATGGTGGTTGGTGGTATGGTTATCCATTCGCATGAAACGATTTTGCTCAACGTTTCTGAACTCTGATACTGAACCGCTATAAGGTGTGGAACGCCCTTCCGGCGTCCGTGTTTCCTGCCACATAATATATTTATAACTTGAGAATTACTTTCAAGGTTAAAGAATGAATAAGCGCATTCTTGGCAAGCGTACCCCAATCTAGACATCATTACTTTGCACCATCAGGCTTGTTTTGTCATGAAGCCTATCTGGCAATTCTGGCATTAAAAACATCTGTGACGGAAGAAGAACCGAATGGAAAACTTCTTAGTAGATACCCACCCACTTTATTTATCATCATCATCTTGTCCTTGTCCCACGCTATGTGGGGTCGGCACAATATTATTTCTTGTAAGCCACGTTGTAAGTGGTTCGGCTTGACATTTAACGACCGGCCGCCTGCCTGACGTCAACCCTCTTTGGGAATGCTTTTGTTGGTGGAAAGGATAGAACCGCCACCTTTCGGTTCAATAGTGTAGTGTTGGGATCCCCTTTTTATATGACACACAATTATTTTATAATACCAGGCAATGATAACAGGTAATAACGTGCCTTATACAAAATGTATTTTCAATATTCATTATTAAAAAAATAATTTTCATGCCTATTAATGCCTATCGCTTTAATATTATTACAACAATTAGGAAAAATAAAATGTACCTACTTTTTTAGCGAGCACAAAAATACTCAATTACTTAATAGCAAAGTTTCTCAACTTTAACAAAAAATCCTAAAGCAGTTTTTTACGAAACACTAAATAATTTACGGAATTGATTACCTATAACAGATCTACCATCTTTGTTCTAGGAGTTCGATCGCCAAACTCCTCGGGATTCTAGTGCCATCTTCTGTGTCGGACTTCGAAATGGTTTCGAGACTCCAAAAGCTGATAGACGCGCATCACGACTTCACGGTAGTTTCGCGGCGATACGACGACCCCGCGCTGCTGCGAGCCTCCTCCAGGTCTCCGCCGCCCTCCAGGTGCCGGACTCGTACTCCGGATCGGTAATTTTATACCTAAGTAAACCTTTTAGAAGCAATGTTGCTAATTTAGCGACTTTGTCACTAGAAATGACGATTTTACTTAAATATATCTTAGCGACAAAAAAGTTTTTTTACTATAGACTGGGTACATAATTATTGACTAATTTTACTTATTAGATTACTAGATGATGCCCGCGATTTCATCGGCGCGGATTAAGGTTTTTTCATTGCCGCGAGAGATCTTCGTTTCAAATATCAGCCAAAACGTGGCGTGAAAGAGTAACAAACATCCATCCATCCGTACATCGATCCTTACAAACTTTCGCATTTATAATATTTATATTAATAAGATAATATGATAGTCAATAAAAATCATGCAGCAGATTTTGCAGATTTGATTCCTAGAGCGTGTTGCTTTTGATTAATAATGATTATAATAAGAATTAAACTAGAACTAGAATTAAAGAATTAAACATCCTCATAATTCGCAAGCACCACGTACAAAAGGTACGGGATGTCTGCGAATTATGAGGATGTTATCTCCTCATAATTCGCTTGATTTTAATAATTGTATAGCATTTATTACTTACAATAAATAGTTAAGCGATAAAAGTCAAGTACCTAGTTATTTCACACTGGCGCCGCGCCCGGGGCGTCGCTTGTATTTCCGACAAAATAATGCATAGCTACATGTTGCAATTACCTACATAAGGAAAAATGGGATAAAAGAGTGTTACTCCCATACCTATTACGTGTTACTAATGACTCCGAATTGACGCTGTGACCTTCTACTTACCTACTCATTTTAGAGTAGGTACTCACTTTGTATCTAAACGGTTACAATAACATCAAGAATTCTTCAAAATCAAAATCGTATAGTGTCGCAGCTGCTGGAACAGGCGGCACAAGATTTTGTTCTGTGGAATCCTTTCAAGAGATCTATGTCCAGTCGTACACGTAGCCGAAGACGTGTTTCGGTTGAGATGATGATGACTTCTTTCGCGTGGATTCAGGTTTCATTTAAATGCATCAGGAAATTTTCAACCCTTTACTACCCGGGATAAAAATACTTTAGATCACTCCTTGCATACATAGTTTTTTTTTCTAATATATAAAATTCTCATGTCGCGGTGTTTGTTACCAAACTCCTCCGAAACGGCTGGACCGATTTTTATGAAATTTTGTGTGCATATCGGGTAGGTCTGAGAATCGGCCAACATCTATTTTTCATACCCCTAAATGACAAGGGTGACCCACCCCTAAATATTTTTGTTGGCGGTACAAAGTTCGCTAGGGCAGCTAGTAAATATATAGTTTTAGCCTTGTTTCAGATGACCCTTTCCCCCTTCAAACATACTTAATGGTAGTGTTGTTGATGGTGTGAACTGTCAACCTTGAGGTATCAAATAGTGAATCCTTACTAATATCTTTTCTAATACCTATTATAAATGCGAAAGTATGTTTGTGTTGGGTTGTCCTTCAATTACGCAGCAACGGAACAATTGATCGACGTATTTCTTTGCATGGGTATACCTAGTTGAGGATATGGAGAAGTGATAAGAGTATAGGCTCTCATATATCACGGAAATACAGAGGGTTCCCGTAATAAACTATTTTATCCGTTGACATCCTCCTTTTAAGCCTTTAGGCCATCTCATTGGTGTTTCTCTTCTAGGTCCCTACGCTATGATGATTCTGGATACGCGGACCCGGCGTTCGACCTCGAGGACGAGCTGTACAAGGGGCGGGCAGCTTTGTGACAGTCGCGCCGCCGCGCCCGCTTCTAGCCGCCATCCGGATAGGCTCGGCGATACCAAAACCCACACCTAGGCGGATCTGTGACTACGCAAGTACAGTACTTGAGGCTTGGACAGACAAGGCGCATGGGGGCAGCGACGCTAGGCGGCTCATTACTTATGCCGCGTACAGACTTACGTAAACATGAAGCGCGTGAAACGTTATATGAAATCGAAGAATTTGCCGTCCACATTAGTAGTAGTATTAGTAGTATCATGCAATGTAACACAATTTGTAACAAATTCTCATAGTCCGGAATTGTGCACTTCATGCGCGTTCTACGAGCATTTCAAATCGGGCGCGGAGCGATCCGCAATTTTTCAGTTTTTCGAGCGAACATAAAGACGCACCCTGTGCTCATAGTCCAGTCCGCACTGGACCTAGCGCTCTCGCTAGGCCCAGTGCGGACTGGTTATGTTGAGATGCACGCGAACACGAAATGAACTAGGTATGGACACAGCTACGGATGCGTGTTCTCAGTATACTGACGCTACGTTTACGCGCACACCGGAAACAGATACGAGTAGGTATATTTTCGGTTCGTACACGCGCTGCGTCCTCACCCATGAAATACTTCTTTCACCTTACATTACATGCTACCTTTCATCAGTATGTACGCAGCATCGTGTAAAGCTGTGTAGACATTACCGTACACATACAAGTTCTAGTGTGTGCGATTTACCTTTAAGGTAATGGAGGTTGCACTTTAGAACAAACGGTTACAGTTACTAGTGAGTACCTGGCTTTGTAAAACTGCCCAAGCATGAAGAATGAAAATACAAAAAGTTTTGCACAATTTTCTTAGAATTTGTAACACAAGAACTATAGTGAGCAGGTTAGGCCGCGTCGCAGCTGCCGTCGCAATTTGCTGTGTATCCAAACAGTTTTATAGCCTATAACTAATGGGACACAAATTCAGTGTGACGTTTTGCGTTCACGCGTCGTGTCTGGCCAAGACTTTATGCTTCAAAAACGCTAGCGACAGAGGTCATTGCGCATGTTATAGATTAAACGAAAGCCATGACGTGCTGCGTCTGTAAAGGCCATCGCACATAGATATTTACTATAATGACTCAACACCAACTCGACTCAAAGTACCTAAAGCAGTAATATACCGAGCGCTAGTAACATTGAATGCCGCGTCATGCGTGATGATTTTTTTTTTATGTTTAATTAGAAATGAGTCGAACAAAATAAGCTTTTTAACACATGTCACAAACATATTTTATTCTTATTCGTATCGTTTTGTACTGTACACTACTACTACTGTGTTGCATTACAATCAATAAATACAGTTATTTACAAATCAAATGAGCTACGCCAGAAGACTCGCTCCATCGCCCCTTCATTCAGCTTCACCTCCTCGTCCTTCGTTCTGGACCTCCTTCGCGAGCTTCTAGCTCTGCGCTTTAAAATACACAGAGGTAGCCCCGATTCTATGCAGACAAGACTGCGTAGAGTCGGGGCGTTTGAATTCAGTTTTCAGAAAACAAACGCATGATTACCAAATAAACCAGCAAGCTAGGCTGTTAATTGGACGGCTCATTAAGCTTAAGAGTTGGCTGCGACAACTCCACAAAGATAATAATAATGTAAATTATTAACGTTAAAAATCATTTTACAGCATTCGACGAAGGAAAAACATCAATAGCACACAGGCCACACCTACTTGAGCTATTCCGCTCCACTTCGCATCTTTGTGCGCTATTGCTTCAGTCGTCGAAATAAGTATTTCTTCTCCTCAATCATACACACATGAGTTCTCATGACATAGTGGTCATGACTTCTGGGGTGCTAAAGCTAAGTACAAGGCGTTAGTTGCTAGCGGTTATATAAAAAGATCACACCGCCTTCCGTGCGAGTTTCCTTTTTGGTGGTTATTATAGCATTGCGAGAGTATTCCACGATCCAGCAAAGATGAATAAAGCCGTGTTCATACCTAACGTTTTGTCAGCCGCCGACTGTGAGCGGGCGTTACGCAGTTTAATGCTTTTCCATACAATATTCAACTTTTCGTTCACATCAAACCGACAATACGCTATTACGTTAGGCGTAGCCGCTGACTCTCGGCGACCGATTAAATTATACTATACCCCACTACGCACCGCAGATGCTGATTGCCTATGGAGTTACGGTGTATTGTAAGCATAGTGTGAACGAAAAATGCAGTCTTACTTCACTCACAGTGAGTCTGCTCACAATCGGCGGCTGATTATCTGTTTGGTGTGTACAAAGCCTAATTGCTCAACATTTTCATATATAATAACTAAGTATTTCTTCTTCTTCTTGCAGTACCATCTTCTACCGAAGGTTGGCAATCATTAAGGCTAATTGTATCTTGTTTACCACTGCCCTAAACAATGACTTTGAGCTCATGTTAAACCACTGGCGAAGGTTCTTAAGCCAGGATGTTCGTCTTCGGCCAGGTCTTTTTTTGCCCTTTATTTTGCCTTGTATAATGAGTTTGAGCAGGTCATATTTGGAATTTCTCAATATGTGGCCCAGATATTCCAGTTTTCTCCTTTTGACACTTTTGAGTAACTCCATATTCTTTCCCATCCTTTGTAAAACGGTGGCGTTGCGAACATGATCCCTCCATGATATTCGAAGCATCCGCCTGTACACCCACATCTCGAACGCTTCCAGCTTGTTACTCATCGCTCGCGTTAGTGTCCAGGCCTCGACCCCGTACAACAGCACGGAGAAAACATAGCAACGCGCTACCCGCATCCGAAGGGATATTTTTAAATTACGATTACAGAGCACTCTTTTTAACTTTGTAAAAGCGCTTCTTGCCTGTTCGATACGGCACCGTATTTCCAGACTGTGATCACCGGTTTCCTCTATCATAGTCCCTAAGTATCGATATCGTTGAACCCTTTCCAAGGCATTACGGTTGAGATACAAGAAAGTGTTCTGCACAGGTGTACGGCTGATTGTCATAAATTTCGTGAACTAAGTATTCACCAAATGTTATATGTTACATTTAAAAAATGTATTGATAGATTGAAAGTTCACTCTTGTTTAATCATAATTTTCACTATACTCGTATCATTAACTAAGTATACCTTTAACTAACGTTACCCTTTTGTATTTTTTATTTACATTTATAAACTAGTCGTAGAATAGGTATACATAAGTACGATTGAATTGTTGTAAGAAATGTAGATCATATTTATTTAGATCACTGTAAACTATAAAAAACCAAGGCGAGTGAATTATTTGTTGCAAACAAATTTCTATTGTATGATTTACTTTATTTATTTTGTTGTTAATTTGTTTGTAACTGTTGTACAATCGAGATTTTAAGATAGAAATATTTTTTTTTTTTACTTAAACTTAAATAATTAATGCTTAGATTAGTAAATATGTAAGTACATCTTTATTTTTACTTTTATATCGTAGTTCTTGCAATTTGCTGTTATTAATTTTTTATATTATTAACTGCTACCGCTCCAAATAATTTGAATATGTTCTTGAAAGTTATTTCATTTGTCTTCCGCCGCTAGGTATGTGTATTATTATGTGCCTATATTATCTGAAGTGTTTGAATTTGTTTTGGTAATTTCGATTTATTGTTAGTTATTTATACAAGTAGTCGATATTATGAACAAAAGATATTTCACTAATAGATCCATATTATATAATATATGGATCTATTAGTGAAATATTTTTTTACAAGAATAGCCACGTGTAAAATATAAAAATCTTCAAAGGTGTAAAGATTACATTAATAATATTTATCATGTAATGTTTTAATAGTACCTATAGGTACCTACTCCCTTGTATTGACTATAAAGAAATCGGTCTACCTACAGTATTTATACTTAACTAACTATGGATCTATTTAGAGTAAATACATATCTTTAGTACCTATTATAAATGAGTACAAATCACTAACATTAATAAGTCTAATTTTTTTAATAATCTTTAATTTTTTTTCTATTACTCCCGAAATATTATCTACCGAGTCTTGCATGTTTGAGTAAATAAGTAGTATAATTACTTAGAATAAGAAGGTAAGGTAATATCAATCATTGTACTTACTTACCTACGAGTATTATACCTATCTAATAATACGTTTATGAGTTTTATCGATCGGTAGGTACATGCATGCGACAATCAATCCTCCAATGTTACCTATACACTGTAGTTATTATAAAATTTCTTACCTATGTAGAATACCTAACTATAATAAATATACTTACTATTCAAAATATTATGTTGTTTCATTGTGCTAAAACACAACATAAATTTCCATAAAGAGGTATGAATGCCATTACTTAAAATAATACTAAGTAAAATAAGTAAATCAATAATTCAAAAAATTCGTCACTTAGTCATAAATAACTCATTTAATAGTCAATTTATTGGTAAAATTATTTATGTCAGGGTCAGTGCTTATTATTATATGCCTAATATAATATTTATATGCACCTAAATACATATTAGTTAGTTTTGTATAATTGCGGTCTACTTAAACTCAATACTGTAAGGTAATTAAACTGGATTGTCTAAAACACTCTCCCGCATGGACGTAATAAACAAACGACCGAGTATTCGCAGCTGAAAAGCGAGCCGAGCGAGATAGTTAGTACAGAGGCCGTGTGTCCCTTTCTAACAGGGTGACAATAAGATTTTCGATATGTGAGACAAATTCAATCTTGCAATCTTCCTACTAATTAGTTTATTATAAACACAGTTATTGAAGTTTTTCACTAGCAATGGAAAATTTCTTAGGGATTAGGGATGGATTACGAAATAAATAATACAAATAGTACACGGTATCGATTTGTCCAGTCATAGTGAGTACATTGCTAGATTTTATAATGACTGGTCATGTGTAGATAATGTGATAAATTCATCACTTTCTCTGGATATTAATCATAATAGCTGGCCAAAGGCACCCAAAGTAATAAATACAGCCCCACTTCCCCTCCCGCGCCTTATTCCGTTGCCGCACGATAGGTATATTTAGGTACCAAAATCTTAGGTTAGGTCAGGGTTGTACAGAAATATTCAGGTGTCCACTTGGCAGGGCACTTAGGTTCTATCGGTTTGAAATGAAAAATTAAAATAATGAAAATTGTAATTATAATAATAATAATACAAAAGTAAGGAATAAGGAACTATCGTAATCGGCATCGGCATCGTACGTACTCGACCCATCACACAATACAAGAATTTAAAAATTCATGGTCAACATAGTTGTAGATTTAGCGTTCACGTTTTAACGGGTTGCCGCTCGAAAAAAAATAGACTAGATAAAAATTTATATTTTCTTTTTTGTTAAGGAATATATCTATCGAAATTAATGCAATTAAATACGGCGACTTAAAAATGTTAAAATAAAATTAAAACATAAGTGTCTCAATTGAGTTTTTTGAGCCAAAATTTTTGATCAAAATCATTTTTTTAGGCTGGCAAGATGAAAGAACGAGACACACGGCCTCCGTTATTACTATCCCTCTCGGCTCGGATTAGCCTCTGTGTAATGCGCAACAGGAAATATACTTTATCTACTTGCTATAAGGTTCATTTTCGTAAATACAAATTTTCCGAGTTATCACTCCTGTTTGTATATTAACTTCATGCTCTCTCGTTATTGATTACAAATTTAAAACACCCCCGAGATGTGAATCTATGGCCGAACTATGTATGATATACCTGACATCCAGTTACATTCACCATCATCAGATCCTCCTTGAACCTCGATCATAATCTATCTGACACCTACTCATTGAGACCGATCTAAAGAGCCCAAACACACTATATCTGTTGTAAGTTCCTGGGAAGATGGGTGTCCCGTAGACTAATTGATGCTGCAGTATCAGCTCGAGGTTACCATGCCTTGAAAATAAACCGAAGTATGTACACCAAATTTCAAATCAATCGCAATTCGCACCAGTGAAAGCTTGTAAGACCCTTTAATTCAGTAGGAAATGAGCTGATGATCTTCAAACGCCTAGGAGCAGATCTTCATAAATTATAGCTAAGATCCACCTTGATTACTTTAGCTTTCAAACAGAAAAAATGCATCAACAATCAATCAATCGGTACATTGGGTAAGCTACTAAGCTACGGCCTAGGAGGGAACAGACACATACACAGATACACAAATACATACGTCAAACTTATAACACCCCTCATTTTTTGTCGGGGGCTAAAAATGCATCGTTGCAGTAGGAATGCCATAAGCTCTTCCAATCACCGCAATTGAAACTGTAGCAATGATTGATGCAGCTTTTCCGCAATCGACCCGCGGCGGGATTTAATTTGACATTGATTGTTTTTTTTAAGTAAATTGCGGGTAGGAAATAATTTTATTTTTCCATGAATAACTTCGCTGTCACGCCACGCCACTCGGTTCTTTGTTCCGCCATTTTGCTTTTAACATTTTGCAAAGTTCATACGTTCCTCGTTGAATATGATTATTGTCCTTACATTCACGTTATTACTCATCAGCTCTGGTAAGTGTGTTTTATTTATTTCGCAAATTACGATAATGATCTTCAATAAATAATCAATATAAAGCTCGATAAGGATCTGAAAATTGATAGCACTACCTTTGAATACCTTTCTTGAAATTTTATTGTGTGTTTAATCGTAATTTACACGTCATTATATTAATGAATTTCTTTCATTAAGCAGTGTTAACGGGATTAATATCTGTAATAATATAACCTCGAATAAAGTGTGGTATTTTTATGTGTGGAATTATATTATCATAGGAGGTACAGATAGGAAGGTACTAGGTACATTGTGGATATTCACGCTATTTGTACAGTTTCCTAAAAAGGTGGTTCTTATTGGGTTTTTAAGCTTTAGATCATTTTAAAAAACTAACTAGGTAAGTATAACAATTCCGAACGTCATTCCGAACGCAGTGGCAGATAATATCATTTGACGATTTGGAAGTACTTTGCAAAAGTTTATTTGAATAAAATACTATTTTATTCTATTTTATTTTTATTTGAGACACGCCACACGTATGACCATATTTCTGTTCACATGGTTTTGGTGTAGATATTTTGATTAACACAGTATGGTGGACTAAGGCCAAACCCTCCTCATTAGAGAGAAGACCTGTTCTCAGTAGTGGAAAGGCAATGGGTTGAGATAAATGAATTAGTTAAATCAATATACATGTGTTTTTTAGCAATGGCGAGACCCCGATACGCGGAGCTCGACGAAGACGAACAGCAACTGTACCGAGCGGCGTACGAAACTCCGTCTTATGACCACGACGAGTACGAAGAAACAGAAGACCTGCAGCCGGGCAAATTGGACCTCCTCAAAGACGGCCTGTGGGCCATAAAGGCAAAAATCAACGAACTGAAGGCGTTCAATAAGGCCCTAGCTGCTAACATGCTGTCGACAAAGCTAAAGGTTAAGGAGCTTCTGGAGAGCAAGATGCTGTTGAAGAAGCATCATCACGATACGGTCGAACACAAAAAGCCTGTGCATCATAACTACCAGGTAAGTTGAAATCTCGAATATGTTGTAGGCCGACACATACCTGTGTAACGGCCTACAACATATTAATTGAGATTCATCTTCGATTGTGTTATACATAAGGCCTCTTCGTATGTTTTTTCAGTATTCGCCAGGAATGCTCTCAAGGAGCCATATTTTTGTAAATCAGCATTGATATCGTTATAGTTCAGTCACAGTAGTACACTAAACCTTTATGAATAGAGCCTCAATAGCCCGAGGGTTACTTACCTAAAGGTGCGGACTGAAAACTGAAAGGTTGAAAACTCCGTTGAACTGTTATTATCGTATGCATTCAACTCGCAAACAATCTTTACGCTTACGTACTATATATTTGGAGGGGGGGGGGAAAGCGGGGAATATTAGTCAAGTTCAGCATCGTTAACCTTCTTTTTTTTTAAATTCCTACACCAACCCCTACACCTGAAAATCCATATCTATTGTTGAAAATCGGATGATAAAAGTAAATATCATCGTCGTCTCATGGTGTCCAGTGACGATCTTATAAAAAAATGTCTGTTGTATCCAGCGGCTGCTTCTATTAGGTAACCATGGGGTTATTGAAAGGTATAGATGTTTAATAAACTAATGTTCGCTGCTGCCTCACGACATTATCATGAGTAGGTATAACAATGAATAGGTTTTTTATTCCTAGTAGGTATAGGTATACTCGTATAAAGCAATTGTCCTTTGAAATACTTGAAACAAAAACAAGTTTTATTTTGAGAGCCTTTAATGCAAATGTATCGAGTTTTTTACTAGGTACGAGTACGCTGTAACAGATTTGAATAAACAGTTTGCAAATTCAGCGACACTTAAAGATTAGAGAAAACGCATTACGAATTTTTAACCTTTATAACATTGCTGTTCATTTTTTAACTTTTATGTCCATTGCTGCTTTAATTTAATCACGTTAACATAGTCTGCATTCTGCAGTCCAAGGTGTTCTTTAAATACTAGGGCATTTGTTGAGTTTTAAAAACAATAATCCCCAATCCCGCGTTTGTTTCTATTTGTTCTTGGGTCTTAGGAGCAAATATAGCTTGAATTGTCCTCGACAAATTAATCACGGAATCACCACGCTTTCGCGGGCTGACCGGAAAACCTTCACTGTCGGCCACAGCAATATGAACAAAAAGCCTACACGCGTCGAACAACAAGAGTAACTGACATTTAAGTGCAATCGCCATGTTGCCGCTCAAAACACATTCCACAGAATTGATGAAGTCCTACTTCAACAACCTTCCCAATAAGGATCGATATTGGACCCCAATGATGACAATGATTTTTAACTGTTTCAGCCTCTACCTTATCCAAGTTACGAGCCGCAAAAGCCACAATACGGTGCACCTCAATACGGACACGACCCTTACTATGGAATGTAAAGAAAGCAAGAAAGAATGTAAAGAAATATATCATAGTACTACATTAAAAAAATAGTTAATAGTTATCTGTCTTCTTAAATTATGCGCTGGACGTTAGTCATATCTCTCTATTTTCTTTACATGGAAAGAATAAGAAAAGATATGTGAATTATGATTTATCTTTTATTATCTACATTTATCATCCATTTCTTTATTATTGTAATTAAAGCAAGTATAGCATTCTTATTAATATTATGTATTATTTTCTTGATTAAAGGTTTCGTTAATCAAATTTTTATTTTTTTTTCTTCTTCATTTCTTGTTTGGATTTTAATGCCAGTTGTACGTCAGGTGGTTAAAGTTACCTTGTCCACCTAAAAGCAAGCAAAGTGGGTTGCGTATCTACGTCCGTCAGTATTCGTACTATGCTTACTTACCATGCTTAGGCCAAGATAAAGGACTTCGACTTGTTTTATTTTAATCAACTGAAATGCATCATCTGATATCATCATCATCATCATCAATAACCCATCAATGGCTTACTACTGAGCGCAGGTCTCTCAGAGAACTGCTATACTTATAGGCCATAGTCATCACACACCTTAGAGAACATTTTGCAGAACTCTTAGGCGTGCAAGTTTCCTCGCGTTCTTTTCCTTCACCGTTGAAGCAAGTTATAATATTTAATTGTTTAAACGCACATAGGTAACTCAGAAAGGTCAGAAGTGCGTGCTCGGGATAGAACCCGCGACCACCCCGAATAAGACACCGCAGGCCTAACCTAGTGGTTAGGCATGAGTAGCAGGGATAGCCTAGTGGCTATCCCTGCTTCACTTGATATGCAACCCAACCCTAAGTTTAGTCTATGAATTCTGTGGTACTTCTAGGTAGTTAGGTACCAATGAAGAAAATTGCCCTTGCCCAATGGCGAGTGGTTTATTTTTCTATGCCGCATCACCGAGAATAAAGGTTCGTCACACTCACCATCTTTAAGAAAGTGCATTAAATAAATTAATAAACTGTTAATTGGGAAGGTCACAAGTTAGTGTTTACAGGTCGCTAGTGTAGTTACTCGCGGCGCGCGCGCAGGGCACACGTGTGTACTAGAAGTGAACCGCTTTTTCCGATTCGCCGATCGAATAGAGAATCAGAAGCCTCGCTTAGTTTTACACAGTGTTAACATTACATGCCGCCTAAATTCGTGAACTAAAATGGTAACCGAAGCATAAACATTAAACGACAACAAACCCGAAATGATGTTTTTGATAAATATTCCAGTAAAAGTGGACATGTCCTTATCGATACAGTAATATCGATCAGCTGTTAAAGTGCGGAAGCCGTTGTTCTGTAACGAGATGAGGATCAATTTTATATGGATAATTTTTCTGGTACGGACACTTTGTGTTTCGAATAAAGCTGGTATTTAACGTGACTTACCTTTCTCTTAAGTTATATCTATTGTTCGATGATTTATACTCAGGAAGGTTTAAAAAATCATTGTGACGAAACAAAACACCTATCTCTCTGTTCATTAATTAGATCAACCTGTTAATTGATGCAATTAAAATATTTTCATTGCCTTTCTGTACCTACTATTATTATGAACCTTACCTTCGTTACTCTGTGATAGTACTGTAGAGGCACAGAGTAACGAAGGTAGTAGAGGTCTAGGCAGTAGGTACCTACTTACGGTACAACGCCCACGACTTATTATGATCAACCTTCAATGTCAGAACTTACAGATTTCAAACGTCTACCGTGCAATATGGCAATTGGCATTTATTTAAAGAAAGTAAATAATAAAACCTGTGTAGAACTGCTGTGTGCCACGTACAAAACATTTTAACATTTTTGTTAGGGTCTTCAGTTGTAACTTGTAATGGATTTAATTTTAATGGTAGATAGAAGTTTTTCTATGATAATAAAATTATTACTTTCAAGGCAAAAGTGAATCCGTTTTCATTATTAAGTCCTGAAAGGTTAAGAACAACCAGATACAGTCAAGTACTTGTCTATGAAAACATAAAAATATTAAAATAAAAATTACCTATACTAGTATTCCGTGGAAGCTTTGAGTATAGGTAGGTAAAGGGTTTTGAAACTATTGGGGATTGAGTTTGTATGAACAAATTGAGTTCGTATCAGATAATCACATCAGCAATATGTTTTGAAGCAGAAAAACCATGTAGGTATGTAATCCATCTCTACGTTTACAAACCAGTTGACCATCGATGTAAATCTTATAATTTCATTAATATGATTTTCCTTTCCATAATACTGAGTTACTTATATAGAAAGCCTTGCACTTGAATATGACCATTAAATGTAGAGCGCTAAGCTTGATAGTCAAGTGAGTGCAAAGCAAACGGCTGTGGACCCTGACCCTGAGCTGGCATGACGTTAAACTAAAGCGTGTAAAGGAATCCAGTCTGCACGCATTGCGCTTAATCCGTGTTCCCTATAAAAGTTGCCCATAAAAGTTTTCTAAAGAATATTAAGTAGAATGTTAAATGCGTTCATCTTACATTTTATTCAAGACCAGCTTTTACCCACGGCTTCGCTCCAGCCACCTATTTTCTATACTTACCAATATAGATTTTTTCGATATTTCAACTGTTCTTTTGGGGTTTCCTATATATTTTTTATTTAAAACCACCCGTGTATGTACCTATATGAACAAAGCAAAAAATAATATAAGTACAAATCGGTCAAGCCATTTTTGAGTTTTAACCAGACTAACGAACCGCAATTGATTTTTATATTGTTTATAAGAGAAGAAGATGCCTTTCCTTCCGAAATTAAATAGGTATGCTATCTAATTTCAACCTAATCTAGATGCCTTATATTTTAGGCTTATAAAAATTGGCTAAATGTCTTATCTACAAGATGGAATTATTTTTGTAGACACTCGGGCAAAATCTATTACTCCTAATAATCTTATTATCATAATATCTCTGAACATCAACAATCTAACTGTTGCTAATCGATTTTGTTTGTGTGACTTTGAAACAGACTGACAAGGTTTTCACATCATTTGGAGAATTTGTTGCGAAAGGTTTATTTGTTTAATATGTACCTACATGAATATCGTATCTTCTTAATATATATAAATTACGTGTCACGTTGTTTGTCCGCGATGGACTTCTAAACTACTTAACCGATTTTGATCAAACTTCGTAACTATCTGTAATTTGGTCCAACTTGAAAGATAGGATAGTTTTAGTAGTTATTTGTTTTATTTATATAGGTAAGTTGGCGGTACGAAGTTCGCCGAGACAGCTAGTTATGTATATTTAAAGAAAGTATAGAAATGGATCGGATAGTAGGTAGGTAAATATTTCAAAAATCGCTCGGCTTATGACGTATGTAACATTATAAACATTGCACCCGTGCGAAGCCGGGGCTGGTCACTTGTAACATAGGTAGCTTAGATGCAATATAAATCTAACTTGCGTTATGTATTTACCTGCCTAACCTACCTAGCTTTCTTTGTAGCTGTGAGTAAATTGTTTTTTTATAAAAGCCTAAAGGTCGTCTATTCTCACCCAGACATGGTACCTATACGTAGATAGGAGTTTATTTGAGACTTGCTGATTTCTGCGGTTTCATCCGCATCAATTTAGGTAAAAACCTACTATGGGATGGGAAAAGTCCCATCCCAAAAATCATCACCGCGATGCAAGCTATCACAGAGCCTTCGTCAGGATCAGCGGTTCACGGCCTGCCCTAAAACTGCATTAACCTTGTTATTGTCCCTATAAAGCTCAGGATAAAAGTCATGCATTTATATTATTAGGTACTTAATTAGAGTACTTACCATTTTTTTTAAGAATATCAGCCAAGTTTATTTTGACTAATATTCTCCTCTCCCCTCCAAATAAGCGGAAAGCTTGTGTTAGGAGTGGGTACGACAATAGTGCAACGGGTGAAATTCGAACCTGCGACCTTTCAGTTTTCCGTCAGCATCTTTAACTGTTGGGCTATTGAGACTTTGAGAGTATCATTATGATATACTTATGTATATTTTTACGTAGGAACCTTAATTAATATTTCCGATATCAAAAACGGCGTGCAGAAATCCTATCAAAATCCCGGATAAACATCTAATTTAAAAACGTCTAAATTATTTATTATTTTGTGAGTTTAAGAAGAACAGACAGATAATATCTCGAAATCACAAAACTACTATTTGTATGATTGTATGATTTCTGCTAAAATTTGTCAGGGAATTACCTGCTGAATTATTAAAATATCGTGGGAGATATTTATGTGAAAGGTCTCGGACTTGATTCCCGGCAAGGAAATTGGGGTATTAATAATAATTTTTGAAATTAATTATTATTATTTATGGTTTGGCTGGAGATTTCGGCCATGGGTAGGTACCAACCCAAAGTCATGCTCTCAAACGATTTAGCGATAGCGTGTAGAAACTGAGAAACCATAATGTTTCAATTTACACTGGCATGCCCCTTGCAAGTTAACCGTTTCCATGTTAGACTGCATCGTCGCCATCAGGTGAAATTGCAGTCAAGGGCTATCGTTTTATCAATTAATGAAAGAAATCATCAATAACCAATATAGCTAGATAAGACTTTATTTGCCTTCTGATCTTATATTCCAGACAGCAACAGACATTCCGATTCGGTTCGCTGAGTCGTGGTATAAAGTCCTTCACCTGAAATAAGCCTCCGATAATAATAAGTAATAACAAGCAATGCTCAAACAAACTAAATTAAAGTATTTTTAAGATGGCTTTTTATGAAAGGAAATGTTAACATTTCCTGGTATGCCTTATACACTGTCAAAAAAGCCGGCCAAGTGCGAGTCGGACTCGCGCACCGAGGGTTCCATACTCCAAAAGTAAAAGTAAAACGATAATATTATATTAATTTGCTTATTTATCGTTAACTTTGTTTGTAGAGGTTTATTGTTAATATAAAAAAAAACTATGCTAGTTAGAGCGTTGGTTTTATTTTTCCTGTAAAATATACATAAACCTCTATTGACCATAATTATTTCAGATTTTTCGATTGGTAAACTTCGGAGATAACGGGGGGGGGGGGGGGGGGGGAACGGTATTTTTTTCGACACTTTGGCCGATTTCTCAAAAACTATTATATATAGAAATAAATAAAAAACTGTTTTAGAATGCACAATTAAAGACCTTTCATATGATATCCCACTTGGCATAATTATCTTACTTTGAAATTTCAAACCCCTGATTTTCCCCCTTTTTTAATTAAACTAAAATAATTTTCGCGTTGATTTTATTTTTCCTGTAAAATATACATAAACTTCTATTGACCATAATTATTTCAGATTTTTCGATTGGTAAACTTCGGAGATAAGGGGGGGGGGGGGGGGAACGTTATTTTTTTCGACACTTTGGCCGATTTCTCAAAAACTATTATATATAGAAATAAATAAAAAACTGTTTTAGAATGCACAAGTAAAGGCCTTTCATATGATACCCCACTCGGTATAGTTATCTTACTTTAAAATTTCAAACCCCCGATTTTCCCCCTTTTTTAATCAAACTAAAATAATTTTCGCGTTGCTTTTATTTTTCCTGTAAAATATACATAAACCTCTATTGACCATAATTATTTCAGATTTTTCGATTGGTAAACTTCGGAGATAAGGGGGGGGGGGGGGGGAACGGTATTTTTTTCGACATTTTGGCTGATTAATCAAAAACTATTATATATAGAAATAAATAAAAAACTGTTTTAGAATGCACAAGTAAAGGCCTTTCATATGATATCCCACTCGATATAGTTATTTTACTTTGAAATTTCAAACCCCCGATTTTCCCCCTTTTTTTATTAAAACTAAAAATAATTTTCGATTTTTCTTTATTCCAATAATTTTGGGCCACTATTATACACAACTATGCCAAATTTCATGTCGATAGCTTTAATAGTTACTGAAATAATCGACTGTGACAGACGGACGGACAGACGGACGGAGAAAGTCTCACCATAAGGGTTCCATTTTTACCATTTTGGTATGGAACCCTAAAAATACGTGTTTCGTGTAAAAGCGGTTACGTGCCTAATCTTCTTCTTCATGTGCTTCTTCATTTTTCCGAGTTACGTATCACATGCATACCTGAGAATTCTTCAAGTCTACCAATTTACATTTGGCCAACATGGTGGACTATGGCCTATAAAACCTTTCTTTGAGAGACCTGCGGTCAGTAGTGAGCAGTTGATGGGTTGCTGATGATAATGATGATGACGATGACGCGGCTTCATAATGATAATTAGCAGTCAGTTTTTTTTAATTTTCCTTTACCATAGTTGAACGGAATAGTTATGTCACAAACATTACTCTTTATAACTGAGCCACCAAAAGTCTATATACTCACAAACTAATCATGCCTTAAAAGAATACTTATTATTCTCTTTAAACGGTAAAACCCTACCTATAGCCGTCTCCATCACCCCTATAACGGCCCCTTTCCGCACATCTAATCAATTTAACCACAAACACGACAGACAAAACCCCATCTGAACGTGAGGGTAGTAATAAAAAAAAACAATATTAATTAATCAATTACACTAATCTAAGCGTAAATAGACAATATTTATTCGATTAGGGCGCGATTGCTATCGCAATCCCTCAATCAAATACATCGACCTAGACACGAAAGCATCTACTTAAATCGGATGAGTCTCTGGCAGAGACTGAATTCGTATCGTCAAAATAGCTGTATTTTTTATATTAATATTTCAAGATGGCGCGCAAGATGGCGTGCCCACGCTGTCAACTAATTAAAATAATATTAAACACAAATCTGACAGTTATGTGAGTATCTCCAGGTCGCTCCCTTATGTTTCTTTACCCCTCTTTTTCTTGCAATTTTTGCAGCAGACGGTCCTATCGTGACGCAATAAATGGCCTAGGTAGTAAATCCTACGCTGCTTGATAGATGTAGCTCGGTATTCATTTCTTCAGTTCTTCATTCGGGCAAAGACCAGTGTTACACACCTAAGGACTCATACAAGTAGCCAGCGGCAGAGGCAACTGCAGTCTGCGACGCGCGCAATTATAGCTTGTCGCATTTTTATCAGTCCACTGCTTAACTTATAGCTTTCAAAATATATATAGTTCACAAATCGCGGACATAAAACGCTCTCCGTTGACGAAATTGATGTTGAATTACTAATCGTGGCAATAAAGAACTTTCCTTGTACAGTTTTTGCAATTCACGAAGGCGATTGAGCTTTACTTGTGGTTACTTCATGTACATTGCATATGTGTGCGTGCCTGTCAAAGCCTAGGTGGGAGCGGGCAGGCGCGAGCATTGCGCTCGCTCACACTTATACAGATACGACACACACACAACCATAAGTCAGTCGCCCTCGTGAATTGCAAGAACTATACCTACCTATTTGAAATTATAAATACAGTAAAAAATTGTCGTTAACTCATCAAAAGATGCAATTTTGACATTAGAAAGGTATTGAAAAATTTTTAATCGTTTCTTCGTAAAAGTAGATAGAGTGTAAAAAATATTCATCTCGTTCTCTATATACATTAATATTTGTCGACAGAGTAAAAGCTATAACAGTATTTCCTCTTCGGAATAAATTTTACAATTGTCTCCCTGTTTAACTACCTCGTCATCGTGAAATACCCAGTCTTACCTACTACCCTACAAGTACTTTACCCAGAAAATTGGTTCACGTGTTTCGCATGCGTCATTCTACAGCATCAGACGTGTATTCCTTTCCTGTGTATTCATTTGGGTGTATGGAATGTACATAAAATAAAAATACTCACACGTCCTATACAGTTACACTGAAGTAATAAAATGTCAATGTGATCTTTAAAAGCAACAAACCGATGAATTTTAATCTGTTTGAGGGCGAAACTGGTCTAGGTAGACCACTTCCTTGTGTTTTTATGTACCGACCTCAATTAGCTATGTGCAAATATTTTTTTTTTAATTATTTAATGAAATGTTCGTATTTGTAATTGATTAAGGAGAGGGCAGACTGGCTACTTTTAGCTGCAATGATCGCGGCCTTGCGTGCATCGCGCTTCGCGCGCGCCAATATCGCGACGCGTTTGCGTTTTCATGGCTTTCGTCGTAGAATCGCGAAATCGCGGGAATCTTCGAAAAATCGAAACGAAAGAGCAAAACGCGATGTGCGCAAGAGGCCATAAAACCGCGCAATCTCTGCCGCTAAAAGTAGACAGTCCGCCCTCCTTTATAGAACCTACCTACCTAATGAACACGTTTTCACGAACAAGGAACCCTTAGAGACTATTGATACTAGAAATCTGTAATTTGACAAGGGTATAAATATGAATCACGCTAAAATAGTGGTAAAATAACCCCCTACATGTAAAGTGGGGATGAATTTTTTTTCTCGCCTATACCATAGAGTGGGGTGTCGTTGAATAATTTTAAAGTGCTAATTTTTATTAGAGTAAATGTCGTCGTCCCCCCCCCCCGTATATATATAGTATATACATATAAAGAATTTTATAGGAAAACTATCATGGCTAAGTAGGGTTCACAAGTTAAGGAGTTATATCTGTCGTCGTCCCCCCCCCCCCCCCGTATATATATAGTATATACATATAAAGAATTTTATAGGAAAACTATCATGGCTAAGTAGGGTTCACAAGTTAAGGAGTTATATCTGTTTTTTAGAAGTGAACCGCAAAAAACCATGGAACTCAAAATAATATTAATCAAAAATCAAAATTTGTTAATTGTGACTTGCAACTACGGAACCCTACACTGCGTGTGGCCCGACACGCGCTTGGCTGGTTTTTAATATAATATGCTATCGGTTTGGTACAAACATAAAGATACGAAGATGCAAGTGATATGTACCTGCTACGTTTTTGGGTAAAACCAATAAGTACTTAAATACAAACAAATGTACACTAAATACTTAGTAAATAACTGGTAACAATATTCATACAGGTCCGTTTTCATGTTTTCCTTTATAGTTATAAAAATAGAACGATGGCACTTTAATACATTTTCAGCCTTACTAGACTGAAAATACTGTAAGTAGGTATACAAAATATGTACCTACATTCCCTACGTAGGTACGTAGGTAATGTAAGGTATTGAAAATTCTAAAAAAATATTTGATATAATCGGCACCTATTTCAACGTTAGCAAAAGGTAAAGAATAATGAAGCAATAATAATATGCAATTATATAATCTTTGGCTCGAAAATAACACACTACCACTATAATATTTCACCTACTTACTCACTTTTGAGGGAAGGCGGGAGAAATTCCTCTTTTAGAGATAAGAACACCGTTGTCCACACTCCACTTCATTTAATATGCTTGATACTGATTTTTTTATACAAAAATAATAACGAGGATGAGAACTTTAAAGTTTAAGAACTGTAACCCGACTACGGAAAAGTTGATATAACATCCGTAATATTGATTTTTTCGTATAAAATGTAACCTGGACCATTATAACGAATCGATTGACACCTCATTCACCAAAATCGGCTCAGTAGTTTGTTCGCTACGGTGGAAAATTCGTAGTCACATATATACACACATACATATATACATTCATACATACATACGTACATACATTCATACATAGTCTGCTAAAAACATAAACCTTCTTTTTGCCTTAGCAGTAGGTTTAAGTCAGGTAAAAAAGTAACTCGATGCAAAAGCCACAAGCCCTATAGAAAACAAGCCGGTACCGGTAAACTTTTCTTATTACTAGTTTCAAGATCGCCCTCATCTTACAATTTATTTGCATTCGAGTTTAAAATACTTACGATCTGGAAAACCAGAACTGGTTTCCCGCCTCATGCTGCACGATCCGAACGAACCATATAAAGCTAGGTAATAAATAAAATGTAGATATAAACCAGCGAATCAAGATGCTATGAACTAATTTATATTTTCTATAGATTTTATTATTTTATCAGTGCAGTGAGTGCAGTTAGCGTGCGGTCTCCTATAGGTATACGGGGGTCAGCGGCAGGCAAGTGAAGCAAGCACTGCTTTTCAGAGTTATGTGCGTTTAAGCAATTAAATATCACATGCTTCAACGGTGAGGGAAAACATCGTGAGGAAACCTGCACGCCTGAGAATTCTTCGTAATGTTCTCAAAGGTGTGTAAAGTCTGCCAATTTGCATTGGACCAGCGTAGTTGACTGTTACTTAAAACCGTTCTCTGGGACTCACTCAGTACCGTTCACTCAGTAGTGAGTAGATGATAGGTTCTAGATGACGATAATGATGATAGAATATCATCGACTCATACACAATCAACTCAAAATTCTAGATTACGATACATAGGCCTCATTTTGGTTAAAAAAATTGTATTTTAAATACCTGCAACTCTGTCCACGTCGGTAACCTATCTATCATATTTCTAGAAATCAATGAGTAGGTATATGAATATTCACCGAAATAAGTTTTTAGTACTTGATTTCGATCAACCATCCAACCGAAATCTAACTTTGATATATTATCATAATATATGTATATACTTAATCTGAATCCGATGTCGTTCCCAAATTAAAGCTTGTGGGAGATTGTTAAAATACATTGTACTTAAATCTTTTTAAAATTAAATTAAAGAGCAGCTGAAACGATATAGAATTAATGGATATAACAACAATTTTAATTTTTGCGATTCTCTACGAATATCTCGTAGACATCCACCTACGTGCATACATTAGACTTCAACGGGGTAATAAATGTACGACATTCTACTTGTGCCACTCTTTGGTGGTACTGTAACAGGCTTCCTAACTTATTTATTGGATAAAGCGAGACTAAGAAATTATAAAAATAATAATATTAATCTAGACTATTAATAAAAGTTTGTAGTAAACTTAAACCTACACTCAGTAGTGAGTAGATGGTGGGTTGTAGATGACGATGATGATGATAGATTATTATTATCATCGACTAATACAAAATCAACTCAAAATTCTAGATTATACATAGGCCTCATTTTGGTTAAAAAAAATTGTATTTTAAATACCTGCAGCTCTGTCCACGTCGGTAACCTATCTATCATATTTCTAGAAATCAATAGGTATATGAATACCCACCGAAATAAGTTTTTAGTACTTGATTTTGCTCAAATATCCAACCGAAATCTAACTTTGATATATCATAATATATAATCTGAATCCGATGTCGTTCCCAAATTAAAGCTTGTGGGGAATTTTGAAATACATTGTAAATCTTTTTAAAAATTAAATTAAAGGGCAGCTTAAACCATATAGAAATAAAAACCGGCCAAGTGCATGTAGGGTTCCGTAGTTGCAAGTCACAAATATTATTGCTAACCTAGGATAGTGCTTTTATTTTATTTATGAATATTGAATAAATTTTGAGTTCACTGGTTTAAATACTATAATATACTACAAAATATGCAACTTACACTACGTGTAATACCTAACCTAGAAAAAATAGATAAAATATAACTCCTTAACTTGTGAACCCTACTTAGCCGTGATAGTTTTCCTATAAAATTCTTTATATTATATACTACTGCTGTGAATTTTTTCATGTATCCTATAAACAACCATTTAGCTGGCAGAGGGAGGGGACACTTGACTCTAATAAAATTTAGCACTTTAAAATATCATATTTCACAAAGGGATCCCTGAATCGAATAATTTTGTTCCCACACCCACAATATTTTTGAAAGACGTATTCAGCGATACCCCACACTATGGGATAGACTAGAAAAAATTCATCCCCCACTTTACATACTAGGGGGAGGTACCTTAAAAAAAAAGTGCGTGCGTACAAAGTACACATGTCAGAAGTGAAACTTCTTTGGCGAATCTCTTTTTCGACACTTCCGTTTCCGTTGCATACTTGCGTGACGTTACATTTGTAAAAATTTTACCCTCATGCGCCTAAAGAAGTTTCACTTCAAAAATATTTTCACAATTTTATTTTACCACTTTGTTGGTGTGATTAATATTTATACCCTTGTCAAATTACAGTTTTCTAGTACCAATAGTCTCTGAGCTAAACCGTGGACGGACGGACGGACGGACGGACGGACGGACGGACGGACGGACGGACATGGAGAAACTATAAGTGTTCCTTGTTTACTACTGAAACCTAAAAATACATTATAATTAATAATAATAATATAAACTATATAATACTAAACGATAAACTATATAATAGTACAGGTAGTCTTCTTCTTGATCGCGTTCTTCATTTCTGAAGGTCGTGTCCGTAGTTCAAGTTTTTCGTAACGGTGGTCACTAAAGCCTTCCACTCCTGTCGGTCCTCAGCCTTCCTTATTGCGGTCGTAAATGGGAGGCCAGTGAGTATCTTGATCTGGGTCCAACCAGCGGCTAGGTGATCGTCCGCGTGGTCTTTTGCCCTCCACCTTGCCTATGACTATCAGTTTGTCAGTAATTTATCAGTAAATTACTGGGAAGGCGTCGGGCAATGTTTTTATGAGGATTGTTAGGTATTTAATACCTGTTTTCAGTTGAATAATAATAATAATTCAACAGAAATTATTTGATAATATGTAGTTACAATTTATGTAGTTAAAATTTGGGGTCCCAAGGTGCTGGAGTGGCGACCCCGCACCGGGAAGCGCAGTGTTGGCAGACCCCCCACCAGGTGGACCGACGACATCAAGCGAGTCGCAGGGAGCCGCTGGATCCAGGCGGCGCAAGACCGAGGCCTGTGGAAGTCCATGCAAGAGACCTTTGTCCAGCAGTGGACGTCTATCGGTTGATAAAGAAGAAGAAGAAGAAGTTACAATTACTTGTGAGTGCAATATGAAGTTATTCCAATAACTGGCAACTAGATATGATTGTCACGACCACAGGTGTGACAAGTGGAGTACGACTGTTTAATTGGTTTACGTTTTATTACGCACACGCACTCGGCGGCCTTCGGAAGCCTTTTATCAAACGGAATGCCCTTAACAATAATTTATTTTTGTTATAAGTAAATATCGAGATAAGCATAAAGAGCCTACACGTTATGGTTCACGTTCAAAGGTAGACCGACAGACAATGCTTTAGCATTAAGTGTGTTTTTTACAACATTTTGTTGTGAAATAAACTGAAATAAAGCCGGCCAAGTGCGAGTCGGACTCGCGCACCGAGGGTTCCGTACTCCAAAAGTAAAAGTAAAACGATAATATTATATTAATTTGCTTATTAATCGTTAACTTTGTTTGTAGAGGTTTATTGTTAATATAAAAAAAACTATGCTAGTTAGAGCGTTGGTTTTATTTTTCCTGTAAAATATACATAAACTTCTTTTGACTATAATTATTTCAGATCTTTCGATTGGTAAACTTCGGAGATAAGGGAGGGGAAAGGTATTTTTTTCGACATTTTGGCCGATTAATCAAAAATTATTACATATAGAAATAAATAAAAAACTGTTTTAGAATGCACAAGTAAAAGCCTTTCATATGATACCCCACTCGGTATAATTATCTTACTTTGAAATTTCAAACCCCTGATTTTCCCCCTTTTTTAAT
This sequence comes from Oeneis ivallda, assembly GCA_029955525.1. Taxonomy (NCBI): domain Eukaryota; kingdom Metazoa; phylum Arthropoda; class Insecta; order Lepidoptera; family Nymphalidae; genus Oeneis; species Oeneis ivallda. Next base: position 15,312,829 of record JARPMR010000010.1, read on the forward strand.
TAAACTAAAATAAATTTCGCGTTGATTTTATTTTTCCTGTAAAATATACATAAACTTCTATTGACTATAATTATTTCAGATTTTTCGATTGGTAAACTTCGGAGATAAGGGAGTTGAAAGGTATTTTTTTCGACATTTTGGCCGATTAATCAAAAATTATTACATATAGAAATAAATAAAAAACTGTTTTAGAATGCACAAGTAAAGGCCTTTCATATGATACCCCACTCGGTATAGAATATCTTACTTTGAAATTACAAACCCCCGATTTTCCCCCTTTTTTAATCAAACTAAAATAATTTTCGCGTTGCTTTTATTTTTCCTGTAAAATATACATAAACTTCTATTGATCATAATTATTTCTGATTTTTCGATTGGTAAACTTCGGAAATAAGGGGGGGGGGGGGAGGGGGACATTTTGCCCAATTAATCAAAAACTATTATAGATAAAAATAAATAAAAATCTGTTTTAGAATGCACAAGTAAAGGCCTATCATATGATACCCCACTCGGTATAGTTATCTTACTTTGAAATTTCAAACCCCCGATTTTCCCCCTTTTTTAATAAAACTAAAAATAATTTTCAATTTTTCTTTATTCCAATGATGTTTGGCCACTATTATACACAACTATGCCAAATTTCATGTCGATAACTTTAATAGTTACTGAAATAATCGACTGTGACAGACGGACGGACGGACGGAGAAAGTCTCTCCATAAGGGTTCAATTTTTACCATTGTGGTACGGAACCCTAAAAAGATAAGGATAAAAATTTTGTCTAATCAGAATTTTGAAGTGTAATAAACTTTGGTTAAAAATGTTGTCTCAACGCTTGATGAGATTCAATGTATATAATTTTCTGATTTTTTTGTTAATACCTTCAAAAAATGTATAGAAGAGATTTAAAAGCTGCTAAAATAGCAAGCCACTTTTTTAAATGATACATAACTACTAAAAATGTACATAATTATTCTAGACTAGCTAATGCCCGCGACTTCATCCGCAATCCCTCGGGAACACTGATTTTCCGGGATAAAAATAAGATAAAGTGTGCTGCCAGCTTTAAATGACCCGTACATTCAAAGTTTCCTATATATTTCGGGGTTCAAGTTATTTGGACCAATACTGAGGATTGTGATGTCTATAATTTCTGAACTACTAAACCGACGACCTTGAAATAATTAAAGGACAACCTTTAAAGTACCTCCTTTCTCACAAAAAAGAATGAATGAAATCGTACTCGACTCGACTTTAATCCCCCCTCCCAAGGGAACCGTGCTGAATTTCGGTATAAAAAGTATCCTATGTATCCTTGTAGTATGTACTTAAATCATGCCAAGTTTCATTTAAATCCGTCCATTAGTTTCGGTGTGATGCGCGGCCAAGATACAGACAGGAAGACAGACAGACAGACATACAAAAAATTAAAAAAAATTGTTTTGGGCTCAGTATCGATAATAAAGCGCACTTTTAAAATTAAAATTTAAATTAAAATTTAAAACAGTTTTATTATATTATAGATAGAAAATTTCATATATAATTAAAATTTTATAAATATATTAATTAATGTACAGAATTCGTCCTGTTACAGTTTTAGTTATATAGAAAGAAGATAGATATGATAGATAGATAGATAGATAGAGATAGATTTTGTGAAAGCCTGCAATAAAAACAGAATAGGAAATAAATACCTCTACTCTAGGTACTATTATAAGTGTAACCAGTTGTAAATTATTATAATCATGTAAGACTTGAACACTTGACAAGGTACAGCGCAAGTGCAACCTTATACCTAAACCAGATCATATTGAGAAACCACTATAGATTGGGATAAATCTCACGTGGAACTTATCGAGTATTACTAAGAGCCTGTTTCAAAACCTTCAAGTAAACTTTAACCGACAGATAAATACGTGTTGAGAGATTGCCCATACAAAAACTGTCAAAACTTTATTTGTCGGTTAAACTTTACTTGAAGGTGGTACGTCAGTATTATAAGGTCTGTGAAGGTGGTGAAACAGGCAAGAGTAATATTTATATAGGTATAATTTATATGATTAATATAAACTGTGTCACTGTGTCATATAAAATAAATATTTTACGATTCTAGCGTGTCCTATAATAAATGTATATAAAACTAGCTGACTCAGCGAACTTCGTACCGACAACACAAATATTTAGGGGTGGGTCACCCTTATCATTTAGGGGCATGAAAAATAGATGTTGGCCGATTCTCAGACCTACCCGATATGCACACAAAATTTCATAAAAATCGGTCCAGCCGTTTCGGAGGAGTTTGGTAACAAACAACCGCGACACGAGAATTTTATATATTAGATTTTAAGGACGTTTTACAAATAGAAATTAGGAAAAATAACTTCTAAAATCTCCCTTGTACGATTTTCAAACACTGGCAGACGAAGTCGCTGGTATAATCTATCTATTTATTTATAAGAAATTTTTTATTTTTTTCATTTTTGTCTGTCTGTTTGATTTGAATGAAATTTGGCAAGTTCATACAACGAGGTAGGACATAGGATACTTTTTATCCCGAAATTCAAACACGGTTCCCTTGGCGGAGGGAATGAAAGTCAGAATGTGTATTTAGTTGTAATTCATTAACGCGTAGTCCGATTTCATTCATTCTTTTCATTTGTTAGAAAGGACGTACTTTAAAGATTAGTCCTGTAAATAATTCAATGTTATCGGTTATCCTGATTACGCATGATACAGCACTTCTAAACCATAGGGATTCAGAAACTGTTAATTGTGAAATTATATTGTGAATGCCAAGCAACGACCTCATGAACTCCAAGTCCCAACCCTCAACCCTGATGATGCAGGGTGCTGCCCTCCTAAGCCGTGGGGATTTAGGTATTGTTAACGGTGAATTGGGGGATTTCGCACAGCTCAAACCACTGGACGGATCAGACTGTTTGGCATACAGATTACAGATAGCTATTATAACGTAGGCATCCACTAAGAAAAGATTTTTAAAAATTCAACCCCTAAGGGCGTAAAATAGGGATTTGGAAACTCGAACTTGGCGTGAGCGAAGTCGCGGGCAAAAGCTGGTAAATAATATATTCCTGTTACATTCTTACTAGGCGATCAAGTCCATGATATGTTATCACGTGAACGTTACGTGAACGATCAAGTTCTATGATCGACAGAATAATTGTAGTAGGTTAAATTTCATTATTATTTAATTATCATTACACAGTTTACTGATGCAACCGAACGCTCGTGGTTCTAATAAATGAAATTTTTACTTTTTGTGCTGTCAAGGACATATTCTCGTATAAATATAGTGAGATGCATTTATCGAACGAAAGAAATCGTCAACCTAACCTTTAAAGTGCCTATTATAAATCATAATGTGAATGATGAATGTAAAAAAAACATTCCTTGCGTTACTCAGTACTCAGTTTTTTTGACTTGCAAATCAATTCAAAATACTTGCGCATGGTAATCATCAATCACGGATCTATGGGTCATAGACACTATAGGAACCAACACTGCTGTATCAGTAAAAAATTCATATCTACCTACACTAATTTGTACCGTAAGTTTTTCGATAAGTACATAGCAATTACAGCAACGTCATCATCACGACTTTGAAGCGGCTCCACGGTAATTTTTTTTTTTTTTTATTTTATTTGACAAGCCAACAATATTCATGCACAAATATGAAGATATAAACAATTAGACTTACAACTAAGAGAAACATAGCAAAAATATCAATAACTGGCATGTACAAAAGATTTAGATACATACAGTTTAGTTTGAGTAGTGTTACAAAGGTTACAAAATAAAGATCATAAAGAAAAATCTGAGTTGTTACAAATTGGCTCCCTTGCGAAGGGAGTCGATGACATTACGACGAAAGCAGGCTGACGTGGAATCAAATAAATTCAGTTGCTGATTGTTTAGGTTAATTGTATTATATTGGCGGCAAATGCGATTGATGCATGAGTGGAAAGCAAGGTTAGTACGGCTGCGATTATATCTAAATATGTTGTAGGTACAGACTGTGCGTTTAGGGATTTGACAATTCAAATTAATTTTAGGTAATAATGATGTATCAGTTTGATTGTTAATTATTTTATGAAGTAGCATCGTGTCAAGCAGCATACGACGCAAGCGTAGAGAATCGAGTTTAAAATATTTTAATTTATCTTCATAAGACGTATTTACAAGTTGTCTACTAAATTTGAACAAAAGTCTTCGCAGGAATCGTCTTTGTACTGACTCAATAGTGTCAGCGTATGTTTTTTGGTAAGGGGACCAAACAGGAGAACCATATTCTAAGACACTGCGAATGAGACTTTTGTAAAGATGCAAAAGGCTTAAAGGATTCTTAAACCCCTTTGCAATTCTGAATATAAATCCCATCATTCTATTTGCTTTCGTGATAACATTATTTATATGTAATTTAAATGTAAGGGATGTATCAAATGTTATACCAAGGTCTTTAGCACTAGTTTTAGTAGAGAGTTTCTTACTATTTATAAAGTAGTCAAATATAATTTGGTTGCGTTTTTTAGTGAAAGTAAGCACAAAGCATTTATTTACATTTAAAAACATAGCGTTCTGTTCGCACCACAATTCTACAGAATTCAGGTCAGCTTGTAGCGACCTGCAATCTTGGATACTATTAATGTCACAAAATATCTTTAAATCGTCAGCGTAAAGAAGGCACTTATTTTTTATGACTGATGTGATGTCATTTATAAAAATAATAAAAAGCAATGGACCCAGATGTGATCCCTGAGGAACACCTGACGGAACTGTTATTGGTTTAGAATAAAACCCATTAACAGCAACTAATTGTGATCTATTGGTAACATATGATATAACCCATCTTAATAAATCCCCATGAACTCCATACTTTTTAAGTTTCTGGAAAAGTAATCGATGATTCACTTTATCGAAAGCCTTTTGGAAATCAGTGTAAACCGCGTCAACTTACTTCTTATTGTCAAGACAATATTCAAAATATTCTAATCAACTGCGACATATTTTGCAATGTTTTGTTCACCTCATGACTTGCATAGTTATATATATTTACTGTCATGATTTATTCAGTAGCTGTACATTAAATAGCGGATGGCAGTGACGTGGAATTGTCAATTACTCTCTAGAGATTACTCTTAATAGAAGTCAATTTCAAAGTCAAATTCAAACCACTCTTTGCATTATTGTTGTACGTACCCACTTACACCTACTTAGTACCAGCTTATTTAGCGCACAAGTGAACTCTCTTTTCCCTCACTCTCATGGTCTTAAGGGGCGACAGCCTGCAAGTGCAGCACAGACAGCTTTACGTGCCCTTAATTTCATTGGCCTGACCTGGGACTCGAACCTAAGAGCTAGATCCGCAACCGAACAAGCCAGCTAAGTAGACAAATAATGTAAAGTAACTACTATTATTTGTCTACTTAGCTGGCTTAGTACTTACAAGTCTAACGCTAAGTTGATGAGAAATGAAATATTTCCATTAGTGAAAGCATAAACGCTTTTAAAAACTAACAAGTTTTATTATTGTACTATTGATATGAATTCTGAATTTTAAGGAATTAATCTTATCATCATCATCTTACTACTGAGCGCAGGTCTCTTCTCATAGAAGAATTATAAGACAAAGTCCAGCTGGCTCAATGCAAAGAAGAAAGTAATATGCATGTATGAGATTTTTTATTTAAATGTTAACGTCAAACTCACAGCTGAATAACAAATATTTTAAAAATAGTTACATGTAACTATTTAGTATGTATACTTATTTTAATTACTGTTCTTTTGGTGTGGATATTGTTTTATTAGTAGGTATGTTAAATATAGTTCAACTTATAGCTAACTAATATAATATATTATAAAAAATGGTTAGATACCTACTTACTCGCAGGAGAAGGCACATATTATTGTTATTAAAGGCCTGCGAACTAACTCTAGCGGAACTGCGCGATTTGATAAGTGGTAGTTATCAGTACTAATTACCGACTTGCAAGTGGTACGGTTATCAAGGACACACCAGTCACTACATTAATAATTCAGTAGTTAACCGTAAATTTTAACACCTTTAAAAAATTAAGGTTAAGATAAAAATTTGCCTGAAACAAATCGTGAACATGTGACGTTCAAATTTCAATCGATCAAATTATGATTTACGCGACTACGGGAGGGTTCATTTATAATGTTTGGCAGTTATGCGTTTGTTTGTTTATGTATTTTGATAATTAAGGTATCACTGGCTTTGACTTAGCGGTCCACGAGGCTAAATAAGTATTATTAGCTTAGTTATAACAAACGCAATAGGTATGTATGGTGGATCACAGAACATTAAGTGGATATTATGACGAAAAATATTATTGACAAACGCACCTAAGTAGACGTATGTCAAGAAAAAATAATGTTGAGATAAATCTATAGACTGAAGATGAAAGGTCTCATTTTATAACTCCAAAAAAAATTAATTTGGATCATTGGCTGAATTTATCGCGTTTTTTCTGCAACAAACTTTTTAGCCAATGGTGAGATACTATCAACCAATCAGAGGCGATTGCAATCGTCACACTGCTGTAGCAATAATTTTTAGAGAATCGCTCAGAATTAGTGGACCGGATGGGTTGAGATCATGAATTATACTAATTTAAGTTATTATGTTAATATCATTGTACCTTTTAAATTAATTTACAAGAAATTTGGATTGTAGTTATAAATACCTAAATGTTTAAACTACTTAATAAGTTATTTTCGCTGATTACTGTTCATCGTCATTATCATCATCAACCCATCATCGGCTCACTACTGAGCGAGGTCTCCTCTCAGAGAAGGGTTATAATAGGCCATAGTCGACCGCGCTGGCCCAATGCGAATTGGCGGACTTCACACACCTTTGAGAACATTATGGAGAACTCTCAGCTGTGCAGGTTTCCTCACGATGTTTTCCTTCACCGTTAAAGCGTGTGATATTTAATTGCTTAAAACGCACTTAACTTCGAAAAGTCAGAGGTGCGTACCCGGGATCGAACCTGTGAACCCCCGAATAGAAGATCACAGTCGTAACCACTAAGCTATCACTATAATATGATGATTATGAATATAATTATCTAAATAATTATTTATTAAAAACCAATAACGTCTACATCAAACCAACAAATTGTTTACGTAATTATAAACTTAATTATGCTTAAATGTTTGCTCAATTATTATAAAAATTGTTATTAAGTACCTATGTATTTTTAAACCATAGCTTCAATTATTATTACAAAATTGATATAAATTTTATAGAAGTATTTATAAGTAATTACTACATAATATGTTGCTGATTGTACTGATAGTGAAGCGCCCACGCTTTTGGCTCAGAATTCCAAGGTAGATTTTTTTGCTTTCAATTTGGCATTTAGGATCTTGTTACGATTTCAGCATAACTTACTTTATAATAAATAACCTTTAGAGATCTTGATGATTAGTGAAAAACACGAGTATTTAAATCATCAAGAATTACAAACATACCTAGACATGCTTTGTAATTATGTAAGAATGTTGTATTAATTTAACAGCTTAAGTATATCGTATGAATGTGTTTTATATAATATATTGATAAAGATAGTCAATTAGTCAAATGAATACGAGTTTCTCACATAATATTGTCTTACTTCTTTTGTCATATTCTGTAATTAGGTATTACCTAAGTGAAAAATAGAGCTACAACTTAATAATCAAACAGAAGTAAAACAAGTGTAAACTAAAAATTTTATTTTTAAAAAACTAGCTTTTACTAGCTGGGTACATGGTCAGGCCCTGCCTTGTCAACACTAATCAAACGAGTCTAAACTCGATGATATTACGTCATTTTATTACAGAGTTACCAAAACCACCTTCCGGTTTCATCATTAGACCCTGATCAGATCAGACCCTGGTAACCATCTAAAACCAAAGTACTCGTCAAGACGAAACAAACGAGCCGAAACTCGATGGGGTTGCGTCGCGTCGTTTCATTACAGAGTTCTTATGACCACCTTCCAGCTCCATCATCAGACCCTGGTTATCATTGAAAGACAAACTACTCGTCAAGACGATTCAAACGAACCCAAACTCGATGAGGTTGTGTCGTTTCATTGCGTAGTTCCTATAGCCACCTTACAGCACTATCATCAGATCAGAACCATGTCATCATAATATTGCATTGTCACGCGATTTACACATGTATGCAAAATTTCAGCTCAATCGGTAACCGGGACGTGGATCATTTGCAAAATTTGATGACAAACATCGGCGACGACAAATCGAGACAGGTGAAACTAAATAAAAGCTTGTAATAATACTTTTTTACAAGCTTTTATTTAGTTAAATTAATATACTTAAATAAATTATTACGTACGTACTCGATCGAATACGCTCGCTTGGCCCACTACCCACTAGAATTGACTCTTATGCACTAAGCCCGGTTCAAATTCAAAAATATACTTATATGAAAATGGTTCAAGATTTAATCCAAAAATACGGAAAGAAAATGAGATTTTTCAGCAATAGGTATCATACCCATTATCCGTATCAAAGAAAAACCATATTTTTTGTTTCGCAATGATCTATATTTTCTCGAATCGTATCTAAGAATAGGATCAGACTAGGCTTACTACTACTGACTAGGCGAAGTCAGTTTTGCGAATCTACTGAAACACAAACACTAACCTCTATGATACTGTAGTACCTACGCTAGACTGGGGCCTAGCATAATATTATATTCTGCCTTTTAATAGTTATTTATGCAACTGTTGTTTAATAAGGGGTACTAAAACACGAATGTGGTCATAATAGTATCACATGAGTGTTTTAATACCTAATTATCAACAGTTGCATACAAGACTTTATCTACTCCCATAATATGAATCCTCTATAAAGGTTCTGAAACAGTTAGCTTACTGCTAATATTATAACAGCCATTCCTAGTACCTAACTTAACAAATAAACTAAGTATTAATGAAAGAATTATCGGTGTGCTGTCGAAACTTGAATCGCTAATATTTTTGTAAATTAAGAAAAATGGCAGGGATTCGAATAACCTATTTTTTTACGGCGCGCGTGAGTGACAATGTTCTTTTTTTGAAATTCATACAAATGTTTTTTTTTAGTTCATAGATACCACGCATCGAACAGTAAGAATGTGGCTGTCTGTGGAGTAAACCTTTGCTCAGAAGGGATCGAAAAAAAAACAAAGGAGTGTTATTATGATATTCAGTACAACATTTTATCATCCGTCTGGATGACATTATGGTTATTAAGACATTGGGTGTTTTAATGTTGGCAATAAGCTAACTGTTTCAGAATCTTTTATAGAGGATTTTAAGCATGGGAGTAGATAAAATATAAAAGTTGATTCTTGGACAGATTAAAAAAATTGCGATAATATTCAAGATGCTTCATTTCATCGCCCCCTAGCTTATTGTACTAATCTCATAGAAGTCAGTGACTGAAAGCATAGACAAAGGTTTTTTATCTGACTACGGCAAAGCTACTGCAAAGAAGGGTTTAATTTTAGCAGCAGGGTTTAATGTTTGTATTTACGTATGTTCCATCGTAGTGCCTAAATTACTGAGCCGATAAGTTAATCGATTCGTTATTATTATAGTCCGGGTGACATAAATGATTTTCATTTTATACGAACAAAATCAATATGACGGATGTTACATAATCGGGCAGTTTTTAATATTTTTCTTGTTTAATTCAGCCCTACAGCATGGACAGTGTACTAATATCATAGAGGTCAGTCACTAAAAGCACTCTCAGACACATATAAAAGGTATGGCCTAAGAGCCCAGGACGATCAGACCTTTTTTTTATAAAAGCCAAAAGTTTCTCTGCGATGCCCCCAATACAGGTAAGAACGATCCCCGACTATGAAGTTTGGATCATGGTGGCTTTGGGAGATCATCATCATCATCATCATCATTAGCAACCCATCAACGGCTCACTACTGAGCAGCAGGTGTCCCTCTCAAAGAAGGGTTATAGGCCATAGTCCACCACGCTGGCCCAATGCGAATTGGCGGACTTCACACACCTTCGAGAACATTATGAGGAACTCTCAGATGTACAGGTTTCCTCACGATGTTTTCCTTCACCGTTGAAGCAAGTGATATTTAATTGCTTAAACGCACTTGACTCCGAAAAGTCAGAGGTCCGTACCCGGGATCGAACCTGCGACCCCCCGAATAGGAGACCACAGTCCTAACCACTAGGCTATCACTGCTTCTTTTTGCTGCTGCTACAAAAAGAAGCAGTGATAGCTTGGGAGATATCAGGTAGCAAAGGTTTATTTTTTACTTTGCTACCTGATTTGGTAAACCATGGATGTCCTGGGCTCTTTCTCTAATAGTATATGTGAAGCAGACTGACTTTGTCTTCACAAGACCGCCACGGCCACTGGCAGGCGCCGCCGCTAAATTACGCCACTCGACGATTTCCGCTCCGGTTATTTATTATTAGCGCTTCGTTCCACAGTGCTTGGTTTGAACTTTTGATAAATTCCATTGCATTTTTACCTGACTATGGCAAATCCTTAAGGATGATTATACGGGTCTGCCCGCGAAATTCAAATTTAATTTGGTTTTTCGCTAAACTGACTAATTTGTGAGTAACTCACGTCCAACTCGGTATTTTGATTAATTTCTTAAACTGGTCACTTTCAAGTAAAGATTTTTATGTAAACCTGTGAAGATGATAATTCTACTGGCGCAATTAAAATGCCATAAGCCTACTTTGTCGCATTAGTTTACAAAATGGGAAAACCAAATTAAATTTGAATTTCGCGGGCAGACTCGTATAATCGATCTTAAGGTTATGATTTTAGCAGTCTATGTATGCATGTATGTAGTTATTGTTTGTATTTACGTATGTTTCACCGTTGCACCTAAACTACTGAGCCGATTTTGATTAATAAGGCGTTAATCGATTAATTATTATGGAACTTAATTTATAACTCATTTTATACGAACAAAAAATCATCATTACGGATTTCACATCCAATTTTCCGTAACCCGATGGTTACAGTTCTTATGGCCCGTTTCACCATTAGTTGATTAAATGCCTGATAAATCTAAAAGGCAATATATCTGCTGGATAAATCTGTGTGATATCTTTTTGAGTTTAAGGGCCATTTTCACCACCTTGTGATAAGTGTCGGATAGCTTATTCGCATATTTTGTCTTTGTCACTTGACATAAAGTAAGAAAGTGACAAAATATACGGTTAGGCTATCCGACACTAATCAGAAGGTGGTAATACAGGCCCTAAGTGCCAGAATGACTTATCACTTATCAGATACTTATGACACAGAAATTTAAACGCTATCCGTCAGATAACTTGTGGATAGGCTATCTATCAGACCTTTATCAGCAAGTGGTGAAAAGGGCCCTTCTTGTTCAACTTGTAGATAGGTAAAGCTCTAGTTACTTTACTTTACCCAGGGGGGTTAGTTGTTATAGCATTGCAATCATCTCGAGAGTTCATTTTACACTTTTAAGATTTTTTATACTTACTATCGTTTTAGTAAAATATTAGCTGACCCGGCGAACTTCGTACCGCCAAGTTATCTATATAAATAAAACAAATAAACTATCCTAATAAAAAAAACTATCCTATCTTTCAAGTTGGACCAAATTACAGATAGTTACGAAGTTTGATCTAAATCGGTTCAGTAGTTTAGGAGTCCATCGCGGACAAACAACGTGACACGTAATTTATATATATCAAGAATTAAGATTGTAGCTACATTATGGAACTTTACTACTTATATTATTTCACTTTCGCGTAAGAGATAGAAAATCTCTAAGAGGGAACCTACTCTTTAAAACAGACTAGTGTAGACACAGAAGATGTATATTAATATAAAGTAATTCGTATTAATAAAGATATTTGTCATGAGTGGACTACGAAGGAACCACTTTTATATTTTGTATTTTACCCATACAAGCCCGCTGTTATAATAGAATCATAAAATATATTATATTGAATGATGAATGACAATTTCTTTTTTATTTTCAGATACTGCCCTGTGTGTTGATGACTTCACTGCCAGTGCAAAACCCCGACAATCACCACACGAACGTTGAAACTAATCCTGCCAGTTTGCATCAAGAACAAAATGCTCAAAATATACCAAAGCCCGATGAGAGTTCCAATCATGACGAGCAAATCATATCTGTAAGAATCACTTCGTCTGTTGCAGTTGGCAGATCGAAAGCCAAGTCATCCCATATAGCATCTGATAGAAACAGAGACCATGTAGAATCCGAATTTAATATCACTACCCCTGCTGTAGAAGAAACACAATCTATTGATTCTACCACCATCCCTGACATCATATCTACTGTTACAACTACGACTTTGGAAGATGTTGATAGTAAAACAGAATTACCGACGAGCCTTGTTGGTGCTAACATAGAGTTCATTAAGCAATTACAAGCGAAAAAGGGAATAAGGGGCCTAAATAATTATGAAAGGCTACATTCGTATGATGTAGTAGATGACCTTTCAGACTCCAATCAAACTAACGATTCTGTGGCGGAGTCATCTGTTCAGTCCGTTTTTAGACAAGATGCAGATTTGGATGATGTACCACTCGCAAGATCCGTGCCTCTGTCTTATAGTTCAAAAAATTATATTCAGGACCCACCACAGCAAAATTCAAGATTGACAACTGTAAATTTTAATGTAGTTCATGATACACCAAAAATAAATAATTATAATGATCATATATCTGGATACATTAACCCCACACAGTCAGTAGCAGAATCACAAGAGTTTTACAATCAACCCTCAAAGGTGTATAGCCAGCCAGCGCAAATTTATAGTGAACCTGCAAAAATTTACAGTGAACCAGCAAAAATTTATAGTGAGCCTGCTAAAGTGTACAGTGAGCCAGCCAAAGTTTATAGCGAACCATCAAAAATTTATAGCGAACCTGCTAAATTCTATAGCAAACCCGCTTCTTTGCATCTCAACGAAGGTGTTCAGTCAGGTGAAGCTCCTTGGACACAAAAGTCACTTACTACAGGCTACAGTAATGTGATTAGTACGCCGCCAACCAATTCACTTCCATATCCTGTGAACACGCAACGACAATTGGAGCATGAGCCTGAAAAAAATTATGAAGTGGATGAAAAAGTTAGTGTAATGACTGATGGACGTACTCACGGTGAACAGACTGCTAATAACCCCGAAAACTGTAAACAAGAGAATTGTAAAGTAGGTTACGTTGTTGAAGGTCGACAGTTCAGGAAATATAGAGTTGAAGAAAGAACCCCAGATGGTTTCATCGTAGGAGAATACGGGGTTGTACGAAATGAAGATGGGGCACTAAGAGGCGTCAGGTATACAGCCGATAGCGATGCTAGTCCTCGTCTTATACATGACGCGCTTATGAAGTTCCTGCAATTAAAGTAGGTAATACTTTGGTCAAATAAATTAGTTATTTGGTGATCAAATGTTTGCTCATTTAATTTATACAAGTACTTATTACTTTTTTCAGTGCTTTTGCTTATTTCTTTCAACAATGTACAGATTCGAATAGACTGAATGTTTAATCTTGTTTTGCTAGACAAAAATAAAAACCTATGAGTTGAAATTTTCTTTACATTCTTCCTTTCCTATATTGCTTTACGAATTACGAGATGCCTTATAAAAAAGCATAGATCCTTATTCTGTAAGTATTCAATTTTATAAATTAGTTGATTGCATTGAATCTTTTTAGGGTTCCGTACCAAAATGGTAAAAATGGAACCCTTATGGTGAGACTTTCTCCGTCCGTCCGTCCGTCCGTCTGTCACAGTCGATTATTTCAGTAACTATTAAAGCTATCGACATGAAATGAAATTTGGCATAGTTGTGTATAATAGTGGCCCAACATGATTGGAATAAAGAAAATTCGAAAATTATTTTTAGTTTTATTAAAAAAGGTGGAAAATCAGGGGTTTGAAATTTCAAAGTAAGATAATTATACCAAATGGGGTCTCATATGAAAGGCCTTTACTTGTGCATTCTAAAACAGTTTTTTATTTATTTCTATATATAATAGTTTTTTAGTAATCGGCCTAAATTTCGAAAAAAATAACGTTCCCCCCCCCCCCCTTATCTCCGAAGTTTACCAATCGAAAAATCTGAAATAATTATGGTCAATAGAGGTTTATGTATATTTTACAGGAAAAATAAAACCAACGCTCTAACTAGCATAGTTTTTTTTTATATTAACAATAAACCTCTACAAACAAAGTTAACGATAAATAAGCAAATTAATATAATATTATCGTTTTACTTTTACTTTTGGAGTACGGAACCCTCGGTGCGCGAGTCCGACTCGCACTTGGCTGGCTTTTTTTTCCTTTGTATAGCCTGGGAAAATGCATTTGCAAGTTGAATATAAATCCATACTTACGAGTAGATAAATGATGCGTATTCATTTTGTCGTTTATATAAATATTAAATAGTAAAGCAATTACACTTTTACAATTTTACAAATTACAATCCTACTAATATTATAAAGGCGAAAGTTTGTGTGTATGTTTGTTCCTCTTTCACGCAAAAACTACTGGATGGATTTGGCTGAAATTTAGAATGGAGATAGATTATACCCTGGAATAACACATAGGCTACAAATTATCCCGGAAAAATCCAAGGTTCCCGCGGGATTTTGAAAAACCACGGATAGATGGCGCTGATTGTACTTAAATCACGCTTACATTATCCGCAGCATCGATTTTTTCATCGAAATTCGGGTTTTTTAAATCCTGCAAGCAAGCATGCAAGAAATCAAGCAAGCAAACAAGCAATCAAGCTTCGGTTTCAAAAAACCATAGCAAGCATCAGTTTTTGAAATTTCAAGCACAAGCGACTGCATATCCTAACGCTTACGAACGTCAAAAATTGACATTGTTACATAAAATTTAATTATTATCTATCTATACGTATAATAAAACTGTAACTGTTCCTACAAACACTTCCCGCAGGATATTAGTGTGCTACTTTTCACATATTTATCCTTCAATTATGGGCCAACGGAGTTACAGATTGACGTGTTTTATTGGATAGGCATAGTTGAGGACTTAAAAAGTGACAAAGGCTACTTTTAATCCCGGGAAACAAATAATTCCCGCGGGATATTTGTACGCTACTTTTCACATATTTATCCTTCAGTTATGCGCCAACGGAGGTATAGATTGAAGTGGTTTTCCTAGCACTGGTAAAGTTAAGGGCCTGAAAAGTGACAAAGGCTACTTTTTATCCCGGGAAAATAAACGGTTCCTGCGCGATATTAGTATACTACTTTTCATATATTTATCCTTCAATTATGTGCGAAGGGAGTTACATATTGACGTGGTTTTTTGGATAGCCATAGTTGAGGACCGGAAAAGTAACAACAGGTACTTTTTATCCCGGGAAAACAAACAGTTCCTGCGGGATATTAGTATGCCTCTTCACATATTCATCCTTCAATTATGTGCCAAGGGAGTTACATATTGAAGGGGGTTTTTTGGATAGGTATAGTTGAGGACCGGAAAAGTATCAACAGCTACTTTTTATCCCGGGAAAACAAACAGTTCCCACGGGATATTCGTA
The DNA here is from genome assembly GCA_029955525.1 of Oeneis ivallda. Taxonomy (NCBI): domain Eukaryota; kingdom Metazoa; phylum Arthropoda; class Insecta; order Lepidoptera; family Nymphalidae; genus Oeneis; species Oeneis ivallda. The sequence goes on from JARPMR010000010.1 coordinate 15,328,444, forward strand.
TGCTACTTTTCACATATTTATCCTTAAATTATGCGCCAACGAAGTTATAGATTGAAGTGGTTTTGTAGCACAGGTAAAGTTATAAGGGCCTGAAAAGTGACAAAGGCTACTTTTTATCCCGGGAAAACAGACAGTTATCGCGGGATATTCGTTTGCATGTTTGTATGTATGTATGTATGTATGTATGTATGTATGTATGTATGCATGCATGTATGTATGCATGCATGAGTGCATGTATGTATGTATGTATGTATGCATGCATGAATGCATGTATGTATATATGTATTCATGCATGTATGTATGTGTGTATGCATGTACGTATTTATGTTTGTATCCTCCTGCTACTAACTTTAACTACATTAACTATATCCTATGCTACTTATCCCACTAATATTATTAATGTGAAAGTTTGTGAGGATGGATGTATGGATAGATGTACTTAGTATACGGATGGATGGATGGATGGGATGTATGGATGGATGTATGTTCTCTGAGATAGGGGTTGAACTATTTTGACTGTTTTACTCAATAACTTCTTCAAATAAAATTTAAACTAATTTTTGACCGAGCGAAGCGAGGTCTCTGAGTTAACTAGAGCGATTTGCACTTGTCCGTCCGTCCGTCCGTCCGTCTGTCAGAGCCTTATAACTTTTGAATTACTGAACGTAATTACTTCAAATTTAGATATAATATGTAAACCGATGGCCTCCAGCCGAAAATGGCTTAAAAAGTTATAAAAATCTTTATTTCAGGGGGGCTCTCATAGAAGCGAATGCGAAGTAAAAAAAAAATATCGCGTTACATAAAATTGTTACGTATCATTTTAAAGATAATTTTGAACTGAGTACAAAAATTTTTTTTTTAATTTTTCCCTTAAAATTGACGAAATGGGGGGCTTTCAAAGTTGCGATTTTATACGCTCGCTTGAAGACGCTCTCTAGGAAAATCCGCTATGGATTTTCAAACTGATTTTATGTTTTTAGGTCACTTATATCCTGTACTTGAACAACAAATACTAAAATTATATGAATATTATAAAGAAACGAGATTATTTAATTTTTAATGTACATCAGTAATTCATATAGCATCAACATAGCTTCACAATAATGCTAATAGATGGCGCAGTCAGTAACTATTCCCATGGAACTACGAGTTACGACTAACGACCTATCCCAAAAACAGTTTTGCGTCGACCATTATTATTTAGTTACTTATTATAATACAATAATTGTATTGTAATTTTTTTTGTACCATATTATTCAATTAAAATTATTTTTTTAGTTAAATTTTAGTTAAATATTGTATATTTTCTATTCGCGTCGATAGATGACGATTTGTACAGATGCCCGTAACCCGGTTTCACTCGTTAGTACCTACATAATAATTCAATGTTTTCACTAACGTTCCCTAACCTTTACGGGCTACCTATGAGTTAGGTGATTGATGTTTTCTGTCAACTTATTTATCACGATCCTGTACGGGACACCTAAAAGGATATTGGGACGGATGTTAGGACTTAGGATTGTATTTAGGAGCTACCTACGTTAAGAGACTCCTACTTAGGGGATGATTTAGGTATGTTTGGTGAAAACGGGCATAATAATAATGTCAGTTTTGGTTATCATGTATCGATTGAATGAATAATCATGGGATACCGTTACCGCGAGGTCTCAGTTCGGGGCGAACCACTAGTTATTCTTATTTTAACCGACTTCAAAAAAGGAGGAGGATCTCAATTCAACAGAATCTTTTTTATGTATGTTCACCGATTACTCTAAGACGCCTGAACCGATTTGGAAAATTCTTTTTATGTTTCAAAGGGTATACTTCCCAGATCCTACCTACTACAATTACTTCTACAACTACTACTACTACTACTACTACAACTACTACAACTACTACAACTACTTCTACAACTACTACTACTATAACTACTACAACAACTACAACTACAACTTTTATGGGACCATCTCGCAAAGTTTCTGTATCGATTAAAAAAAATTCAGGCAAATCGGTTTAGAAATCATGGAGATATTGATATTTTTAGGTTAAAAAACACAATACTTTTTTGATCCTTTTTTGAAAATCAGTTAAAAAGTAGCCTATGCTAGGCTTATACCATCAGCTATCTGTCATTGGAAGTCCCATCAAAATCAGTCCAGCCGTTTACGCGTGATGTTTCTACCACGGGATATAGAGAATATACATTTTTATTTATATACGATAATAATTACATTTTTTGTTTAAATCCGAATGCGTCCTATGTTCCTGTGAGTAACGTTATTCACCGGAATTCCTGTGAGCTACGTGCGATTATTTTGACTTTAAGTCGGTCCAACATCATTGGAATAAAAATAAAATCCTTACTAATATTATAAATGCGAGTGTGTTTGTTTGTAGGTTTGTTGGTTTGTCCTTCATCACGCCGCAACGGGGCTACGGATCAACGTGATTTTTTGCATGGGTATTGAGGTTCTGGAGAGTGACATAGGCTACTTTTTATCCCGGAAAATTAAAAAGAGTTCCCCGAGGGATTTAAAAAACTAAATCCACGCGGACGAAGTCGCGGGCATCAGCTAGTTTTTAATAAATTGGCAATCTGATTGGATTTTTATTTATACCTGATATTTAAAAAATAAGTTGGTATTTCTGAATTTTGAATAATAAAATCGACCACGATAAAAGCGAAACTCCGTAGCTACCTATTGTATGCTACCTATGTTTATCTTACGAATAATTGTATAACATGGCATTAGGAATATAAAAAATGTTGGGAAAACCAAGATCCAAAGTCATTACTGTAATACTACCTGAGTATATTTATGGATGCACACTAACTACATATATACCCACGTACGGGGTATGTACGAGTACCTATCCAACCCGTACGATATTTGTCCACAAATGAAGATGTACTTAGTATGTTTAGATATTTGCTATCAAAACGTACAATATAAGTAAAAATAGCACAATTTTACTTTGACTCAGTTGAAGCACGTTTTATTTTTTTACAAAAATGAGGATGGAGTTTGTTGTAGGTACCTAAGAAGTAGGTACCTACTTCCAAATTCCATGATTTTAACTTTAGAAAACAAAACATAAGTGACTGAAAAAAATAATTTTTCAATCACATAAGTTTAATTAAAAAAATATTTTCTATAACCATAGAACTTCTCTTCTAAATCTCCTGTTTAAATAAGCACAGTGATAATGTTTAGAATAAGTAGGTAACTTATTCTGTGTCAAGACAAGTTATATTAATTTTAAGATATTATTTTAGAAATGTGCCATGACTCGTTTGTATTTCCCTTAAGTAGTTAATAATAATTAAATTGTAGTAAATAAACTACTGTAAGATTAAATGTATATAAAGCATACTTTTTTTATTGCCTATTACCTTTTAACTCTTATACTTACTTATTTAAAATTATTATTTTACTTTTTACGGAAATAAATCACTTAATGAATACCTAGGTTACTACTTCATTTTAAATCTTAATAGAAATAGACCATAACAAATAATAATTAATTATTTTTTATTCTTGATAAGTTAAAAGTTCTTGAGAAGTAGGCAATTTTTATGTACCTACGTCTGGTTTTGCCTATATCTGCAAATTACAAAACTAGTTACTCATTAATATAAAAGGCACATAAACAAAACGTTATGAGGGAACAAACTCTTTTATTCAATAGATAACACATGCAAGCGGGCCCAATGGCTAACATCTGTCCAGTAATATAATACAATATTATACTTATGTAACGGAAACATTAAATTTGTATAAAAACATACACAATATTCTGCAAACAGAGCTATTACAGTGATTGATATAATTTAATGGAATGGTAACTGTCTACCTATAAAATAAGTTCACCCAGTCCTATAGTAGGTACTAGGTAGGTACGACCATAAACATAGTAATCCATACTACCGTAAGTAGTACCGAATACTATATTTATGGGTAGGTACGACACAACCAGGGAAACTAGCAAATACAATCACTTCCAGTTGCGATTTAAAATTTTAATTACTTATTTGAAATCTCGATGAATTCTTAGCCGGCTTTACACATGTAATTTTTACTCACGTAAGTAGCTTTATGGAATTAAATTGGCAAATATAACGCCAACATTTGAAGTTCCTTTATTATCTATTATTATTTAGCTTATTTTTTAAGCTGCATTTAGCTAAACCAGAGGAATATAGTAAGTATATATTTATTTAAGAGTTGTAAGGTAATAAATTATGAAAGATCTCTAATATCAGAAAAACATTTTTTGAATTTAAAAATACAATTTGCAAAAACGTAATTCACATGGATAAACTCAAAAGACATTAATAGCTATTCATTCTGAAATCAAATAGGTAAATGGTAAGCGCACCCGTGAATTTCGCACCTAGTAAAATATTGTAATCTTTATAATAAAATTAGAATGAATATGTACCTATCACTAAACTACGGCCGTTCAGAGAATGCGTTCCTGACACGTCGCGATTGAACTGACGACGTAACTTTGTAATGGCGTTGCAGTTACGATAAAAATATTATTGCTGGTTGTTTACCGTTTTAACAATTGATGAGCATTAAAACAACATTATTATATCAATAATCAATTAATGTTATAATTTTATGCCAAACTGAGTTTCAAATAACAATATTTTTCTAATTCTAACTGATAGGTGTCAGGAACGCATTCTCTGAACGGCCGAACTATAAAGATATTTTAAAACATGAAATATAATTATTATAAATCGTATTTCTGTAAATTATTGTAAACTGACAGTTTTGTTTTAAATATTTTGTCTTACGACGGAATCGGCACATAGTACGAAAAAATATAAGCCTTAGTTGTTTCTCGTGTGCCAATAAGATTACCTAATGTATTTTTTGTAGGTTGATGATATTTAAAAACTAACGTGAGCTAAAGTGATAGACCGTGTCAGCCGACCGATAAAGGGTTTAGGTCATTTTTCAAATGATGATAGATATAAATGTGGATTTCAATGACTGGAATATATTGTCAGTGTTCAAGTTTCATTCTCAGAAGTTAACTCGCTTCGTTTGTACATTAATGACAATTCAGTAATAGATTTAATGATAATTAATTAATTAATCATTAAATAATATAATTTAATACATGCGTTCGGCAGTTAATCACAAGTCAAAAGTTAATTAACCATAATTTAATGAATGACTCTGAGTGCGGCAGTAGGTAAGTTGTGTTGTACTCTTTGATTATGTTGTAGGTACTCGTATAGGACGACATCTATGCACTTGTATCTCTATATTTCTTTCTAACAGTTGGCTATTACTAGGTATATTTACCAGCTTATACAAAAACGTATAAGCAGCTTTGTATATAGTTTTGGCATAAGACTCATTTATTTCTGCAAAAATGACAAATATGCATAAAATTCACATTTTAGGATTTACCTACCGTACCGATAGTACCTACATAACTACTGGAAATTGAAACAGTTGAAAAGAAAAATTAATTACCTAATTAAAAACATTAAAAAGTGCATATTGAAACATTATACATTTAACTACATTTTACTACAAAGCACTAAACATTTCTTAGTAGACTCATTAAACTAGGTTATTTGTAGCTTAAGACTAATATTTTATATTGGTGCCATGAAAATAGGTCACAAAGTCGCCATGACTTCAGTACTTTGTAATCTTAACTCGTAACAATTACCTAGACACCGTTACAACTTAGGTAACTACCTACAATTTAATTACTTAATCCATTTCTTGACTTGTACTTAAATAGAAAGACGCCATATACCTACTAGAGCATGTATTGTTCCGCAAAAGGGTCTGAACCTGATTCTTGACAATTTGACATCTTTCTTTACTGTTATAGAGAAGCTTATAATTAAAACTTTATTATTTAAACATCAAATTTGATAAGCAACAATATTACAACCATTCAGTGACCGATCTGCACGAAGGGAGGAAGGATTGACGGATTCAACGAGGATTAATTTTGATTTTAAAGTTGACAATGTTGACTTGAACATGAATATCAAAATGAAATAAACTTTGAGTATTAAACCAACACTTATCGATTCATAAAAACTTAGCCATTTGAATTATGAAATTAATTTGAAATTATTTTTCACTATGGCACACTTTGAAACCCGTCCTGCAACAAAAATGTAATGGATGGCTCTGAGTCTGCCGTACCTTTGGATAAACAGTGATTGAATTTGTAAACAAAGAACATGTGACATTTTACTTAAAATTGTACTTCGTTGTAATCCGGGACAATATTAGGCTTATATTTAACATTTACTATTATTAAACAGCCAATCTCTACAGCTAAGTACTTTTGACAACAAAATCTGTTCAAAAGACCGACAATTTTCTAATTATCAGGCTCAAATTGTGCACAAACAACAACATACAACACTCGTGGAAGCACGTTAAATGTATCAGACGACCAACTTTTGAGTCGGTTTCTTTAAATTCGATCTTCATTTTAACGCTATTGACTGAAGAAATTATTCATTTCCGTGTCAATACGTAATCACATAAGAAGAGCTATTTTGATTATCGTCTCACCTTATGCGATTTATATTATCTTTGATAAAATAAAAGTAAAGAGAAGTACTTAAGCAAAGTAATATATTATGTACTTAAGAGGACTAGGTATTCATTTCGCAGTAAACTGAGATTTTTACAATAATTGAAAATATTAGAATGTGCGAAAGAGGGAGGGAGGGAGGGATCTTTTGCACATTCTAATATTTTCAATTATTGTACAAATCTCAGATATTTTACAAAATGTAGTCAAACTTCGACAATAAGATTACATATTTTTTAGTATCATATACCTACCTAGTTTTTGATAGAGAATAAGGGCGATAAAAGTTAATACTAGTTTTCGCCCTTTTCTCTATCAAAATCTAAGTATATCATAATAAAACTATATCTAAAATATCCATAATTTAATTGTCGAAAATAATAATTGACCACATTTTGTTAAGTGTCCGAGATTTTTACAATAATTGAATATATTAATATAATTATGTATTAGAATGTGCGAGAGAGGTGGAAGCGAAATGTACATAAAAGTCCTCTTAACTATTTATTACATTTGCTAGAGTAAAGCACTAGAAAAATAAAATTGGTCTTTCTTACAAAACTAGTCGATGTACTTTTCTATTCATAAATGATTGCATTCCCTGAGTTGAGTTCTAATAAACTAATGTAAAATTATTAAAAAGATCCATGGTCCGTCCATAATATAATGAAACAGTTACCAACTAAAAAGTAGGTTGTCTGTCATAGTGGTTCTTATTATCCTAAATTTTATCACAATACAAAATTGCCAGCACAACATATAAACTATACTAATCTAGATACTCCTATGTAATAAGTATGTGATACAATAAATATAATTAATCGAAATTCTCAAAAACAGTAGATGAAATCTAATGCATATTATTAAATAAATTGAGGCTCTGAGTTTTCTGACATTAAATAAAGTTTATTGTACTCGTAATCTAATAAAATATATGACAGTAGAAATAAGTTAAGCAGTTAATACAGTTCTGCGTTGAGCTCTACTTTGCAGCTTCAATAGTTTCTTAATAAAATGGCTGCGACACACAGACGAACAGACAGATGGACTGGACAAAACTTAATAAACCTTTAGGTAAGCAAGGAAGGTAACGACAGTTATGGTCTTGTATCATTTTTATCCTCTATTATATTTATAAATCTTGTATAAATTATAATAGTATATTATAATCTTCACCACTAGGTATGTTAAAAAGATATGTTTAAAGTTTAAGGGCCGATTTCACCAACGTAAATAAGTCTTATCCGAGCGTAAATTTTATATCATACTAATACTAAAAATGCGAAAAGGTGTTTGTTTGTTGGTTTGTCCTTCAATCACGCCGCAACAGACCAACGGATCGATGTGTTTTTTTGCATCGGTATAGTTGAGGATCTGGAGAGTGACATAGGCTACATTTTATCCCGGAAAATCAAAGATTTCCCGAGGGATTTTAAAAACTAAATCTAGTTTTGACAATATTTTCAATATAAAAACTGTCAGAACGCCCACTTTATTCCACGTTGGTGAAATAAGCCATAAGTCGATAAAAAATTTCAACAATTTATCCAAACGAGTACTTAGATACAGTTTTAAGAACATAATAATACCTACTTTTTAAATATAATAATAACCATAATATCAAACGCCAGAGAGAAAAGTACGGATGTATTATTTTATAATTTATTATATTTACGATTAATACAAATTATAATTATTATGTATAGCTTAATTGGCAGTAGGTACAGTTTTTGCAATTCACGAAGGCGAGTGAGTTTTACTTGTGGTTACTTCGTGTACATGCACATTGCATAAGTGTGCGTGCCTGTCAAAGCCTAGGTGGGAACGGGCAGGCGCGAGCATTGCGCTCGCTCACACTTATACAGATACTACACACACACAACCATAAGTCAGTCGCCCTCGTGAATTGCAAGAACTATAATACAAATATAATTTGTGCCAAAATTCAAAATGTAATAAATGCAGAACATAAACATATTATTTATAGGTAGACAAAAAGAAGCTAGACATTTTTAAAGGTGCTGTCACAGAGATTAGAGTTAACGATATATTATATAATATATTATAAGGAGAAAACGAGGTAATTATTTTTTTATTAAATTATTCTTCAATTTACCGGTTAACGAAATATATAAATAAAAAAAGTGTTTTATCGCTTTACCAGGTTTAAGCCATTCAATATAGTCCCTGGCTGGTCTATAACGCATGCGCGCGCACCAACTCCTATATCGTCATGGATTCGATACGGTGTTTATGGCCGAAACCGATTTTTTCCGGTTTCCCAGCCATGCTTATACAATATATACTTAGGTACATAGTAGTAGATGGCATTGTTTATAATTTCCAACGACCAAACAACTGTGACGATTCACCTTTAAATAATAGTTTTGTTATTTTCTACGACGTTCACTTGTGCGATCTTGAGATAAGGTTGTTTAATCATAAGTTTCCGATTCTTGCTGCACCAGCTTGAACCGTCTCGGACTCTTAACAGCGATCGATCCGTGTCCATCCAACGATAATCGTCCTTTCATCTGCAAGTACCTTTAAGATAGAGAAAATAATTCTTGACATTAATATTTTTAATATGATGTATTAAAATTTTTCTGTACCGAGATAGCTTAGTGTATAGAACTACGGTCTACTATTCGGGGAGTCGCGGGTTCGAACCCGGGCACGTATCTCTGACTTTGCGGAGTTAAGTGCGTTTAAGCAATAATATCACATGCTTCAACAATGAAGAAAAACATCGCGAGGAAATCTGCACGCCTGAGAGGAAACATAATATTATTATCAAAGGCATGTGTATGTCTATAACCCTTCTCTGAGAAGAGACGAGATCACGAGAGTACAGTACTGACTACTTACTGAGCCGTTGATGACAATGAATATTATTAGATCCCACGTTAAATATAATAATATTTATGTGTACCTACAACAAATATTATTTTATACTTAATACAATTATTTTTTATTTAATTTAGTTTTTTTTTTATTAAAATGTTACAAAAAAACTTATAGCTTAACTAATTAATAAATAAATAATAATTAATTAATAATTATAAACTAAATAATAAATACAATTGTTTGTAAATGGTTTGCTTAAAATTGTATACAAACTATATTATATGTATTAACTGGTGAGAGGTGATGGTAATTTAAATGTGTTTTTTACAAATCTTGTTCAGACTCACTTCTTAATATATCGGCAAACGAGCTGGGTCGGACGTTGCTGCCACTCATCCAACACCTCTTTAGGAGCTAGAACCTATAAGAAGAACGGACACTACAGTCAACACACTTTGGTCAGTGCACTCTGGCCTCTCTTCTTTTTTTTTTATCAACCGATTAACGTCCACAGCTGGACAAAGGTCTCTTGGAAGGAGTTCCACACGCTGGGGTCTTGTGCCGTCTTTATCCAGCCGCTCTCTGGATCTCGTCTGTTTTGCGATTTGCGGTGTACGAATTTACAGAAAATTAAAGGCAAGGCCTGACGCGGATTCTTATGTAACTAGCGCACAATAGTATTTAGCAATATAAGTATGTATAGGTAGGTACAGTTCAGAAAATATACTATATTAGGTAAGTACCTACTAGCACGCTACTAGTTGTTGCCTCACCTTTGTTTTTCTGGGATAATTTGCCAATGTCGCTCTCCAAACACCCGTGTGACTTTTTTATGTGCGTTTTAAGAAATTCAATATCCATAGCGATGAAGGAAAACGTCGTGAGGAAACCTGCATGCCTCAGAGTTTTCCATAATGTTCTTAAAGGTGTTTGAAGTCTGCAATTGGGCCAGTGCAGTTTGGTTGACTATGTTTTTTGTCTATGTCTGTCTATGTTGCCGAACGGCATTCCGAACCAGTGGTAGACTCATCGAAGATTCAAAAGCATTTGTAAAAAAGTTTATTTGAATAAAAAACATTTCTATTCTATTCTATTCTATGGCCTATTATAACCCTTCTCTGAGAGGAGATCTGCGCTCAGTAGTGAGCCGTTGTTGGGTTGCTGATGATACCTGGTCGCCCTTAAGCCTGTCCAGCAGCGTGACGCACACGACAGCCGCCTTGATGCCGGCGTGGTGCGTCAGCGCCGCGAAAGCCAGCGACTCCATCTCGATGTTCACGACCCCAGCTTTGTGGATGCTCTCCAGGTACTCCATTTTGTCAGCCTCTGTGAAGTCACAAAAAGCCCCGTCGAGACGCCCTTGACCTGTAATATTGAAAAACGACGGCTTTAATCCTTACTAATCCTCACTAACATTATAAATGCGAGTAGATATATATTTTGCTTTGTCCAAATCACGCAACAACAGAGCAACGGGTCAATGTGATTATTTGCATGGGTATAGTTGAAAACTTGGAGAGTGACTTATGCTACCTTTTAGCCAAGAAAAACAGAAAAATGGCACAGGTTTTTTAAAACCTAACTTGATGTAGGTACTCGTCGTGCGTTTCGTATGCTGCACGCCCGTTTCTGACGACCTCTCTGGCGCAGTGGTGAGCGTTGTGGTCTTGTCTGGGAGGTCTCGGGTTCGATTCCCGGTGGAGACAATTTGGGAATTTATAATTTCTGAATTGTCTCTGGTCTAGTGGGAGGCTTTGGCCGTGGCTAGTTACCACCATACCATTAAAGACGTGCCAGCAATCGATTTAGCGTTCCGGCACGATGGCGTGTAGAAACAAATTAGGGATACTTATGGGTTTTTGTGTAGATACACCTTCCAAGACGTTAGCGCGCTATCATCTGGGACTGCATCGCTACTTACCTGCATAAGGTGAGATCGCAGACGTCTTGTCATCGAAGAAAAATGTTTACAAAATTAGGTGCGCCCCTTAGTATCGAAATAATTAATATCAATAAACTATGTAATACCTTCATAGAAGTCGTAAGTGCACATAGTTTTGCCCGTTACAGTATCGTAGGGATCCTCCGGGTCCGCGAGAGCCTTTAACTCACGAACTAGCCTCTTATCCAACTTTGCCAGCCGCTGAATATTCTTTCCGAGAACCATCTATATATAACAAAAAAGTAAAACTTTTTAATAAATAATTTTGAATTAAAAAAAAGTTAAACTAAAGATTAAAAATCTGAAATGGATAAATTGCGTAAAATAGTAAGTTAAGTTTAAGAAACGGAAACGGAAACTAAAACGCAATCAGAAATGGAAAAGGAAACGGATATGGAAACCGTACCGGAAATGGATTCGAGAGCGGGAAGGAATTAAATGGATAGAGAATTAGAACTTTATTAAACGGATACGAAAAAAGATTCAAAAATCGAACCAACAAATATTGCATTTTATTTGAATTTTATATGCACATAGTAAAAGACCTAATTTGCGTCGGTGATGCCATCCAGACTTTCTTCGAACATCAAAGGGATTATCATTTATTTATTACATAAAACCATGTTGTTTTATTGTATAGTACGTTGTAATATGTGCGGTAAGCATTCAATTTCTCCACTGTTCCTAAGCTTTTAATTGCGCGGCGAAACTTGAAGTTGGAACAAGTACCTACTGTTGAAAACTCCGCTTAAAGCTCCGCTCCCTTTGTGTATGCCAAAGAGATGAACTGAACTTAACTCAAGTAGGTAAAGTCAACAAGTCACAAGAACGACATCACCCAAATTATTATAATTATAACGTCTTTAAAGTCGACTTTAACTGGTTATAAAATATTTTAACTAAATTATTATTAATATGTTAGAAATTGCATGTTCCCAATTATCCCAAAGAATACATAATTAATATAATATACTTAAAAATTATTCTAATTTATTAAAAAATATAATAACATATTATATTAAGAAACTAAGACAATATTTTTCACCTCACTAGCGCCTTTGCTGCCCAAAACCAGTGAGAAAATGTCGTTTTTGCTCACTCAGTGAGAAAAAGTGTTTTGAATTTAGAACGCTTTGGATTGTCATTTAGGGTGAGTTCCGAAATACACTGGACCATTGTAAGGTCCAGTATACTGTGAAGCCGTTCCCATTTAGTTTGCTATATTGGTTAGTGGTTACGGAACGCAGTCCAGTATACTGTCATCCCCATTTTTTCAAATCTCTAGGCGCTGTTCTATTTTTTAAACTTTCTTCCGGAAAATTCGCGTAAAAATACTTGAAAGCCTATGAATTATTTAACTATTGGAGATTTGCTAAACGTGTGAAGACCTGCTCAGAAACTGTGGTTTTATCATATTTAAGTACGTAATATGTACATGAATGTAAAAATTCCTTAGTGTTTCAATAATTAGTTTTCTTACATCTTGTATTTTTTCGCTATTGAGGTGAAAAGTTGTATGTATCACACGATAGCAAAGTTTCCCTTTGAATCCCTCACTACACTCAGGATTCTAAATAAGAATCCTTCGCTCGCTCGGGATTCAAACTAGGCACTCGCAACAAAAAAATCTTTGCTATCTTGTCGAACAAATAAAAAAAAAAAGAGAAGTGTCAAGGGACACCCGGATGGAACGTAGTACCTTAGTAGTAGTATTTTAGTGAAGGAATTGTAATAAACTAGTGGTGTCATCTAGTATTAAATTGATTAACTACGATGAATTATTTTTAGTTTATTTCTATTGCACTGATACAACACCAAAGAGTTACTCTGGTGGAGTTACTGTTTTTTCACAGATGGCGTTATCCAATTTATACAATAAAAAATTAGGGAAAAATTCCACATTTAGAAATTATTTAAAATAAAATTGAAAATAGCAAATTCAGTCTGTCGAGCTGGGATTCGAACCATCGACGTTGAATTTATAGGCGACTCTCCTAACCACTAGGCCATGCAGACGCCGAGTTCTAAGGCGAAAATACCGAATACAATGCAAAATTCACATTCAACAAAAAATTACATTTCAAAAATGTGTCGTGTCGGTTTCCTTAATTTTTTCCGTCTAGCCCCCTTCCGTACCGCGCGATAAGGAACTACGTTCCAACTAGGTAAGTATTTAACATTTGACAGAGCACTGGTACACAAAAGAAAATATCGCGCGCTTGTGTTGAACTCCTTACCAATTCGAGAACGTTCCGAAGTGCACCGTCGACGGCCTCTTCGGAAATGATGACGGTCCCGCCCTCGTAGCCAACGCCTCCGCAGGTGCCGATCCTGAAGAACACCGGATCGCGTACCTTCGCGTGGTACATCAGTTTGATCACCTCGTGCAAGAGGATCCCCACTGACGGGATACCCATGCCATGCTGGAATTAGAGAGACACATAAGCAAAGGTCACATCAAGTGTGACATGTGTTATGTGTTCTTGACCAACATGGGTTGACCTGGCACGTAATCGCCAAAGATTGAGAATATCGTATTATTTATGCATACTGAAAATCATTGGTCCAATGCCCAACATGGCTGAGTTTGCGGCCAGTTGCATTATTGTTTAGAGTTGCAATTAAGCTTTTTGAGTGAAATTATCAGGAGGCGCCAAACAACGTTCAACTTTGGGCAGACTTTTTTGATTAGCTTGACTTCGTCAAACCCAAAGTTGGTCCTTTTCTAATTGCAATTCTATTATACTAGTGGTTCGCCCCGAACTGAGACCTCGCGGTAACGGTATCCCATGATTATTCATACAATCGATACATGACGACCAAAACTGACATTAATTGAATAATTTTAATTGAATAATATGTTATTATATTATGTACCTAAATAATAATGGTCGACGCAAAACTGTTTTTGGGATAAATCGTAGTCGTAACTCCTAGTTCAATGGAATAGTTAATGACTGCGCCATCTATTAGCATTATTGTGAAGCTATGTGAAATTTACTCATGCTCATTAAAAATTAAATAATCTCGTTTCTTTATAATATTCATATAATTTTAGTATTTGTTGTTCAAGTACAGGATACAAGTGAAGTAAGAAAATAAGTACAACTTGAAAATATATAGAAAATTTTCCCAGAGAGCGTCTTCAAGCGAGCGTATTAAATCGCCACTTTGGAAGCCCTCCATTTCGTCAATTTTAGGAAAAAAATTAAAAAAAAAATACGGTTGTACTCTGTTCCAAATTGTCTTTAAAATGATACACAGAAAACCTATGAATCGCAAATTAAAAAAAATTTCTTCGCATTCGCTTCTATGAGAGCCCCCCTGAAATAAAGATTTTTATAACTTTTTAAGCCATTTTCGGCTGGAGGCCATCGGTTTACATATTATATCTAAATTTGAAGTAATTACGTTCAGTAATTCAAAAGTTATAAGGCTCTGACAGACGGACGGACGGACGGACGGACAAGTGCAAATCGCTCTAGTAAACTCAGAGACCTCGCTTCGCTCGGTCAATTATTTATGGAAAATTTCCTGGGAATTGTTACAATAATTCACTAGTCGAGTTATTGATTATCTCGACTCGAAGTTGACATTGCATATATTCAATTTGTCTCAATATCAATATCTCTTACTAGTTCCCCTCTGTCAACAGAGTAAATTAGCGAACAATGCTCATTTATTTCAATTGAAAAGCATCTCGGTCTCATATTACATGAGTTTAATTGGCAAATGGAATATTTCTGCATTTTTGAGTACACACATTGCATTTTTGAGGATCATACACGGGATGTTATTTTGAGAGCGATCAGTGAAACGGAATTTTTAACTAGGTACCCATTAGGAATCATCATCAACCCATCAACGGCTCTCTATACTAGCGGCACGCTATGATGGCCGGTTTGACACATTACAATAGTGATGTGGAATGTCAATTTATTCTCGAACAAAAACAGTAATGCAGTATCAATATTTGAAATCCAAAGCCAGGTCAAAACTATATCACAATCGCATTGCACTGACAGTTTATACTTTTCGAAGCAACGTCAATTCGAAACTGCTTTGTTTTGCATTGAGCATTGACGCGAGTTTGCCGGAGGTAGTAGTTGTGCTAGCCAGCGATCCTATGTGACGATCGTATTAGATTCCATTTTTAAAAATTTTCAATTTAGAAAACCAAATGCCGAGTTGTGGTATATATCATATAAAAATAAAAATTTTACCTTTTGTATGAAACAGCTGATATTTTTTTGCGATTTCAGAGGTTTGTCCACATAGTGAAAATTGTTCATATTCACAAGTACATTCACCCCTTAAATGGTGCAAACTGATTTTTCTACACTTGTATACATTTTAGAAATCAATTTAATAAATAAATTTTGAGTCCTAAACCTAAAACTACATTCGATAAAATTTATGAATCTCTGCACATCACTATCGTCAATAAAGTAATACAATTATTTCCTTCAAAGTCGTTATCAATTAATACGGAACTTCATGAGCGGACAAACGTCAAACCGGCCATCATAGCGTGCCGCTAGTGTAGTCACTATTGAACGTGCAAGTCTTCGCTCAAACTAAATTAAAATAATAGAGATACATAATAAAGAAATAAGGGCGTTGATTTTGAATACGTATAATAAACAATAATCAATGAAATTTAATACTTTTTTAAGAGTATACTTTAGATTTCTTTGTGTAAAAGTAAGTATAAAATTGACTGTGAAATTTTATAATACAACGTCACGTCCATTCCCACAAACAAGGTTCGGGCTTTCCTGTGGCGTAGTTGAGGAGGATTCACGATGCCATTGCAGTTTCTTATTAGTTATTACTATTTGTCTGTCATGCAAAGTCCAAAAATTACTAAGAAGAACTCATCGTTTCAACCGATGGACATCAAAGGCCTCACCACAAACTATGATGGCAGCGTCTTCCTCGAGAGCTCTCCGTCGTAAATACTCACACTGATGCACAGCACGGGGCCGACTTTGTACATGGAGTACCGGTACGAGAACTGACTGATGTCCTGGAGCGTGGTGCCGCAGGGCAGCTTGTGCCCGATCTCCGCCATTATGGTGTACGCGAACTGCTCCATGCGCTTCGGTGTGCCGCCCATACACACGAACTGAAAATATTACATGAACTGAAATTCCGAAAAAATATCAAACATGACAAAGCATAGCGTCGCGGTCGGTCTAATTCATTAGTGAAACATTCCCAAAATCAGGCGTTTTGAGTTTAGTATCCAAAATAGTAGAAAATTTAATAATACAAGTCAATTTTTTGTTCTAATTGGAAACGACATAATTTTGATTTTACTTGTAAACTCGCCATAAACATTGAATACTCCCTCCATTACTCGACAGTATATATATTTTGAAATGTTCCATTATTGAATTGAACCGACGATTTTTTAGAACCACCAGATGCTACGACTGCAACGGGGTTGTCTAAATTGATTGCTTCCAAGTTCCATGTCACGATCGCAATAACCTCTGATTGGCTGGTGCTCTCTCACTATTGGTTATAATAATGCGCATAGATGCAGCAAGATGGTGACTGCGATCGTTACACTGAAGTTAGCATTTTTAGGCAAACTCACAGCTAGGTTAGATTATAATATTTATGTGTGGTAGGTTGAATAATAAAATATGCGTCTTGACAAGGTGCTTTTAATACCCTCGCTTACGTCCCCGGTAATATTTAATAGCGTCGAAAATTAATTTTTAAGCGCGCACCTGTTTCATACAACGTTTTTCATTACTTTTGTAAGTAAAAATGGCAAACAAAATAAAATATTTCTCCAACGTGTATTAAACATTTCGGACATGGTACATAATTGATTATTAAGTAAATAACTTCGATCACATAAAAAAAAGATCGAAGTTAAAAAATAATGATGGGTATAGCTTAGGATCTAGAGAGAGAGAACTATTATATCTTCTGCAAGCTATACCCAGGCAAAAAATCACGTCGATCCATAGCTCTGTTGCAGAGTGATTGAAGGACAAACCAACAAACACACTTTCGCATTTATAATATTATAGTATGATGATATTATCTCTCACACACTTAAACAAGTGAATCATGTTCTAGCGCTCATACATATGGGGACGCATAATGTGTGTCTGGGGGGATGTTTGACCCTTCCAATAGGTCTGGCAGCTTACAGATAATATCGCAATAGTTCCCTGAGTATCATGTATAAAAATCAGAACTGAGAATATAAGTTAACTTAAATTATATATATTTTTGGGAGCTTCAAAGCGTCTGGCTAAAGTAACCGCCGGCGGTAAGCGTCTGGCAGTATTAATTTATTAATTTTTACAATATTCTTTAAAACATATATGAAAATCAGCCCTGAGAATTTAAGATAAGTTATTCTAGTTTTTACCTACCTTTAGCACCTGGTATCTGGAAATTGGCCGTCGGCACAATCTAGCTAGTACGCATATACTGAAAGGACATTCGAACAGTACTCTATCGTACACAAATAATTGCTGAGAAAATAACTTAGGTCTGGCGGCACTGGGATCTTGGACCATAATGAAATGAGAAAACTCATTTCATTATTTTTTAACTTCGATGCTAACTATCGCTGCGTATTCACATAATGGTAGGGGTTATTTTGAGATCATACTAACTAGTGGTTCGCCCCGAACTGAGACCTCGCGGTAACGGTATCCCATGATTATTCATTCAATCGATACATGACGACCAAAACTGACATTATTATTATTATGCCCGTTTTCACCAAACATACCTAAATCATCCCCTATGTAGGAGTCTCTTTACGTAGGTAGCTCCAAAACACAATCCTAAGTCCTAACATCCGTCCCAATGTCCTTTTAGGTGTCCCGTACAGGATCGTGATAAAGAATTTGACAGTAATCATCACATAACTTATCATAGGTAGCCCGTAAAGGTTAGGGAACGTCAGTGAAAACATTGAATTATTATGTAGGTACTAACGAGTGAAAACGGGTTAGGGTCTGTACAAATCGTCATCTATCGACGCGAATAGAAAATATACAAAATGATATTTAACTAAAGAATAATTTTAATTGAATAATATGTTATTATATTATGTACCTAAATAATAATGGTCGACGCAAAACTGTTTTTGGGATAAATCGTAGTCGTAACTCCTAGTTCAATGGAATAGTTAATGACTGCGCCATCTATTAGCATTATTGTGAAGCTATGTGAAATTTACTCATGCTCATTAAAAATTAAATAATCTCGTTTCTTTATAATATTCATATAATTTTAGTATTTGTTCTTCAAGTACAGGATACAAGTGAAGTAAGAAAATAAGTACAACTTGAAAATATATAGAAAATTTTCCCAGAGAGCGTCTTCAAGCGAGCGTATTAAATCGCCACTTTGGAAGCCCCCCATTTCGTCAATTTTAGGAAAAAAATTAAAAAAAAAATACGGTTGTACTCTGTTCCAAATTGTCTTTAAAATGATACACAGAAAACCTATGAATCGCAAATAAAAAAAAATTTCTTCGCATTCGCTTCTATGAGAGGCATTATCTATACTATAGATTCTATAGTATTATAAGTGCGAAAGTGTGTTTGTTGGCTAGTCCTTCAATCACGCCGCAAAAGAGCTACGGATCGAAGTGATTTTTTGCATGGATAGTTGAGGACCTGGAGAGTGACATAGGCTACTTTTTATCCCGGAAAATCAAAGAGTTCCCGAGGGATTTTAAAAACTAAATCCACGCGGACGAAGTCGCGGGCATTACCTATCTATCATCTAGTATGTAATATATGTAATACTAATAAGTAAATATTAATGTAATGGGCTCGCAAATCCTTCGACACATAGGACTACCAATAGCACCTAACGGGTTTTCGACAAAGACAACGTTGCTTTTGGAGACACGGAAAGTGAAACTACAGCTAAATTAGGCTGAATGTGGTTACCTAGGTCAATTAATATCCGAATTGTCCCTGATGAAATGCTATAACTTGATTATTGCGGAGTTAGGGATACGCTCGACTTATGTCGGCTCCACATGATAATGCGATCAATAACAATACGTAACACTTGAACCACAATAATAATACCAACTACGGCAATCAGATAATTGTCCTTGACCGTAACCTCACAGTACGTAATAATATTATTATAATCTATTTTTCCAGCTGACTTCCAGATGTTTTAACCTAACTATTCCAAAATATTAAAGGAAAAGTGTAAATGTTAACCAATTGATTAAACAATAAAATATTAGTACACACTGGATTGATTATTATATTTATTGATGAAATATATATATGGTGGCCTTAAAAGATGAACAAGTGGTTTCTCGTATAAACGCGTTTAGCGATGCATGTTTCACGTATCTAGGACTACGTAAATAAAAAATCAAAGAGCCAGCCAGAGCCAACAATGTATACCTATCTGTAATGAAAATAAAAGACCAAAACAGAAAAGAACGTCTACGCCCAAGGCAGAACGTGTCCTTTTCCCTTTTTAAAGCTGCCTGTCCATTGAAGCGGAGCGGAGCGGAGACGTGCTTCGCAGACCAATCAGGTCATTGATAGATGACGCGATAATTTTAACACGTCATCTCTCAACAATATCATTGGTCCACCGAATACATCTCCGCTCCACTCCGCCTCAATGGACAGGCAGCCTAAGGGTGCCTGACCTTTAGAGTGGAGATATGTGTGCTTCGGTCATTTTATTGAGAAAAATATGACGTTACGTCTACGCTATGCTAGAGAAAATAATACTACCCAGTACCCATGATAAAAAATACAAACTCTATTTTCGGTCCTAAAACACATTTTGGCCTAAATTCTGAATGTACGGCGGTAGCAAAAGCAACTTTGGTTACTAAGCCTATGATTTTCAGATCTTGAACAATACCAAGCCATTCCTGCTATCACGTTGCTATCGCAATCTATGGTTTTTGGCCCGCAAAATCGTATTTTTTTATAATATAATACATACAATAAACATACCTTAACGTCGCCAAACATTTCGACGAGATCATGGGATCCGCTGCCCAGTGCCAAGTGGTAAAGGATGTCTTGGTCCATAAGTTCGATGTTCGGATTACGGAGTCGCACAGTGCCATCGGGATACCTACGAAAATATGCAATGAGTGAGTGTACTGAGTATTTAGTAGTAATATTTAATTGTTTATTCTATTCAGAATAAACTCAATAAATCTAAAAAAAACAATAAAATAAAATGTAAACATTGTTAATTTAAGTTTCCTGTTTAGTTTCATATTATTAACGCTTATTTAGAAACTAGATAGGTACAATATGTCGTGCTGATAATAAACTTTGCAAATATTATAATGGGATGGAACATATCAAGGTTTAGAATTTGGGGTTTGTTCTGAAAAACTACACTAAAATAGAAAAATAAAGTAAAAATATTGAGAAGACCAGAATCAGATGTTATTTTTTTTTTGTTTAATTTTCCCACAAGATGCCTCTGTACGTCTCACCTGCATAGTTTGATCATAGATTTAGGATTGTAGTCGCTTGAGTGTAGTCGCGTCGCACGCTACACTTTAACTACCAATCCTACATCTCGATGGGTCCTATGTATAAGGGCCAAAGTGCAAAATCGTAACTTTTCAGTAGAGGCTCTCAAAGTTTCAATTTGATATATTTCTTACATGCTACAACTGAATTTTATGAAACTTTGCATATTTGCTATTACACCTATGGCCGTTATTTAAGCTATAATATTTTTTAAATATATATTTTAGTTTTTTAATTATTGCACATATGCCCATATTCGTCAATTTTTTAGTATTTTTACTCTGCCAAAAAAACTAGTAAAAAGGCCAAAGTGCCATTTACTGGGTACACGCTTACATTTAAAAATTGTATATTTTCTAGATTTCTATAGCCCCAATTTTATATTAATGGATTAAAATAAATAAATGATCAAAAATAACACAAATTATGTGACTGTATTATTACATTACTGACATTTATAATATGTATTTGTAAGGAAGAATTAATACTACGATAGTAAAGGCGATCTAATTAAATTTAGAACACAAAAGCTACTATTGACTTAAATAATAATAAGACTTAAATATGGTAGTTGGATATATTCCTTCGGAGATTTTTTGTAGAGAATAATAAGTACTTTAATTATGTAGTACATAATTTTTATGTATCATCAATAGTTTTCTCAGCACACGCAAAATAATGCAATTTATAGGCAAAATTTTGCTACTTTGGGTTACATTATTGCAATTTTCTTAAGGATTTCTAATTTTTTTGAAAATAAATTGTAGCCTATGTTACTTCCTGATAACTTAGCTTTCTATTGGTGAAAAAATGGTTAAAATCGGTCCAGTAGTTACAGAGCCTATTCGGTACAAACAAACAAAAAATCTTTCGTCTTTATAATATTAGTATAGATCAATAAATAATCAATAATGTAAATCCTTTCTCAAATCTTATATATTGAATGTCAACGTAAGTACTTAAAATCAAATATTTTTTATTGTACCAAGACTATTTGCAATCAAAGTAAAAAATATTCATATAAATCAAAAATAAACATTTACTCATCGTCATCATTATTACTAAGCAATCTTTGAAATATTATCATTACATGGTACCAAATTTTAATATATAACATCAATCAGACATGATTATCAAAGTTTTCTTTAATTTTCGGCGTTATAGTACCGTATTTATAAGAATGACAAACATAACATTGGCCCTTTTTTAGGTTGGTAAAATGGCTAACAGGCGGCATATCACCACGAATAAGTCTCAAACAACCATTTGGCCCTTGTACGTTTAAAAGTGTGCTACTTGAGCCCTTTTACTGCAATAAAAAATAGTACTTCTACCAATAAATATGAGTTTTTTTTAGTGCATGTTATTAATTATAGTAAAAGGAAGCATTTAACACCAAAAAGTGAAAATGGCCAAATTGTTACTTTGGCCCATACATAGGACTACATAGGACCCATCGATCTATGAGTTTGATCATATTACTTTGACAATTAACGGTAGTAAATATAATTCGTCTATGTAATCATCTTAGATCTGATAATATGTAGTTTGTAAATTAAAACAAAATTAGGTACGTTTGAATGGAAAGTAGAGCTTGCGTGGTGAAACCGCAATGATATAATAATTATTCTAGGTCTAAATACAGATATCTTATACAAAATTGTTTTATTAAAATAAAAGCAAAAGGAAGAACTAAACTTGCCTAAGCAATTAAACTTAAGTAAAAAAGCGTTTTCCGTTGAAATTAATTTTATTAGGTACAACAGTAATTTGTTAAATATAGAAACATACCAACCTGCTTCAAGATATTAAATGTAATCATAATCCTTACTAATGATATGTATTACATAGGCGAAAGTGTGGTTGTTTATTGGTGTGTCTACTGTGTGAATTTTATTTAAACTTGTCCGATATATTAAAATTAACAACCTAACTGTAATCTCGACCGCTTCATCAACCTGCTGCCCATTCGCTTGAAATTCGTCGTCGTTATCAAAAACTTTCCTGTGCGGCTGGTGACCATTTTGTTGCTCTGATGAATACAGTCCATTCTTTTGTACTCGCCCGGAATGATCGTTTAAATTCGCTGAATTTGTCTGAGGCATCGTGATGACGTCTGGTAAAAATGACTGGCGATAAAGACACGAAAATAAAAAATAACAAACATCTCTACGAATTTAAAGCTGTAATATATAGATAGGCTGTACCTACCGTTATTTCTTAATTATAATTATCCTCTTCAATTTGTTGATTGTTCAATAAACCAAATGTTTTTTTATTGAATAACTATGAAATGTCATATTATATAGGATTGTTAGATGTGTAAATGTATAAATCAAATTTATTATTTTTTTTAGCTTTTCTTACTTATTAGGTTATGTTGAGTTCGACGTAACTGTGTAAATGTAAAATAGTAATGTTTAACTAGAAAATGGCGAAAAATGGAAAATTACAATTTTTCACTATTAAAAATGTGACAACCCTAATCAGGCTGATTTTTGGTTTATTTACAAAGATTCCAAATCGAATTTGGTCCAAGTATAGGTAGTATTATAGGCAGGTAGCTAAGATCACAATATGCAATGCTTGTTAGAGTAGAGCTAAACAGCCCGCACTGCGAAAAACATCCGCGCGATTGTTATTGTTACGATTTATACCTACCTATTCCGTGTACAGATTAATGAAACTTGCGCGATAGATAATCCGCACCACACTGCGTGAAAGTACCTATCAAATCACAGATTTTTGACGTGATAACGTCTTATAAATCGATGAACACCGGCTGCACGCATGAAAAAGTGTCACGTTCCGCCTGAGCCTGCGCGTGCAAGCGAGAGCGCGGAACAAGCGATAGAGAGGCACGATCGACCCAAGCATTGGCTTGTGACTAGAGAAAATTGTAATTTTCAATTAACTCCTTCTTTATATTAGACAAAATAATGATAATTCAGTGATAATGATTAAATTCATAAAAGTATGCCCTTTTTCATCAATCAAAATTATGGTTTTACTTTTACTTCTAGAGTACGGAACCCTCGGTGCGGAGTCCGACTCGCACTTGGCCGGTTTTATTATTCATTTTTGCAATTAGCATTCCAACATTACAAATCCATATGTAATTTACATTGGAACCCCGTTGGGGCACAACAATTACTAAGGTTTAGTAGAGAGACGGACACCATTATTTTTCTTCAAAAAAGTCATTTATTTTCTAATAGGTTTTGTCTATTTTTTTTTTTTTGTCAGCATTATTTATAACGACATTTCGTGTGAAACAGTCTCTACTCACCTTCTTAAATAACCAAAGAATGGTCAAAGGTTACAATTT
Organism: Oeneis ivallda; assembly: GCA_029955525.1. Classification (NCBI taxonomy): domain Eukaryota; kingdom Metazoa; phylum Arthropoda; class Insecta; order Lepidoptera; family Nymphalidae; genus Oeneis; species Oeneis ivallda. Next base: position 15,352,679 of record JARPMR010000010.1, read on the forward strand.
TAGTGATAGCCAATTTAACCAAAACAGCATCACGTTATATTACTGTATGTTATTGAAACTTACTATAGACATTTAAACAGAATTCATGAATTGTGTTGGCAAACATTTAGATCAAGGTTACCAAGACGCTGTTTCATACGACCGGACCTACTAACTACCTACCTATAGGTACAGCTAATCAATCAGATTCAGAAATAAATGAAAGGATATAACTGTGGACAGCGATTGCGATTGGCGAAAATAATAATATTATTTATTTTATTCGTAACAATATTATTTTATTTTGTGTGTGTCAATTTATTTTTTGTCGTATTTACCTGACTACGGAAGGCTAACTGGGTTAGTGTTTTAGGCTTATGTGTGTTTGTGTTTCATTCAAACGGTTGCCTCATAATTACCAAACTATGCACGACGATTTTTGTATACTTATAGCTAATAAATTATATCGAATGTATAGAATTCGATATCTAATGAAAAAAAAGCCTTTATTATGTAAAGTTTAATATAATTATTATTGTAATAATATGCACATAATGCATTTTTAAATGTTATTTTTGCATCATAAATAAATGAATGAAATCTTATTAAAAACTTGCCTAATTTTCCGGGAAAATTGATGCAGAAAAGCTTGTCTAATAATCTGATAGTTAACAATAAAAACTTACCTTAGTACAAATATTTCTTTCACTTAATAAAACCGTTACACCACTTTTCGCAATGTATGCACTGTACATGTAACGTAGTGAAACACCAGCTTCCCAAGAGCGATTAATTGAGTCAGACAACTTGCAGCTAAGCAAGCTAACAAAGGTCTACTCATACGAAAGCATATTATTGTAGTAAAGCTAGGCACACACACGTAAGATAGTATTATCTTCCAACATATCCCGAGATATTTTTTTACGTCCACCCAAACAATTTCAATGAGGTCGGCCGGTTTTTCAAATATTCGCTATTATCTTGACTGTATGTGGTCATTTGATATTTACACTTTAACAGTTATTTTTTTAAACAATCCCGCGGCCCGTTTCTTTTGTTATGTTTTTTTAATTTATAACCGTCGCGTCCTTTTCAAATCTACGCCTGCAGCTGCTACGCTAGGTTTGGTAGATTGCTGCGGTCGCCTTTGAAATCATACTTTTACTTATGTGTGCAACGCCCTTATTAAGGACGTTGCACACATAAGTAAAAGTATCAATGCGGAAATGTTGAGCTCACCTGTCTTGGTCCAGCCTACCATTCCACACCTACCCACCGATCTATAGCTTACGGTATTAAATAAATTATAATAAAGTCTATGATAGGTAGGTAATGTATCATCTCGGTGTATAAATAAGTAAATAATATTAACGGTATATAAATAAGTAAATAATATTTATCTATTTAGTATACATACCTAGTGATTTAGGAAACTTATAGGATTCGTTCAATTGGTCGATGAATATATTGAGTCTCACAGGAGGCGCCCTTAGGAATTAGCTAGGATGACGTTCTCTTGATTTATTTTTGCCCTAGCCACAGCCCTAGACTAGTGCTGGCAAAGCTCCCGCCATCATTTCTATTCGGCAATATTTTATCTATACTAATAGAGGAAAGATTTTTTTGTTTGTTTGTTTGTTTGTTTGTACTGAATAGGCTCTGTAACTACTGGATCGATTTTAACAATTTTTTCACCCATAGAAAGATAAGTTATCAGGAAGTAACATAGGCTATAATTTATTTTCAAAAAAATTAGAGATCCTTAAGAAAATTGTAATAGTTTAACCCAAAGTAGCAAAATTTTGCCTATAAAATGCATTATTTGGCGTGTGCTGAGAAAACTATTGATGATACATAAAAATTATGTACTACATGATTAAAGTACTTATTATTTTCTACGAAAAATTCCCTGAAGGAATATATCTAAGTATCATATTTAAGTCACAATAGTAGGTTTTGTGTTCTAAAATTTAATTAGGCGAAAGTGTGTTTGATTGTTGGTTTGTCTGTCAATCATGCTGCAAGTTGCAACAAAGCTACGGATTGGCGTGATTTTTTGGATAAGTATTATGTATTACTTGAGAACCTGGAATGTGACATAGGCATCCCGGAAGATCAAAGAGTTCCCGCGGGAGTTTAAAAACTAAATCTAAGCGGATGAAGTCGCGGGCATCAGCTAGTAATAAATAAAATTACTAGGTAAGTACCTACTGTACCTACTGTACCTACCTACAGTCCTACTCTGAAATATATCGGTACCATTGCTGCATCATCATCATCATCATCAATTATCAACCTTTAGATGTCCACTGCTGGACATAGGTCTCCTGCATGGACCTCCACAGGCTTCGGTCTTGCGCCGCCTGAATCCAGCGGCTCCCTGCGACTCGTTTGATGTCGTCGGTCCACCTAGTGGGGGGTCTGCCAACACTGCGCTTACCGGTGCGGGGTCGCCACTCCAGCACCTTGGGACCCCAACGACCATCAGCTCTTCGAACTATGTGGTATAATATATCGACTTCGAACTTCGAACCATCGCTGCGACGCGACGTTATTACTTAGATACTTATATGTGCGAAATTCGTCAAAAATAGATGCAAGATTAGGTAGGCACACTAAAATTAGCGCTCGGAGACGTTAAAACTGTCCTTTCCAATCCGTGGTAGATATATGCTCTATATCTTCATTTGCCTAGTTTATAACTAGGTTACCAGTTTCAAGAGGTCGAGTCAAGTTCACCTAGTTTCAGTCTTTTGTGGTCAACTGTTTTTGTTTACCGAAGTAACAATGCCTATACGTCTTAAATCAAGGAAGGAATTACGTATCTACTGAATTAATTATAATAAGGAACAGAAAATACATTTGTCACAACTCACAATGTTTCATTAACTCTCGGATCTGTTTCTCTACATGAAAATTGTTTCGCAGTCTGAATTTATACTTAAGGTACCTACTTATAGGTGCGTAAATAATATTATAATGCAAAGAATAGGTTTAACTATAAGTATATTTATGGTTTATATTCATTGGAGTGTAACATCGGTCAGTAATTCTTCATATAATCGTGCTATTCAGAAATAAGTTATGTTTATGTACTTACTATGTAGGTTTCGCTTAATACTGTAAATACTTACTCGTCGCGAAGCTCATCGTAGTCAAAGGACATCATTAGGAGAAAACACTAGCACTACACTACTATATAATTGGATTGTCTGTATGGCAACAGGAGCAGGCGGATCGATGGGAGCAGCGGCCGTAGCAAGTGCTGCGCGACTGTGAAAGCGGGCCGGCTTCTCTGCCCAGCTTCGATAGGGCGCGGATGCGTAGAAAAAGCTTGCGCAGCTCCTTACAGACAAATTTCATTTCCCATAACACGAAATACTTACATAGGTATTAATTTCCTTCAAAACATTATTTACCATCATTTTAGTACCTACTCGTGATTTTATCATTCAGCCAGATCGATAGACCTACCTAGACATTTCGCGTTTTAGCAGATACAGGGTTTCCATATCTCATCTATCTATAAGTATACTTAATTGGAAATTATTTGCTGTTCAAGCAGATTTCTTGGTAATTTAATTCCGATCAATAGTGGTAGAACCACTATATTGATTGCGCCTATTCTTGTCAATAGATATAAGATAATGTTCCCTTTATGTCGAGTCTTAAAGCTTAGGTAAGTAGATAACTGTTCTTCAACAAGTGTGAATAAAAAATTAAAACACTGCACCCTGTGAATCTATGGCCGGACTATGTATGATATACCCAATTGTTTCTTGTTACCCATTCTGCTCCATTATCAGATCCTCCTCCTCGAGTCTCGATAATCATCTATCTAATACCTACTCATTGAGACCATTCTAATGAGCCCAAACACACTATATCCTGCTGTTAGTTGCTGAGGAGTTGGATATCCCGCAGGCTTATTGATGCTGCAGCATCAGCTCAAAGTTACTATGTCTTGGAAATAATCCGAAGTAACAATATAGGTAGGTATACCTTTCAATTCAAACGCACCTGTGAAAGTGTGTAAAATTCTTTAAGTAATCAACTAATCAAGTAAGAAATGAGATGATGATCTTCAAACGCCTGTACAGATCTTTATAAATTATTATAGCTAAGACCCATCTCGATCACGTTAGCTTTCAAACAGAAAAATCGCATCAAAACGGTCCATTTCTTGGAGCTACGAGGGAACAGACAGACACACAGATAAACACCTTAAGCTTATAACAACCTTCTTTTTTGTCGGGGTTTAAAAATACGCAGTTGTGCTAATGTTCCTACCAGCGCGAGCTTGCACTCACATAATTTATCAGCTCAGTGCGCCTGCGTGAACTATAGGTAGGTACCTATCTACCTGTCATTATTTTAAAACTGTATCCGTATAATAACCCTTTTAACAAATCAGAAATGAGGAGATTCGTAGGAGAACCAAAGTCACCGACATAGCTCAGCGTGTCGCGAAACTGAAGTGGAAATGGGCGGGGCACATAGTTCGAAGAGCTGATGGTCGAAAGCGCAGTGTTGGCAGGCCCCCCACCAGGTGGACCGACGACATCAAACGAGTCGCAGGGAGCCGCTGGATTCAAGCGGCGCAAGACCGAAGCCTGTGGAAGTCCATGCAGGAGACCTTTGTCCAGCAGTGGACGTCTATAGGTTGACAAAGAAGAAGAAGAACCCTTTTAAAACCATAATTATTATTCATAGCTTTAACTAATGTACCACAATGCCCGAAAAGATTTCAATCAGTGGGTCCCATGTAAGTAATACCTTATGGTGAGTCCGGCCAGTTTTGACATACGGTGCCGAACGCCGAACCTCAAAACGTGGACATTAAGCAGCGAAGCTAGCATAGATAACTATATTTACCAGAGAGGCTAGTTCACAGACTTCAAGTCACTCAACGTGCTATGGAAAGAGCGCTGCTTGGAATAATTTTGATTGATATGGAATACCAACCTACGGGATTAAGATAATCGCCAAAGAATTAAAGTGACAGACATTAAAGTAGCAATTGGATATTTGACTTTTATTTATTTATTTATTTATTTAAAATAACGTGTTTAAATATTATGCCACAATGCCATTTCTCTTTTTTAAATATCTTTACTAGTCTCGGAATTAAGCTGTTTTACTGTGACTGTATCTGTCTCTTTCTAAAACTAAATTTTATAAGGAGCGTGTATGGAGCTGCTGAATTGTGACATCACAATGCACTAGCTAAACTAAGTGATGTCTTAAAATGAATATATATGAATATTAGTTTTTTGAGTTTCTTGCTGGTTCTTCTCGGCAGGAAGGGCATTCCGAACCAGTGGTAGAGCCAGACGATTCAAAAGCACTTGTAAAAAGTTTATTTGAATAAAAAATATTTCTATTCTACTAGCGCTCTGTCTAACAGGAAGCTCTATTAAAGGAACTTATATTATATTATATACCTAGGAACTTATTTGTTTTTGGACCAATTTATTTTCTGTTTTTACAAATGTTACATGTTACCTTTTCGATTATAAATAATGAATAAGAACATTTTGACTACAGTCAAATACCCAATTGAGCCCGCGATTTAGCAAGCGGAGTTTAGTGTGCCTGAACTGACATTCAACATTCGACGTATAAACTATCAGAAATGGAAGAAAAACTTCGTACCTTTTCTCTTATTATTTTCTAATTTCTTCCTTCTTACACTTTATATATTAGGCATAATCATAGCACTCGCACCGCTCAGCCGTGATAGGGGAAAAAGTAAACAACAAACAACCACAGATGGAGTTACTTTCGCATTACGTAATTCAATTCATGGAAAACGAAAAGGGTACCTACAATATATCCATTTAAAATACATTAGCGGAATACTCAGGATTGAACCATAATTGAATAGCAGGTGTTCGCGACATCGTCAAAGTAACGACATTGCAAAATGATGTAGATACTTTAAGTTCGTTGCCATTAGTCGAAGACTCTCCGGAGAAATACTTAAGAATCCATTAAAGTTAATGGCATTACAAGTATTTTTTATTTCATCTAGATAATATATCAGTCCAGCTCGTTCTACAGCAGTGGATTAATGCTATAAAAATTATTTTTACAGTGTGTCGATCGCAGTCACCTCTGACTGGCTGAATTTATGGTATCCTTGTTGCATCAATGCATTTCAACCAATAGCGAATCCCACAAGCCGGTTAATGAATCATGCACATTTTGGGGCCTCTCCTGGGTCCTGGTCTGTGGCTCAGAAAGAGTCTCCCCTTCTCCATAAAGGAATTGCACAATACTTTCAAAGAATGATTAGTTTAAGTAACAAAAACAAGATTAAATGCTTAAACACTTTATTGGAAATAGGTTTACATACCAATACAACGGCAATAACACATTATATTTTGTTATATCATTTGAGACTATAAGTTAACACTGAGTTGAAAGAAATACTATGTCAAGTGGAGTTATGCAAGACCTAGGAGACCTAGAACTTAAGAAGAGTTCCGTACCGTAACATTTTTAAGAGCCCTCAAGCGATTTTGGTGATCTGTCAGCCAGTTAGTTAAGGGTGGAAGAAGAAGAAAAAATTAATCTAGAACATTAAACCACAAATTTTTACAACTAGTTGTAGCTCTAGAGTTCGATATTTTGTTTCAATTTAATAATTTATTTCTGAGAAGGGGATCTACGAATGAACGAAAAGCACCGTTTTAGGATATCCTTATAGGTATTTTTTTCCATTATGAGGTACGGAACCCTACATGAGCTTATACAAAATACACTGCAAATTCCAAATACTTCATTTTGCTAAAGGGGTAAATTATGTAAAAATCAATTAATATATTGATGTAAATCAATAAAACTTAAAATATAGGTACTAATCTAATTCTACTTAAAAAAGTGTAGAATAAAAACGGAAGATGTAAAAATTAATTCTAAGCATTAATTAGGTACATGATATGTTTAAAAATTATAAACACTAAAGAACTGGCAAGGCAGTAAAAAATAATAAAAAAAATAGTGCCAAAAACATTTACTACACTATACTATAGCATACCATGGTTCCTGAAATCCTGAAGCAGCTGCGTGATGGGAGAGTTAGCCGTAATATTGTGTCAATAAATTTCTTGTCAACTTTGTTACTTATCATGTTTTATAGATTTTTTGACGAAAATGCTCTCCCAACTCGAAAAAATCGAGAGACAACTGTAACGCGTGGTTCGCTTGAATGTCAGGATGACTTTGGAGCGAATGGATAAGTTGGAATTGATGATTTGGAGCGCCCGTTACCATAGTAAGGAATCTAGCTTCTCACGCAAATGTATTTAGCTTGCAAACAGAAAAACGTTAATACGTTAGTGTTACGTGAACGGTCAACTCTCTCGCAGCACGCAACTTTTTCAGGATCCGTTTTAGATAAACGGTAAATCTACAGATACATACAAAGTATACTTAAAAATTTACAAATTAAATCAATGGATACATCAAAAATGCGGCTAAAGCTGAGTATAAAATGAAAACTCAGTACGTTGTTGACTAGTAAAGGAAACATACAAAAATATAATTATTTGGAAATGATTAGGAAGGGCACTCGCAGTCCTATACGTCACTAAAACTTCTAAAACACAGCTCATATGACTATACTTACTTAAAAATAAGTTAATGCTACGGCCATACAGAGGTTATTGTCTAACGCCCATTATTATCGCAATAATTAAGGCGTAAAAATACTACTTAAATTTCGCGTGAGATAATGTGGTTGCATTATGATTTAGGTTATACCTAATGCCAATAATTTTTGCCAATCCTTACTAATATTATAAATGCGAATGTGTTTGTTTGTTGGTTTGTCCTGCGTTCTCCAACAGAGCAAAGGATCGATATGAATTTTTGCATGGGTATAGTTGAGGACTGGGAGAATATAATCTACTTATTATCCCGAAAAATCAGAGTTCCCGCGCGATTTTTTAATATTCAATCCAGGCAGAGGAACTCGCGGGCATCAGCTAGTCAATTTTAATGCAATAGGCATTAGGCGAAAGTCAATGTCAATTGGCGCGAATCGCGATATGCGTTGGCTACATCTGAGTTTGGTTTCGATTAATGCGATAATAAATGCCATCACACCTTAGTATGGCCGTAGCATTAATCAGTAATAAACACTGGCGACATTAATATTTTGTTTTTGAAATGTAAGGTCGAATCGCCGCCGGGAAACCATAGCAGCAAACCTCTGAATGTTCGGGATGACTTGGCCGTTTTAGGACATGCGAAACAAAAGCGAAAAGAATCTCTTTTTCACGCGATTTCAGCGCTATACTCAGTCGCCATTCGCATATCCGTATTCAGATTCACTATATTTCTTGGTTACGCCGAAATAGTATCGCGTGCAAAGTCTCAATAAAGCAACGGTTAAATTGCAGACTTAAAACATGAAGGTCGATGGTTAAACTCCACTCGGTGCACTATTACCGTACCCGCTCCTAACAAGCTTCACGCTTATTTGAAGGGAGGGGAATATTAATTATAATATTTTAAAAAAAAGTGTGTGTGTCAGCTCCGACGCACGACTGGAGTTTACTTTATACTTCAATCTATACTTATAAAAAGACTTGTCCTGACTGACTGACTGACTGATCTGTCAACGCACAGCCTAAACCACTGAAGCTAGAAACTTGAAATTTTGACAGTGGGTTCCTTTTATGACGTAGGCGAGCACTAAGAAAGGATTTTTTGAAATTCCACCCCCAAGGGGGTTAAATGGGGGGTTAAAGTTTGTATGAAAGTCCGTCATTTTGCAAGTTGTACCCATGAAACTAGGTATTTGGGCTTAAAATAAAAAATAAAAAATTAGGTGTTTCACAGTTTTTGAAAATTCTACCCCCAAAGGGGTTAAATAGGGGTTGAATGTTTATGTGATGGTTTTTCATTTATCAAGTTATTTTTCAAGTTGTATCCACGAAACTTGGTATTTTGGCTCTTTATTAAAAATAAAGAAGTACGTATTTTACATTTTTTGAAAATTATACCCCCGAAGGGGTAAAATAGGGGTTGTTAGTTTGTATGAAAGTCCGTCATTTTTTAAATTTTATCGATGAAACTTTGTATTTGGGCTTTCGATTAAAAACATAGAACTATGTATTTCACAGTTTTTGAAAATTCTATCCCCAAAGGGGTTAAATAGGCGGTTGAATGTTCATATGAGAGTCCAAATTTTTCGAGTTAGTTACATCGAGCAACGGATCTACGTGATTCTTTCATGGGTATGGTTGTAGACCTGCAGTGCTACTGCTTACTTTTATCCCGATAAAGCCAGTAGTTCCCACGGGTTTTTCAAAGAACCGAATTCCACGCGGACGAAGTCGCGAGGGCAACAGCTAGTAGTATCTAACTGTGCTAGGTATTTAATATCAAATACGGCCATCTATTGTAAATAGCTCGAACTATTATGTTAGCATTGCTGTTATCGCAGGGTTTTAGTGTTGCGTTGCTATTCGAAATAGTTTACACATAAGCCCAAAGATGGCGCTGATCTACATGTGAGTAGATAACCAACCTTATTTACTCAACGTTAGGGTAGAAATTTGCATCGTTGTGAAAAACGTAACGCGGGCATTCGACAACTCAAGCGAAAACCAACCTCATTTACTCATCGTTAGGGTAGAAATTTGCATCGTTGTGAAAAACGTAACAAGGTCATTCATAAGTTGATTTTACCCCTCGAATTTTTCTCATACCGGGCGCCTAAAATCGATTCTTAAGGAGTAAACTCCAAAAATTGCGTTAAAACAAGCAGTTTCACTTGTGTAACACAGCGGAAAAAAGGGATAAGTCATAAAAGATCCTCAGAGATTTCACTAAAACTTCCCGGCGGAGCTTGTATCAGAATTGATTGACCTACTTGAACACATACATTATAACAGGGACTCATAGCACAACGAATATGGTACAACACACACAGACACACACACAATCCCAAACTACATTGGAAGTCCATCATAAAATTTCATACTTTCTTTGACGAACTGAGAATATTTCGAATTTAAAGCTGAGGAAGTAAGATTTCGTTTATAGTACATAATATAGAGTGTATACACGAAGGGGTCAGCAGAATACGGACCAGAAACATAGAATGCGGTAAAACGTCGTGATTAATTTGGGCGTTTTTCCACGAAGGAGCTAACGCACGGCACGATAAATTGCGGTGACTACTCCGAGCGGCATATATTTCTGTAGACCGTTTGAACAACGACACCGCACAGAAATTAGCTATTTATGCAACTGCATCGTAATGAGGGTCATTTTAATTCGAGTGCTGTTTTTTGATACGAGGCTTGCCGAGTATCAAAATAGGATAGTACAAGAATTAAAATGACTAATTACGTTCAGTTGCATACAAGATTTTATCTACGACAAGGAAAATAAAATGGCACTGATTTAAAGAGGCAGTTGTAAATAGCAGTTTTGGTAAGTTAAAAATTATAAATGGCACGTTTAATAACTAGTTCAGCAGTTAAAACTAAGCAGTAAAGTAAACAAAAATGAGTAATAAAAAATAATATAATGGATCAGTGAATATATACTTGGGCAGGAAAATAATTAAATGGGCGGTAAAAATTATTAAACGAGCGGTTACGTGTGGGCAGTAATAAATCGGAATTTGTCGGTAAGAAATCTCATTCTGAGCAATTCTATAAACAATGAGGTGGTAAAATCGACGATCACTGAGATAATTTCTTAATTGAGACATCTTTGATAATTTGAGAATTAACTTAGGTATTGACGAAATAGAACCTAAGTGCCCGTCCTGCGGCCGGGCACCTGAGGGTTCATGTCAAACCCCGACCTAACCTAACTTTAGATTTTGGCAAATATAGTTCTTGTTAGGCTAGATCGCGTTCGTATTATAGCTATATTCCTAGTAAGATATCTTATTACGAAAACAGATGCCGGTGTCACCGCTCGCTATGATCTGCCGAACTATTTATCGAACCGCTCATTCCATCATTTTACCGCTCATTCAGTTATTGGACTGCTCAATTATTTTTAGAATTGACATTGTATGATAAAATAACCGACTAATTGATTTTTTATTACTGTCCATGTTTTACTGTCGCAATAATTAATCAACCGCCATTAAATTAAATAAATGCTCAATATGTTTTTGAACTGATCATAATTGCATCTCGAATATTTAAGTAACAGCTCAAAAAATTAGTTCCCAAATAAAATCATTAACAAAATACGCCGTAGGCTCAATAAAGTAACAAAAAGTAACTCCGTAAGCCGCCACCAGCCGCCTGTGGCGCCTCTGTCGTATGAACGGTACAAAAGTGCCAGAACTCAGAGCCTTAGCTTTAGGTATCCTATTTTAAGAAGATAACCATTTCGATTCAGCTCCCATACAACGAGCTGCATCGAAATGAGAAGCAAAACCGAAAGAGGGTTCATTTCGATTCAGCTGTCAAATTCGAAATTGGAACTTTTCGATGCTGGAGTAGATAAAGAAATATGTGGCGCTGGAGCCGTCACCGCTATTTATCGTGTCGTGTCGTGTCGTGCGGTGGCTCGTGGAGCAATGCCCTTTGTCTAGCTTCACTGGACATGGGCTATGGCTTTTATATTAATACTAGCTGATGCCCGCGACTTCGTCCGCATGGATTTAGTTTTTAAAAATCCCGCGGGAACTCTTTATTTATCCGAGATAAAAAGTAGCTCTCCCGGTCTGAGGAACCACTATTACATCCATTACTATACCCATGCAAAAAATCGCATCAATCCGCTGTTCTGTTGCGACGTGATTGAAGGACAAACCAACAAACAAACACACTTTCGCATTTATAATATCAGTAATGCTTTATTATAACACTTTTTATAATTGTCAAATTTTTTACCTTAATTAACCAAAGACAAAATTACGTTTAGCTGTCATTTACGTTTTGTTATTCCATGTCAGATGCGTTTTTCCTATACCACGTTTTATAGGGACATGAGGGAAACGCGGTCGAACGGGATAAAAAGTATCCTATGTCCGTCTCCTGGTTCTAAGCTACCTCTCCACCAATTTTCAGCCAAATCGGTTCATCCGTTCTTGAGTTATAAATAGTGTAACTAACACCACTTTCTTTTATATATATAGATTATAAATGCGATTGTGTTTTATGTTGGTCTGTCCTTTAATCACGCGACAACGGGTCGACGTGATGTTTGGCATGGGTATAGTTGAGGACTTTGATATAGGTTACCTCTTATCCTGAAAAAACAGAAGTTTCCATGTGGACGAAGTCGGAAGCAAAAGCACCTAACATAATATATACCTATAGTATATCAACTTACTAGTTGTTATAGCATACTACCAGTTGTATGCTGTACTAACTAGCTATTATATCAACCTTGCGCTAGAAAGATTAACACGTACGAATACGATTCATATTATTAAAGCAGTGCGTCAGAACGCAGTAGCAATGCAATTAAGAAAATTGAAATGTATAATTTAACCATTGAAGTTCATACTATATTTCAATGTTTCACTATATGAATGCGTGAAAATACCTAAACATTTCAATTTTCATAATTGTATTGCCACTGCCAATCGTAATTTACATTTGCAAAATATGAACAAATTATAAAAAAATATATATAATTTAGTCAGCAGGAGCGTGCACCTTAAATCTAAAGAGCAAACACATTAAGATGGTGTGTTCTAGTGTCAAACTCGACAATCAACGTCTTACAAGAACCAGTTCATTTGTCCCGAACACGACAGAAAATTTTAAGAGCAGTTCTACGTTTTCAAATGTAAAAGTTCATTACAAATATTATGATATCCATACCCTTCACTCTACTGACGTGAATAATTCAATTTGTATCTTAACCTATGTACACAGTATAACACTATTTGACATCATTTCCAATACATACGTCACGCATCGCTTCAATCGTCATTCAACGCAATAATCACACGGTTTCAAAGAACCAATGTGCGACGTTTGACTTCAAGATGTTCACAAGAACATTAGGGGCTCATTTGAACCGGTTCGCTGTACTGGCTCAGTACAAAAAAGAGCTTACTCTTACAAAACTAATTTTCAAATCGTATCATACACTATTGTATTGTGGTGTATTGTAATTATATGTGGCGTGAGGTTCGAGCGAAGTAGCTCAAGCGTTAGCAAGCCAGAATGCCACAGTCAGACTAGCTATTAAACGGGTCTTCATATTAAATATATGGCTCCGACCTCCCTCTGTAGCGTCAAGACATACCAAAACACATTAATGTGTTTACTCCTTTAACATTTCATCAATTTAGTTTCTTAATAGTTATTTGTGTTATATGGGGCCAAAGGAATTTTTTGTTCCCCGAGGGCGTTATTTTGAATTCAGAGCGAAGTGAAGGATTCTATAGTAGACTCCCGAGCGCAGCGAGGGATTCTAAAGTAGAATCCTGAGCGTAGCGAGGAATTCAATATACGCCGCCCGAGAACAAAAAATTTTGGCCCCGAATGACACACACTATTTTTCATCATTACCTATGAGAAAAAGCTAGGAGTATCAACCTACTATGTATAGAGTATAGAAATTACCAATCCGTATATTGAAAGTTTAAATAAAACACAAATAAATTTTTACGAAATAATTAAACATTAATATTTATGTTGGAAGTATGGGCGTATATATCTAATCGACTTTGATCACGTGACTTATCGAAGACAACAGTTTCTCAAACATTTTTGAATTATCTCTTCTGATTGGTCCGCGTTAGTGCTTTAGCATACCAAAGCACTAACGCGGAAATGAAAAGTCCCATGGGGTTAAAATTAAGTTTTGCTCCCGCTATCCTCTGAAGCCAATATTCGTTTTTCGAATAGGTATGATGAAAAATAAATTATACTTTAGTGGAAGATGTTGCCAAAAATTTCAATTTTTTTTCTTTTAGCAGCGGCGATCGTCGTTTGTTGCGTTCGAACGCGGCATGGAGCTTCCGAAGAGCGACTAAAAATTGTAAAAACGCCGATCGCTGCTGCTAAAAGCATCGTGTCTGGCCTGGCCCATATTCATTAAGGTTGATTATACGGGTCTGCCCGCGAAATTTAAATTTAATTTGGTTTTGCGCAATTATTGTAAACTAATACGACAAAGTAGGCTTATGGCATTCTAATTGCGACAGTGGCAGTATCATCTTCACAGGTTTATATAAAAAATCTTTACTCGAAAGTGCTCAGTTTAAGAAATTAGTCGGAATATCGAGTTGGACGTGGGTTACTCACAAATTAGTCGATATTCTGACTAATTTCTTAAACTGGACACTTTCAAGTAAAGATTTTTATATAAACCTGTGAAGATGATACTGCCATCGTCGCAATTAGAATAATGCCATAAGCTTACTTTGTCTTATTAGTTTACAAATTGCGAAAAACCAAATTAAATTTGAATTTCGCGGGCAGACTCGTATAATCAACCTTAAGGTGTGCTTTTTTAGAGCGGGCAATTCGCCGCCATAGATTGCCAAAAACCTTTAGTAATGTAAACACAATATAACATAGACGAGACACGGAAAAGCTCAAATGCTTGCACGATTATGACCGTCTAATTTGCAACATCTATGAATCGTAAACTATGTCGTAAGGCGTAATAGTTTGCACGGAACAATGCAAAAACTTGATAACTTTCTAAAGAAATATTTGACCTTCACAGCGTTGCGAGAGGTTAGTGCTCCGTAAGGCCATGTCTTACATCAATGCAATTTATAAGCCTTTTTTAGTACGTTAACGTTTTTAACAAGTCTTTATATTTAAAATAGATTTATGTCAAAATAAACCAACATGCAAACAGCCTCTTTTTTTACTCAAAAACTACTCACAAAACAATTTAATTTGGATTTATTCGTAGTTTATAAATAAAACTTGAAGAATTGTTGAAATATAAACCACGTCAGCCTTTAATATTTTGTTTCCATGTTTTGGAATAAAGGAAGTTATTGTAACCCTGCTCTGCTGTTTTATATAACAGACCCTTGTAAGAACAATTGTAATTCAACAGTTTAACTTACTGTTGAGACATATTATTCATACTAATCTATACCATTATAAATGCGCAAGGGTGTCTGTCTGTTATCCAAATTCATCTTAACGTTTGGTAATTCTTATCTCGGAAAAATGAGTTCCGACCGGATGTCAAAAACCTAAATCAACGCGGACGAAGTCGCGGGCATCAATTATCTAAAATATACATACCTAATAATTTATTTAATATAGATAATTCTTTCTGGGAAATATAGCGTGAGGTTCTATGTAATTGGGATCGGGCTGGTTGCGGTAACGTCGGGCGAGCCAAACTGCGAACAGCTGGAAAATAAAATAAAATAAACTTAAAAAACTTTTTAAAGACAAGTTTTTACACTAAAGTATTAATTATATTAAGGTATAATTATAATAGTGTTCGAGACATCAAAACAAATGAGTCCAATTCAAACTCGAATGTCCTATCAATAATGGACGTAGACGCAAAAAGAAACAAACCCACAAAACTTGTGATTAGAAACGTCACCCTTCAGTTTATTAAAATTATATATTTACTAGCTGATGCACGCGACTTCGTCCGCTTCGAGTTTCGTCCGAACTTTTTGGTTTTCCGGGATAAAAAGTAGCCTATGTCACTTTCCAGGTCCTCAACTATACCTATGCAAAAATCACGTCGAAACGTAAGCTCTGTTGCGGCGTGATTGGAGGACAAAACAACATACGAATTACGAAGTAAAGGGAACATACCAAACAAATATTAACACACTTTCGCATTTATAATATTAGCGTGATTTTTGACAAATGTTTTGTGGGTTGGATCTTTCTTTCGTGTATACATCCAATTTTAAGTACATAGTAAGTTCCAAGCATCCTCCAGCTCCAATATCAAGCTCTTGTCATCGAGTGTATTGAAAAGTACTCATGAAAACAGAACAATGAAATTCAAAATTAACTTTTGTAGCATATGCTCAATGAACAACTTGATTTTGCTACGAAAAACTAGAAATATTATGTGTCGTAATACGTGTAGCCATCGTACTGCCCGCCCTCCCGCCACAAGAAACGCAGGAACAACAAGCAACCGAGCCAAGAACATGCACAAACAACACGCAAGCCACAACACCACACAAACCTAAATACACTGTGTAGTGTATTTAAGTTTATGTTCTTTTCAGTAAAGAATATACCTAATTCGTTTATTTAGAAGTTGTGATTTAATAAAGTAAGAATTCTTTACTAAACTCTCAAGTTAGTGAGAACATAAATTACAAACTTTTGAAATAATTTATCAAAAGAATTGGCTGAAGCCTCTGGTAGACAAGTAAGCTTCACGAAATTAAACTAAAAAAAAAGCAGTCACAATCATTGCAAATCATAAGTTAAATATTACAAAAATCATTAAAAGAAATGGATATTTTTAAAAGTGGCTGTAATATCGTGCAAAAGCGTATATCTAATTTAAATAATTATAGCATAAAAGTGCTGAACATTGTTTATACTATGTACATTCGCATGGACAGTGTACACAACTATTAACTTTTCTCATGAACTCCAGCGGCAATAGGATATTTTAATCTTTTTTGTTCAAAGTGTCTTAATTTGATCTTGACGTCAACTGGATAGTAGGTATATTTGTTCGCTCAAATGGTTGGCGCGCTTTATAAAGCAGACACATTGCGGCCGCCGGTCCATAACGAAGGCGGCGCAACTTGTGACCCGCTGTGTACTTTAGTGCATCGTGCTAAATGTTTGTGTATTGTGATGATAGTATATGCATATAAAGTGATGATTCAGAGCTAATACTACCAGTATTTTGATTTTCTGTTGTTTCATTAACCTAAAAAAATTGGAATTTATTAAATGAGGTACAAGTTTTCCAAAATACCTTGTACTTGTACTGCAAACTATTTGAGCGGATGAACTATATAGACTACTGACTTAATGACGTTATTGTAATGGCGGGTACCGTTTGAGCGTTTGGCATATTTGTAGAATAGATAAAAAAGTGAAAACTTTGAAAATTTTATAATTTTGTGAACTGAGACTTAAGCTTCCCAATTTCTTATTGCCTAACCTGTCCTATTAATATATTTTTAGATTATTTCCCACTAGGAGTAAAATACCCTATTTTAATCATGCGGTACGTGGCAATCCTTTCATTAAATCATAAATTACACCTGAGACTATATAACTATAGCATCCACTGAATCATGGGGAATTGGGTGTAATAGACCTGACATAAGACTGATCACCCGCCTGGCGTTGACAGGCCTCCCCTCCATAAATACAATACACAATACAAATCCCTGATCTAATCGCAAAAATCTTATTTAAGTAGGTATATGTATTGTGTCCATAGAAAAAAAAACGCTCCTAAATCGTAAATATTGGCAAAATACTGCATTAGAGATCTTTTGCAAGTTCAAATGTACATTTATTTCCCATGGACTGATAACATTAAGAGTGTATCTTTTGCAAGCAAGTGAAGCATTGAGTTCATATCATTACATTGAAATAATATACTGTTCTGAGAAAAGTATCGTCTTATTTCAAGGTGCTAATGTTAGTAAATAAAACTATGTCTACAGAAAATGTGCAAAACTAATAAACAGTGCAACACAAGTCATGCTTTAATTACGCATATAATGCATGCAACTCAAGTCATGCTTCATTATGAGTCTCAAGCACAGTATTAGTCCACCTGAAAACCATTTCATCCTTAGAGCATTCAGAGAAATGCACTCGGGTTAGCGCGCGGGTCCTTTTGGTTACGATATCTTACTGTCAACCACACACCCAGAAACTGTAAATAACCGCCAAATTGTTAGTCACAACTACACACAGACAACTACACAGAAAAATGAGTTAGTCACATTATAAGCAGTGATTTGTATTCCAAATATTTTTACAATAGATTAGTTTTGTTTAAGGTATTACTTTTAATAAAATAAACATTCTTAACATAGAAAAATCTATAAAATAATTAAACAGGCCTGCCGAAAGTATAATCAATATTTAGTTTACACCTTTTCACCAGATCTTTGCCTGAATTATTTGTGCAATCATTGGATTTTTTGGTGCTACAGCCACAGATTCACGCATGGCATTAAGGAATATAATTTTGTGCAATTATTGTTATTTAATTATGAAGAGAAATTCGGTTATTCGTTGATTCACCCAAAAAACAAATTCCCCTAAGTTGGATACATTGAAACGATTATACTCCCTACACTACAGTAAACATATTCAAATATTCATCAAATCAAACAATCTTTCATTATCTAGCCGTGCTTAGGGTGAATTCTCAGATAAACATTTCCAGATATTCCCTTAAGGGTGGATTTTTGGGAAAGTTGAATTAAATAACTGAAGAAATTTATTTTAGGAAATATTTTCCAGGTATATTTTCTTTTACACACTTACCAACGTTTTAATATTTACTCAGTCTATGATTTATAGATTTGTAAACTAAAAAACTTATCGCAGTACCTATAAAACATAGATAGTATAGTGATATGAAGTTATCACTGTTTCTATTTATACTCTAATGTTTGACGTAGATAATGATTATGTTTAACCCCCAACGCAAAAAGAGGGGTATTATACTGAGTGTATGTCTGTTCCCTCATAGCCGCATCCTCAATGGAACGATTTTGATGTTTTTTTCTGCTTGTAAGCTAATGTAATTGAGCCATAATTTATGAAGATCTGCTCAGATGTTTGAAGATCATAACTCATTTTCTACTTAATTAGAGGATTGTACTGGTCCCATTGATACATTTGGTGTACTTCAGATTATTTCCAAGGCATGTTAACTTTGAGCTAATGCTGCAGCATCAAGTAGTCTGCAGAATACCCAACTCCTCAGCAGCTTATAACAGATATAGGCTGTTTGGGCTCATTAGAATGGTCTCAACGAGTAGGTGTGATGATGGAGCAGAAAACTGGGTAACAGGGTGTCAGGTATATTGTACATTGTCTGGCCATAGATTCACATGTAGGGGTTGTTATCGATTTTTAATTTATACTTGTGATGTACAAACATTAATATTAAAGTATGGTACCTCAGTAAAACTGAAGAAAAGTCCGATACCGCCACAAAGTTTGAAAGCGCTGTCGATAGTCTCCTTAAGATTCTCGACACAGGGTTGGCACCAGCACTCAGGAGTTATCACCATGTTCGGACAGCAAATCCTCTGTAAATATCATAATACATAGTAGTAATTGGGTATTTAACTGTAACATGTAAGAATAACATTTGTAAAAACAGAAAATAGATCGGTCCATAAACAAATAAGTTATAGAGCTTTGAAGTTTCCTGTAAGACAGAGAGAGTGCTAGTGAACTGTGATGTCACAATTCAGCAGCTCCATACACGCTCCATAGAAAATTTCGTTTTTGAAAGAGACAGACACAGTCACAGTAAAACTGTTTATAATTCCAAGACTAGTAAAGATATTTAAAAAAGAGGAATGGCATTGTGTTATAATGAAATTCAAAGATTTCATTAGGTAAGTATATCATTTTATTGTTAACAGAAATTAAAGAAAGTGAATAATGTTTGTGTTTGTATTATTTTATTAGATTGTCCTTAATACTCAATATCTCTTCTACCTCTGCCTCTGACTTTGATTCTGGTTCCGATTCAGATAAATCAAATTTAATTAAGTAATGATAATAATCAAAAATTAGAACTACAAAAAGATGTGGCTTTAATTGGACTTTCTGGAATTGCAATAAAGTCGATTTCACAATAAGTGTAGTTATTTAATTTTCCAGACGATATATATTTATAAAATCACACCTCCCTATCCTTTCAGAAGGGAGGTGAAAAAAACTTTGAGAACCCTTGCTCTCAAGTGTTAAGGATCATAGAAAGAGAATAGATAAAACAATAGATAAGTAATTTGGCTAACGAGGCTGGATACTCCCAGTGTCCTTAGCCAAATTACTTGTATCTATTGTTGTCTCTATTGTTGTAGCATTTATTAACTAAAACTTTATGTATTAAATAAATAACTACGAATTTAAAAAATATAAATTATGTTATAACAATACAATTACAATCCTTACATCAATTGCACTGCATGAAGGAAAATCGGCAGTTCCATTGGGGGGCACAATTCTGCTCTGGAAGCCACAGCATTTGTATCTTTTTTGAACTTCTTCTTTAACATCCATATTTACTGTGTTCCAACCCTAAAAATTATTAAAAATAATAATTGAGCATTGTATTATCATATCTTGTTATAATAGCGCAATGGTTAAAGACTGAAAACTGAAAGGTTCATAATTCACTATTGTAATACTCAAGCCTAACACAAGCTTTTCAAAAGGTTTTAGCCTTGACTAGTTACCATCAGGCCAACATCAGGTCAGATCTTAGTCCAGTATCTTGTCATAGAACTTTACAAGTGTATGTATATCATTAATATTACCTCTTGAGCCATTATCTGCTGTTGATCAGAATTAACTGCCAGGCATGCACACGCCACAGAGAACTGCACCAGGAATAGCAGAAACAGAATCACCATGTACTATAATTTGTAAGTATATTAAGGAAAGTATACTAATATTTTAAATGATATTTGGTTGGTTAAAACTGCTGTTTTGTTTCTAAATCAGTAGAACCAGTGTTGGGTAACAGCCACTTGACACATTCAAAAACACTTTCTAAAAGTTTATTTGAAAAAAAAAATTACACTGATGGACATAGGCTTCTTTTAAATAGTGTTGATATCAAAATAATTTATGTTATAACAGATGTATAAAAACGCTAATAAAATAAATAGTTAAAATATACTCAATGCATTACTTCTCAATCTTAAACAAGGAAGTGTAGATGTTTATAGTGTTCTATTGTGTGGTGTTGCATAAGTAGGTAAACTTTCTCATTTATAACAAAGGATACAAAGAAAAGCATAACTTGGTGATGTTTCACAGCTCCAGCCAAACCCAGCAAAGATATAAGAATAAGAAATACGCCACATGCTAGGATGCCTCCAAGGATGGGCAAATTTGTGACCAATGCTGACGCCTGCCCATACACAGCCACCGATATCAGGATACAGGCAACCACCTTAAAACAAAGTTTAATTAAAATCCAATTGTTATCATTCATTATTGTGTAAGCAACAATACTTACAACGTATAGAATGTTCAACGCGATTAAAGCGTTTTTAGAACAAGTAAATCCTCCACACATCTTTGAATTCACTATTCATTTGCAATTCAGTTTGATTAAATTTATTTACAGAACAATCTTGCCTGGTAAGAGTAATAAATAATATTAAATTAAATCCTGATTCCTGTGTTAAGTTAAATGATAAATCTCTAGCAAATCTCTGATCTCTAGAATCTAGATCATAGACCACGAACACTAGGAGTATCATAGATAATACACTATATTTACCAGAGGAGTATAGTGTTTTATCTATGGGTAGTACAATACTGGCTACTCCAAAGAGTATAAGGGTGGAACCACACCTGTGAGGATCGTTTCGGATTTCGCCCATACAAAACTGTCAAATTCCATAGAAACGTGAACGGATCAATTCGGCTTTTCGCATCGATTCGGCTTTCGCATTTTTTGTACCTAAGGGTGGAACCACACCTGTGAGGATCGTTTCGGATTTCGCCCATACAAAACTGTCAAATTCCATAGAAACGTGAACGGATCAATTCGGCTTTTCGCATCGATTCGGCTTTCGCATTTTTTGTACCTAAAAGTGCCTAAAATCCTTACAAGTGTAGCTCACGTTTCGCATGCGAAAGGATCCTTTCGCATCCTTACGGATCCGTAAGGATGCGAACGGATCCTTACGGACGCGAACGGATCCGAAAGGATCCTTACGGATCCGTAAGGATCCTTACGCGTGCGAAAGCGTCATCGGCAACTACACTAGCGGCACGCTATGATGGCCGGTTTGACGTTTGTCCGCTCATGAAGTTCCGTATTAATTGATAACGACTTTGAAGGAAATAATTGTATTACTTTATTGACGATAGTGATGTGCAGAGATTCATAAATTTTATCGAATGTAGTTTTAGGTTTAGGACTCAAAATTTATTTATTAAATTGATTTCTAAAATGTATACAAGTGTAGAAAAATCAGTTTGCACCATTTAAGGGGTGAATGTACTTGTGAATATGAACAATTTTCACTATGTGGACAAACCTCTGAAATCGCAAAAAAATATCAGCTGTTTCATACAAAAGGTAAAATTTTTATTTTTATATGATATATACCACAACTCGGGATTTGGTTTTCTAAATTGAAAATTTTTAAAAATGGAATCTAATACGATCGTCACATAGGATCGCTGGCTAGCACAACTACTACCTCCGGCAAACTCGCGTCAATGCTCAATGCAAAACAAAGCAGTTTCGAATTGACGTTGCTTCGAAAAGTATAAACTGTCAGTGCAATGCGATTGTGATATAGTTTTGACCTGGCTTTGGATTTCAAATATTGATACTGCATTACTGTTGACCCTTGCTCGTTAATTTGGACTCTGTTCAAGCCCTTTGTTGTGGATTTCGTCGATATGACCGAACGTACGCAGAGAACTGTTCTAAATAGTCAGACACGTGAGTTCGTAATACGCCTTCGTAACTATTTCGATCGTGAAGCTCAAAATGGAGGGCCAATTTTACCTATAACGTCAGTGGTTGAACGCGTAGCTGATGCGCTTAATATTGGACAACGAACTGTTAGACGGATAACTAAAAAAAAATATGGCGAGACTGGCACAGAAGAAAATAAACTTCACACACCAAAAAAGAGAAAACGAGCAAAACCAGTCGTAGGCATCGATAGCTTTGATGCCGATGCTATCCGAAGACATGTTTACGGCTACTATTTACAGAAGGAGTATCCAACAAGAAAAAAGTTGGTGCATTCACTGAAGGAAGCTGGATTATTCTTCGGTGGGGAAAGTTCTTTAACGAAGATTTTGAAGACCATTGGATTTCGATACAAAAAATGTAACAAACGCAAAATATTGATGGAAAGATTTGATATAGCGATGGCAAGGTATACTTTTTTACGGCAAGTGAAAGAAATCAAAAATTGGCAAAATGTTGTGTTCTTGGATGAAACATGGCTTAATGCTAACCATACTGTAGGCCGTTCTTGGAACGATGACACAGCAGCATCTACTTCCAAAGTTCCTGTAGGAAAAGGATCGCGACTTATAATTTGTCACGCCGGAACCATCAACGGGTTTGTCGAAGGTTCTCTCATGGCTATTGCGTCAAAAACCACTGGAGACTATCATGAAGACATGAATGGAGAAAAGTTTACTGAATGGTTTACCTCAATGTTGTGTAGCCTCCCTGAACCATCTATTATAATTATGGACAACGCCCCATACCACTCGATGCAAATTGACAAGCCACCTGCCCAATCCCAAAAGAAAGCTGATATCGTCGCATGGCTTCGTAAAAATGGCGTAGATGCAAACATGAATATGTTAAAAGCGGAATTAGTACGTCTTTTAAAAGAAAACAAACCAACCAAGATCCGATACGTCATTGACGAAATAGCATTAGAACATGGGCACAGAGTTATACGGTTACCGCCTTACCATTGTGAGTATAATGCGATTGAGTTGGTGTGGGCTCAAATTAAGGGATATGCTGCAAGACACAATACAGAACCCCCATTTACCACAAAAAAAATGCTAAAATTATTAGAAGAAGCTTGTGAACATGTGACTAAAGGAGACTGGGAAAAGGTTGTGAATAGAACTGTTAAATTAATAAGGGAAGATTATGAAAGAGATGTGAAAATAGATAATATTATAGAAAACGAACATATAATTATTAATGTAGGTGATGATAGCAGTGACGACAGTGAAAATAATAGTATGGACGAATCTGATTAATTATGGCCTTTTGTGGCACCTTTTTTGGTATCTTTTGTATTCATATGTTTCTTGTGTGCATATAAAGTATGTATATTCATTTTCATTCAAATATTCAGTTCGTTCAAATAAATTAAATAAACATATACATTTTTGTTTTATTAAACCTATTTAATCAGGTACAAAAACAAAACTTAATTGTTTTTTGTTCGAGAATAAATTGACATTCCACATCACTATTGTAATGTGTCAAACCGGCCATCATAGCGTGCCGCTAGTTTAGGGAAATGCATGAAGTGCCAAAAAGTATCGATATATCGATGAAATTAGTTTTTATCTCAAGTATGTATGCAAACACAGGTGCCACTTTTCCGCCATGTTGAAATTCTTTGTTATTGGACCGATTTCGTTCAAAATCGATATTTGGGCTTCCCTGGGCTCAAATAAGAGGAAATGATTTGCAAAATTATAAAAAGTCGCCGCCATATTGAAATTCTTTGTTATTGGACCGATTTCGTTCAAAATCGATATTTAGGCTTCCCTTGGGTCAAGAAAGAGGAAATAGATGCCAAAATTTTAAAAAGTGACCGCCATATTGAAATTCTTTGTTATTGGACCGATTTCGTTCAAAATCGATATTTAGGCTTCCCTTGGGTCAAGAAAGAGGAAATAGATGCCAAAATTATAAAAAGTCGCCGCCATATTGAAATTCTTTGTTATTGGACCGATTTCGTTCAAAATCGATATTTAGGCTTCCCTTGGGTCAAGAAAGAGGAAATAGATGCCAAAATTTTAAAAAGTGACCGCCATATTGAAATTCTTTGTTATTGGACCGATTTCGTTCAAAATCGATATTTGGGCTTCCCTGGGCTCAAATAAGAGAAAATGATTGGCAAAATTATAAAAAGTCGCCGCCATATTGAAATTCTTTGTTATTGGACCGATTTCGTTCAAATTCGATATTTAGGCTTCCCTTGGGTCAAGAAA
The DNA here is from genome assembly GCA_029955525.1 of Oeneis ivallda. Lineage (NCBI taxonomy): Eukaryota > Metazoa > Arthropoda > Insecta > Lepidoptera > Nymphalidae > Oeneis > Oeneis ivallda. Next base: position 15,377,518 of record JARPMR010000010.1, read on the forward strand.
GAGGAAATAGATGGCAAAATTTTAAAAAGTGGCCGCCATATTGAAATTCTTTGTTATTCGACCGATTTCGTTCAAAATCGATATTTAGGCTTCCCTTGGGTCAAGAAAGAGGAAATAGATGGCAAAATTTTAAAAAGTGACCGCCATATTGAAATTCTTTGTTATTGGACCGATTTCGTTCAAAATCGATATTTGGGCTTCCCTGGGGTCAAATAAGAGGAAATGATTGGCAACATTATAAAAAGTGACCGCCATATTGAAATTCTTTGTTATTGGACCGATTTCGTTCAAAATCGATATTTGGGCTTCCCTGGGCTCAAATAAGAGGAAATGATTTGCAAAATTATAAAAAGTCGCCGCCATATTGAAATTCTTTGTTATTGGACCGTTTTCGTTCAAAATCGATATTTAGGCTTCCCTTGGGTCAAGAAAGAGGAAATAGATGCCAAAATTTTAAAAAGTGACCGCCATATTGAAATTCTTTGTTATTGGACCGATTTCGTTCAAAATCGATATTTGGGCTTCCCTGGGGTCAAATAAGAGGAAATGATTTGCAAAATTATAAAAAGTGACAGCCATATTGAAATTCTTTGTTATTGGACCGATTTCGTTCAAAATCGATATTTAGGCTTCCCTTGGGTCAAGAAAGAGGAAATAGATGCCAAAATTATAAAAAGTCGCCGCCATATTGAAATTCTTTGTTATTGGACCGATTTCGTTCAAAATCGATATTTAGGCTTCCCTTGGGTCAAGAAAGAGGAAATAGATGCCAAAATTTTAAAAAGTGACCGCCATATTGAAATTCTTTGTTATTGGACCGATTTCGTTCAAAATCGATATTTGGGCTTCCCTGGGCTCAAATAAGAGAAAATGATTGGCAAAATTATAAAAAGTCGCCGCCATATTGAAATTCTTTGTTATTGGACCGATTTCGTTCAAATTCGATATTTAGGCTTCCCTTGGGTCAAGAAAGAGGAAATAGATGGCAAAATTTTAAAAAGTGGCCGCCATATTGAAATTCTTTGTTATTCGACCGATTTCGTTCAAAATCGATATTTAGGCTTCCCTTGGGTCAAGAAAGAGGAAATAGATGCCAAAATTTTAAAAAGTGACCGCCATATTGAAATTCTTTGTTATTGGACCGATTTCGTTCAAAATCGATATTTGGGCTTCCCTGGGGTCAAATAAGAGGAAATGATTGGCAACATTATAAAAAGTGACCGCCATATTGAAATTCTTTGTTATTGGACCGATTTCGTTCAAAATCGATATTTGGGCTTCCCTGGGCTCAAATAAGAGGAAATGATTTGCAAAATTATAAAAAGTCGCCGCCATATTGAAATTCTTTGTTATTGGACCGATTTCGTTCAAAATCGATATTTAGGCTTCCCTTGGGTCAAGAAAGAGGAAATAGATGCCAAAATTTTAAAAAGTGACCGCCATATTGAAATTCTTTGTTATTGGACCGATTTCGTTCAAAATCGATATTTAGGCTTCCCTTGGGTCAAGAAAGAGGAAATAGATGCCAAAATTTTAAAAAGTGGCCGCCATATTGAAATTCTTTGTTATTCGACCGATTTCGTTCAAAATCGATATTTAGGCTTCCCTTGGGTCAAGAAAGAGGAAATAGATGCCAAAATTTTAAAAAGTGACCGCCATATTGAAATTCTTTGTTATTGGACCGATTTCGTTCAAAATCGATATTTGGGCTTCCCTGGGGTCAAATAAGAGGAAATGATTGGCAACATTATAAAAAGTGACCGCCATATTGAAATTCTTTGTTATTGGACCGATTTCGTTCAAAATCGATATTTGGGCTTCCCTGGGCTCAAATAAGAGGAAATGATTTGCAAAATTATAAAAAGTCGCCGCCATATTGAAATTCTTTGTTATTGGACCGATTTCGTTCAAAATCGATATTTAGGCTTCCCTTGGGTCAAGAAAGAGGAAATAGATGCCAAAATTTTAAAAAGTGACCGCCATATTGAAATTCTTTGTTATTGGACCGATTTCGTTCAAAATCGATATTTGGGCTTCCCTGGGGTCAAATAAGAGGAAATGATTGGCAACATTATAAAAAGTGACCGCCATATTGAAATTCTTTGTAATTGGACCGATTTCGTTCAAAATCGATATTTGGGCTTCCCTGGGCTCAAATAAGAGGAAATGATTTGCAAAATTATAAAAAGTCGCCGCCATATTGAAATTCTTTGTTATTGGACCGATTTCGTTCAAAATCGATATTTAGGCTTCCCTTGGGTCAAATAAGAGGAAATGATTTGCAAAATTATAAAAAGTCGCCGCCATATTGAAATTCTTTGTTATTGGACCGATTTCGTTCAAAATCGATATTTAGGCTTCCCTTGGGTCAAGAAAGAGGAAATAGATGCCAAAATTTTAAAAAGTGACCGCCATATTGAAATTCTTTGTTATTCGACCGATTTCGTTCAAAATCGATATTTAGGCTTCCCTTGGGTCAAGAAAGAGGAAATAGATGCCAAAATTTTAAAAAGTGACCGCCATATTGAAATTCTTTGTTATTGGACCGATTTCGTTCAAAATCGATATTTGGGCTTCCCTGGGGTCAAATAAGAGGAAATGATTGGCAACATTATAAAAAGTGACCGCCATATTGAAATTCTTTGTTATTGGACCGATTTCGTTCAAAATCGATATTTGGGCTTCCCTGGGCTCAAATAAGAGGAAATGATTTGCAAAATTATAAAAAGCCGCCGCCATATTGAAATTCTTTGTTATTGGACCGATTTCGTTCAAAATCGATATTTAGGCTTCCCTTGGGTCAAGAAAGAGGAAATAGATGCCAAAATTTTAAAAAGTGACCGCCATATTGAAATTCTTTGTTATTGGACCGATTTCGTTCAAAATCGATATTTGGGCTTCCCTGGGGTCAAATAAGAGGAAATGATTGGCAACATTATAAAAAGTGACCGCCATATTGAAATTCTTTGTAATTGGACCGATTTCGTTCAAAATCGATATTTGGGCTTCCCTGGGCTCAAATAAGAGGAAATGATTTGCAAAATTATAAAAAGTCGCCGCCATATTGAAATTCTTTGTTATTGGACCGATTTCGTTCAAAATCGATATTTAGGCTTCCCTTGGGTCAAATAAGAGGAAATGATTTGCAAAATTATAAAAAGTCGCCGCCATATTGAAATTCTTTGTTATTGGACCGATTTCGTTCAAAATCGATATTTAGGCTTCCCTTGGGTCAAGAAAGAGGAAATAGATGCCAAAATTTTAAAAAGTGACCGCCATATTGAAATTCTTTGTTATTGGACCGATTTCGTTCAAAATCGATATTTGGGCTTCCCTGGGCTCAAATAAGAGGAAATGATTTGCAAAATTATAAAAAGTCGCCGCCATATTGAAATTCTTTGTTATTGGACCGATTTCGTTCAAAATCGATATTTAGGCTTCCCTTGGGTCAAGAAAGAGGAAATAGATGCCAAAATTTTAAAAAGTGACCGCCATATTGAAATTCTTTGTTATTGGACCGATTTCGTTCAAAATCGATATTTGGGCTTCCCTGGGGTCAAATAAGAGGAAATGATTGGCAACATTATTAAAAGTGACCGCCATATTGAAATTCTTTGTTATTGGACCGATTTCGTTCAAAATCGATATTTGGGCTTCCCTGGGCTCAAATAAGAGGAAATGATTTGCAAAATTATAAAAAGTCGCCGCCATATTGAAATTCTTTGTTATTGGACCGATTTCGTTCAAAATCGATATTTAGGCTTCCCTTGGGTCAAATAAGAGGAAATGATTTGCAAAATTATAAAAAGTCGCCGCCATATTGAAATTCTTTGTTATTTGACCGTTTCGTTCAAAATCGATATTTAGGCTTCCCTTGGGTCAAGAAAGAGGAAATAGATTCCAAAATTTTAAAAAGTGACCGCCATATTGAAATTCTTTTTTATTGGAAAGATTTCGTTCAAAATCGATGTTTGGGCTTCCTTGGGGTCAAATAAGAGGAAATGATTTGCAAAATTATAAAAAGTGACCGCCATATTGAAATTCTTTGTTATTGGACCGATTTCGTTCAAAATCGATATTTAGGCTTCCCTTGAGACAAGAAAGAGAAAATAGATGCCAAAATTTTAAAAAGTCACCGCCATATTGAAATTCAAAATCGATATTCAAAATCGATATTTCGGCTTCCTGTGGTCAAGAAAGAGGAAATATTTGCCATAACACATCTACACATGATGTAATCCATCCCTAATCCCTAATCCCTAAGAAATTTTCTATTGCTAATGAAAAACTTCAATAACTGTGGTTATCCTACTTGATTGTTGAATTGGAATTTTTTACTTATTCTCGATACTGCGGATAATGTAAGCGTGATTTAAGTACAATCAGCGCCATCTATCAGTGGTTTTCCAAAATCCCGCGGGAACCTTGGATTTTTCCGGAATAATTTGTAGCCTATATGTTTATCCAGGGTATAATCTATCTCCATTCCAAATTTCAGCCAAATCCATCCAGTAGTTTTTGCGTTAAAGAGGAACAAACATACATACAAACTTTCGCCTTTATAATATTAGTAGGAAGTAGGATACGCTCTAAATCGGGAGTCCCAGTAAAAGGTTTAGCACTTTTATCTTGAAGTTTTGATAAAGCATCTATTAATGTTGCTTGAAGTCGCGCTATGCTAGGGAGAAATTTTCGATAAAAATTAATCATATCTTCTAAATCCCTGTACTGTTTTAGGTAGAGGAAAATCCTGTAAACTCTTAATGCGGTCAGCAGGAGAGCCAATCCCGGGAGCGCTTATTTTGTATCCAAGGAAACGAACCTCTGGAACATTAAAATACCATTCTTCTCGTTATTAACTATACCGTATCCTTCAAAAACGTTTGAAAAGAATACGTAAATGTTTTGCATGCTGTTCGCTATCTTTTGAAGAAACTAAAATATCATCGACGTACGCGAACTAAAAATCTAAACCACGAACAACTTTGAACCCAGAGAAGCCTAAATATTGATTTTGAACGAAATCTGTCCAATAACAAAGAATTTCAATATGGCGGTCACTTTTTAAAATATTGGCATCTATTTCCTCTTTCTTGACCCAAGGGAAGCCTAAATATCGATTTTGAACGAAATCGGTCCAATAACAAAGAATTTCAATATGGCGGTTACTTTTTATAATTTTGCCAATCATTTCCTCTTATTTGACCCCAGGGAAGCCCAAATATCGATTTTGAACGAAATCGGTGCAATAACAAAGAATTTCAATATGGCGGTCACTTTTTATAATTTTGCCAATCATTTCCTCTTATTTGACCCCAGGGAAGCCCAAATATCGATTTTGAACGAAATCGGTCCAATAACAAAGAATTTCAATATGGCGGTCACTTTTTAAAATTTTGGCATCTATTTCCTCTTTCTTGACCCAAGGGAAGCCTAAATATCGATTTTGAACGAAATCGGTCCAATAACAAAGAATTTCAATATGGTGGTCACTTTTTAAAATTTTGGCATCTATTTCCTCTTTCTTGACCCAAGGGAAGCCTAAATATCGATTTTGAACGAAATCGGTCCAATAACAAAGAATTTCAATATGGCGGTCACTTTTTATAATTTTGCCAATCATTTCCTCTTATATGACCCCAGGGAAGCCCAAATATCGATTTTGAACGAAATCGGTCCAATAACAAAGAATTTCAATATGGCGGTCACTTTTTAAAATTTTGGCATCTATTTCCTCTTTCTTGACCCAAGGGAAGCCTAAATATCGATTTTGAACAAAATCGGTCCAATAACAAAGAATTTCAATATGGCGGCGACTTTTTATAATTTTGCCAATCATTTTCTCTTATTTGACCCCAGGGAAGCCCAAATATCGATTTTGAACTAAATCGGTCCAATAAAAAAGAATTTCAATGTGGCGGTCACTTTTAATAATTTTGCCAATCATTTCCTCTTATTTGGCCCCAGGGAAGCCCAAATATCGATTTTGAATGAAATCGGTCCAATAACAAAGAATTTCAATATGGCGGTCACTTTTTAAAATTTTGGCATCTATTTCCTCTTTCTTGACCCAAGGGAAGCCTAAATATCGATTTTGAACGAAATCGGTCCAATAACAAAGAATTTCAATATGGCAGTCACTTTTTATAATTTTGCCAATCATTTCCTCTTATTTGACCCCAGGGAAGCCCAAATATCGATTTTGAACGAAATCGGTCCAATAACAAAGAATTTCAATATGGCGGTCACTTTTTAAAATTTTGGCATCTATTTCCTCTTTCTTGACCCAAGGAAAGCCTAAATATCGATTTTGAACGAAATCGGTCCAATAACAAAGAATTTCAATATGGCGGTCACTTTTTAAAATTTTGGCATCTATTTCCTCTTTCTTGACCCAAGGGAAGCCTAAATATCGATTTTGAACGAAATCGGTCCAATAACAAAGAATTTCAATATGGCGGTCACTTTTTAAAATTTTGGCATCTATTTCCTCTTTCTTGACCCAAGGGAAGCCTAAATATCGATTTTGAACGAAATCGGTCCAATAACAAAGAATTTCAATATGGCGGTCACTTTTTAAAATTTTGGCATCTATTTCCTCTTTCTTGACCCAAGGGAAGCCTAAATATCGATTTTGAACGAAATCGGTCGAAAAACAAAGAATTTCAATATGGCGGTGACTTTTTAAAATTTTGGCATCTATTTTCTCTTTCTTGACCCAAGGGAAGCCTAAATATCGATTTTGAACGAAATCGGTCGAAAAACAAAGAATTTCAATATGGCGGCGACTTTTTCAATTTTTGGCATCCATTTCCTCTGTGTAGAAGAAGATTAATATCGTGGTTGAGCTAGCAATTAAAATATCGATGCCATCATCGACCATCCCTACGCAGACAACAATGTTTATAGGCTTTCGCCTCCTTACGGATCCGAAAGGATGCGTACGCATCCTTACGGATCCGTAAGGACGCGTACGCATCCTTACGGATCCGTAAGGACGCGTACGCATCCTTTCGGATCCGTAAGGACGCGATCCTTACAAGTGTGTCTTATAGCATCGGCATAAATGCGAATCGATCCTCACAGATGTGGTTCCACCCTAAAAGTGCCTAAAATCCTTACAAGTGTAGCTCACGTTTCGCATGCGAAAGGATCCTTTCGCATCCTTACGGATCCGTAAGGATGCGAACGGATCCTTACGGACGCGAACGGATCCGAAAGGATCCTTACGGATCCGTAAGGATCCTTACGCGTGCGAAAGCGTCATCGGCAACTAGGGAAATGCATGAAGTGCCAAAAAGTATCGATATATCGATGAAATTAGTTTTTATCTCAAGTATGTATGCAAACACAGGTGCCACTTTTCCGCCATGTTGAAATTCTTTGTTATTGGACCGATTTCGTTCAAAATCGATATTTGGGCTTCCCTGGGCTCAAATAAGAGGAAATGATTTGCAAAATTATAAAAAGTCGCCGCCATATTGAAATTCTTTGTTATTGGACCGATTTCGTTCAAAATCGATATTTAGGCTTCCCTTGGGTCAAGAAAGAGGAAATAGATGCCAAAATTTTAAAAAGTGACCGCCATATTGAAATTCTTTGTTATTGGACCGATTTCGTTCAAAATCGATATTTAGGCTTCCCTTGGGTCAAGAAAGAGGAAATAGATGCCAAAATTATAAAAAGTCGCCGCCATATTGAAATTCTTTGTTATTGGACCGATTTCGTTCAAAATCGATATTTAGGCTTCCCTTGGGTCAAGAAAGAGGAAATAGATGCCAAAATTTTAAAAAGTGACCGCCATATTGAAATTCTTTGTTATTGGACCGATTTCGTTCAAAATCGATATTTGGGCTTCCCTGGGCTCAAATAAGAGAAAATGATTGGCAAAATTATAAAAAGTCGCCGCCATATTGAAATTCTTTGTTATTGGACCGATTTCGTTCAAATTCGATATTTAGGCTTCCCTTGGGTCAAGAAAGAGGAAATAGATGGCAAAATTTTAAAAAGTGGCCGCCATATTGAAATTCTTTGTTATTCGACCGATTTCGTTCAAAATCGATATTTAGGCTTCCCTTGGGTCAAGAAAGAGGAAATAGATGCCAAAATTTTAAAAAGTGACCGCCATATTGAAATTCTTTGTTATTGGACCGATTTCGTTCAAAATCGATATTTGGGCTTCCCTGGGCTCAAATAAGAGAAAATGATTGGCAAAATTATAAAAAGTCGCCGCCATATTGAAATTCTTTGTTATTGGACCGATTTCGTTCAAATTCGATATTTAGGCTTCCCTTGGGTCAAGAAAGAGGAAATAGATGCCAAAATTTTAAAAAGTGACCGCCATATTGAAATTCTTTGTTATTGGACCGATTTCGTTCAAAATCGATATTTAGGCTTCCCTTGGGTCAAGAAAGAGGAAATAGATGCCAAAATTATAAAAAGTCGCCGCCATATTGAAATTCTTTGTTATTGGACCGATTTCGTTCAAAATCGATATTTAGGCTTCCCTTGGGTCAAGAAAGAGGAAATAGATGGCAAAATTTTAAAAAGTGGCCGCCATATTGAAATTCTTTGTTATTCGACCGATTTCGTTCAAAATCGATATTTGGGCTTCCCTGGGCTCAAATAAGAGAAAATGATTGGCAAAATTATAAAAAGTCGCCGCCATATTGAAATTCTTTGTTATTGGACCGATTTCGTTCAAATTCGATATTTAGGCTTCCCTTGGGTCAAGAAAGAGGAAATAGATGGCAAAATTTTAAAAAGTGGCCGCCATATTGAAATTCTTTGTTATTCGACCGATTTCGTTCAAAATCGATATTTAGGCTTCCCTTGGGTCAAGAAAGAGGAAATAGATGCCAAAATTTTAAAAAGTGACCGCCATATTGAAATTCTTTGTTATTGGACCGATTTCGTTCAAAATCGATATTTGGGCTTCCCTGGGGTCAAATAAGAGGAAATGATTTGCAAAATTTTAAAAAGTGACCGCCATATTGAAATTCTTTGTTATTGGACCGATTTCGTTCAAAATCGATATTTGGGCTTCCCTGGGCTCAAATAAGAGAAAATGATTGGCAAAATTATAAAAAGTCGCCGCCATATTGAAATTCTTTGTTATTGGACCGATTTCGTTCAAATTCGATATTTAGGCTTCCCTTGGGTCAAGAAAGAGGAAATAGATGGCAAAATTTTAAAAAGTGGCCGCCATATTGAAATTCTTTGTTATTCGACCGATTTCGTTCAAAATCGATATTTAGGCTTCCCTTGGGTCAAGAAAGAGGAAATAGATGGCAAAATTTTAAAAAGTGACCGCCATATTGAAATTCTTTGTTATTGGACCGATTTCGTTCAAAATCGATATTTGGGCTTCCCTGGGGTCAAATAAGAGGAAATGATTGGCAACATTATAAAAAGTGACCGCCATATTGAAATTCTTTGTTATTGGACCGATTTCGTTCAAAATCGATATTTGGGCTTCCCTGGGCTCAAATAAGAGGAAATGATTTGCAAAATTATAAAAAGTCGCCGCCATATTGAAATTCTTTGTTATTGGACCGATTTCGTTCAAAATCGATATTTAGGCTTCCCTTGGGTCAAGAAAGAGGAAATAGATGCCAAAATTTTAAAAAGTGACCGCCATATTGAAATTCTTTGTTATTGGACCGATTTCGTTCAAAATCGATATTTGGGCTTCCCTGGGCTCAAATAAGAGGAAATGATTTGCAAAATTATAAAAAGTCGCCGCCATATTGAAATTCTTTGTTATTGGACCGATTTCGTTCAAAATCGATATTTAGGCTTCCCTTGGGTCAAGAAAGAGGAAATAGATGCCAAAATTTTAAAAAGTGACCGCCATATTGAAATTCTTTGTTATTGGACCGATTTCGTTCAAATTCGATATTTAGGCTTCCCTTGGGTCAAGAAAGAGGAAATAGATGGCAAAATTTTAAAAAGTGGCCGCCATATTGAAATTCTTTGTTATTCGACCGATTTCGTTCAAAATCGATATTTAGGCTTCCCTTGGGTCAAGAAAGAGGAAATAGATGGCAAAATTTTAAAAAGTGACCGCCATATTGAAATTCTTTGTTATTGGACCGATTTCGTTCAAAATCGATATTTAGGCTTCCCTTGGGTCAAGAAAGAGGAAATAGATGGCAAAATTTTAAAAAGTGACCGCCATATTGAAATTCTTTGTTATTGGACCGATTTCGTTCAAAATCGATATTTGGGCTTCCCTGGGGTCAAATAAGAGGAAATGATTGGCAACATTATAAAAAGTCGCCGCCATATTGAAATTCTTTGTTATTGGACCGTTTTCGTTCAAAATCGATATTTAGGCTTCCCTTGGGTCAAGAAAGAGGAAATAGATGCCAAAATTTTAAAAAGTGACCGCCATATTGAAATTCTTTGTTATTGGACCGATTTCGTTCAAAATCGATATTTGGGCTTCCCTGGGGTCAAATAAGAGGAAATGATTTGCAAAATTATAAAAAGTGACAGCCATATTGAAATTCTTTGTTATTGGACCGATTTCGTTCAAAATCGATATTTAGGCTTCCCTTGGGTCAAGAAAGAGGAAATAGATGCCAAAATTATAAAAAGTCGCCGCCATATTGAAATTCTTTGTTATTGGACCGATTTCGTTCAAAATCGATATTTAGGCTTCCCTTGGGTCAAGAAAGAGGAAATAGATGCCAAAATTTTAAAAAGTGACCGCCATATTGAAATTCTTTGTTATTGGACCGATTTCGTTCAAAATCGATATTTGGGCTTCCCTGGGCTCAAATAAGAGAAAATGATTGGCAAAATTATAAAAAGTCGCCGCCATATTGAAATTCTTTGTTATTGGACCGATTTCGTTCAAATTCGATATTTAGGCTTCCCTTGGGTCAAGAAAGAGGAAATAGATGGCAAAATTTTAAAAAGTGGCCGCCATATTGAAATTCTTTGTTATTCGACCGATTTCGTTCAAAATCGATATTTAGGCTTCCCTTGGGTCAAGAAAGAGGAAATAGATGCCAAAATTTTAAAAAGTGACCGCCATATTGAAATTCTTTGTTATTGGACCGATTTCGTTCAAAATCGATATTTGGGCTTCCCTGGGGTCAAATAAGAGGAAATGATTGGCAACATTATAAAAAGTGACCGCCATATTGAAATTCTTTGTTATTGGACCGATTTCGTTCAAAATCGATATTTGGGCTTCCCTGGGCTCAAATAAGAGGAAATGATTTGCAAAATTATAAAAAGTCGCCGCCATATTGAAATTCTTTGTTATTGGACCGATTTCGTTCAAAATCGATATTTAGGCTTCCCTTGAGACAAGAAAGAGAAAATAGATGCCAAAATTTTAAAAAGTCACCGCCATATTGAAATTCAAAATCGATATTCAAAATCGATATTTCGGCTTCCTGTGGTCAAGAAAGAGGAAATATTTGCCATAACACATCTACACATGATGTAATCCATCCCTAATCCCTAATCCCTAAGAAATTTTCTATTGCTAATGAAAAACTTCAATAACTGTGGTTATCCTACTTGATTGTTGAATTGGAATTTTTTACTTATTCTCGATACTGCGGATAATGTAAGCGTGATTTAAGTACAATCAGCGCCATCTATCAGTGGTTTTCCAAAATCCCGCGGGAACCTTGGATTTTTCCGGAATAATTTGTAGCCTATATGTTTATCCAGGGTATAATCTATCTCCATTCCAAATTTCAGCCAAATCCATCCAGTAGTTTTTGCGTTAAAGAGGAACAAACATACATACAAACTTTCGCCTTTATAATATTAGTAGGAAGTAGGATACGCTCTAAATCGGGAGTCCCAGTAAAAGGTTTAGCACTTTTATCTTGAAGTTTTGATAAAGCATCTATTAATGTTGCTTGAAGTCGCGCTATGCTAGGGAGAAATTTTCGATAAAAATTAATCATATCTTCTAAATCCCTGTACTGTTTTAGGTAGAGGAAAATCCTGTAAACTCTTAATGCGGTCAGCAGGAGAGCCAATCCCGGGAGCGCTTATTTTGTATCCAAGGAAACGAACCTCTGGAACATTAAAATACCATTCTTCTCGTTATTAACTATACCGTATCCTTCAAAAACGTTTGAAAAGAATACGTAAATGTTTTGCATGCTGTTCGCTATCTTTTGAAGAAACTAAAATATCATCGACGTACGCGAACTAAAAATCTAAACCACGAACAACTTTGAACCCAGAGAAGCCTAAATATTGATTTTGAACGAAATCTGTCCAATAACAAAGAATTTCAATATGGCGGTCACTTTTTAAAATATTGGCATCTATTTCCTCTTTCTTGACCCAAGGGAAGCCTAAATATCGATTTTGAACGAAATCGGTCCAATAACAAAGAATTTCAATATGGCGGTCACTTTTTATAATTTTGCCAATCATTTCCTCTTATTTGACCCCAGGGAAGCCCAAATATCGATTTTGAACGAAATCGGTGCAATAACAAAGAATTTCAATATGGCGGTCACTTTTTATAATTTTGCCAATCATTTCCTCTTATTTGACCCCAGGGAAGCCCAAATATCGATTTTGAACGAAATCGGTCCAATAACAAAGAATTTCAATATGGCGGTCACTTTTTAAAATTTTGGCATCTATTTCCTCTTTCTTGACCCAAGGGAAGCCTAAATATCGATTTTGAACGAAATCGGTCCAATAACAAAGAATTTCAATATGGCGGTCACTTTTTAAAATTTTGGCATCTATTTCCTCTTTCTTGACCCAAGGGAAGCCTAAATATCGATTTTGAACGAAATCGGTCCAATAACAAAGAATTTCAATATGGCGGTCACTTTTTATAATTTTGCCAATCATTTCCTCTTATATGACCCCAGGGAAGCCCAAATATCGATTTTGAACGAAATCGGTCCAATAACAAAGAATTTCAATATGGCGGTCACTTTTTAAAATTTTGGCATCTATTTCCTCTTTCTTGACCCAAGGGAAGCCTAAATATCGATTTTGAACAAAATCGGTCCAATAACAAAGAATTTCAATATGGCGGCGACTTTTTATAATTTTGCCAATCATTTTCTCTTATTTGACCCCAGGGAAGCCCAAATATCGATTTTGAACTAAATCGGTCCAATAAAAAAGAATTTCAATGTGGCGGTCACTTTTAATAATTTTGCCAATCATTTCCTCTTATTTGGCCCCAGGGAAGCCCAAATATCGATTTTGAACGAAATCGGTCCAATAACAAAGAATTTCAATATGGCGGTCACTTTTTAAAATTTTGGCATCTATTTCCTCTTTCTTGACCCAAGGGAAGCCTAAATATCGATTTTGAACGAAATCGGTCCAATAACAAAGAATTTCAATATGGCAGTCACTTTTTATAATTTTGCCAATCATTTCCTCTTATTTGACCCCAGGGAAGTCCAAATATCGATTTTGAACGAAATCGGTCCAATAACAAAGAATTTCAATATGGCGGTCACTTTTTAAAATTTTGGCATCTATTTCCTCTTTCTTGACCCAAGGAAAGCCTAAATATCGATTTTGAACGAAATCGGTCCAATAACAAAGAATTTCAATATGGCGGTCACTTTTTAAAATTTTGGCATCTATTTCCTCTTTCTTGACCCAAGGGAAGCCTAAATATCGATTTTGAACGAAATCGGTCCAATAACAAAGAATTTCAATATGGCGGTCACTTTTTAAAATTTTGGCATCTATTTCCTCTTTCTTGACCCAAGGGAAGCCTAAATATCGATTTTGAACGAAATCGGTCCAATAACAAAGAATTTCAATATGGCGGTCACTTTTTAAAATTTTGGCATCTATTTCCTCTTTCTTGACCCAAGGGAAGCCTAAATATCGATTTTGAACGAAATCGGTCGAAAAACAAAGAATTTCAATATGGCGGTGACTTTTTAAAATTTTGGCATCTATTTTCTCTTTCTTGACCCAAGGGAAGCCTAAATATCGATTTTGAACGAAATCGGTCGAAAAACAAAGAATTTCAATATGGCGGCGACTTTTTCAATTTTTGGCATCCATTTCCTCTGTGTAGAAGAAGATTAATATCGTGGTTGAGCTAGCAATTAAAATATCGATGCCATCATCGACCATCCCTACGCAGACAACAATGTTTATAGGCTTTCGCCTCCTTACGGATCCGAAAGGATGCGTACGCATCCTTACGGATCCGTAAGGACGCGTACGCATCCTTACGGATCCGTAAGGACGCGTACGCATCCTTTCGGATCCGTAAGGACGCGATCCTTACAAGTGTGTCTTATAGCATCGGCATAAATGCGAATCGATCCTCACAGATGTGGTTCCACCCTAATAATACATTTGTGAGGATCGATTCGGATTTTGCACAAAACTGTCATTTTCCATACATTCGTGTACGCATCGAAATTCGAAAAGCCGATTTGATCCGTATTGTCCGTTCACAGTTATTTTACCTCTGACAACCTCCGTCAAGCCATAGTATTTTGACAAAATACTATGGCTTGACGGAGGTTGTCAGAGGTAAATTAACTGTGAACGGACTTGTACACGTTTCTATGGAATTTGACAGTTTTGTATGGGCGAAATCCGAAACGATCCTCACAAATGTGGTTCCACCCTTACCGACACAGAGTAGAATGAATATGTAATCAATTTTGTAACAAAGACAATAAAAATAAAATTCGGCCAAGTGCGAGTCGGGCGTCGCTCTTTTAGGGTTCCGTACATAAGACCTTTTTTAAACTAGATACATAATTATTTAGATATTTTATTAGATGCATAAATGTTTATAAAACCATCTCGCAAAGTTTCTCTATCAAGTAAAAAAATAACCAGGCGATTCGGTAAACCAATCTAGGAGAAATCGGCGTAGGTACAAATAAAAAATTTGGTGACATGATTGTACATTTATGTTTAAATTAAAACATCGTACGAAAGATACATAGGTGTATTACAGACTAAAATTTTCTGATAGTGAAAAAAATAATAAAAATTGATTCATTGAATTCCGAGTAATAGTTGCGCAAAGGACCTTTATAAAGCTTATTTTAATTATTTTCATTGCTCTTTTGCATCTAATGTTAAAAGTTTACTATTACAATATATAGTTAAAACTAGGTACCTTATGGGAGTATATTATATTCCGGCCCATATAACCGAGGGGTTGGAGGGGCCATGAGAGGAGGAGGATTGTCCCTACTCTAGTGCAAAAATATTTACAAGCACGATGCACTCTCCGTAACTTTACTTTTAAAGTTTGATGAGACGGCAATCCGAGAAACCAGGCGCTTATATGCCACAATCTTAACGTGCTACAACAACGTGTAAAACAACTTTAACAAAAGACCGTGTTGTCAGTATATAAATCGAAGTATTCCAAAAACTTAGGCGCTTTCATAATTTTTACCGTGGCAATATTACCGTGGACGTCCACGGCACAACGGCAAACAGGGAAGTCAAATATTATATTATGAAAACGTTTTTAAATTTCCATCGATGGTAACGTTATGCCGGCCGTGCACGTCCACGGCACATCCTGTCTTGCCGTGACGATATTATCGGCGTCCGGTTTCCCTGTAATATCGTCACGGTATTTTGGCGATGTGTGCATAGCTACAAGGATTAATGTTGTGTGAGTGAGAGTCTACGTCATGAAGGTAGCAAATACCTACCTACCATGGTCTACGCGCCCGCGCTCCCCCACCTCCCGCCCCCCTACATTGTATGCTACATTGGCACGTTCCAAACTAACTCGTTGAGTTACTCTTTTTATATTTTTAATATTTATTTAAAATGGCATTCAAATATGATGTTATTACCCTTTGTATTAATATAATGCTTACTACTTACTTACGTTTTACTTGGATACCTACTTTTACTTCTGGAGTACGGAACCCTCGGTGCGCGAGTCCGACTCGCACTTGGCCGGTTTTTATTTTGAATTTCTTTACATGACACAAAATGTGAAATGTGTTTTGAATTTTTTATGTTGTGTCAAAACTAACAAAAATCGCGAAAACCTGAGAAATCTTTACCAATTTTTTTTGCGGCCCGCGACACTGACTATCCCATGTTCGTGGCCCCTATGAAAAAAAGGTTGAGTACCACTGGTCTAGGATCTGAAAATCCTGTTCTTTGTGGACAAGACTAGGCTCTATCACTCTTGACTCTATCCGACCTAGAAACAACAGCTGATTCCCGCTTTAAAATTCCTTTCACACTCCAGAGCTGCAACAGCAGTAGAAAGAATATTTCTTCTAAAAACTTCCTTTTAAAAACCTCCAACTTTAGGTACAGATTTCATCTTGGATTAATACCTACTAATTTTCTCTCATAGAGATTTTTAGACATGCAATAGATTTTTTTAGGTTTGAGATATATATATGGCAGCACTGAAGGTTGGTTTATTTTGGGTATATCTATCTCTCTCTCTCTTTAGTGAAAACTAAAAAACATTTTTTTCTACAAAATTCTTTAATAACTTTTTGTTACTGTTAGGAATCATAAATTAGCTTACCTAGGTACTTAAAGTTTAACCACTACGAGTTACGACTAGGTCTATACAGTTTTGTACACATTGTGTTACACCATTACAATACTTGATTTTCAGTTAAAATATTTTCATTAAAATCTTCACTACCTTGTTTTAGTCTCTGTTCAAAGTATTGCTTTCTATGAATTAATGCCACTCTTGGCTGTCTTATGATGTAGTTCTCATTGCCAGTTTTAGTGTACTTTTTTTCACCCTCTTTGCCCATCAATTCTCTTAAGGCTTGATTTCTTTGTAGTAGTTTATCATAGAAGATTACACCACTTTTAATGTAATCCGAGCCAAGCTCACACAATTTCTTGTCAACTCCTGTTTCATAGTAAACTTCTGTCATATCTTTCAAAAGGAAATATGTGCCTAAGCTAAAGAACCCAACAATAGAATATAACACACCTCTCATAGCTTGTGGAGCTCTATACAAATTCAGTCTCCTATTAACATATTGCGACAAATTATATGCGAAAAACAAGCATATAAAAGGGTAAGAAGACTCTAACATTACTTTATTATTATGACTCATAAGTATTTCTCTGCATATTGCAAATTCTTTTGCTTTATCAGGTAAGATGAGCGCTTCACCTAGTTTTTGTCCAATTTCTGATTTCAAATCAAGTGACTTTTGATTGATCTGTAACATAACAAAAATTAAATGTTAGTTATTATGTATTGTACTTTTTATGTGGTGTGTACCTATCTTCATTTATGTTAACTCAGTTTGCATTTGAACTGTATAATTGCAGTTTGTAACAACAAAAACTACCAACTAAGTGGGGTCCATAATTATCTGCCCATTTAAGGGTTTTTTGTGAAATGTTGAAGTACTTATTACTTGACTTATGTTATCAAATATCTTTGATAACATAGAATTGCTACTTACCTGGACATTTTGCTTTTCAACATCATCTAAAGTCTTGTATGTAAAATTCACAGGAATTCCAACTAATACACCAAATCGTGAACTGGTACTGCCTGTAATTACAACTCTGTTGAAATGTGAATATTTATTTATTTATTTATTTTAGGAAAATCAACAGCGAATTTTAGCAATATTAGACTTAAAAAGTAGAGACAAATTATATGGCCAATTACAGATTTTCTCAAAAAAACAATTACAAAATAATTAGTGAAATGTGTGTGTATGTGTGCTCGTAAGTTTGTGTGTGCTGGTAAGTGTGTGTATGTGTGTGTGTTCGTTAGGCTGTGTGTGTGGCCTGTTGTTGTGTATTCACTATTAGAAAGTACATACAAAGTTTATAAACTTACCAGCATGAAATAGGTCAAATCCAAATACACTAAATGGTTCAATAAGTTTTCTATGTGTTTCTGATATCTGTAGAAGATCTAAGCATTTTTGATACATATGATGGAGATCATTTGGAAGTTCCACTGGCTTTCCTTCACTGCAATAAAGATACTTTATTGTTGTATATTATCCAGGTATTTGAAATAAGGAAAAAAAATCTTCTTTCAATTTAAACTATATAGGTAGTGTCCATGACTTCACTGTACACATTAAGTTTTTAAAAAATACAGTGGAAACTCCATTTTCTCATAGTAAAAAGTAGCCTGTACCTAACCTCCAGAATGCAAGCATAGGAGTAATAGTGTTCTGTGATGTAAGAAACCTCTATGTAGAATTCCTCTAAGGTTGCTTCAATGTTTAGTTGTTATTGAACTGCTCTCGTGTATCTAATATTAAACATTTTTTTAAGAAACCTCTATTATTCCTAGAATAAAATTTAACCTAAGTTACTCCTTGTATAATACTCTACCTGCATGTGATAATCACATCTAAATCAGCTTAGCAGTTAGTTTTAGCCGATTGATGAGAGAAAAAAATTATGACAGACAGACACTTCGATTTTTTTAAGTAGATATGGATTACAAGGTAATAAAATTTAGATAATATGTATTACTATTTACTAGATGATGCCCGCGGCTTCATCCGCGTAGATTGTTTTTTTAATTCCCGCGGGAACTCCGTAATTTACCGGGATAGCCTATGTGTTAATCCTGGGTATGAGCTATCTCCATTCCAAATTTCAGCCAAATCGGTTCATTCGTTGTGGCGTGAAAGAGTAACAAACGTCCATCCATACATCCTCAAACTTTCACATTTACACATTTATAATTTTAGTATTAATAGGATTATTCCAGTCTTGTAAACTAGTTAATAATTAACTTACTTATAATAATGTACAAAGTCCTTGTATTTCTGTAGGAAAAATGTATGAGGAGTAAACCTGGCTGCAGTAAGAGCCAGACCGGTGCCAGTTATTACTGAAAATGAAAACCTTCGGCCTTGTTCTGTTAAAAACCATGATACAGGCCTCTTCACCGACATTATGTTTATATTCTTTCAATTTTATTATCCTATAGCAATCTTTCAAATATGTAAGGTAAAATATTTGTATATATTATTATACTCTTTGCATATTGGTGAGGCGCCATCTGTTAACGTAGTCGTAATTCCCAGTTCCATCAGTTATCAATTGTCTGTGGATAGTTGTACATGTTACATTCCCTAATGTTTGTAGGCTATGGTTGCATTTATCGTTGAGACTAGTCTCGGTGTCTGTGTAACGATGTGATGGTCAGATATTCTAATGTTCATGGTCGAGGATTCAGAATTCGGTTAGACGGGGTGGCAGGCGGTCTTTAGCGGTTTGGTCATTAATTTGGTTGGATTGAGGTTATTTGTAGGATTAGTGATTTAATTGTGATGAATTGTTGTTGTGGAGTGATTATGCAATTGTCGTTGCTGGTTAGCAGACTACGTAATAATTGCTAGGTTAGCTGTCATGGACCATAGTCCTTGGTTTTGGAATCTAAGAGTGATTGATTGTGTAATTGGTGATGTTGCGGAAAGATTGATTAGTGAATTAGTCGTTGTGGAATGACTGTTTGTGAATTGGTTAATTGGTAATAGAATCTCTTTGCCTATTGATGGGCCATGAGCGAGTTAGACAGGAGTTTTGCTTAGGGTCTTCAATGGTGGAGATGGGCAGCTATTTGGGGATGGTGGAGGCTGCGCCTAGGCTAGCTTAGTTAGCCGGGTTTGTCTAGTTAGACATGGAAATGTTGGGTTCCATACTTGTTATGTTACGATTACAATGTACCTCCTTTGTGGACAGTTATTATCATTGAGAGAAGATGATTGCTGAGAATGATGTTCTGTTCTGAGATAGTGTGTGATTGCCCTTATTAGACGCTCGGCCAGAGGAGAGGTGTCGTCATCAGGTGTGGGATAAAGAACTTCATGCCCACGATAAAGAACTTCATGCCCACGTTAGAATTTCATGTCTCTTGTAAGTTGTTTCTCTGAATATTTTTGTAAGAATTATTGCAAGTTGTAAAGTTGAGATAAATGGGACAGTAAGTTTCTTGTGTGGTTGAATCACTAGCTTTCTTTCTTTTTTTTTCTTTTTTTTGGAGGGGAAGAGGGAATATAGGTCAAGTATCGGCTTAGATGATATTCCTTAAAACAAAGAAAAGAAAGAAAAAAAAAACCAAGAACAAAAACATTTTTGATTGAATGATGAATGTCAATGCAATGAGGTGAACAAAGAATCATTGATGACTATTGTGTAAAGTTAAGATAAAGGGATAATGAGATTCCTGTGTGATCAAATAGCTTGCATTCTTGTGGTTTTGTGGAAACCAGGTGTTGTGTGATCCTTGTGTGGATACACGGTGATTGGTGGAAATTGCATACTTGGATGCGTGGTGTCGGGGCGATCCTGTAGGGATGCACGATGGCTATGGCATTCAGTATGTCGATGTGTGAGACTTGAGAAGATAAAGCTATTGCGATATTTGTGATTAAAAATGAAGTCATTTGACATGATTTTAATTGAAGTATGTCAATGCAATGATTCTTTGAGAGGATCCGTGTTTATTATTCTTTGTCAATGATCTTTGGTAGACTTCTTGGTTAATAAAGTTGAGATTAATGTTGAGCTAAGTTAAGAATATCAATGAGGGACTGTAATCGTCCAGGCCAGACTTACAGACAGTTGATTGAAAGGACTGGAGGACTGGCCTATATGGGTCGACGTTCTCAAACAGACTACATTTGAACATGACTATGACAATGACGTTGATCAGATCTAGTATCGTCCGGACCAGTCCCTTGAGAGCTGGGTTGGGAGAGGTCATACTTGTCAGTCTAGATCAGGGTGAGAATGACTATGACAATGACCTTGACCTTGTTGACTGAGTGACAAGTGAATGGTCTAGTGTATGTGTTTCATGTTGTCTATCCTGGGCTTTGGTGGTGCAATCCGGGTCACACACACTGTTTGTGTTGATTGAAGGGATTCACTAGTGCCTCCCAGATGATTTCCTGTCTATCCTGGGCTTTGGTGGTGCAATCCGGGTCATACACATTGTTTGTGTTGATTGAAGGGATTCACTAGTGCCTCCCAGATGATTTCCTGTCTATCCTGGGCTTTGGCGGTGCAATCCGGGTCATACACACTGTTTGTGTTGATTGAAGGGATTCACTAGTGCCTCCCAAATGATTTCCTGTCTATCCTGGGCGTTGGTGGTGCAATCCGGGTCATACACATTGTTTGTGTTGATTAAAGGGATTCACTGGTGCCTCCCAGATGAGCTCCGGAGCTTATCCTGGTGGAGAGTGCTGTCCGGGCCAGACTCGTGGGAGTTGGTTGAAGGGACACACTCTTGCCAGATGATGTTGAAGTTGACAATGACGTTAACTGGTTGAAGTGTGTGGATAATTGACGCAATGGACAGATGATATTATTATGACTTTGACTGGTGGCCTTGGATGAAGTGCAGTGTCAGGGATGGACGAGCGGGTACAGAGGTCAGGGATGGACGAGCGGGTCTAGAGGTGTACTCGACTTTGTGTTTCTGTGCGGAAATCTCTTGGTGCTGGCGGACGCACGAAGGCAGGCGGACGCACGGGGACGTGCGAATGTCAGGTTGGCCGTGTAGCATATTGGTGAGGCGCCATCTGTTAACGTAGTCGTAATTCTCAGTTCCATCAGTTATCAATTGTCTGTGGATAGTTGTACATGTTACATTTCCTAATGTTTGTAGTCTATGGTTGCATTTATCGTTGAAACTAGTCTCGTTGTCTGTGTAAAGATGCGATCTATGGTCAGATATTCTAATGTTCATGGTCGAGGATTCAGAATTCGGATAGACGGGGTGGCAGGCGGTCTTTAGCAAAGACCTTACACTTACTATATAGACTGTGCACTATGGCGAAAAAACCGGTCCGCGTGAGAGAGCTCCCGTTGGTAGTGTGTCCCTTTCTAATTACTAGTGACCATGATAAAACAGAACACAGGACAATTTGCTTGTATATTCCGACATTTAATTAGATTCAATAAAATGACATTACGTATTTTACTAAACTCCAATAAATCTCCTAATTTTCACCTAAATAACTTAAAATATTATAACTTGAGAGAAGCGACTTTCTAAGTAAAATAATATTAATGTGATTTACTTTGATTAAATATTTTTTTAGTTGATTTAATTTACTATACGTTACGTATCTACATAACTACTTCTACGAAAAGACTAGAAAAATCTTTGATCCACATAATTCATGGTTACCCTAAAGAATAATATGTAATGTGCATTTAGTATTACCAGTGCCAAACATTTAAGTACTACTTTTACTCAGTATTCATGATTTATTTTTAAATACAACGCAATAATAATTATTCATATAAACTGTAGAAATATTAAAATAAGTTTCAAAGTTTATGGATTGTTCGTTTTGGTAAATCATAAAAGAGCAAAATATTCTACCATTTCTACCAAACCCAATAATTATATGAGCTAGCAAGACGTCAGACAAGGACACACTACCACCGGAGGCCCTCTCGCCAGGACCGCTTTTGGCTAGCTACCGCTTACAAGGAACTAGCTACCCTAAGTAAAATGCCATAGATTTCATTTTAGCTTAACAAAAATGTTTGGTGCACAGTCTAGTTAGTAAGTGTAAGGTCTTTGGTCTTTAGCGGTTTGGTCATTAATTTGGTTGGATTGAGGTTATTTGTAGGATTAGTGATTTCATTGTGATGAATTGTTGTTGTGGAGTGATTATGCAATTGTCGTTGCTGGGAGTGAGAGGAGAGAGTTGCTGGTTAGCAGACTACGTAATAATTGCTAGGTTAGCTGTCATGGACCATAGTCCTTGGTTTTGGATGAGGTGTGATTTTGTGGTTGCAATGCTTTTGGAATCTAGAGTGATTGATTGTGTAATTGGTGATGTTGCGGAAAGATTGATTAGTGAATTAGTCGTTGTGGAATGACTGTTTGTGAATTGGTTAATTGGTAATAGAATCTCTTTGCCTATTGATGGGCCATGAGCGAGTTAGACAGGAGTTTTGCTTAGGGTCTTCAATGGTGGAGATGGGCAGATATTTGGGGATGGTGGAGGCTGCGCCTAGGCTAGAGTAGTTAGCCGGGTTTGTCTAGTTAGACATGGAAATGTTGGGTTCCATACTTGTTATGTTACGATTACAATGTACCTCCTTTGTGGATAGTTATTATCATTGAGAGAAGATGATTGCTGAGAATGATGTTCTGTTCTGAGATAGTGTGTGATTGCCCTTATTAGACGCTCGGCCAGAGGAGAGGTGTCGTCATATTTTTTAGCAATTTTTTAGTTTTTACCATAGAGCACCATAGAGAAAAGTAATATTTTTAATGAGATTTTTACATTGTCGTCTGTGATCATAGACCATGAACACTAGTCTGTGATTTACCTATTGTTCGATATCGTGGGCCCTGATTCTATATTATCTTAGTTGCGATCAAAAAATGATAGCCACTGACATATATATTTTTTTCCATTGAAGGTTTGCTACGAAAATGATTTTATTCTTCTTTTATTTTCTTAGCAAACCTTCAATGGATAAAAAATATATGTCAGTGGCTATCATGTTTTGATAGCAACTAAGTTACAGAATCAGGGCCGTGGTCTAAGTCTGTGATATTCTTCCACAGACAATGTAACTAAGGCTGGAACCACATCTGTGCGCATTGATTCGGATTTTGTCCTTATTATACAAAACTGTCATTTTCATAGAGTCGTGTTTGATGTTCGGCTTTTAGATGCACGGCATGTACACGATTAAGAAAAATGACAGTTTTTGTATGGACAAAATGCGAATCGATGCGCACAGATGTGGTTCCAGCCTAGGGCTGGAACAATGCTGGAATCACATCTGTGCGCATCAATTCGCAGTTTGTACCAAAACTGACATTTTTCATAGAGTCGTGTATAGATCGCGGCACGAAAGTTTAGCGCTGAACAAAATAGCTGCAAATGGGGTACTGTCGCGCAACCAATAACAACGGCCGGAATGCGACTGGAGAGCCAATCAGCGCCATGATACCTTATTTTCGACTTCTGCGCAATAACGGTCACCGCTAGACTTTCGTGTCGCTACCCATACCATGGAAGTAGGATTAGACGTAGTCGTAATTCGTAGTTCCATGTCGTGTATGCTCATGGTTTTTAGCCCAGCCTTGAAATATTTTGTACCTTCATGTAATGTGTACGCTACGGAGTTCTGTGCGTGTGAAAAAATTTTCTGATAACACAAAAGACTCGCAAACATGAAGGTAGCAAATACATGGAGGTGCCCTACCTACAAAAATCGGGTGCATACCTACAGAAAAAACCTCATAAAATGGCCGCCCATAAGGGAGTGTGCTTTGAAACTATCGACATCGATAAGGAGTGAAGCGATAATCAAGCATTTATTGTATACGTAGTATTTATAGGTAATAATAATTACGTAACGTACGTTTGTACTCTATCAGGTACATATTATTCGCGTGGATTTAGGTTTTTAAAGATCTTGGAATATCCAAACAGTTTCGTTGCCGTTTTGTGAAATTGAAAGAGATCACCATATATAAAAAAGTACTCATTTATAAATTATAATATGTATCAATCGTTTGTTAATTATAAACCACTATTTCTTTTCATTAAAAGAGCAACTTGCTGGCTCATAGTAGTAGCATTTCTTTCTATAAGCGGTGGTAGAGTCGAAACATGACGTGCTTAGCATGAGACAGCTATCTGCATGCCCTACATATAAATAAGCAAATATAGAATACTAGTTGACCCGGCGAACTTCGTACCGCCAACTTATTTATATAAATAAAACAAATAAACTATCCTAATAAAAAAAAAACTATCCTATCTTTCAAATTGGACTAAATTACAGATAGTAACGAAGTTTGATCAAAATCGGTTAAATAGTTTAGGAGTCCATCGTGGACAAATAACGTGACACGTAATTTATATATATTACTAGCTGACCTAGCGAACTTCGTACCGCCTACTTATCTATATAAATAAAACAAATAAATTATCCCAATTCAAAAACTATCCTATCTTTTAAGTTGGACCAAATTACAGATAGTTACGAAGTTTTATAAAAATCGGTTAAGTAGTTTAGGAGTTCATCGCGGACAAACAACGTGACACGTAATTTATATATATTAAGAAGATAAGATTACCGTACAGCTTCCTAAGTTAGTTACTGTACAGTTATAATTAAGTCATCCTAAGGGTGGTAGCCTACTAAAATTTTAAAAGCGTTCACCGCTTTTAAAAAGCAAGAGCAACTAGCAAAATATGTTGTCAAATAATAAATGAAATAAAAGACAGTTAGTATATGATTGATAGGTTATGTATTTCATTGATGAAAATAGTGTAAGTACACATATTTTATTAATATTACGATTTTTTAACTATCGAAATGGGACACTTTTTATGAAGCGAACCAAACCAATTTTCATTCGTTTCTGAATAAAATTAAGTTAGATCAAGAACTCCTTTGCAACACCATCGTTTATTTTAGTACCATGTTATTGTTAACGGAATCTTAGGTCTAAATATGTTTAAATCACACATTTTATGGGCATCAATTAGTCTAGTTTTGTGCTCAGGATCATTCCAAAAGTATTTTGTGTGTCGTTTCGTTTCGTTTCAAGTCAGGTTTCGTTTTACCATTTAAAATTGGTTTCATATAGTTTATGTACCTCTTATAAATATTGCTGCGGTCCTCTTCAATCTGTACAAGGATTTTTTTCTGTTAAATCATTGTTTGTATTAGCTGGGTTTTTCTTGAACAATTGAATATATTTTATTTGTTAAGAGGAACGCATTTCTCAATTCTGCCATCTTTTCTATCAGCTTTTATTAATTAGTAATCTCTTCTAAGCCCTCTTGTTGTAATTGAATTGCACAGGGATTATTATTAAATCTACCTCTTGCTCTTACCGCAGAAAAGAAAATCACACGATCTTTTCATATTTTATGTAGAGGGATGTGTGTTATATTTATATTTTCCACGCCTATAGCACCCATCCATTTTTTTCTGTAAGTTTTCCCTAGCCGGAAACGACAGCAGAAAACACGGACATTATCATCTATTATATAGAGGTATTAGATTCTAGCATTTATTATTTATGTGAAGTATTAAAATAACCGGACAAATGATATAAATTTCAACTAAATATAAACACCAAACTTCTTGTATTATCTGATAATATGGTGATGAGCAGTAATGCATTAGAATTTATTCAAGTCGTTTAACGTCACCTATAATAATATCGACAAGTCGATACTCCATTGACACAAATCCAATAACACGCAACTACTTGACAGTAGTAAGTGTAAGGTCTTTGCTTGACAGGCTGACAGCTGAAGTTCAACCAATACATAATGTGTTGTAAACATGGACATAGGAAACAAACAGGACCGAGTACTCGCAGCTGAAAAGCGAGCCGAGCGAGATAGCTAGTACAGAGGCAGTGTGTCCCTTTCTAACAGGGTGACAATAAGATTTTCGATATATGTGAGACAAATTCAATCTTGCAATCTTCCTACTAATTATAAGTTTATTATAAACACAATTATTGAAGTTTTTCATTAGCAATGGAAAATTTCTTAGGGATAAGGAATTGATTACGAAATAAATAATACAAATAGTAAAAGGTTTCGATTTGTCCAGTCATAGTGAGTACATTGCTAGATATTTTAATGACTGGTAATGTGTAGATAATGTGATAAATTATTCATTTTCTCTAGATATTAATCATAATAGCTGGTCAAAGGCATCCAAAGTAATTAATACAGCCCCACTTCCCCTCCCGCGCCTTATTCCGTTGCCGCACGATCGGTATATTTACCAAAATCTTAGATTAGGTCAGGGTTGTACAGAAATTCTGTTCTATTGGTTTGAAATGAAACATTAAAAATATAATGAAAATTGTAATAATAAAGTAAGGAGTAAGGGACCATCGTAATCGGTATCTGCATCGTACGTATTCGACCCATCACACAATACAAGAATTTAAAAATTCATGGTCAACATAGTTGTAGATTTAGCGTTCACGTTTTAACGGGTTGCCGCTCGAAAAAAATAGATTTATATTTTCTTTTTTGTTAAGAAATATATCTATCGAAATTAATGCAATTAAATACGGTGACTTAAAAATGTTACAATAAAATTAAAACATAAGTGTCTCAACTGATTTTTTAGCCAAAATCTTTGATCAAAATCATTTTTTTAGGCTGGCATGAATGAAAGAACGAGACACACGGCCTCCGTTGTTACTATCTCTCTCGGCTCGGATTAGCCTCTGTGTAATGCGCAACAGGAAATATACTTTATCAACTTGTTATAAGGTTCATTTTCGTAAATACAAATTTTCCGAGTGATCAGTTCTGTTTGTATATTAAGTTCATGGTTGTGAATAATGCTCATAAAATGGCGGATGGCACCCGGCTTGACTAGTAGTTACTTTATATACTTCATCTCCATCTATTTCCTACCTACCATGCTCGCAAATCTCAGTCCGGACTGCATCAATGTCAAATTATGATTTTGGGCTTCTCCTATTGGCCAAAACCATGTTTTGACATTGAAACCATTGAAAGCAATCGCCAGCAAGGAGTATAGTGTTCTGTGATCGCCAGGCAGTGACCATAGAGCACTAAGAGCACGATGAGCACGCATGGTCGTAAACAAATTCGGACGATTCTTCGTCCGAGTAAACAAAGTAGTACTTCATGTGAGCTGATGACGCTGATTGACGCTGATGTGAGCACATTGTGAGCACGATGAGCACGATTTCTACTGCACAGACCAGGAACAATCTACTGCCCAGTGCCCACAGAACATAATACTATCCTAGTGTTCTTGGTCTATGCTCTCTGCTACTGCCAGAAATCTAGTGTTCGTGTCTATGCCAGAAATGTAAACATGTAAACAAAGTTAAATTTCACATTCTCTTCGATTTTTGTATAGTATTAAGTAGAAATAGAAGATGGAAAACGTTTTAGAGAAGCTCCAAAAGCTACAGTTAGATTGCGTGAACGAAGAATGGGTGCAGGCAATTTTTTATTCAGAATTCATGGAGTTTGGCGACTTGCCTGCCGATTATGAAAGTGTGTTAGAATCACTTGATCTAAGAAATACCTTTCGGAGCATAATGAAAGCAGTTAGTGCATGGCTGAAAAGTGATTCTGACTACGAGGAAAAATCCTGGACGAACTTATCGAATCTAGTGAAGCATCAGAACTTATTAGCCGTACTAGCATACTTTATAGACGTTGGCGGCAAAAATGTTACTTCGAAAGAGCATAGGAATAATGCTATACTTGCTTGTCGGGTTTACTACAAATTGCTCTCTATTCCCGGTTATAAGGCATACCACATTTACCATTCTCAGCTATTCGCTCATTCTCTGTTATGCCTAAGTTACCCTAAATCAATGTGTGATAATGAAGATAATTATTTTAACAAGAAAGAACTGACCCATGAAGTAAATTCTGTCATAAAAGAATTAGATAACTATGTAAGTGATCTTAGGGCTATCGTCCACGACTTGCACCTAGGCCCAACAGATATGAACTTTGAAGATATTTTAAGTAACTTAGTGGATATCACAGGAGGAGCTATTGTTAACAAACTGCACATAGGTATGTAAAATCCTTACTAATAAAATATAATATAAATAAATGTAAAAGTGTGTTTGTTTATGTGGCCTTCAATCATGTATTAAATTATCAGAGCCACTTTGAATAGCTGCATTTTAATGTGCAGAATATGTTTCATATTTGAGCTATCAGCAGGATGTGAATAATTGTGACACACATATTAAATAACATTTATTAATATGAATTGTACACCAACCAGTATATATTTACTTATTCATTTTGTTTTATGTTACAGTGTTATGGGTAATTTTATCACCTGAAATAAACGAATTATTATTATTATAACCTTCTTTCAGACAAAATTGAATTGGGAAAAATTTCTAGAGTAATATATGAAATTATAGATGTTCTCATATGTGAAGCAAATGGAAACCCAAGTTCTGCAGCTATAAAATTACTATTCAAATGTTTACTTCCCAAATTCATTGCTGCATCTCTGGACACACGTAATGCTAATGTAAGTTGTTAAAGTTTAACTGTACTTGCCTTATATTTAAGTATTAAATGTTACTTCCCCCTCCATCCAACCATCAAACCTTACAAGTCCAACCATCACATCTAACACTCACCGCTCCAGAGTCACACGCCTCAGGAAACAGTTCCTGAGGCAGTGTGGCTCTGGAGCAGTGAGTGAGACAGCTCAGTTATACCATAGATCTATAGTACAGTAACTGGGTGTTAGTTTGCAGTACTAGACATTAAATTAGGTTGCTCATCTAATACCTTTAAAATTTAGTATGCAGGGGAAAAATTTCTAGAGTAATATATGAAATTATAGATGTTCTCATATGTGAAGCAAATGGAAACCCAAGTTCTGCAGCTATAAAATTACTATTCAAATGTTTACTTCCCAAATTCATTGCTGCATCTCTGGACACACGTAATGCTAATGTAAGTTGTTAAAGTTTAACTGTACTTGTCTTATATTTAAGTATTAAATGTTACTTCCCCCTCCATCCTGCAACACACGCCTTTTACAGGTAGATTACTTAATTTGTTTAAAAGTTTTAACCTGGAAAATGTTTTTGTTGAACCTACGAGAATAACTGCTAATTCAGCTACTTGTATTGATAACATCTTCTGTGATTGTAAAATTATCCAAAAATCGATTATCACTTATTTAAGATCTGATCATTGCGGACAAATGATATCTATTCCGAGCAGTGAGCAGAATACAACAAAAGTAGTAAAATATAGGCCAGTTACCACAAAAAAAGTAAGGCAATTTAAACAAAATATCGCAGCTGCATTGCCGACGCTTGATATTGCACAGGGTGGTCCGGATGAAATTTATAGTGAGTTTTTTGATCTTTTAAACTCTCAATTTAACTCTATCTTTAAGGTAATAGACAAAAGATTATTTAAAAATTTAAAATTTAGTGATTGGGCAACTGTTGGCATCTATAAAAGTAGAAATAAGCTGTTTGACTTGTATGCAGAAAAACGATATAATTATACCCCCGCGTTTATAGAATATGTAAGAAATTACTCCAAATTGTTTAGAAACGTGTGCATACAAGCAAAGTCACTTCACATAAAACAAAAAATTGTCAATTCAGATAATAAAATAAAAGCAGTATGGGACATTATTGGTGATGAAATGGGTAAGAACAAGATGCATTATAATAAACTGGAGCTTAAACTTAATAACCTTGTAATTGACTCCTATATAGAAATTGCAAATACATTTGAGAACTTTTTCAAAAATATACCAGTAACCACGACCAGTTCTCTAAATTCCTCGCCAACAGAAGCCTGTAATCTTCTAAGAAGCAATGTCTCTGAGTGCAATAAACTATTTAGGTTTGAACACGTTACCCCATATGATATTATCAAAACATTTAAATCATTGCAAAATAAAAAAACAGGAGATCTATGGGGAATATCAGTTAAATTAATTCACAATATCATTGATATTATTGCGCCTTATCTTGCTTTAATTTTTAATAAATCTGTAGATACTGGATCTTTTCCAGACCTAATGAAATGTAGCAAATTAATACCTCTTTATAAATCGGGAAGCAAATTTGACCCGAATAACTACAGACCAATTTCAATTTTGCCAACTCTCAGCAAGATTTTCGAAAAAATAATGTTCAACCAACTGCTTCTACACTTTAACTTAAATAAACTTCTTCACCCTGAGCAGTACGGTTTTACTAAGGGTCGATCAACAACCGATGCAGCCGTAACGCTGTTACAACACATTTTCGATGCATGGAATAACTCACAGAATGCCATTGGTATTTTTTGTGATTTATCAAAAGCCTTCGACTGCGTTGATCACAAGACCCTCTTACTTAGGGCCATTTTTTTGATCCGTAGTAATAGTAGAGTTGACCATTTGTCAAATTGACTATAGTTAAGACACTAACTAATGGTTAAACCAAAGTTTCGTTTTTTGATCGTCATTTTAACTATAGTAAGTATTAACCAATGGTTAAAGTATTGCCATTGCTATTAACATTGACTTACCTAGGGTAAAGTCATTTTTCGTAGGGAGTCGTTATTTTCTTATGGGAATATTTGTAGGTCCGATTGCATTTTGGCCATTTGCCGTGGCATTTATGTCAAATTCATGTGAATTTTGTTTTGTGTGAATCAATTGTGCAGTTAAATACATAGTATTTGATTCTAAGCGAAACTACCATGTTTGAGAGTAGTTTTTAACTTTTTATCATAATTTAATTCGATGTATAAAGATCGTAAACATTTTATTTCTAGATTCCTCCTCATAAACTTTCACATTAATTTATTATATTAGTAGGAAAGGAAGATACTCAATTATTTTGTGTATAGGCAAAACCTATCTACTTATGGATTACCCAATAATCACAAGCAAAAAAAAAACTGATTATGCATGTAACCAACAAAAAGATGCAGCCTGACGATCTCTGGCCGATAATTTCAATTCCGACACAGTTAGATATCGAACTATAAAACAACTACAATTTAACAACATGAATAAACTCAGTAGCAAGGAAGTTTGATAAATCATCCCAATGCTCCAGCGGCGAGTTACGTGGTTATTAACCTTAGGGCTTAGGTCTTAGGTCTTAGATCTTCTCATCAGGACTACGTAGTATAACTAACCGACCGTAACTAGTTCATCTTAAGATGAACTCTCCGACATGTTAAAGTATCGGGTTATTTTTAAATTCATCATTAAATGGGCCAAAACACTGAATTTATCCCAATTTCAACAAATTGAGAAAAGACAAAACTAATAATATTATCTTGCGTCGAGGACAGATGGTCAATGGACCCAAATAAAACAAAAGAACAGATGTTCTTCCAAAAGTTAACTATTCGTTACTTGCTAAACCCTCGAGACTGCTGTGGTTAAATATTTTAACTATTTGTTACTTTTTCAACCATTAGTTAAGCTAACTATGAGTCAAAAAACGTATTTTATAGAAATTTAACAATTTGTTGCAATTTTTAACTAATGGTTGCCTTAACTACGGATCAAAAAACTGGCCCTTAAACTGAGCCACTATGGTATTAAAGATATTGCACTTAGGGCCAGTTTTTTGATCCGTAGTTAAGGCGACCATTAGTTAAAAATTGCAACAAATTGTTAAATTTCTATAAAATACGTTTTTTGACTCATAGTTAGCTTAACTAATGGTTGAAAAAGTAACAAATAGTTAAAATATTTAACCACAGCAGTCTCGAGGGTTTAGCAAGTAACGAATAGTTAACTTTTGGAAGAACATCTGTTCTTTTGTTTTATTGGGTCCATTGACCATCTGTCCTCGACGCAAGATAATATTATTAGTTTTTGTCTTTTCTCAATTTGTTGAAATTGCGATAAATTCAGTATTTTGGCCTATTTAATGATGAATTTAAAAATAGAGTCGGAGAGTTCATCTTATGATGAACTAGTTACGGTCGGTTAGTTATACTACGTAGTCCTGATGAGAAGATCTAAGACCTAAGCCCTAAGGTTGATAACCACGTACCTCGCCGCTGGAGCATTGGGATGATTTATCAAACTTCCTTGCTACTGAGTTTATTCATGTTGTTAAATTGTAGTTGTTTTATAGTTCGATATCTAACTGTGTCGGAATTGAAATTATCGGCCAGAGATCGCCAGGCTGCATCTTTTTGTTGGTTACATGCATAATCAGTTTTTTTTGCTTGTGATTATTGGGTAATCCATTAGTAGATAGGTTTTGTCTATACACAAAATAATTGAGTATCTTCCTTTCCTAGTAATATAATAAATTAATGTGAAAGTTCATGAGGAGGAATCTAGAAATAAAATGTTACGATCTTTATAAATCGAATTAAGTTATGATAAAAAGTTAAAAACTACTCTCAAACATGGTAGTTTCGCTTAGAATCAAATACTATGTAGGTATTTAACTGCACAATTGATTCACACAAAACAAAATTCACACGAATTTGACATAAATGCCACGACAAATGGCCAAAATGCAATCGGATCTACAAATATTCCCATAAGAAAATAACGACTCCCTACGAAAAATGACTTTACCCTAGGTAAGTCAATGTTAATAGCAATGGCAATACTTTAACCATTGGTTAATACTTACTATAGTTAAAATGACGATCAAAAAACGAAACTTTGGTTTAACCATTAGTTAGTGTCTTAACTATAGTCAATTTGACAAATGGTCAACTCTACTATTACTACGGATCAAAAAACTGGCCCTTAGCCTCATTGCGTCTTATCTAAGGGATCGTGTTCAAAGAGTGTGTGTCAATGATGTAAAATCATCCGGATCAGCCTCAGTAATGGGTGTACCCCAGGGTTCTATTCTAGGTCCATTCATGTTTTTGATTTACATAAACGATTTACCATATTTTGTCCAAAATACTTGCGATATTGTACTATTTGCTGATGATACGTCTTTGATTTTCAAAGTCGATAGGAAAAAAGACAATTTTGACGATGTAAATAATGCATTATCTCAAGTTTCTGAATGGTTTACGGCAAATAATCTACTTTTAAATGCTAAAAAAACAAAGTGTGTTGAGTTTTTATTGCCTAACACCAGAACTGTCAGTAAAAATTTAAAGATAAGTAATGAATCCTTGAAAACAGAGGACTCCACAGTGTTCTTGGGATTAACCCTGGACTCAAAGCTGCAATGGGGCACCCATATAGCAGTACTTGCTGGCAAGCTCAGCTCTGCTGCTTACGCTGTTAGGAAGATTCGACAGATAACTGACATAGAAACTGCAAAAATTGTTTATTTTGCATATTTCCATAGTATTATGTCATACGGAATCTTAGTATGGGGTAAAGCGGCCGATATTGGAAAAAATTTTGTATTGCAGAAGAGGGCGATTCGCGCAATCTATAATTTAAAGCCGCGGGATTCGCTTCGAGAAAAATTTAAAGAAATAGGCATTCTTACAGTAGCTTCACAATATATTTATAACAATATAATATTTGTCAGACAAAACATTGTGAATTACAAAAAAAAGGGTGAATTACGAGATAGGCAGGTTAGAGATCCAAATAGGCTCGTGATTCCTCGACTGCGCCTCAAGAGGGTCCGAAAGACATTTGTGGGAATGGGCGTGACGTTCTATAATAAAATTCCACAGTCGATCTTGGACTTGCCTTTACACAAGTTTAAGAAATCGATTAAAACTACGCTCATGAAAAAAAGCATATTATACGATTGAAGACTATATAAATGACAAAAAAGCGTGGATGTAGTTCGTTCCAGCGATTCATGAGACAGTAGGTAATGATTAACCTGTATAATTGTATATCAAAATAATTCTATTCTATTCAGAGTTTCCACTTTATTTGTGTACAAGTCATATTTTAAAATGAGTATTTGATTTGAATATTAGTTTCAATTCGATGCCTTAAGATGGGTAGCCTAAGTATGTCACACTCTCTTTAACATTTCTGCGGTGGTGTCGTGTGATGCGGGTTGTTGCGTTCCCTAAAATATGGTTGAGCGAAGCAATGGCTGGGTCATGCGTCATGCTCGTGAACGGGTGCCACCAGCGGCAATGGGGCTACTTTCTGTCTGCCCGTCTTGACATGTGTTGAATTATAATTAGAAATAATTACGTATGCTTTTGTGGACCTTTCCCTCATTGTGGAAACTCTGCATACATAGAATATCTGTGAAGTATATTGTAAAAGTATTTTGAAAAGAGCAACTGCCGAGTTTCTTGCTGGTTCTTCTCGGCAGGAACGGCATTCCGAACCAGTGGTAGACTCATTGACGATTCAAAAGTACTTGTAAAAGTTTATTTGAATAAAAAACATTTCTATTCTATTCTATTCTATTCTATTCATCCAACCATCAAACCTTACAAATCCAACCATCACATCTAACACTCACCGCTCCAGAGTCACACGCCTCAGGAAACAGTTCCTGAGGCAGTGTGGCTCTGGAGCAGTGAGTGAGACAGCTCAGTTATACCATAGATCTATAGTACAGTAACTGGGTGTTAGTTTGCAGTACTAGACATTAAATTAGGTTGCTCATCTAATACCTTTAAAATTTAGTATGCAGGGTTTTTCGAGGGCGATAAATCAATCTAACTAGGTTTCATTTTAAAAAAAACGTCGTTTCATCCATGTGTTCAGGCAATGAAAAACCCCTTACAATATCATTAGAATACGAAGGTAAAGGTCGCCATAATCTATAAAGTTCCTATAGCTCAGTTAGGAAATCGGGTGGTCCCGAAACCAGAAGACTCCAGTTCGAGTCCAGATGATTATATTTTCCCCTATGAATTTTGTTATTATTATTTTAATTTATTTTTAAATATACTAGTGGTTCGCCCCGAACTGAGACCTCGCGGTAACGGTATCCCATGATTATTCATTCAATCGATACATGACGACCAAAACTGACATTATTATTATGCCCGTTTTCACCAAACATACCTAAATCATCCCCTATGTAGGAGTCTCTTTA
This sequence comes from Oeneis ivallda, assembly GCA_029955525.1. Classification (NCBI taxonomy): domain Eukaryota; kingdom Metazoa; phylum Arthropoda; class Insecta; order Lepidoptera; family Nymphalidae; genus Oeneis; species Oeneis ivallda. The sequence continues at coordinate 15,412,997 of JARPMR010000010.1, forward strand.
CTTAGGTAGCTCCAAAACACAATCCTAAGTCTTAACATCCGTCCCAATGTCCTTTTAGGTGTCCCGTACAGGATCGTGATAAAGATGTTGACAGTAATCATCACCTAACTTATCATAGGTAGCCCGTAAAGGTTAGGGAACGTCAGTGAAAACATTGAATTATTATGTAGGTACTAACGAGTGAAAACGGGTTAGGGGCATCTGTACAAATCGTCATCTATCGACGCGAATAGAAAATATACAAAATGCAGCAATTAATAGATAGTTTATTGAAGTTTGATATTTAACTAAATAATATGTTATTATATTATGTACCTAAATAATAATGCTCGACGCAAAACTGTTTTTGGGATAGATCGTAGTCGTAACTCCTACGAGTAGTTCGATGGAATAGTTAATGACTGCGCCATCTATTAGCATTATTGTGAAGCTATGTGAAATTTACTGATGCTCATTAAAAATTAAATAATATCGTTTCTATAAAATATTCATATAATTTTAGTATTTGTTGTTCAAGTACAGGATACAAGTGAAGTAAGAAAATAAGTAGAACTTGAAAATATATAGCCAATTTTCCCAGAGAGCGTCTTCAAGCGAGCGTATTAAATCGCCACTTTGAAAGCCCCCCATTTCGTCAATATTAGGAAAAAAATTAAAAAAAAAATACGTTTGTATTCTGTTCCAAATTGTCTTTAAAATGATACACAGAAAACCTTTAACCCATTTCCGGCTGGAGGCCATCGGTTTACATATTATATCTAAATTTGAAGTAATTACGTTCAGTAATTCAAAAGTTATAAGGCTCTGACAGACGGACGGACGGACGGACGGACGGACAAGTGCAAATCGCTCTAGTAAACTCAGAGACCTCGCTTCGCTCGGTCAAATAATTTCCAAAAAACACGAATAACGGAGCAAAGCTCGGTCACCCAGATAGTCAAATAATTATATGATGAAGTCTTCTCTAAAAGTCTGCTCCCTCATTCCTGATAAAACCCCTTAAAATATCTTCACCCACTATCAGGTGTGGTCATATATTAAAAACTAAAAAAAATTAAGATATAGAAGAGATTGAAAGATGATTGAATACAGTTTCAAGTGAGAATCTACCGACTACCATTTAATTGAGGGCTGAGGCAGTTCCAAAGGTTGTGTAGTACTCCATTTAAATGAAATGGTACCTGATGTAATAGTGTAGTGAACTAGGGAGTAATGTAATAGTGTGGTGGGAGGGATGCTAGTTGACATAATACTATTGGCAAGAAAAGGTTAGAATTATTTTGCTATAATCCGCCAACAGAAAAAATCTGTATGGGCAAACATGTATTTAGTAACAAGCACCGCTCACCTTTCCAAGCAAGCAATGCCACCAACACTCACATGCACCACCACACAAGACTTTTACACTAATTTTAATTAAATTAATTTACAGTAATTTCAATTAAATTAAGTTACACTAATTTCAATTAAATTAGTGTATAAGTCTTGTGTGGTGGTGCATTTTTTTTATTTTTTTATTTGAATAACAAAATTTACAAAAAAAAAATATTACAAACAATGTAGCCATCCTCATGAAACTTGAGTGTTTATGTGAGGATGGCGAGTACGCTTATTCTTAAAATAGTGTATTTTTACATTGCAACCCAAGCGGAAGAAGCACTTCCTAGAGAACACCGCCATGAAAATCAGCATCCATTTCCAGGAAGTGCCTCTTACACCTCCCTAAGAATGCTTTTTTGTTGCCACTGGCATCTCCGAGCGAAGGCGGCAAGTTGTTAAGCAATTTGGGCAATATATATATGTCCAGTGCCTTTTCCCATACAAATTGCGAGTTTTAGGCAACTCAAATCTCTTATAATTTTTTAATTTGCGCAGACCGTCATTACGCACTTTGCCCCGTAGTTTTTGCATGTTCGGGTATTCATCCTTAAGAATCTCCATTCTTTCTTTACCCTGCACTGGCAGTAATTTACAGAATTTAAACAATTCTTCGTAGTTATTAGTGTATTTTATTTAAATTTTTACGGGTACAATCGTTTTAATTATTTTTAGTTGTAGTTTATATATGCGTTCCAGATAAGTTTTGAACGTTCTACCATAGCTTCCTAAACCGTAGTCAATAATCGAATCTGCCAGTGCTAGGTAAAGTAATCTTAGCGTCCTATAAGGAAGTTTATATTTCAATATGTAAAACTTGCTAAGGATAGCTCTTAATTTATTACAAATGTGGGTTATATGAGGTTCCCAGTTAAAGCGATAATCGATTTTGAGGCCGATATACATATGTTCATATACCATTTTGATAGGTGGACAGTTACAATTGTTTATGTGGTCATGCAGGCAGTCGTGCTTATGAGCAATTATAGAAGTTTTATGATTTGCTTTATTATGCGCAGTATGTATATGCATTGCTTTCGTTTTTTTAGTGTTTATAACTAGTCCTACGTCATGAGCCCATTTACATAAGGTGTCAAAATTAGCTTGCATCATACGCTCGGCCACCTGTATGTCCTTATTTGCTACAATGAGGCATGTGTCATCTGCGAATTGATACACTGATCCCTCCTTAAACAAGTTACACATCTCATTCACGTACATTAAATATTCGCTAGGTCCAAGTATCGATCCCTGGGCTGTTCCTTTACTCGTTTTTATTCCCTCACTACACTAGCGGCACGCTATGATGGCCGGTTTGACGTTTGTCCGCTCATGAAGTTCCGTATTAATTGATAACGACTTTGAAGGAAATAATTGTATTACTTTATTGACGATAGTGATGTGCAGAGATTCATAAATTTTATCGAATGTAGTTTTAGGTTTAGGACTCAAAATTTATTTATTAAATTGATTTCTAAAATGTATACAAGTGTAGAAAAATCAGTTTGCACCATTTAAGGGGTGAATGTACTTGTGAATATGAACAATTTTCACTATGTGGACAAACCTCTGAAATCGCAAAAAAATATCAGCTGTTTCATACAAAAGGTAAAATTTTTATTTTTATATGATATATACCACAACTCGGCATTTGGTTTTCTAAATTGAAAATTTTTAAAAATGGAATCTAATACGATCGTCACATAGGATCGCTGGCTAGCACAACTACTACCTCCGGCAAACTCGAGTGTACCTCACTGTACCTCAAGCTCATTCGTCGGTGAGCGCTCAAACGCGTAACACGTACCTACACACTTATGATATAAATTGAGTCATAAAGGAGACATAAGCGAAACTCAAAATGACTAAATGTGATAAGTGTAATAAAGTTATCAGCAAAAACAAACCTGGATTAGAGTGCAGGCGTTGTGAAAAAATAGTGCACCTTACAACCACGTGTACGGAGTTAACGAACAAACAGCTGTCAGCGGTTCGTGCCTCAGATAACTTGGAATGGACATGCCAAGAGTGCCACGAGATATCACCAAAACGCCACTCAGTTGTTATTCCCGGTGATAATGAGGAGGATGACGATAAAAATCAGGAGGTACCAGAGCTTAAAATTGACATTAAACAACTTTTAGCAGACATCTCGAGGGAAATGGAGAAAACTATAAAACGCGAGATGAAAGAGCTGAGTCAATCACTGCAATTTCATAGCGAAAAAATGGACGAGGTAATCGAGACCTTAGAGGCATGCAAAGGTACTATTAATGACCTAAAGAAGAGAAACATCGAGCTTGCAAACAGAAATAGTAACTTAGAAATGAGGGTAGGTGCACTAGAACAAAGATTACAGGAAAAGGAGCAGAGAGAACTTTCTAACTATGTTGAAATATGCAATGTGCCACAATTGGATGACGAAAACACATTGCAACTTGCTCAACAAGTAGCAGTAAAACTCAAGCAACAAGCCGAAGACATAAAACAAGTAATCCGCCTTCCTGGCAAGAAGGACAGCTCGGGTCCCCTACAGGTGCAACTGAAATCAGAACAACTTCAAACCTCATGGCTACAAGCCTCAAAGGCAAATGATTATAAAATAAAGGCGATGGACATCGTTCCTGCAACTCAAAATAGTAAACTAGTGTATCTTAGAGAATCCCTCACACCCTACAATAAATACTTGCTGTGGTTTACCAAAAATGAGTTGGGTAGTACCTATAAATATATTTGGGTCAAAAAAGGGATCATACGTGCACGCAAAGATGGCGAAAACGAAAGAGCGGTTATTATTCGGTCAAGCGAAGAAGTGAAAAACTTAAAATAATTCGCATAGGTACTTATTGCATAGGTATTTTTATTAATTGCTCTCCATTCGTAAAATGAATATGAATCTAGATAGCTGTAAGGATGATATTGTGGAAATATCGGATTGTGTAAACTTTCAAAACTTTGTAAACTGTATACCTGACAGAATAAATCTTTTATGTATTCATGTAAACATTAGGTCCATAATTAAAAATTTTGCATCGCTTGAGCAGTGCATTCAGATTTGCTCAAAAACTCCTGATGTCATCATTGTCACAGAAGCTAACATATCTGTCTCGCTAAGTTCATTATATAACTTACAAGGCTATGAAATGCACACAGAGCTGCGTATGGGGCGCAAAGGAGGTGGCATAATAATGTATATTAAGAAAAAACATAAGTTTACTGCTGAAACTTATAAACCAAAACAATTTGAACTCCTCTTTGGCCAGATCACCACTCCTATGGGCTACACCGCAACTTTGTGTGCTATATATAGACCGCCTAGCTATAGCAAGCACCTCTTTATCACTGAACTTGACACATTTCTAAATAAAATCGACGGTAACAAAGACATACTTGTATTAGGAGACATCAATTTAGACTTGAAATCTAACTGCCCCGTGAAACATAAATATAGCACTGTTATGTATAATCACGGACTTGTGTGCGGGATCTCTGATTATACGCGGATAGAATTAAGAAACAACAAGCTTAGCAAGTCGTGTATTGATCACATATACGCTAGATCCCGCTCTCAAGACGTGTACACGGCAGCGCTCGGAACTACTCTGGCAGACCACCGCGCTATAGCCCTCGCATGTATCGGCACACAGCAGCTACAGGATGTTTCGAAATATAAAATCATATACGACACTAAAATCCTCAGAAAATGTCTCGAAGAAATAGATTGGAAACCGATTCAACATTTAATATGCCCTTACAAAATATATAACATTATAATACAGAACATTAAACTTTGCTACAAAAAATCTGAAATAGAAGTAAAAATTCCTAATAGCTGTACACGTACGAATAAGTTAATTATGAATAATAGAATTAAAAAAGCGTGTACCCATAGAGATAATCTCTTTATGGAGTGGATAAAAGACCCAGGCGATAAAATTTTGAAAAGTAAATACAATAAATCCAGAAACTATGCCAATAAATTAATAACTAAATACAAGGACACCCAAATAAAAACAAGAATTATTAAAAATAAAAAAGACCCTAAAATGTTGTGGCAAATACTTAACGAATTAACAGGCAGAAAAAAAACTCCCTTAGACGAAGTTATATTAAATGCACTACAAAATCATCAAACTAATATCAAAGATATTGTTCAAAACTTTGCAGCCAAATTCCGAGAAAATGTTAAAAATATTTTACCAAATTGTAACACTCCACTCTTACAAAAATCTATGTATGCCGCGCCATCTAACGTTTCACTCCGATTCCAAAAAGCTACACCTGCCTCGGTACTAAAAATAATAAAATCATTAAGGCATGATAAGGCACCAGGTATCGATAGTGTAAGAGCAGTTGACCTAAAATCAATAGACGATAAGATATCACCAGCTTTAACAAAACTGATCAATGAAACCCTTCGAACAGGAAATTATCCAGCCAAATTAAAAACAGGTATTGTTAGGCCTATACACAAGATGGGAAGTCGAAAAGAATACGACAACTATCGACCCATAACGATTCTACCTACGATTGATAAAATTATCGAAAAATATATTGGTAATCAAATATCTAAATTTTACATCGATAATAATATAATAAATAATACACAATATGGATTTCAGCCTAAAAAAAGTACTACACAACTGCTTTCTAACTTCACTAACACTATCTTTAAGCATTTAAACGACAAAAAACATGTATTAATTGTCTTCATAGACTATAGTAAGGCATTTGATACACTAAGGCATGACGTGCTGGTGGAAAAACTGAATGACTGCGGTGTAAGAGGGCCCTTAAACAACTGGTGTCAAAACTACTTAAAAGACCGGTCATACCAAGTTAAAGTTGAAAACGAATACAGTCACAGAGTGTATATCTCAGAAGGAACAGCTCAAGGATCAGTCCTGGGACCATTACACTACATTACTTATGTCAATGATGTCACTAACTTAATCAAAAAATGTGAGATCTATCAATTTGCTGACGACACATGCCTAATTGCGGCGGATGCAGACATAAATACAGCGCTCACAAAATTGCAAACAGATTTTACATTATTATCAAAATGGTCCCATGACGCAGGCCTTGTACTGAATGCAAGCAAAACGAAACTAATGTATATCAGTTCTAGCCAAAATAGAAGCAAGGTAATTCCAAACCTTATTGCTCATCACCATGCATGTCTACATGCAAACTTAAATCGATGTACATGTAGTCCTGTCGAATTAGTTAGTTACCATAAATATCTGGGTGTTGTAATAGATGACCGCCTTAAATGGACAGAACATATCAACAAAGTGTGTGATAAGTTAAGATGCATGTTGGCAAAATTTACTCTTATTAAGAATAAAATCCCATACCATATACGCCTATCACTATATAAAGCACTTGCGGAATCAACTATATCGTACGGGCTTAGTAGTTACGGCAGAACGTGTAAAACACATTTAGATACCATATACTATCTTCAAATTCGTTTGCTAAAAACCATTGTACCACAGAAAATCAAAAATAAATACAAAGGTAACTACCATAATCTCTTCTCGTATTGCAAGATTATCCCAATACATGATAAAGTTAGGTACATAATAATATTAGAAAACTTTTTTAATAAACATTTACAAAAATTAATAAAGTACGGGATAGAAACACGTAGTGCATCTAACCCCAAATTTATGATTCCTAGAGCTAACAACTTGTATGGTAGGCAGACCCTAGAATGCCTGGTACCGAAATTATTGAACAGCTTGCCATACAAGTTGAGGCAAGACATTAAGTCGAACAACATTAAGGGCAAACTCAAATCCTTTTTCCTACAAAATTTGTAAACTGCAAAGTAAAAAAAAAAAAAAAAAATAATAACGTGAAATTGAAACATCCTTTATAAACTTCATTCAAACGTTGAGCTGTAGTTACTCGTGTGGCTGTATGACTGGTAGGCGAAACCGGTTCGCCGAACCGCATTTATGTGTCTCATATGTAATTATCTTTGTTATCTGTTACCTACCCTTAATATTATTTTTTTTTTTTTGTTTATACCTTTTTCTTTTTTAAGTATACATACCCAATGTGTCTTTAAATTTAGTCTGTAAGTTTAGTTTAGTTTAGTTATAAGTTTAGTTTATTTAATAATCTTAATAAGATTTAGAAACATGTACATAAATTCTACTATAGAATTTCCGAGCGCTCTGCGACGAATGACGGTGTACGGGTAAACCCGATTGGGTTTTTGTGACACCGGATAGTTTGTTAAATTGTAATCTTAAAATGTATTTTTATATTTAAAAAAACAAAAAAAAAACTCGCGTCAATGCTCAATGCAAAACAAAGCAGTTTCGAATTGACGTTGCTTCGAAAAGTATAAACTGTCAGTGCAATGCGATTGTGATATAGTTTTGACCTGGCTTTGGATTTCAAATATTGATACTGCATTACTGTTGACCCTTGCTCGTTAATTTGGACTCAGTTCAAGCCCTTTGTTGTGGATTTCGTCGATATGACCGAACGTACGCAGAGAACTGTTCTAAATAGTCAGACACGTGAGTTCGTAATACGCCTTCGTAACTATTTCGATCGTGAAGCTCAAAATGGAGGGCCAATTTTACCTATAACGTCAGTGGTTGAACGCGTAGCTGATGCGCTTAATATTGGACAACGAACTGTTAGACGGATAACTAAAAAAAAATATGGCGAGACTGGCACAGAAGAAATAAACTTCACACACCAAAAAAGAGAAAACGAGCAAAACCAGTCGTAGGCATCGATAGCTTTGATGCCGATGCTATCCGAAGACATGTTTACGGCTACTATTTACAGAAGGAGTATCCAACAAGAAAAAAGTTGGTGCATTCACTGAAGGAAGCTGGATTATTCTTCGGTGGGGAAAGTTCTTTAACGAAGATTTTGAAGACCATTGGATTTCGATACAAAAAATGTAACAAACGCAAAATATTGATGGAAAGATTTGATATAGCGATGGCAAGGTATACTTTTTTACGGCAAGTGAAAGAAATCAAAAATTGGCAAAATGTTGTGTTCTTAGATGAAACATGGCTTAATGCTAACCATACTGTAGGCCGTTCTTGGAACGATGACACAGCAGCATCTACTTCCAAAGTTCCTGTAGGAAAAGGATCGCGACTTATAATTTGTCACGCCGGAACCATCAACGGGTTTGTCGAAGGTTCTCTCATGGCTTTTGCGTCAAAAACCACTGGAGACTATCATGAAGACATGAATGGAGAAAAGTTTACTGAATGGTTTACCTCAATGTTGTGTAGCCTCCCTGAACCATCTATTATAATTATGGACAACGCCCCATACCACTCGATGCAAATTGACAAGCCACCTGCCCAATCCCAAAAGAAAGCTGATATCGTCGCATGGCTTCGTAAAAATGGCGTAGATGCAAACATGAATATGTTAAAAGCGGAATTAGTACGTCTTTTAAAAGAAAACAAACCAACCAAGATCCGATACGTCATTGACGAAATAGCATTAGAACATGGGCACAGAGTTATACGGTTACCGCCTTACCATTGTGAGTATAATGCGATTGAGTTGGTGTGGGCTCAAATTAAGGGATATGCTGCAAGACACAATACAGAACCCCCATTTACCACAAAAAAAATGCTAAAATTATTAGAAGAAGCTTGTGAACATGTGACTAAAGGAGACTGGGAAAAGGTTGTGAATAGAACTGTTAAATTAATAAGGGAAGATTATGAAAGAGATGTGAAAATAGATAATATTATAGACAACGAACATATAATTATTAATGTAGGTGATGATAGCAGTGACGACAGTGAAAATAGTAGTATGGACGAATCTGATTAATTATGGCCTTTTGTGGCACCTTTTTTGGTATCTTTTGTATTCATATGTTTCTTGTGTGCATATAAAGTATGTATATTCATTTTCATTCAAATATTCAGTTCGTTCAAATAAATTAAATAAACATATACATTTTTGTTTTATTAAACCTATTTAATCAGGTACAAAAACAAAACTTAATTGTTTTTTGTTCGAGAATAAATTGACATTCCACATCACTATTGTAATGTGTCAAACCGGCCATCATAGCGTGCCGCTAGTGTAGTAGTATCATCAGAGGCGGCTCTAGCCCATGTGGCGCCCGTGTGCAATCAATACCTTGGCGCCCTCTAGTAGGCGCGCAGTCAAAATCAAGACTTAGGATTTCGCTAGCTATTTTTGATGAGCTCTGACCCCGGTGAAAGTCGCAATTATTATGGTAGCTAGTAACCAATCTTACCTTTTATATAATTTTAGTCAAAAGAAAAGCCGATTTACACGTTTACTCAAACATTAAAAAAAATCCTTAATTGCGCCAAGGCTTATTTCGCAAAACACAAATTGCGTACACGCGCCTTTGGAAATGCCGTGCGCTTCCCTGGCAATTTGAATTTTGGGTAGTTCTATAAACTAAGGAATTTTCGGCGACTCAGCTAAAATATCGTGAAAAATTTGTAACAAACTAATTTATATGTATAACATGCTGTACAACATACCTATGTCTAATTGTCACTGAAAATAATTTAAAAATTAAATTATTTTATTAACGAAATTGCTATTCAAAGTGCCAAATCCTCAGGATCCTGCTGTGTCCCTCAAACAAAATCTAATCAAAAATAAAAGTGTTATGTGATTTATTTACGATGACATTGAGGCCATAAAGTAAACTTAAATAAAAAAGTACCTACATAATATTTTTTCTCGCCTGGGAGACATATTATTATTTTATTGACCCAAAAATATTATGAAATCCCTTTCTGGAATTTGTCCCAACGGTTTCATATCAGGATCCTGTTCAATGTTAAATAAGCGAATATTCAATATACTATTCACCGAGCTATGTTCACGCTTAGCTAAGTCAATTGGACCTACTAAAGAGGCTAAGAATACCACCTAACTTTTTGCACCTAGCGTATTGTTTAGTCAGTCTAGCAAAATTGGCAGAGGAAATCGCGTCGTAATCGGTCAAGTTCGCAGAATCTTGGTAAGGTTAGGTACTTACGAAATAAATATATAATATGGTAATTTTAGCGTTTTGATATTGATGTGTAATTTGCCTAAACGAAGGCTTAGTTCTGCTTAATTTTGATTGAATGTTGTTTATTCGATGCTATTAATTTTATTCAAAAATTCTCAGGAAACTGGTCTGAGGATTCTGTCAAATTGACACTTAATGTCGTTATAAAAATTCTTTTCAAAAAACCGACTTCTAACGCCACTACAAAGTATAAAAATAATTTTAGTTTGTCCACGTTTGTTGAAGTCGGGCGGGCCTAAATACAAACTATGAAACCGATGCGCGACGCTACACAATATGAGAGACTCGTTTGTAGAAGTCGAGCGAGCATCGCGAGTCGGTTTCATAGTTTGTATTTTAGGCCCCCCGACTTCAACAAACGTGGACAAACTAAAATTATTTTTATACTTTGTAGTGGCGTTAGAAGTCGGTTTTTTGAAAAGAATTTTTATTTTAAGCTTTTAAGTGTAGTATCCTATGATTGGGGAGCTAGGACCTGGAGCTCCATGATGTAGTCCATACTTGTTACCTACAATAATAATTCGTAATCGACATTTCCTAAATCTCTTTATTTTAGGTGAATAATATCCCTGCAGCATCAGGCTTGAGGAGTTGAAGGTTAACATTTTTATGGAACCATTTCGCAAACATCCTCTGTCGATTAAAAAAAAAATCACGCGAATCGGTCCAGTAATCCCGGAGAAATCGGTGGACATACATAGAAAAAAAAAAAAAAAAGATACCGGCCGAATTGAGAACCTCCTCCTTTTTGGAAGTCGGTTAAAAATTAGTCCAAGACTGGTTTAATAGAATTAGTATATAAACCAGAAAAAATCCCTAATTTTCGTTGTTGTTCGAGATACTTGAACTCTTGCAAATTAATAAAAGCAAAATTAACAGAAGCATATTTTTTTTCTGAAATAAATAATAAATATTGGTGTTGATTTTCGTTTTTTCCCGTTTCCTGGCGCTTGATTTCCTTGAAATAACCATAAATCTAAAAATTTAAAATATTTTGACCGTTCCACTTAACATATTATGCTAAAAGAAGATTCTTAATAATAGACTAGTTTTTGCAACTAGAATGTAAAAAGAATGTCGGGCCGAAATCAGACTCATTTTCGTCCTTACTTTGTAGAACTACCTGTTGCGTTACACCGCGGCTGCAGTGTAACAGCGTGTTCTTGCAGAGAGACCGGTGAAGGAATAAAGAAACACAGACTGCAGTGTCTAATGGTAGTGGCATATATTACGTATTTACAAAGATCTTATATACTAATTAATTTTATAAATAAAAGGTGGGGAAAGATGTGCTTGGATATTACGTACGTGCAAAAGTTGCTGAACTAATATTATTATAAGTTTGTTGAAATAAATTACAAGGTAATTATCGCGGAATTAAAATATGCTATGAGGTGCTCTATGGTCACGTCTCGTACGTGCCATAGATATTCCCCCCTTTAGGGAAAAAATGACGTATACATCAAAAGGGAAGAAAAACTACTACTAATTAACATTGTTGAAAACGAACTGTAGGACGAGATATGCGTCCTGAACGCGTAACCTTCTGCTGTTGAATCTCTCTGTGATCTGTTGCTATGTCACGTTTGTTGCTGTTGTTATGCTCGTCGATCTCTTCGTTCAACAGAAATGCTGGCTTGATCCGGTCTATTGATACGTTGTATTCTTTGCCGTCTCGTTCAATGGTGAAGACTTTATCGTTTCGTCTGATTACACGGAAAGGTCCCTCATACGGAGGAGTTAAAGATGGACGTAGTCTATCGCACCTCAGGAATACGTGCGTACAGTCTGACAGGCGCGGGTGGACGAAAACGTTTCGATTTCAACTCTCTCTTTGCGGAATGTTCGTGGCTCGACTTATGTTTTCTTTGATGTCTTGAACGAATTCGGGTATGTGGTCTCTGTCTTGTCGCCGAAAAAACTTGCCGGTAACCGAATAGCTGTGCCATAAACGAGTTCTGCGGCGCTATAGCCAGTATCTTGTCGATAACTGGAACGTATGCCTAATAGAACTGATGGCAATTCTTTTGTCCAATTCGCTGTGTTTGCACGAGCCCTTAATGCTGTTTTTATCGTCCTGTGTAATCTCTCAACTTTCGCGTTTGATTGTGGGTGGTAAGGTGTGGTCCGGATCTTCTCAATTCCCATTAGTTTTGCGAGACTTTTAAGTATCTCACTCTCCATTTGAAGCCCCAAATCTGACGTTAAATGGATGGGGGTCCCGTACCTGCAAATCCATCCTTCATACACCAGTCTGGCTACAGTGGTGGCTGTAATATCAGATACAGGAAAAGCTTCTGGCCATGACGTGCATCGATCGATCATCGTTACTAAATACCTTTTGTTTTGTGATGTAGGTAATGGTCCGACGATGTCAATATGTATGTGCGCAAAACGCTGTGCAGGCATAAATTTCCCGAGTGGCGATACTGTGTGCCTATGCACTTTTGATAGTTGGCATGGTAAGCACGAATCGCACCACTGGTTTATTTCTGTGTTCATGCTAGGCCAAATGTAATTTCTTCCGATTAATTTCCTTGTCGTATTTTTGCCAGGATGGCTGAAGTTATGATAGCTGTCAAAAATAGTTCTTCTAAGTTGCTTCGGAATGTATGGTCGCGTAATTCCGGTAGAAATGTCGCAATAAATCTTGCTATTTGTATTGAGTACTGCTACTCGCGTCATGTATAATGACCTATTTTGTTTGAGTTGCTGTAGCTCGATGTCACCCTCTTGGTATTTTTCTAGCTCAGAATAATCGATAACGGTGGGTAACGTGATAGTTTCCACAACTCGAGATAAGGCGTCAGCCACTACGTTGTAATTCCCGCTTACGTGCTGTATATCGGTGCTAAATTGTGATATATAATCCAAATATCTTATTCTCCTCGGAGTGTCATCTAGTGACGGCTTCTTGTCGAAGGTGTGCACCAATGGTTTGTGGTCGGGTAAAAATGCGACCTTCTATCAGTCGTCGGAAATGTTTTACCGCCATATAAATTCCGAGTAGCTCTCGATCATAAGTTGAATACTTGACTTGCGTATCCGATAAGGATTTTGAGAAATATGCAATAGGTATCCATTTTTGCTTGACCTTTTGTTGTAAAACTGCGCCGACGCATTTTAAACTAGCGTCGGTCATTATTGCGATCGGTGCGTTTTCATCAGGAAATGCTATCGTTGCAATGTCACGCAAATCTTGCTTGCATTGTTGAAAAGCACGCTCGGCCTCTGTGTTCCACTTAATCAGCGTATTGTCGTTCTTTCTTGAATTTACTAAAAATATGTTGAGTGGAGCTTGATGATTGGCGGATTGCTTGATTGCATGTCTGTAAAAGTTGACCATGCCCAGGAAACGACGAAGTTCCTTCACAGTTTTGGGTTTGGGATAATCGATGATTGCTTGAATTTTTTCTTGTGTTGGTTTCATTCCTTGGCTCGTTATATGATAACCAAGAAAATCTAGTTCTCGTTTGGCGAACTCGCATTTGTTCATGTTGATTGTAATACCATTTTGTTGCAATCTCTTGAAAACTGTTTCCAAATGATTGTAGTGTTGTTCTTCGGACTTGCTTGCGATTAATATGTCGTCGACAAAAATGAAAACGTAGTCTAAATCTCGGAATATTGAATCCATGAATCTCTGGAAGGTCTGTCCTGAATTACGTAAACCGAAAGGCATTTTTAAAAATTCGTATAAACCGATCGGTGAAACGATCGCGGTTTTCTCGGGTTCCGCTACTGGTATAGAATGATAAGCCTTCCGCACGTCGATTTTGCTAAATATGTTTTTTCCGTTTGCGATATATGTAAAATCCAGTAACCTTGGCAACGGGTATCTGTCTGGAACAGTAATCTTGTTAAGGGCGCGGTAGTCACCGCAAGGTCTCCATTCACCATTCTTCTTTTTTACCATGTGCAATGGACTGGCCCATGGGCTACTGGATGGTCTGCAAATTCCCATCTCCATCATCTCTTGAAATTCTTTTTTGGCGATTTTGTACTTGTCAGGAGGAAGTGGACGAGCTTTGGCGCATACTGGAAATCCTTCCGTGATGATGTGATGTTGAACATTGTGTTGCGTAGGTCCTTTCATTGAAGTTGGCCTTGTAATACTTTCGTATTTTTCTAGTAATTGTTTGAGAGGAGCGGATAAGTTGTAGTCGATGGAGCGGACAGACGGAATATTTACTCGTATAGAACTCATTGGTTTCTTGATTTCAGTCGTTTTGTCGATTAAAGTTTTCCCGTGTATGTCTACCAAAAGTCGGTAGTGGTCTAGGAAATCAGCTCCTAATATAGGCATCTTGACGTCGGCAATAACGAAGGTCCAGATGAATGGGCGGCGTAACCCCAAATTTAAGGTTAGGGTTTTTTCTCCATACGTATTGATAATGGTTCCGTTGGCGGCAAATAATTTCAACTCGCTTGCCTTTTTTGAGCTCTGTGATGGCTTTGAAATGACTGAAATGTTCGCCCCAGTGTCCACGAGGAATCGATAACCACTGTTAGAGTCGGTAATCGTTAGGCGATTTGAGGGAAGAATAGCACAGAGTCTCGCCGCACGCTGTGCTGAATCTAGTTTTCCGAATGTTTGTTCACCCAAGAACAGGGTTTTTCACACTTACGAGCTTTGCCTCTAAAGTTTTTATGATAGTAACAAAATTGCTTCGTTGTTCCGATCGTGAATGCAGGCGTGAACTTGACCTCGGTCTATTGTACCGAGGTTGACTAAAACTGCTACGTCGATGCATTGTTCGCGAGCGGTCATTGCGTAGCGCTGCAATTTCTAATTGCATCGTTGCAATTCGTGACGTCAGTTGGGTGATTAAATTTATGTCAGCTGATGCCGAAGACGATATGTTCGTATTGCAGCGGCTGTTCTCGTAGATGCGATCAGCCATTTCGCTCAGCTTGTCCAGTGCCAAATTTTCGGAGATCGCTAACACGGAGGTTACGGATGGAGGAAGTTGTCTCATCCATAATAAACGTAGTGTGTCGTCATTAATCTTGCCGCAGCCAGCTTCTTTCATTTTTCTTAATAGTTGGGATGGCTTTTGATCTCCCAGGTCCATCTCAGACAAAAGCTTATGGAATCGCCGATGTTCGCTTTCTTCGTAACAGCTGATGAGTCGTTCCCGGATACAGTGGTATTTGTTCTCTGAAGGCGGACTCGTTAAAATGTCGCTGACTTGATGGATGACGTCTTTGGGTAATTTTGATACGACCGCGTTGAACTTGTATTCGTCGCCTTGCTTCTGCGGAGCCACAATTGCGTCAAATTGAGAGAACCAAAGACGCGGTGAATCCGTCCAGAACTGCGGAATCCTCTCTGCTATTGAGACTGATGCCACCAAGTCTGTGCTGCCGTTGAGTTGTTCGTCTGTAGAGTTGCCAGCGCCGAAACCTTTGACAGGTGTTTGACGAGCCATGATGACGAAAAATGTGACTCACAATGATGAGGATGTCTTGATGTGTTGGCCGATCTCGTTGGTTGGTTGGACACGTTGGGTACGATCTCGTCGGATGAACGCGTCCGATGACTCGGTTGAGGATCACTGCTTCGTACGTCGGAGAGCAGAATCACGTTGAGGTTTTTTCACGGTCGGGGTCACCACTGTTGCGTTACACCGCGGCTGCAGTGTAACAGCGTGTTCTTGCAGAGAGACCGGTGAAGGAATAAAGAAACACAGACTGCAGTGTCTAATGGTAGTGGCATATATTACGTATTTACAAAGATCTTATATACTAATTAATTTTATAAATAAAAGGTGGTGAAAGATGTGCTTGGATATTACGTACGTGCAAAAGTTGCTGAACTAATATTATTATAAGTTTGTTGAAATAAATTACAAGGTAATTATCGCGGAATTAAAATATGCTATGAGGTGCTCTATGGTCACGTCTCGTACGTGCCATACTACCCTTTTATACTATTCTAATACCGGCTATATTCGCAATGATCGAATCAAAACACGTGCCGGCACGCGAATTTTTATTAAGGCTGTATTAAGGCTGATTTCACCTTGTAACAAAAGTTATAGTGTAGAGTAAAGGAGCCGCTCGTGGCGCACCTTGCTTTGCTACCGCATAAGGCGCAATTTAGACGGGGCCTCGTTTATCGTTCATCGTTGCGAAAATTTTTACGAAATGAATCGTCTTCATTCGCCATAAGGGCGAATTTAGCTTTCGAGATTTTTGATTTCATTTTCGAGGCTTCATTGAGAGTCATCGAAACTGAACCGTCTAAAGTTGTCTTTAGGGCAAAGGGCCAAAGTGCATTTTCGCAAAACATGCTCGCAAAAATTAACGATGAACGGGACACCGTCTAATTTCTGCCTTACACGGGCGCAGGGTCTTTGAGACCGTCGCTCGGCACCGCGGTGCCCGGCGGGCGCCGCGAGCGACGCATGTTCTTTGGAGGTGTCGCAAGCGGCGCTCGGCGCGGCGCCCCTTACCACCCTGCGCCCGTGTGCACCGCACACCCTGCACAATAGGTAAAGCCGCCGCTGAGTATCATCAATTTTGACATAGGTTAACCTATTTCGGTGATAGTCTTTAAACCATTCAAGGAGGGATCCCTGTATACCAGTATACCACATTTTTCCATTTTCTTATACAGCGTCTCAAATATCAATAGATCAAACGCCTTACTGAAGTCAATGAAAACAACGAGCACATGCTTTTTATCATTCATGTATTCGTTGATTTCATTGGTGAACTGGCATAAGAGTTGAGAAGTATTTCGATTTTTTTGAAAACCAAATTGTTTTTCATTAATAATATTGTGGTTATTTAAGAAGTTTTTAACTTTATCCCCGAAATACTTTTCAATTATCTTCTTGATACACGACAATATGGTTATTGGTCGATAGTTATTAAAATCCTTTTGACACCCTCCTTTATATATCGGCCGAACTAGGCCGATTTTTAGAGAATCTGGGTAGGCAGAAGTAGCGATGCATGAGTTTATAAGATGCGTCATAATCGGCGTTAATTCTCTACTCAAGCTTTTTATATCTGATGCTCTAATTTTGTCATAACCTGGCGCTTTTCTTTCATTTATGTTTTTGATTATATTATGTACTTGTTCACATGTTGCCCTTTCAAGCCTCATAGCCACTTCTGCCTCCTCCGAGCCTCCGTTCATCGTATAAAAAGGTTTACTACATGACACAGACAAGCATGAACGCATGTGAGTGGTGGTGGCATTGCTTGCTTGGGAACTTTGCTTTCTTGCTTGCTTGGGAAGGTGAGTGGTGCTTAGCTTATTACTGCATGTTTGACCATACACATTTTTTCTGTTGGCGGATTATAGCAAAATAATTCTAACCTTTTCTTGCTAATCATGAACTTCCGCTTACTTAAAAGAACAAAACCGCTCGAATTAGTGTTTAAAAGTGCATAAGTGCAGTGTCAGTGCTTGTGTTATTTGACTAGGTCACAAAAACATAGTGAACTTATATATTAGAATAAACTAAGGACAGTTATTGGACTGTAAATTAGACATAGAATTTAATTATAAGTAGAAGTTTAAGTTAAAATAATATTGCTAATTAGCCCTTAGGCTAGATTGCAGTAAAAAATAAGGCTACTGTTATGTAATGGTGCCTTATGGTAGGAAAAAAAAATGAACTTCCGCAAAGTAACGCCTGTTTCTATCCAATATAATAGTATTGCTTAGTATTATTTATTTATTTTTTTCAGTTAAATGGCTGTAAGTAGTATAATTTAATCTGGCTAAAACTCAAAAAGACAACGAATTTGAATTTTTTTTTGTCTTGTTTGCTCTACAGAGGTGGTTTAGAGAGAAAGAAAAAAAGGGAAAAGAACAGCTGAAAAATCTAAAAAATCATACTTGTTAATTTTGTATACAAATTAAATTATTATCCTATTACTTTTAATGTATTAAAAGTAATAGGATAATAATAGTGTCATGATTTTATAAAAATAACGGTGTTAAATGAATTTTTCAAGTGGCAATTCTTTCAGTGTGGCAACATTTGTTTTATGTCGGTAATTTGTTAGTTGTTGGCAAACATGGTTGCGTTGGCCAATCAGGAATAAGCACGCGTAGCCCCTACAAAATTACGTAAAGAGTGGGAAAAATGGGGGGGAGAAAGCGAGGGCCGGATGGTCGACAGCGAAGACAGGCAGTTAGTGGTTTATTTTTGAATAGCTCGGTTAAAAATGGGCAAAGTATCGATATTTGTGACAACTTCAGAAGTGACAAGAACCCAATGGTATGTAAGAAATGATTACTTTGTATGAAATGTTTTACCTTGAAAATAGTTGTGAATAATTATTTTTCGAATAGCTAAGATTATAGTATTTTATATGGAATTAATGGTGTTAATTTAGTAATAAGTTGTTGAAAGGCTTTGTCCTTTACAATAATTTTAAGACTACAGTGATTCTATCATATCACTTGGAACATTTGGCCAAGGCTACTCTTTGGTACTGTTTTCCTGTGATATTGTTAGCATTGCGACACCCATCATTAATTTCGGGTAGGTCAATTTTCTTAAAGGATTATATCCCGTATGATCATGACGAAAAGCTATGTTGACATATCAGTTTGGATCATTTGGTCAAAGCGACTCTTTGATAATGTATCCTTGCTATATTCAACATTTGGAGAAATAGTCTTTCTTATGTTATGAGAACTCGATACATTTAGAAGATGTTAAAAAGTTGAAGGTATGACATCAATTATGAATCATTTATATAGTACCCACATTATATAATTTTATTAATACAGTTGCGAACTCGATGAACAGTTTATGGACAGTGTGGGGTTGATAAGGATGGCGGGTGAATGTAAATCTGTGAGATTTAACAAAGTTTATTCTATATTGGACTAAGTGTGAATGAATGAATGAACGAAATTTTATTCACAAAAATGCAGGTACAACATGATTGTAAGTGTGTTCATATGTATCCAGGTTGCTATAATAGTGGGGTTATGTGGGTCCTTAATTTATTTATTTTAAGTTTTAACCATGTGTGTTAATGCCATTAGTTTCAACTGACTAAAAATTTAATGTGCAATCAAATTCAAGATTTGTAATTTTCGTCATGTTTTATTTGGAGGGTAAAATGAAATAATGAGTTGAGTGAAAATGATGGCAGCCAAAGTTTGATAGACATGTTTGATTCTAAGCCTTCTTACTTGAAAGGCATAGTTAGACTATGAGTTGAGTCAAAATGATAGTTTTAGTTTTAGACGGTAACTATGATGTTACCTACTGTATTAGACCATGTGTGTCTGTAGATGGTAACTATGTATGTTACCTACTGTATTGGACCAGTGCGTCTATAGGCGGTAAATAAGTATTTTACCTACTGTATTGGACCATGTGTGTCTGTTAATGGTAACTATGTATGTTACCTACTGTATTGGACCAGTGCGTCTATAGGCGGTAAATAAGTATTTTACCTACTGTATTGGACTATGTGTGTCTGTTGATGGTAACTATGTATGTTACCTACTGTATTGGACAAGTTCGTCCATAGACATTCGAACAGTGGCCAAGTGTGCCGTGGATTTCAAAGAAGTGATAAATTTTATTTGGCGGACTACGGGTGTCCTAAAGATAAGTAAGAGTGTCAAGTTATACATGAAATGAAATGAAATCGTTTATTTGCTAAATGTGAATAATAAAGCGATAGTAATATATTGTAATAATATTTTCTTTCATATTTTGCCATATTATGCATGGCGTGCAAATTCTCAGTTAAGTATCTGCATTCAATTGAAAAACAATAAAATATATGTCATACATAATATTTTGATAGTTAAACTTTATGATTCATGAGTTTTATATCCACTTTTTTCTCGGTTCACGATACTAGTGTGCATCCCAGGAAGATGAGTTCTATAATTTCAAACAGTACTGAAATATGTTCTCTAGTTGAGAAATTTAATTCTAAAAAGTTATTTGGTCCACTTTATTGACAGAATAAATTTATCTTGGCACATTGTAGGTATTAACAATATTTCTGTAAAAAAAAAGGAGACCTACTACTACTATAATAGTTTTTATATTATAGACCTTTATTTCAATATTTTTATATTTTTATAATATTTAAGGAAATATTGGTAAATTTAAGTATCGTGTACGTGATGCAAACTATGCCACGCGTTTTCCGCCATGATTTCATTATCTTCCTAAGATTCAATTCTTAATTTGGATCTACCCGCCTAGTAGAATAAAATCAGAACCAAGCCGAAATCGAGAATGATTATCATTATTGGGCATGAGTGAATCTCTTTTGAAGGGTTCTGCTGTTTTTTTTAACCAACTTCTTTTAGTATATATTTTTCCACACTTTAAAATTACCTTAATTTTCCTAAATACCATAATTAGCCTGAAAAATAATTGAATAAACCTAATTGGGATAAATAATAGTGGTTTAGAGGTGGGCCAAGTGTACCAGTGAATTTTATTAGCAACCATTTAAATGATACGAAGGTAAGAAAGCCTGTGACACGATTTAGGGCAAAATGCCCAATGATACGAATTAGAGTAGACTACTCAGATTAGCAAGATTGTCCTTTGATGATAAACAGCTTAAGATCACATGTATGATTGTAAATATTTGTCAATATAATAATTGTTCTTAATTGGCCGCGAGGGCAAGAAGGGCTTAAACTTTAATCATAATATGAAAAGGCAAGACTGTCAAAAATCAGATGAAATTAAGAATACTTTCATTATTAGGTGGTCGTGTAGCTTTTTGGTCAGCATTTACGGGTAGGATACGCGAATGGTTGACCGCGTGCATTTTATGTTGCGTTGTTTTGCAGGACTTACCAATATTTTCATAAATATATTAATATGAAGTTATTATTGAACGAAATAAATATACCTTCGGGTCGTTTAAGTTGGTAAATATATATATAAAAAAAAAAGTTTGAAGAATCACGTCTATGTCATATACTTTGCTTTATAATAATGCGTTTGTATGGATAGTCGCGTAAGTAGGGTTCAAAAAAAAAGAAAACAGACAAAAAGAGGGTTATTATTAAATTCTTTGCAATCGGGAATTTGACAGTTTATAATAGGTATGTACAAGATAAGTCATCTAAGTAAGATCAGTATGTTGAAGACAATTTTTTGATGAATCTTTATTTACTTACTCACATTTTAGAAAATTTTATTGCGTACCTACCTGATTACAGAGTATGGTAGGTACATGCAATATTTTATTCATAAGAACTTGACTTGATGAACTGAGGAACGGGAAATCGCAATTAATACGTGTTTGCGAGTGTTTTAAATAATAATACATATTATTATTATTTTGTATATAGCTTAAGTAGCAATATAAATTATATTAGTAACATATAGTGCTTATGAGAATTACCTAATAATATCATTATGAATATTTGAAGTTGTTGAAAATGAACTTTTCTTTGATAAAGAATATTATAGTAAATATATTCTAAAGAACAACAACTTTGTGAGTTGATGAAACATTTGTGTTTTGAGGTTATTCATTACGCGTACGACAGGCGGGGTATATCAATTGACGAGGTTTTGATCATGAATTATTGATTATTTATAATTCTTGTAAATCAAATTGGTGATCGATTTACCAATTTATTGCGATGAAAATTACGATTATTATTAGGGAAAATAAATAAACAGTTGTATACTTACGTATAATGACAGATAGAAACTGAAGAAACATACGAGTAGGTTAAAATACACTTACGAAGGTAAACTGGAGCAAAATATTGTGCAATACTTGGAATTATATCTACTGTTGTTTTGTCTTATTCTTAAAATTATCTTGTTTTGATTTAGATCTACTCGTATTTAACTGTGCTAATGGCATAAAAAAAATACTTTATTAGTGGCATTCTTAAACCTTTCTTAGAGAAAGTTAATGTGTGTGTTTATGAACTATTTAATGTAAGTGCCCACAAGTTGACGCATATATAAACATTTTCCAGCATTGGTTCTACAAAGTTAGGCAGCAAGCAGATTGAACGTCAACTTGCGCCTGTAGTAGAAATTTAAACGATAACATTTTAAAAATAAACTCTTCATGGAAGTTTTGAACGATGATAATCATTAATTTTGTAAGTAATTTGAATTTGAATTGAATTGAAATTGGATTTGGATTGAATTCGAATTGGATTTGAATTGAATTTGAATTGGATTTGAATTGAATTTGAATATGTGTTATTTTCATTTTTTATGTACAAGAAAAAAAAATCTCTTAAAATCTATTATCAGATGAATTGGACAAAGGTGAAGCTCGTCTCTATGTGAATATTTCTTTCAGCATGCTCAAAAGTGAGAAGTGAAATTAAAAAGTGGTGCATGGGTATAAAATGTACATCCATATATAATTATATACTAAAATATTTAGTGGTTGGTCACCCTTATCATTTAGGGGTATGAAAAATAGATGTTGGCCGATTCTCATATCTACCCGATATGCACACAAAATTTCATAATAATCGGTCCAGCCGTTTCGGAGGAGTACGGGAACGAACATTGTGACACGAGAATTTTATTATATACTATAATAATATACTAAGTAGCAAAAATCTGAGCTTTGTGAGGGCTAGCGTAGTTTTCTAACGAGTTAAGTCCCGTTTTAGCGATGTTGACTCTTTGGTTTTCATGGATTGATTTTGATTTTTGGATTGATTCTTTTGGATGAAGTTAATTTTTTTTTTTTAATTAAATTATCTAATAAACCATAAATACGCAAAAATACATAAATATTTTTATAAACATTTTTATTAAAATATATAAAAATTATAATTCTATACAGAACAGTAAGAAAGATGGTGCTGCTTCACTCTAGGTTTGAAAGTGTGTATTGACTGTCTTTAATGTGCTTGGGTAGTGAGTTTCATAGGCAATAAATAATGCGGTGAACGAAAGATTTTTCTGAACATTTCCAATCTGATTTATTAGTTGGTATGGTAAAAAGAGTTTCGTTGACAACAAGCATAAAATTATAGAAATGAAGGAATGGTGATTTTGAGAGGTCGTCGTACATTACAATTCGATAGGGACGGATATAGTTAGATTTTCTAGGTATTTTTAAAGGATCTAGCAATCAAGTTCATTGTTGACTAGTAGCTAGAGATTTTGAGATCGCCTGCGAATGAAAAAAATATATATATTGCGACTGCTTGAAACAGAGATGAACGTTATTAGTAATGTTAGGGATGGATTCTCAGAATTCGAACCGTTTACCATTAATGAACAAATTAATTGTTTTGATTGACGATTATTTAGTTATTTTAATACAAATTAGTGATTGTTCATTTTAGATTTATATAGTATTTATTCTTGTTGACTATATTTTTTGGATGAATAATAAATTTTATATTATTGAAATTACTATTTAGATGACTGAATGTTTTTTTTTTACAAAATGTATGATAATGAATGTTTTATAAATAAGCGATTTCAAGATAAAAACATTGCTTATAGAAATGAATAATATAATTAATTATTATTTGATACAAGTTCTGGGTTATAGCCAGTAGATCTGTCAGATAAAACATTTTTTGAAAAGACAAATTATAGCGTGATATTTTTATAAATTCGTAGTCTGCAATACTAGATAATACAGAACTGATGGCACCGCATTCACGAATGTGGTGGTGGGATAAACTACTTGTTTAGGATAAATAAGAGATAATTTGATAATTTGCTTAAAGTAGACCAAAACAAGGTGAAGTAAGTTTGCTTTCGAAGTGAGTTAGTCACTTAATTGATTTCCGATTTCAAGATGGTATTTAAGTGAATAGTCAATATACAATATTTAGTAACATGATTTAAAAGAAATAGCGTAAAAGTAATAAAAAAAAATGACAATTAGTAAATATTTGTTGCGGTATTTTTACCGGTTCTTCCCGCTAGGTTGCGGTACAGAACTTTGAATTTAAAACTTAAAAATTTAAGTACTTAATATTATTGTCTAATTGACTAAACGGAGATTATGAATGCAGAGTTTAGTTTGTAATTGACAGTTAGTTAAAAGAAATTGTTAACTTTAACTAAAAATTATGTTGAGGTTAATAGAACGAATGAAGATTTGAATGAAATGAAAAGGTTTAGGGTTGAATTTGTGAATAAATTAAAATTGAATTTTTATTTTTGAGATATTTAGTCTGAAGATTGGATTTTGAGTGAGATAATGACATTTTTATAATAAAATGATAAGGATTGAATGAGTTAGGTTAACCTCGCTCCTAAAATATCTTAGAGACTGTGCTATAGTGCTGTGTGATAGTTCCTAGATAAGTCTAATCCTCTCGTTAGAGAGTATTATGTTCTATGGGTCTAAAGTTTCTATAACTATAAGTGTAGTGTGTAATATGAAATTGGTATTAATTGGTTAGTGCTAGAGTAATTCGTCATATTAAAATAATGATCAAGCTTAGTAAAGATAATGAGTTTCGAATCTGATTCACAATAAAATAAGTCCAGTGAGAATTACGACCGAATGTCATGATCTAAAATTAGGTTAAGTTGATACATATACAAAAGGATAATCAATTTAGTTGAAATGTAGTGTGGGTATATTAACAAATAAAATTATGGATATTATTTTATGTTGTTATTCTAATGAATGTTGATAATACAGTGTTGAAGTGCAACATTCCAGCAAAACTGTTTACATTGTGTATGATATAGATATATAGATATATCTATATCTATGTATGTAAGGTATGCGGTTACCAGATTATTAGTAGGGTACGTGCGCCGGAGGCTGCACGATATCGGATGGCCGAATGTCATGATTTTATAAAAATAACGGTGTTAAATGAATTTTTCAAGTGGCAATTCTTTCAGTGTGGCAACATTTGTTTTATGTCGGTAATTTGTTAGTTGTTGGCAAACATGGTTGCGTTGGCCAATCAGGAATAAGCACGCGTAGCCCCTACAAAATTACGTAAAGAGTGGGAAAAATGGGGGGGAGAAAGCGAGGGCCGGATGGTCGACAGCGAAGACAGGCAGTTAGTGGTTTATTTTTGAATAGCTCGGTTAAAAATGGGCAAAGTATCGATATTTGTGACAATAGGTAGGAGCAATGTAAAAAACAATCGGCCAAGTGCGAGTCGGGCCTCGCTCTTTTAGGGTTCCGTTAAAAAAAATTAAATTAAAAAATTTCCATGTACCTACCCATGAAAATATTTTAATTTAATTTTTATTATTTGTTGTAAAACAGTGGTGGTTTAGAGAGAAAGAAAAAAAGGGAAAAGAACAGCTGAAAAATCTAAAAAATCATACTTGTTAATTTTGTATACAAATTAAATTATTATCCTATTACTTTTAATGTATTAAAAGTAATAGGATAATAATAGGTAGGAGCAATGTAAAAAACAATCGGCCAAGTGCGAGTCGGGCCTCGCTCTTTTAGGGTTCCGTTAAAAAAAATTAAATTAAAAAATTTCCATGTACCTACCCATGGAAATATTTTAATTTAATTTTTTTAATTTAATTTTTATTATTTGTTGTTATAGCGGCAATAGAAATACAAAATATGTGAAAATTTCAACTATTTGTTGTTATAGCGGCAATAGAAATACAAAATATGTGAAAATTTCAACTGTCTATCTATTACGGTTTACGAGATACAGGCCGCTGACAGACGGACGGACGGACAGCGGAGGCTTAGTAATAGGGTCCCGTTGGCACCCTTTGGGTACGGGTTGGGTCCCGTTGGCACCCTTTGGGTACGGAACCCTAACTAGTATAATAATAAATGTATAATAAATATATTCTCTTTTCAGAACATTGTCCGAGCTTCCTATGTGACCTATTCAGGCCTTCTACTTACCAAATATGGAAAAGCTGCTTTATCTGGCTATATTATTCTCCTGCAGCATCTATGTTACAATTCAGAGGGACTTGTAAGTACTTACTTAGTAAGGAAAGTTTTAATATAAATAGTTATCCTTTGTTCTGAAATCAACATCTTGATTCAATTAGTATAAATCACATTAGAGACAGAACTGTCAATTAATGTGGGCAAGTGCTGTACCTATAGACGCTTGTATCCGTGGACACAATCAATTCCGTCGAAACTAGCAACCCTAAAATTCTAACTTAAATCCGACTGTAAGCTTTGTCTATGGTTGACAGTTCCCGTTCAAATTAGAATTTTAGGGTTGCTAGTGTAATGACAGAATTGATTGTGTCCACAGGTACAAGCGTCCATAGGTACAGCACTTGCCCCTACATTCACATTTCACACATCATTCTCTATCACATTCATGCAATGTTCCAAATTTAAATCAAACTCCATCAGAAGATTCTTCTTTCTTTTAGATTTAGATGCTGCCTTTTTTGAGGTCAGAACTTTAGGAACTTATTTAATGAATTATGAATAGTAACTTTTAAAATATAATTAAACAAAGAATATATTATGTTTTATCTATGTTAAAAACACATACATTTTGATTTGATTTTGAAGGAGAAGGCTGAAGTCCGCACTGCTCGAGTATCCCTAGTGGTGGGCTTAATGAGCTTATTACCACAGAAGTCTTACAAAAAGATAGTCAAATGGTTGCTGACATTATCTACAACAGCCAAGATTATACATCGACAAATTGCATTGGTATGCTAAATGTATTATACTAAATAAAATACATTAAATTGTTCTTTTTAAGTATAGGCCACATCCCAAACTTAACTATAACTCACTTTAGCTTTTTGAAGTAAAACTTCTTTACGCACGCATGACTTGGGGAGTAAGCTGGTGAATGCGTTACGAAAATTAGTGTGATCGGGCGAGGCGAACGGAAGTTGAGAGGGAGATATAAGTTAGTGAAGATAGAAAGAGAGAGTTACGTTTCTTATATTACTGTAGGGGCAACAGAGAGAGGTGCGAGCACACATTTTCTTTCTCTCTTTCTCTCATAGCCAGTTGCGTTCGTAAGTTTTACTTCAGTCCTGTGGTCTAAACTTAAAGCACACTCGTTTTTTATATACTTAATATTTGACTGGTGTCAAAATGTTGATATTATTAATTACTAGCTGACACGGCGAACTTCGTACCGCCAACTTATGTAGTTTAATTTTTTTTGTTTTTTTTTATTTATTAAGTATTAAAAGTTAAAACCTTCCGTGGACCTTAAGGAACATACAAAAAAATAAATTAACCGAATTGGTCCATCCATTCTTGAGTTATGCGCTTACCAACATTCATTTTTATTTATATCTATATATATATAAAAGAAAGTGGTGTTAGTTACACTATTTATAACTCAAGAACGGATGAACCGATTTGGCTGAAAATTGGTGGAGAGGTAGCTTAGAACCAGGAGACGGACATAGGATACTTTTTATCCCGTTCGACCGCGTTTCCGTCAAGTCACTATAAAACGTGGTATAACAAAAATGCATCTGACATGGAATAACAAAACGCAAATGACAGTGGAATAACAAAACGTAAATGACGGCTAAACGTAATTTTGTCTTTGGTTAAGTATGCTAAAAAATTTGACAATTATAAAAAGTGTTATAATAAAGCATTACTGATATTATAAATGCGAAAGTGTGTTTGTTTGTTGGTTTGTCCTTCAATCACGTCGCAACAGAACAGCGGATTGATGCGATTTTTTGCATGGGTATAGTAATGGATGTAGTAGTGGTTCCTCAGACCGGGAGAGCTACTTTTTATCTCGGATAATGAAAGAGTTCCCGCGGGATTTTTAAAAACTAAATCCATGCGGACGAAGTCGAGGGCATCAGCTAGTTAATTATTATAATCGAAAATGTAAGAATAACATTTGTAAAAACAAAATATAAATCGGTCCAAAAAAAAAATAAAGACTACATCTATCTATCTAAAACAATATTTTCTATGAAGCGTGTATGTATTGAGGTGTAACGTCACATGTCTAACAGGACACTTTAAAGCTCTATATTTCCGAAACTAGTATTGATATTTAAAAATAAAAATGGAATTGAGTTATATTTAAAAACTTTTTTTTAAATATATAAAAAAATTACAGTTGAATACCCAATTAAATATATATTTAACTAACCCAGCACGGGCGTGAAGGGAGTTAGAAAAGCGACATTGTTTAGCTACCTTTAGGTTGGGTAGAGCTAACCCACAGTTCATTTAGCTGTGTTAGCTTAGTTCAATAGTTCTACATAGGAAGTGATGCATGAACAGCTGTGCTAAATTGTTATCTCAGTCATTATAATCCCTTGAATGAAGTGAATGTGTGAGAGTTAAGTTAAAAACTATAATTACCTTTTATCAAGAATTTTCGAAAGGGTTTGTCAGTGGTTGTTTAAAAAATACACAAACAATTGAAAAATTTCATATTATTAGTCTTATGCTTCGACAATTTAATGTAGGACTTGCCTTAAAGCAGATTTAGTACTAAATAAATTCTGCCACTTTCCGCGGGAGGGGAGGTAAATACCTACAGCACACATTTACTAATTCACTACGTCTCCATGAGCGCACACTAACTCAAAAGCTGTCACACTTACAGATAATAATAAGCACACAAGCAAATAAATACACGTACGTCGTACATGTACTTCGGCAGAGGGGAATGCGTGCGCTTGGCAAGTCCTTCTCTTTCTCGTCCAAGGTCTTATGTTATTATCAATTTTAGGAAATGTTGTCAAAACTTCTCAATAATGATCCTGAAGAACCTAAAGCCATACAATCCAAAGAAAATGCTGCAAAACCAGCAGAGGAAGCAACAGGTGAAGGTAAATTAAAATGTACTTCTAGATGTAGGACCACTATTTAAGTATTTACAAGGTTTTTATTACATTACATTGATTTATTAAAAAAAAATGTTGCCTCATACAAAATTCGTCACCATTTTTTTTGTGGTGAAAGTTCTAAAGAAGTGGTAGAGCTTTATACTCTAGTTATAGTTATAATATTTATACTACTTCTTCATAATAATAAATGCCTTCTAATAAATTATTTATTAATATGTTGAAATTTTAGAGATACATTTCTTGTAGTAAATAACATAGTAAATAAAATATTATTGCTATTGTAAATATCATATTAGTAAAATAAGTTAAATAGTGCAGAATCATTTTTGGGTATGTGACAATTCGCCATCATCGTATTGAGCAACCCATTGCCATGTCACTACTGAGCTCAGGTTACCTCTCAGAGAAGGGCTACAGGTCATAACCCACCAAGCTGGCCATGCAAATTGGCAGACTTCATACACCCTTTAGAACACTATGGAGAGCTCTCAGGTGTGCAGGTTCCCTCGCGATGTTTTTCTTCATTGTTGAAGCCTGTGATATTTAATTGCTTAAACGAAATGTGCATGCTGAGAGTTCTCCATGTTCAAATGTTCTCAAAGGTTTGTGAAGTCTGCTAATCCTTGTTTGACTACCCTGCTAGGCTATCTCTGTTCATTTGAGAGGAGAACCATGTCCAGGAGTGACATCAAACGCGTCGCGGGGAGCCGCTGGATGTAAGCGGCGCAAGACCGAAGCCTGTGGAAGTCCATGCAAGAGACCTTTGTCCAGCGATGGACGTCTATCGGTTGATAAAAAAGAAGATGGGTTGTGATGGTAAAAAATACATAATTTTAGTTAACAATGAAAGTGGGCAAGAGACACAAAATCAAGTTTCTACTGAGAACCAGGATGGTGACAAAATAGATGATCCACCACCAGGAACTCCTAGCACTGAAGTCTTGACTGAAGATGAGAGTAGTCAGGAGCTCCCACCTGCGATGGAAAATGTAAAGTATAGAAAAATTAAAAACGTTATTCATTATAAAATAGTATTTTTTCTAAATAGGTAAAGAAAAAATATACAAATAATATACAAGTCGAAATTATTACAAAATGAACGAACATTTACGAATTTCTTAATGCCTGAATCTATCTAGCACTAAGAAATAGGGAGCAACTAGACATCCTTAATAATATTATAAATGCGAAAGTGTGTTGTTATAACATCTTGTTCTTGACTGTACCATATTCACAAATTAATAAATGAATTATGAATTATGAATTGTTTGTGGGTTGATCTTTAATCACAAAGCAACGGATCGACGTGATTTTTTGCATGGGTATAGTTGAGGACTTGGACAGTGGAGAGAAGCTGGAGAAAAACAGGGGGTTCCCGCGGGATTTTTAAAAACTAAACTCCACGCGAACAAAGCCACAGAGAAAAAGCCAGTTGACAATATTGATATAAGGTCAGGGGGAGTAAGTGAAACATACTTTACTGTTTTTTCTACAAAATGACTGTAATCTCTGAAAATGGGGGAAGTGAAACATATGTTTCTCTTCCCCGTTCATCTCTGTTTCACTATCCCACTCGACACTCTTATTGACTAGAATCTTTACCATGTCTTAAATTAATTAACTGAACGTTTTAGACAGAAAAAAACAATTGGAACATTAAATCTATACATTATTCTAGGTACTTACCACAAAAACTTTTGAAAACTCTGTAAAATCACTTTAAAACAAGCAATTAATATAACCGCGTCTAACTCGTGTTTTGAGTTTTGAAAAATGTCAAATTTCTTTCTTTAATATAACCTTAAAGAATTATCGCAGCGACATCTCTTTTAAAAAATTTAAACCACTTCGACAATACTGTTTTATCGACTGAGAGCAAATATAGTTAAACTGCATAGTTTGTTTGTTAGGGCTTTGTGTTTCTCTTACCCCACCGTTTCTCTTACTCCCCTTGACCTTACTTAATGTAACTTTTGCGTCATTAAATGGGCAACTGTTCAATTTCTTGTCGGCCATTCTCGGTGGAATCTGTTTCCCGAACCAATGGTAGTCTTGTAATAATAGAGCCACAGCATAGAAATCATTTCGATATTTTTACCCGACTACGGCAAAAGAAGGGTTATGTTATGTATATGTTTTTATTTGCGTATGTTCCACAGTAGCGCCTAAGCTTCTGAGCCGATTTTGATAATGAGTCAAGCGATTCGTTATTATGTTATATGTCCGTGACATAGGCTACATTTTATATGAACAAAATCAATAAGAGGATGTTACTTCCAAATTTTCATAGTCAGGTTGCAGTTTTTAAACTTTTATTGTCTCCTTCACTACTTTCGGGTAAAGTGCCTGATATATTATCATTTTGAGTTTAACAAGATTGACTTATCAGATACTTATGACACAGAAATTTAAACGCTATCCGTCATATAAATTGTGGGTAGGCTATCAGACCTTTATCAGCAAATAGGCCCATTATTGCTGCTTTTAATCATAAACTATATTATTCCTTTGTACATATGTATATTGCTTACTACATAAAGTCCGTTCACAGTTATTTTAACTCTGATATCTGCCTTTGTATTTTCTAACGTTGGCATTACTTCCTGTCAAGAAGCGCTTGAACACTTTGAATAGTAACATATCGACGTTAGCTATCCGCATGTATCACCCATATTCAAAATAAATAAAAAGCTATAAAAAATGTTGCTTTTTTCAATTAGTTGTCTAGTAAAGAATAGATTAAATACATAATTTAGATGCAAAATGGCTTCATGTGACATTATAGAATTCAGGTTAGCCAATCTTACAACTAGAGGTAAAATAGATGTGAAAGGACTGTATGGGCAAGTGTTGTACCTATGGACGCTTGTACCTGTGGACACAATCGATTCCATCCAAACTAACAAACCTAAAATTCTAATTTCAACGCGCCCGCGCGCCGGTAAAGCTTTGTTTATGGTTGACAGTTCGCGTTCAAATTAGAATTTATATAAGCCTCAATAACCCAAAGGTTAAAGGTGCGGATTGAAAACTGAAAGGTCGCATATTCGAATCCCAGCCGTTGCACTTGTCGTACCCACTCCTAACACAAGCTGTCCGCTTATTTGGAAGGGAGAGGAGGATATGAGTCAACTTCAACTTGGCTGATATTCTTTTTTTTTTTTTTTTAAAATAGGGTTGCTAGTTTCGACGGAATCGATTGTGTCCACAGGTACAACTGTCCATAGGTACAACACTTGCCCCTACACGTGTGCTGTCAATACAGGAGGAAGTGACGGAGGAGGAGGTCGCGGGTCTGCTGCGTCAGCGCGCGCACACCATCGCGCACGTGGAGGTGTTGCGCGCGGTGTACGAGCGCGTGCACGACGCGTCCAGCGCGCTGCGCGTGCGCGCACTCAACATGCTCACAGAGTGCCTCGGCTCGAACTACCAGCCGATGAAGGACGCTCTCAAGGTGATTACTGGAGCGTGGCAATCCACACACATAGTATAAAAACTTATTACAATGTAATAGCTACATAATATTACCTATATATTATAAATAATAATAATGCATAAAATGATTATTTTGAAAAGAGCAACTGCTGAGTTTCTTGCCGGCTCTTCTCAGCAGAATCCGCTTTCCGAACCGGTGGTAGAGTCATGACGTGTCATAAGAGCCATAGGTTGGCCTACGTGAAATAAATAATTTTAAATTTTGAGTGAATTTTGAATTTTGTGAGACTAGTACGCAAGAAGGGAAAAGTGTGTACCACATTATGTGTATAGAAACTATCTAGATTTCGTTTATAAAGCGGACGAAGATGTTTTTGTGTATCGCCACAAGACTTTGAGTATTAAACCAACACAGGAATGGAATTGACCCCTAATTTATTTGCAAAAAAGTCTGTCAATTACGGTGGGGGGCGAGATAGCACACATGAAAACTTGCTTACTACAGGTGCATTTTTCCATCACGTCGCTATGCACGCACACAATATAATTAGGAAACACTACATTAAAGTATATGCACACAATCACATTCACACACAGGGACGCTCTATCATTACATGAAACAATCGCATCATATGTGTAAGCATTTTAGGGATTTGACACTATCGATTATCGACTTTCGATAAGTTCTTCTAATAATTATTTACAACAGAGTTACTCTTTGAGTAATAAACCAACACAGGAGAAGAATTGACGCGCGTACCCCTCTGTAAGTTGGGTATGACTAGTGGTCATACCCGTTATACAAGCTGTTGGTTAACTACCCTTACTTACCGAAACCCTTACGTTGGGGACGGTGTACAGATACATGAAAAAATATCATGAGACGTGTAGCTCATATCCTGGGGAAGTTATGAGGACTTCAAAAATTTACCATAAATGTTTACGTGGCATCCCTAATAGCTTGAAACAGCTGATTCAATAGCAATGAACTGGGAATGATAAAATATTCAGAATGAAAAATGTTAAAAAAACTCCTAAGATCCTAACTACTAGGATAGCCTAGTAGGTATGTGAAGTACTAGTTGCTATGCTATAGCTTTGCGATAAAATGTTCCAGAGGCTATACCTAACCATCATTCGGCATGCAATTTTTCCTGTAATTATCAGTATTGTTCAGTAAAGTGAAAACCGACTAGAAATCTCGTATTTTTGGAAGAATATGCCCGACTACTTTTGGACTCCGTCAGTCAAAGTCCGTACGTAATCCTTAATTTTGTGAGTGCCGCCTCTTTCTTTGTAGGTAATTAATATCTTGCGTTGCCGTTTTGATCAATAATTACTGTAGTTTACTTTTTAATAACAAATCAATTGCAAAATGATACAATTAATTATTATTATCGCTTGCAGTGGGTTCTAACTTTAGTAGTCAAAAGCTTGCCGGCAGTCGGCAGTCGGCACTGGCGGCACGCGTGGTCTTTGGCGGCGCGCCCTTTATTGTGTTAAAAGGATGCCGCCTGTGTTGAATTCGGCACGTGCAAGTAAAGGCGAGGCCACATTGTAAAAATCTTCGACGTCACATAACGCACCGTGGAAATGTCCGATTTGGTGCTGCTACCGTAAAAATCTGCGATGCGACGACGTACTACCATTCTGTCGGTGTCCACACTTCTCTGCGTGTGCGCGTGTGCATGACAAGATGATTAATTACGGTATCAATTATCAGCACCCCGATTCAGAACCTTACGATAACATAATTATCTATCGATTCGGTTTGTTATCGTACGATAAGATGAATTTTCAATTAGGAATAATCGTATCAACAGAGAAGTTGTCGAAATCGAAACCGAATCGAAACGACGTAGATATCGTTCGATATCTTCTATCAAACGCTATTCACAACAACCTTATCGAATAAGATTTTCCGAACGTCCAATAATTTTAGTTGGTTAACTATCGAAAGCTACAGGGCATACGGTATCCTTTTGTTTATGTACTGTGTTTACTGGTTTTTCGTATAAAATGATCATAATGAATGATTTTGGTATGTAAATGTTCGGCATCGTTTTTACTATGCGACGTGTCGTACGGCGTAACGCAAGTCTTGTGGACGCGCCCTTACGGCGGCATATCAAATATCTGCCTATCCAAAATTTCTCGGAATACTAGGCGAACATGAAAATTAGGTTTTTTGATAGTGTTGCCGTTTTTAGGATTTTTGCCTTTACTTGGGGAGAAAGTAAACAACACAAAATACTTGTATTATGTGTAAGACTTTTGCTTAACTATTTTGACAGGAATTGACGATAATTGCGAGTGCATTTTTAAATTGCGGAATTTTGTAATCTAAACCTACCAAATGTTAGGTACGTTCTTGAGAGGAAAATGTGGCTTTTCAAAACTAAGACTGTTGTTAGTAAATATTTTTTTTAAATTGCTTCCTAAAAGAGTATTCAATTTTCTGTTTTACAAGTTATTTGCCACAAGAAAGTCAAAATAATTTTTTAGGGCCTCTAGGGATATTTTTTAGAGAAAAAAGTGTAAAAACAAAATCATAACTGGGAACACTGCTTTTGAACTTGAGGTTTTTTGCATTCGTTATTTTTACAGCAGTTACTCGTGAATGGTTGTAAGGAGAACACGGTAGCTACTAGTAACTGATAACTTTCAATAGTGTCAACTAACTCTAGTGATTTGTGGACAATGAGCTACTCAAATAGCGAGTATTATGACATGATCATGTGTGTCGGAGCTTGTGACGGAAATTTAGCAGCAGCTCGAAGGCGATACAGTGAACTGTATGTTGAGGGAAGGCCTAACCCCCGACCGCTTCCGTCACTGTCTTGCTTCCGAGGTCTGGTGAATCGGCTGCATGAGACTGGCTCTTTCCATAGACGCTCCAGCGAAGGCCGACCGTCGACCCTTAGCCCCGATTTGGAAGAGAGCATTTTGGACCGTTTCGCAGAAGATGCAACCCGCAGCACTCGTGGTGCAGGTCAGGTTTTCGGAGTTGACCATTGGTTAGTATGGAGCACGTTGAACCGCGATGGTCAGCACCCTTACCATTACCGCAAGACCCAAGAATTGTCCAGCAGTGACTTCGGACCCCGCGTTCAGTTTGCTCGATGGTTCCGAGAGCGAGTGGCAGATGACCCATCATTTAGCCGCAAGATCTTATGGACGGACGAGGCAGCTTTCACACGAGGAGGGCTCTTTAACTGCCACAATCAGCACGTGTGGGCCCACGAAAATCCAAAAGTGCACCGAGTCTCCAGCTTTCAACACCGTTGGCGCATCAATGTTTGGGCTGGCATAATCGGTGACCGGTTGATGGGTTCAGTGTTCATACCGTCCGCTTTGAACGCAGAACATTATGTGCAGTTTTTGAGGACGGAACTGGAGGAAATGTTGGAAGGTCTACCGGTTGCTACATACGCGTCGATGATTTTCCAGCACGACGGGGCTCCCGCTCATTTTAGTGCTCCGCAGGATGGAATTGTGCATAGAAAAGGCGGGTTCGCACATTGAACCGTTTCTGTAAACTGTTGTCATGGTGTGTGTGGGTGTGTGTGTGGGTGTGTGTGTGGGTGTGTGTGTGGGTGTGTGTACAACATTTACGAATTCCTACGTGATGAGTGCTGTGGTGCAATCTTTCCATTGGGAGACTGGAATCCGGATCCCTTTTACAAGTAAGTTACATTGTTACGTAGTAACTTTTTATTTATCAAGTAGTTATTTTATTAATAATAATAGGTACCTATACCTACTAGTTCCAATAAAGTGAATGCGTACCTATTCAGCCTGCCGGCCTCTTTACCATGTTCGTGCCGAAGGGCGCGATTTTTCATTACAAAGATACCCCGTATGATGAGTACCTACTTAGAGGCAACATTCAAGGTCAACACGAAGATAAAGTACCAACGCCAACATGAACTAGCGTAATTTTTCTGTGAAGTGTGGTAGCGGTTTACATGTTCGGTTGAGAATCTCGGATTCTGTTCGGTCTGAGTTCGAATCCTGCGGTGTCAGTCATAACATTTTTGAGTTAGTTTCAGCCAAAAAATTTAGTACCGGCCTAGAGTTAGGAAATTAGGGGCCACTCTCGTTTCAGCCTCTTGGGCCAATTTTAATTGGGTTAGGCTCTAAACTAAATCAGTCTGAAGGGAAGACCAGTGCGTAAGTAATTTAGATATGAATTATCTAATTAGACCCTCCAATCCAAGTACATCCATACCTCCAAGCTGCTCCAACCTACAATGTTGTTGGTGGGATTTAATTAAATTAGGTTAGGTATCTTGCTATCATTGATAGGCGGCGTGACGCAACGCCAACTGTGACGAAACGCGACGGGAGTAGGTATTTTCAAAAATGCTATGTTTTACTGACCCCGACCCGTATCGTGCGATAGAGAGAGTTGGAAGTCCAGCCATTTGCCTACATTTTATTCTTGAAATATTGTTTCGGGTGATAACTTTTTACTCCCCCAAACATTTACGATTCAGTACACCTTAATCTAGGCTCGTACTACGTTTTATTTTTTAGTATTTTAGTTTAGTAAATTAAAAAATAAGAACACTCGAAGAAGTTATTATGTCAAAAATATGGATATTTAGAAAGAACATATTTTAACATAAGCAATATTTCTTAGAAATTAAAACGTAGGAGCAAAGTTTTTCATTGTATCTGCAACATTTCTAAAAATTATGAAAATTGGACTTCATTTACGGGAAGAAAAACTTTATCGCTTTTTGTATGAAAATTTACAACTAGACGATCCTCTTAAGTATTACCAATAAGTCAAGACGTGTGTAATTTTGAACCGACACGGGAATCGAACCTAAGACCTCGTTATTTGGTCATCAGTCATCACTACTACTGAGTACTACATTCTACGAGGCAGAGTGGTCGACTCGTCAGTTGTCAGGAAAGGTCGTCATTCGTCAGAGATTCGCCCTTATTCCGGAAAAGACAGACATCGCAATCGCGGCGCAGCGCAGCTACAAACAATAGGTACATTGGTACAAACAACGCCGCCTGCGCGCAGGCGGCGTTGCTTGTACCAGGGCAACAGAAATTGAAAGAGTAATACTTTATGTCGCATGATGTCATTTACCTACATACTACATAGGTTGTTATTTTCGAGTTAGGGTTGCAAAAATTTATTTTCCTTAATTAATTAATTAATTTTGTATGGAACTTTTAAAAATTAATTTTCACTTTTTACCTCCGCCAATGTGTTTATAGGGTCAAAGTGCTTGGGTAGTTTCCGGTAAGCTATACATATTAACCAACACCTTGTATAAAACTGTTTGACTCGAGTCACGCGCCTGTTACTAGTTACGCGCCGGATACTATGTCTACCGGGAGGACCACACCTCGCTGGCCGGGATTGCCTACAGGGGATTAGCAGTCCTGGTCCGTCGGAACATCATCCACCAACGGCTGCCAGTACCACAACTGCAGTCATCGTACGCCCTTGGCGTAGAGATCTGCATTGACCGCCAGCCCACCCGCGTGTTCGCCTTCTACAAGCCGCCGCAGAATCGACTTGCAGTGGCTGACGTCCGCACCTTGCTGGACTCGCCGCTGCCCACGATCCTAGCGGGCGACTTCAACGCGAAACACACGGCGTGGAACTCGAACTCCGTGAGCCCGGATGGCAGACGCCTCCTGGACGACGCAGACCGCCACGGCTACGAGGTGCTAGGACCAGAGGTCCCAACGCACTACCCGTACGTCGCAGCCCACATGCCCGACGTCATCGACATAGCAGTCGCTCGCGGCCTAGTCGCCGCACCGTCGCTTGACGTCCTGGATGATCATCTCATTTCCGACCACCAAGCTGTCCTCTTGACGCTGAAGACGACCCCGATGACGACATCGATGCCTTCTCCGAAACATCGCCAAGACTGGCGAATCTTCGCCGAACACATGGCCGAACATTCGCCGTCCTTCAGAGTAGAGAGCCCTGCAGACGTCGACCGACTCGCTACGGACCTCAGCGCAGTAATGTCCAATGCGCTTCGAGAGTCCAGACTCGACGCTGCATCTACTCGCAGACAACCCCAGCTCCCTGCCTACATTCAAGCGATGATAGAGGAGAAGAGGAAGCTACGAAGGCAATGGCAACACCTGCGGTGCCCGACCATGAAGACGCGGCTCAACGCTCTGGCCGCTAGGATCTCTGACGCACTGGAGACAGTCGCAGTCGAGTCGGCACTCCGCCATCGAGCGAGCCGGCGATGACTGGTCCGGCATTCACCGCCTCTGCCGCCAACTCTCCGGGAGGCCGTCTCCGATTAGACCTCTCCTGGCCGGTGACGGAACCCTGCGTTACCGTGCCGAGGATCGAGCGGAGATTTTTGCGGACCACCTGGAGACGCAGTTTACACCCAACCCGACTGCGGATGTGCAGCACGTAGAGACCATCGAGCGACATGTGAAGGATTACTTCGAGTCGCCGATACCTCCGACAGAAGACCCCGTCGTGTTCTCCCCTGGACAAGTCCAAAGGATGATTCGACGAGCTAAACTGCGCAAAGCCCCCGGCCCCGACCGAGTCACCAACGAAGCCCTGCGTCACCTACCCCCGCGAGCAATCGCGACGCTGACGCGGCTCTTCAACGGAATCCTCCGCACCGGGCACTTCCCATCGTCGTGGAAGCTCGGCCGAGTCATCCTGATTCCCAAGCCTGGCAAGAACATCATGCTGCCTGGGAGTTACCGTCCCATCACTCTTCTGTCGTGCATCTCGAAAGTCTTCGAGAAGCTACTGCTGCTGCACATCACGCCCCACCTCCAGCCACGCGACGAACAGTTCGGTTTCCGCGCCGAACACTCCACCACTCTACAAGTGACGAGAGTACTGCATCACCTCGCTTCCGCCTACAACAAGCGAGAGCCGTCAGTCGCAGTATTCCTCGATATGGAGAAAGCGTTCGACCGCGTCTGGCACGCCGGCCTCGTGTACAAGCTGTCCACGTCTACTACTCCGCGCCGAGTAGTCAAGACTGTGGCCACCTTCCTGCAAGATAGACGTTTTCAAGTGGCGGTTGAAGACGTCCTGTCCACGGAGTGCCCCATCCGAGCCGGTGTGCCTCAGGGAAGCTGCCTGTCGCCCGTCTGCTATAGCAGATACACGGACGACATTCCAGTCGCTGACGGCGCTATGCTAGCGCTGTATGCCGACGACGCGGCCTTCATCACAACATCGATCAAGGTCCCGCATGTAGTGCTGAAGATGCAGCGAGCACTGGACGCACTTCCCACATGGCTGGAGAACTGGAGACTCAAGGTCAACGTGGCGTAAACTCAGGCGATTTCCATCGGGCGGGCGCGACTACTGCCGCCCCCGATGACGCTCATGGGCGAGACCGTCGAGTGGTCGCCGAAGGCCAAGTACCTCGGCGTGACCATCGACAGGACCCTCTCGATGCGGCCCCATGTCAAGAATGTGGTCGCCCAGACGCGCGCCGCACGGAACCTCCTCCGACCCGTGCTGGCGTCTCACCTGCCTCTCCGTACGAAGCTGTGCGTCTACAAGGCGTACGTTCGCACGCGACTCACTTACGCGGCACCCGCGTGGTACGCGCTCACAAGCGAGAAAGACCGCAAGTCGCTGCGAGCACAGCAGTCGCTGTCGCTGCGAGCACAGCAGTCGCTGTCGCTCCGCACCATCTCCGGAGCACCTCGCTTCGTACGGAATCAGGTCATCTCCAGAGACCTGCGCATGGAGAACCTGGACGACTTCATTCGCCGCCTGAGTGCCTCTATGTTTGCACGCGCCGACGGAGCGCGATCCCAGCACCTGCATGGCATCGCGCCATACCATCGACGACCGCCGGACATAAGAGGCCTGCCACGTGACCTAGCTCCCATGGACACGATCACTTCCTCGCCGCTGGCTGATGGGCGCTCACCGGTACGCTACCGGCGGGCTCGACCTCGCTGAGCGGCGGGCGAAGCCCACCACGGACATATCACCCTGCCGCAGTCCGCAGATCGCCCGCGACACTACGCGGGCTCGATCGCACTGCGACAGGATACCACCGGATTGACACCCCGGATTTTACACCACGGACCAACCGATCCCACCCAGTGCCCCGCCTGTAGTTGCAGGCGGCGTCGACACTACTGAAAGGGGCCATCGCCCCGAACAGTCACCCCGAGGCCTATGAAGGCCTAAGCGGAAGACCCCGGACGCGCCTGTCAACTACGTATGGTTCGCGGGGAATGAGCTCCGCTATAAATGCCGAATATGAGAGTATTTTATTCTGAAAAAATATTTATAAAATCCAGTTTACTAAAGGATAACATTTATTTACTTCTCATGTATTATTTTATCCAAATAATGCAATACTTATGCAGAAAACTTAAGAAAACTGTCGATCTGAAAATGTTGCTACTTAATCGTACATGAAATAATTTGGGGAAAATATTGAAAATTAATCTTCCTAATTACTATTCGTTTAGAGACCTTTTTCATGAACTGCATTATAAATTGATCCCATAGAATTAAAATCACGATAGAATAGGAAGGGGTGAACGACTAATTTATAAGCTTTAAGTAAAATATGACTAGATATATAAATACGAACTTTGATCGTCTGTGGGATTATCAAATAATGATAAAAATTCTTTCTATAAAACCAACTTTAAACGCCACTACAAAGTATAAAACAATTTTAATTTGTACATGTATGTTGAAGTCGGGCGGGCCTAAATATAAATGATGAAACCAATGCGCGACGCTAGCCCAACTTTGCCCGATCGGCGTATGAAGTCGGTTTTTTAAAGATATTTTTTTTTACATTATTATTTTAAGCTTTTTAGTGTATATCTCTGATCGCGAGCAATTTGCTCTTAATCATTGAGTTCCTTCCTCCATTACCGAAGATATGAATCACCTTCTCTTCACCTTTTAAATAGGCCCAACCTTTTTATGCGTTCTTTCAAAAAAAAATTGAAATCGGTTCAGATTTGACGTAGTTATGGAGTAACATCTAACATTATATCAACAACAATTTATATGGGAACCACCTCTGAAGTATGCCCTACTAAACAAAAAAAAATATCAAATTCCATTCATTATTTGGCGGAATAATTGCGTAACAAATATACAAAAAAATTCGAATTGAGAACCTCCTCCTTTTTTGAAGTCGGTTAAAATGATTGCATTATTATAACGATCGCAATGGTGTCTGATTGGCTGGTACTCTCCCACTATTGTTTAAAATGCATTGATGCAGCTAGAGCTCCATAAACTCAGCGAATTCATAAAATTAGTTTTTTTACTCAATTATTTCAAAAGTTATAGGTATATATTTCCATATAGCCAGTGTGGTATAATTTTCTAAATATATAAAATGAAAAGGTGACTGACTGACTGATCTATCAACGCACATCTACTATGACGTAGGCATCCGCTACGAAAGGATTTTTACAAATATAATACAAAAAAATAATGAAAACGAGACTAAAAAATTGTTTAATAATAATGATTAGTTCCACGTAAGTCATTCTTAGTCGAAAATTAGGACTTTAATTTTATGAAGTCGGCCACACCGCAATAAAATTAGGGCTGGACAGCAAGATTTCATATGTCGATATTGGTGGGGGATTGTATAAATTATTTATACCGAGATATTTTTATCGTCTTACTAATGGTTCATTGACGAAAAAAAATAATTTAAATTCTATACATATTATTTGGTTCATTAAAACTTGGCAATTGAATTAAAGTACCCATACTTCTTATTCATCCCGCTAGGTTTACCGGAAAGCTAAATAGCTTGGCGGTGTTTTATAACAGATGGGGTGGCCACTATAGCCATGGCGGCAGCCTAGCATTACAAACAAATATACACTTCGTTCAGATGAAGTAGATGAAAAAAATAAGCCTTCCAAGTAAAGTGTGTAGGTACAACTTTTAACTTACCAATCATAACTTTAAATAAAATTTTTTTTTAGGGTTCAGTTTTTACTTTTTATGTTTCCTCCATGCTGGACTGAGAGAATATTATTCAACGCTGGAAAACGATCTTGTAAATCGAAAAAGTGAACTTTAAACCAGAGCCAATAACGTTTTAAAAAATCATAACAGCTCATAATAAGCTATCAGGAGCAGATTTTTTCAAAAATCATATTTTTTAATGTAACACATCAGATGATACTAATTATATAATTCTAAAGTAGTAGTTTTTCAATTTCAAGAAGCAATGTTGCTGTAAAATGGTATTTGAAACATATGAAACCACGAAATAACTCTGAAATGCTGATTATGATGTATCTATTTTTAAGGAAACATGATGTAGTCCTAACAGTTTGTACTTAATATACTTTTAGTAATAGATACATCGTAAATTTCGCTTTAAACATAAATAAAACAAATGATGTTTCATTAAAAATGCTGTATGTTTATTTAAACAAGATTACTTAAAAAATCAATGTGTTCAACATTAATACCCACTACGTATTCAAATAAAAATTAAATGTCTCTCAACTTAATAAACAATATTATTAAAAATTATAAAAACCTATGACAAAGTACAGCACTCCCTGGTGGCTTATAATCTTAAATCATAACTAAACAGCTTCTCTAAGGTGATATACTATGGTACCTACAGCATGCTCTCAGCATGAGATTGAGAGTATAGTGACGGAGTAAATATCTTGGTATCTACAAAATCTGTTAATAATCAGATAATCCTTAGTCCTTACAGTAAACCTAAGTGCACTGCTAAAAAGTATTGATAACTTTTTTGAAGCATCTGTATAATATTGAAAAATAGATTGTGTCTTAGTATTTACAGCATTTTTGAGAACATTTAAAAATATGAATAACAAAAAATATATACTATAAACATGCAGAGAAGGTCAACATAGTATCTTAGAAAAATAATGTCGTAGGAAAACGAAAATCCAACAATCCGACGCAGTATCTTTTTCTTCCAAATATATAAAAAAGTAATTTTGTTATTTTTCGAAATAAGCTAGATCGCTTTCCATCGTCAATATAGGTCAAAGTTTCTAGCTGTATCTTTACGCAAGTACTAAAAGCCTACAAAGAGTCAATCTAATAGCAAAGGCATATTATGACTAAAATAACGGCAAGAGCCTCGTTTCCTAGCGCTTCTATATAGGTACCTACCATGTTAAAGATCTCGAACAAAAAAATTTACTCTCAAATAAAGTAACTCTGTTGTAAATAATTATTAGAAGAACTTATCGAAAGTCGATAATCGATAGTGTCAAATCCCTAAAATGCTTAAGTAAAATATGACTAGATATATAAATACGAACTTTGATCGTCTGTGGGATTATCAAATAATGATAAAAAATTCTTTCTATAAAACCGACTTTAAACGCCACTACAAAGTATAAAACAATTTTAATTTGTACTAAATATATAAAAAAGTCATTTTGTTATTTTTCGAAATAAGCTAGATCGCTTTCCAGCGTCAATATAGTCCAAAGTTTCTAGCTGTATCTTTACGCAAGTACTAAAAGCCTACAAAGAGTCAATCTAATAGCAAAGGCATATAATGGCTAAAACAACGGCAAGAGCCTCGTTTCCTAGCGCTCCTATATAGGTACCTACCATGTTAAAGATCTCGAACAAAAAAATTTACTCTCGAATAAAGTAACTCCTTTGAGTAATAAACC
This sequence comes from Oeneis ivallda, assembly GCA_029955525.1. Lineage (NCBI taxonomy): Eukaryota > Metazoa > Arthropoda > Insecta > Lepidoptera > Nymphalidae > Oeneis > Oeneis ivallda. Next base: position 15,457,280 of record JARPMR010000010.1, read on the forward strand.
AGCAATGGAGAGGAATTGACGCCTAATTTATTTGCAAAAAAGTCTGTCAATTACGGTGGGGGGCGAGGTAGCACACATGAAAACTTGCTTACTACAGGTGCATTTTTCCATCACGTCGCTATGCACGCACACAATATAATTAGCAAACACTACCTTAAATTATATGCACACAATCACATTCACACACAGGGACGCTCTATCATTACATGAAACAATCGCATCATATGTGTTAAACCAACACAGGAGAAGAATTGACGCGCGTACCCCTCTGTAAGTTGGGTATGACCAGTGGTCATACCCGTTATATAAAACTGTTTGACTCGAGTCACGCGCCTGTCAACTACGTATGGTTAGCGGGGAATGAGCTCCGCTATAAATGCCGAATATGAGAGTATTTTCTTCTAAAAAAATATTTTAAAAATCCAGTTAACTAAAGGATAACATTTATTTACTTCTGATGTATTATTTTATCCAAATAATGCAATACTTATGCAGAAAACTTAAGAAAACTGTCGATCTGAAAATGTTGCTACTTAATCGTACATGAAATAATTTGGGGAAAATATTGAAAATTAATCTTCCTACTTACTATTCGTTCCTTTCCTCGAGACCTTTTTCATGAACTGCATTATAAATTGATCCCATAGAATTAAAATCACGACAGAATAGGAAGGGGTGAACGACTAATTTATAAGCTCGTTTGCGACTACAAGCAAGGCGAGATTCGTTTTTTACATTTATCAGTCACGCAGCTAAAGTGTTAATACTCAAAGCCACAAGAGGTTTGCTCTCTTTTCAAAAATAGTCGTAGGCACACAAGCATCCCTTTTGGAAGCGAAACGTTTTTTTTTACCTACAATGAAAAAATGTCTGAATGTAGACTGAAAATAGTCTATCTATTTTCAATCTTTTTGGATGGATAACCGTTTTTCATGAAAGATGGCGGGCTTTTCAAAATATAGGTGTTATTTTCAGTTTCTCGGTTTGTTCTACTTTTAAAATCTACAACCAATTTCAAATGCAAGATGGTGGACATTTTTTATCATCATCATTTCATCATCATTATCAACCCATCATCGGCTCACTACTGAGCGAGGTCTCTTCTCAGAGAAGGGTTAAATTGAAATTGATGAAATGAAAAAATTAATATGGGTGGGTCTAATTTTCCAATGTTTTTAGGCATGTTGATTAACAAAATTCCATTCATGTTCAAGCAAAGAATGCGAAATACTAATGAGAAGAAGTTACACAAGTTTCGCGTATACATACCTATCAGCGGATCCCTGCCAGTTCGTCTTTTTTGACGACCTCTCTGGCTCAGTGGTGAGCGCTGTTGCCTTATAACTGGGAGGTCTAGGGTTCGATTCCCGGCGGGGTTAATTTGGGAATTAATAATTTCTGTATTGTCTGGTCAGGTCTGGTGGAAGGCTTTGGCCGTGGCTAGTTACCACCCTACCGACAAAAACGTGCCGCCAAGCGATTTAGCGTTCCGGCACAAAAAAAAAAAAGTTTTTCTGTCGGTAGGAGCTGAACGGCGACGGGGAGGTGTCTCGGCTGGCGGCGGTGTGCGCGCGCTGCGCGTGCGACGAGCGCGCGGTGGTGCGCAAGGCGGCCGCCGGCCTGCTGCGCCGGCTCGTGCTGCAAACCCTCCACAGCGGCACGACACCGCCCGCCACAGACTACGCGGTGAGCGAACACGTTCCTCTTCTTCATCTGCGATGCGGGTTGTTACGTTCCCTCAAATATGGTCGAGCGAAGCAATGGCTGGGTCATGCGTCATGCTCGTGAACGGGTGCCACCGGCGGGAATGGGGCTACTTTATGTCTGCCCATCTTAGGATAGAAGTTAGTCGGTATGCATTTTTGGAACTTCCCTCATTGTGGAAACACTGTATAGCATAGTATTTACTGCATTGTAAATTTGTTTTGAAAAGAGCAACCGCCGAGTTTCTTGCTGGTTCTTCTCGGCAGGAAGGGCATTCTGAACCAGTGGTAGATTTATCGACTATTCAAAAGCACTTTTAAAAGTTTATTTGAATAAAAAATAATTCTGTTCTATTCTATTCTATTCTATTCATCAACCGATAGGTGTCCACCGCTGGACAAAGGTCTCTCTACAAGCCTTAGTCTTGTGCCCCTTTGCATCCAGCGGCTGCCTGCAACTTGTTTGATGTCGTCGGTCCACCTAGTGGGAGGTCACACTCTTAGCACCTTGGGACCCCGACGACCATCAGCTCTTCGAACTACGTGTCCGCCCATTTCCACTTGAGCTTCGCGACTCGCTGAAACTCGTTTGGTAGATTATAGTAAAAGAAATTTGTTCTTCCTTGTGTATCATGAAATTCATAAAGTAGCGCGCGTTTCTATTCAATATTTATACTAGTTTAATGGTCATTTTGTATACAATGCCGGTACATATAATATTGTTCCTGAATGGTACAGCATATCGTCATTGAACTGTTCGCACTAGATGCTTGTGGGGCTGTGCCGTGACGCGAGCATCGTGGTGCGAGTGGCGGCCATCACGGCGCTGGGCGAGCTGGTGACGCGGCGGCCGAGCGACGAGCTGCTGGACGCCTTCCTCACCGGCCCCTTGCACCAGCTGTCCGACCCGGAGACGAAGGTACATCCGCACTAGATGCTGGTGGGGCTGAGCCGCGACGCGAGCATCGTGGTGCGAGTGGCGGCCATCACGGCGCTGGGCGAGCTGGTGACGCGGCGGCCGAGCGACGAGCTGCTGGACGCCTTCCTCACCGGCCCCTTGCACCAGCTGTCCGACCCGGAGACGAAGGTACATCCGCACTAGATGCTGGTGGGGCTGAGCCGCGACGCGAGCATCGTGGTGCGAGTGGCGGCCATCACGGCGCTGGGCGAGCTGGTGACGCGGCGGCCGAGCGACGAGCTGCTGGACGCCTTCCTCACCGGCCCCTTGCACCAGCTGTCCGACCCGGAGACGAAGGTACATCCGCACTAGATGCTGGTGGGGCTGAGCCGCGACGCGAGCATCGTGGTGCGAGTGGCGGCCATCACGGCGCTGGGCGAGCTGGTGACGTGGCGGCCGAGCGACGAGCTGCTGGACGCCTTCCTCACCGGCCCCATGCACCAGCTGTCCGACCCGGAGACGAAGGTATATCCGCACTAGATGCTGGTGGGGCTGTGCCGCGACGCGAGCATCGTGGTGCGAGTGGCGGCCATCACGGCGCTGGGCGAGCTGGTGACGCGGCGGCTGAGCGACGAGCTGCTGGACGCCTTCCTCACCGGCCCCATGCACCAGCGTCCGACTCGGATACGAAGGTATATCCGCACTAGATGCTGGTGGGGCTGTGCCGCGACGCGAGCATCGTGGTGCGAGTGGCGGCCATCACGGCGCTGGGCGAGCTGGTGACGCGGCGGCCGAGCGACGAGCTGCTGGACGCCTTCCTCACCGGCCCCATGCACCAGCTGTCCGACCCGGAGACGAAGGTACATCCGCACTAGATGCTGGTGGGGCTGAGCCGCGACGCGAGCATCGTGGTGCGAGTGGCGGCCATCACGGCGCTGGGCGAGCTGGTGACGCGGCGGCTGAGCGACGAGCTGCTGGACGCCTTCCTCACCGGCCCCATGCACCAGCGTCCGACTCGGATACGAAGGTATATCCGCACTAGATGCTGGTGGGGCTGTGCCGCGACGCGAGCATCGTGGTGCGAGTGGCGGCCATCACGGCGCTGGGCGAGCTGGTGACGCGGCGGCCGAGCGACGAGCTGCTGGACGCCTTCCTCACCGGCCCCATGCACCAGCTGTCCGACCCGGAGACGAAGGTACATCCGCACTAGATGCTGGTGGGGCTGAGCCGCGACGCGAGCATCGTGGTGCGAGTGGCGGCCATCACGGCGCTGGGCGAGCTGGTGACGCGGCGGCCGAGCGACGAGCTGCTGGACGCCTTCCTCACCGGCCCCATGCACCAGCTGTCCGACCCGGAGACGAAGTATATCCGCACTAGATGCTGGTGGGGCTGTGCCGCGACGCGAGCATCGTGGTGCGAGTGGCGGCCATCACGGCGCTGGGCGAGCTGGTGACGCGGCGGCTGAGCGACGAGCTGCTGGACGCCTTCCTCACCGGCCCCATGCACCAGCTGTCCGACCCGGAGACGAAGGTATATCCGCACTAGATGCTGGTGGGGCTGTGCCGCGACGCGAGCATCGTGGTGCGAGTGGCGGCCATCACGGCGCTGGGCGAGCTGGTGACGCGGCGGCCGAGCGACGAGCTGCTGGACGCCTTCCTCACCGGCCCCATGCACCAGCTGTCCGACCCGGGGACGAAGGTACATCCGCACTAGATGCTGGTGGGGCTGAGCCGCGACGCGAGCATCGTGGTGCGAGTGGCGGCCATCACGGCGCTGGGCGAGCTGGTGACGCGGCGGCCGAGCGACGAGCTGCTGGACGCCTTCCTCACCGGCCCCATGCACCAGCTGTCCGACCCGGAGACGAAGGTACATCCGCACTAGATGCTGGTGGGGCTGAGCCGCGACGCGAGCATCGTGGTGCGAGTGGCGGCCATCACGGCGCTGGGCGAGCTGTTGACGCGGCGGCCGAGCGACGAGCTGCTGGACGCCTTCCTCACCGGCCCCATGCACCAGCTGTCCGACCCGGAGACGAAGGTATATCCGCACTAGATGCTGGTGGGGCTGTGCCGCGACGCGAGCATCGTGGTGCGAGTGGCAGCCATCACGGCGCTGGGCGAGCTGGTGACGCGGCGGCTGAGCGACGAGCTGCTGGACGCCTTCCTCACCGGCCCCATGCACCAGCGTCCGACTCGGATACGAAGGTATATCCGCACTAGATGCTGGTGGGGCTGTGCCGCGACGCGAGCATCGTGGTGCGAGTGGCGGCCATCACGGCGCTGGGCGAGCTGGTGACGCGGCGGCTGAGCGACGAGCTGCTGGACGCCTTCCTCACCGGCCCCATGCACCAGCGTCCGACTCGGATACGAAGGTATATCCGCACTAGATGCTGGTGGGGCTGTGCCGCGACGCGAGCATCGTGGTGCGAGTGGCGGCCATCACGGCGCTGGGCGAGCTGGTGACGCGGCGGCCGAGCGACGAGCTGCTGGACGCCTTCCTCACCGGCCCCATGCACCAGCTGTCCGACCCGGAGACGAAGGTACATCCGCACTAGATGCTGGTGGGGCTGAGCCGCGACGCGAGCATCGTGGTGCGAGTGGCGGCCATCACGGCGCTGGGCGAGCTGGTGACGCGGCGGCTGAGCGACGAGCTGCTGGACGCCTTCCTCACCGGCCCCATGCACCAGCGTCCGACTCGGATACGAAGGTACATCCGCACTAGATGCTGGTGGGGCTGAGCCGCGACGCGAGCATCGTGGTGCGAGTGGCGGCCATCACGGCGCTGGGCGAGCTGGTGACGCGGCGGCCGAGCGACGAGCTGCTGGACGCCTTCCTCACCGGCCCCATGCACCAGCTGTCCGACCCGGAGACGAAGGTACATCCGCACTAGATGCTGGTGGGGCTGAGCCGCGACGCGAGCATCGTGGTGCGAGTGGCGGCCATCACGGCGCTGGGCGAGCTGGTGACGCGGCGGCCGAGCGACGAGCTGCTGGACGCCTTCCTCACCGGCCCCATGCACCAGCTGTCCGACCCGGAGACGAAGGTATATCCGCACTAGATGCTGGTGAGGCTGAGCCGCGACGCGAGCATCGTGGTGCGAGTGGCGGCCATCACGGCGCTGGGCGAGCTGGTGACGCGGCGGCTGAGCGACGAGCTGCTGGACGCCTTCCTCACCGGCCCCATGCACCAGCGTCCGACTCGGATACGAAGGTATATCCGCACTAGATGCTGGTGGGGCTGTGCCGCGACGCGAGCATCGTGGTGCGAGTGGCGGCCATCACGGCGCTGGGCGAGCTGGTGACGCGGCGGCCGAGCGACGAGCTGCTGGACGCCTTCCTCACCGGCCCCATGCACCAGCTGTCCGACCCGGAGACGAAGGTACATCCGCACTAGATGCTGGTGGGGCTGAGCCGCGACGCGAGCATCGAGGTGCGAGTGGCGGCCATCACGGCGCTGGGCGAGCTGGTGACGCGGCGGCCGAGCGACGAGCTGCTGGACGCCTTCCTCACCGGCCCCATGCACCAGCTGTCCGACCCGGAGACGAAGGTATATCCGCACTAGATGCTGGTGGGGCTGTGCCGCGACGCGAGCATCGTGGTGCGAGTGGCGGCCATCACGGCGCTGGGCGAGCTGGTGACGCGGCGGCTGAGCGACGAGCTGCTGGACGCCTTCCTCACCGGCCCCATGCACCAGCGTCCGACTCGGATACGAAGGTATATCCGCACTAGATGCTGGTGGGGCTGTGCCGCGACGCGAGCATCGTGGTGCGAGTGGCGGCCATCACGGCGCTGGGCGAGCTGGTGACGCGGCGGCCGAGCGACGAGCTGCTGGACGCCTTCCTCACCGGCCCCATGCACCAGCTGTCCGACCCGGAGACGAAGGTATATCCGCACTAGATGCTGGTGGGGCTGTGCCGCGACGCGAGCATCGTGGTGCGAGTGGCGGCCATCACGGCGCTGGGCGAGCTGGTGACGCGGCGGCCGAGCGACGAGCTGCTGGACGCCTTCCTCACCGGCCCCATGCACCAGCGTCCGACTCGGATACGAAGGTATATCCGCAAGGAGCCAGGGTTTAAAAATCCCGCGGGAAGATTTTTATTTTTTGGAATAAAAAGTAGACTATGTCACTGTGCATCGTGGTGCGAGTGGCGGCCATCACGGCGCTGGGCGAGCTGGTGACGCGGCGGCCGAGCGACGAGCTGCTGGACGCCTTCCTCACCGGCCCCATGCACCAGCTGTCCGACCCGGAGACGAAGGTATATCCGCACTAGATGCTGGTGGGGCTGTGCCGCGACGCGAGCATCGTGGTGCGAGTGGCGGCCATCACGGCGCTGGGCGAGCTGGTGACGCGGCGGCCGAGCGACGAGCTGCTGGACGCCTTCCTCACCGGCCCCATGCACCAGCGTCCGACTCGGATACGAAGGTATATCCGCACTAGATGCTGGTGGGGCTGTGCCGCGACGCGAGCATCGTGGTGCGAGTGGCGGCCATCACGGCGCTGGGCGAGCTGGTGACGCGGCGGCCGAGCGACGAGCTGCTGGACGCCTTCCTCACCGGCCCCATGCACCAGCTGTCCGACCCGGAGACGAAGGTATATCCGCACTAGATGCTGGTGGGGCTGTGCCGCGACGCGAGCATCGTGGTGCGAGTGGCGGCCATCACGGCGCTGGGCGAGCTGGTGACGCGGCGGCCGAGCGACGAGCTGCTGGACGCCTTCCTCACCGGCCCCATGCACCAGCTGTCCGACCCGGAGACGAAGGTACATCCGCACTAGATGCTGGTGGGGCTGAGCCGCGACGCGAGCATCGTGGTGCGAGTGGCGGCCATCACGGCGCTGGGCGAGCTGGTGACGCGGCGGCCGAGCGACGAGCTGCTGGACGCCTTCCTCACCGGCCCCATGCACCAGCTGTCCGACCCGGAGACGAAGGTATATCCGCACTAGATGCTGGTGAGGCTGAGCCGCGACGCGAGCATCGTGGTGCGAGTGGCGGCCATCACGGCGCTGGGCGAGCTGGTGACGCGGCGGCTGAGCGACGAGCTGCTGGACGCCTTCCTCACCGGCCCCATGCACCAGCGTCCGACTCGGATACGAAGGTATATCCGCACTAGATGCTGGTGGGGCTGTGCCGCGACGCGAGCATCGTGGTGCGAGTGGCGGCCATCACGGCGCTGGGCGAGCTGGTGACGCGGCGGCCGAGCGACGAGCTGCTGGACGCCTTCCTCACCGGCCCCATGCACCAGCTGTCCGACCCGGAGACGAAGGTACATCCGCACTAGATGCTGGTGGGGCTGAGCCGCGACGCGAGCATCGAGGTGCGAGTGGCGGCCATCACGGCGCTGGGCGAGCTGGTGACGCGGCGGCCGAGCGACGAGCTGCTGGACGCCTTCCTCACCGGCCCCATGCACCAGCTGTCCGACCCGGAGACGAAGGTATATCCGCACTAGATGCTGGTGGGGCTGTGCCGCGACGCGAGCATCGTGGTGCGAGTGGCGGCCATCACGGCGCTGGGCGAGCTGGTGACGCGGCGGCTGAGCGACGAGCTGCTGGACGCCTTCCTCACCGGCCCCATGCACCAGCGTCCGACTCGGATACGAAGGTATATCCGCACTAGATGCTGGTGGGGCTGTGCCGCGACGCGAGCATCGTGGTGCGAGTGGCGGCCATCACGGCGCTGGGCGAGCTGGTGACGCGGCGGCCGAGCGACGAGCTGCTGGACGCCTTCCTCACCGGCCCCATGCACCAGCTGTCCGACCCGGAGACGAAGGTATATCCGCACTAGATGCTGGTGGGGCTGTGCCGCGACGCGAGCATCGTGGTGCGAGTGGCGGCCATCACGGCGCTGGGCGAGCTGGTGACGCGGCGGCCGAGCGACGAGCTGCTGGACGCCTTCCTCACCGGCCCCATGCACCAGCGTCCGACTCGGATACGAAGGTATATCCGCAAGGAGCCAGGGTTTAAAAATCCCGCGGGAAGATTTTTATTTTTTGGAATAAAAAGTAGACTATGTCACTGTGCAGGTCCTGAACCAAGCAAAAACTCCTGCAAAGAAATCAAGTCGATTAGTAGCTCTGATGCTGCGTGATTGACAGACAAACAATAGTACATTGTTTTACGAGGGGTGAAAGTGACCGATTACTTACGAGGGTGTCGTTTGAGACACGAGGTGAAGCCAAGTGTATCAATACACACGAGTTAGGAATCACACTTTCTCCCGAGTGATACATAGTGCTTTATACTACACCTACGAGGAAAATAACAGGCACATTTTTTTATTATTATTGAAGTTTACTTTAGAGGTATGCCGTCTACTTTAGAGGTACGCAGGATACTTTGGTGGTACGCAGGCTACCTGCGTACCTCTAAAGTAGACACCGGCGTACCTCTAAGATAGCCGGCGTACCTCTAAAGTAGCTGGCGTACCTTAAAAATAATCTGCGTACCACCAAAGTAGCCTGCGTACCTCCAAAGTAGCCTGCGTACCTTTAAAGTAGCCTGCGTACTTCCAAAGTAGCCTGCGTACCTTCTAAGTAGCCTACGTACCACCAAAGAATCCTGCGTACCTCTAAAGTATACGGCGCACCTCTAAAGTAGCCGGCGTACCTCTGAAGTAGCTGGCGTACCTTAAAAGTAGCCTGCTTACTACCATTTTTTTAGTATTGGTATTATTGAACTGATTTTGTCAAAAATTAAAAAAACCCACGTATGTAATGGATTTTCATACAATTTTTCAGCCCGCTAAAGCACGTAAGTAATGAAATTTATACAGTTTTTCAGTCCGCATTTTCTTTCTCGCTCCTTTTTTCGATATGACACAAATCAGAAGGTACTTTCCGAGCAGGCGTAGTAGAATAGCTATTTATATCATACTTGCTCAGTAACTAGGGATTACTATGGTGGAAAGTCTCCTTGTAAGTTGGTGTTTGCAATTCAAGGCAACATTACGTCGCACTATGCTTGAATTGTAATGTTCACATTACAGTTCAAGCTATGCAAAACTCCTTGGTAAACAATCTCTTTTCTTATAAAATGGTAAGAAAACTTTTTACTGAAAAAAAAACACTGAACATGGCGGCATTTAATTTCCATACATTTCAAACTATGCAAAACTCCTTGGAACTCAGAGCCGTAAAAAAAAAAATAGAAAACTATTTACGAAAAAAAAAATGGAAATGGCGGCATTTCATTTGATCTGAAAGTTTGTGAAGTTTGTTCGTAAAGGGATTTAAGTTATTTACAACAATGTCAAGCACTTCTTCAGATGATGAAAAAGGAGGAGAGCCTGATTTTTGTTTGCTTGAAGCAGAACAAATGATGCAAAACCTTTTGCCGGATAAGTCCAAAGAGCGCTACGTGAAAACTTACGAAGAATTCAACAAATGGCGTGCAAAGAAAGGAATTACATCTTTGGCAGAATGTGTTTTGCTTTCTTATTTCAATATGCTGTCAAAAAGCTACAAACCACCGTCATTGTGGTGTTTTTACTCTATGCTAAAATTTCATTTTGCATTACCAATGTTTTATTTACCTCGCAAGAATGATATAAAGTAGAATGCTTACCTCGGTTGCAAGTAGCTATTACACCCTCGAACTATATTCACCCTCGCTCGCTGCGCTCGCTCGTGTGACTAAATATCTCGGGTGCACGCGATCCATTAGCGCCCTATGCGAGCTGCGCTCGCACTGGCGCCAAATTGGATCTTGTTCTGTAATAGCTTACTTACGTCCCTTGTGTAACAATCTACTATTATGCAACTGCATCGTAATGAGGGTCATTTTAATTCGAGTGCTGTTTTTTGATACGAGGCTTGCCGAGTATCAAAATAGGATAGTACGAGAATTAAAATGACTAATTACGTTCAGTTGCATACAAGATTTTATCTACGACAAGGAAAATAAAATCATTAACAAAATACGCCGTAGGCTCATTTAAGTAACAAAAAGTAACTCCGTAAGTCGCCACCAGCCGCCTGTGGCGCCTCTGTCAACAAAAAGTAACTCCGTAAGCCGCCACCAGCCGCCTGTGGCGCCTCTGTTGTATGAACGGTACAAAAGTGCCAGAACTCAGAGCCTTAGCTTTAGGTATCCTATTTTAAGAAGATAACCATTTCGATTCAGCTCCCATACAACGAGCTGCATCGAAATGAGAAGCAAAACCGAAAGAGGGTTCATTTCGATTCAGGTGTCAAATTCGAAATTGGAACTTTTCGATGTTGGAGTAGATAAACATACTTTCGCATTTATAATAGTATGGCTGCGAGAGTGTTTGTTTGTTGGTTCTCCTTTAATCTTGCAGCAACAGATCGACGTGATTTTTTTCAAAGTTTCCCATGGAATTTTTCGTTTTTGAAGAAAATCTATCTGATCAAAATACTGTATGCCTTACAATCCTTTAACTTTTTGGAACTGTTAGGAAGATTCGACAAATAACTGACATAGAAACTGCAAAAATTGTTTATACTACACCTACTCGGAAAGTACCTTCTGATTTGTGTCATATCGAAAAAGAGCGAGAAAGAAAATACGTCTTTGCGTGGAGACAAATCTGCGGGCTGAAAAAATGTATGAAATTTCATTACTTACGTGCTTTAGCGGGCTGAAAAGTTGTATGAAAATCCATTACACACGTGGTTTTTTTTTTTAATTTTTGATGAAATCAGTTCAGTAATACCAATACTTAAAAAAGTTATATAAAAAAAAATAGTAATCTGTTTCAACAAACAAGACTCTTTATTTTCATATCTAATAAATAAATAATTAGAAAAATGTATAAAATAGTGACTAAATTATAACTAATAATAATCTTTATAAAGAGGATTCTTTAAACTATATATCAGTAAACGAGGTTCCATATTTTATTACATACTTATTCTATGAAATATAATAAAACTGATTACAAAGTTAAAAAAAAAACAAATTGTTATATTGTTGTTCCTGGTCTGTGGTTACTGGCCACTTGCGTTTTCTGCAAGTCATACCCATGGACATAGGAACAAACAGGACCGAGTACTCGTAGCTGAAAAGCGAGCCGAGCGAGATAGCTAGTACAGAGGCCGTGTGTCCCTTTCTAACAGGGTGACAATAAGATTTTCGATATATGTGAGACAAATTCAATCTTGCAATCTTCCTACTAATTATAAGTTTATTATAAACACAATTATTGAAGTTTTTCATTAGCAATGGAAAATTTCTTAGGGATTAGGGGTTGATTACGAAATAAATAATACAAATAGTACAAGGTTTCGATTTGTCCAGTCATAGTGAGTACATTGCTAGATATTTTAATGACTGGTAATGTGTAGATAATGTGATAAATTATTCATTTTCTCTAGATATTAATCATAATAGCTGGTCAAAGGCACCCAAAGTAATAAATACAGACCCACTTCCCCTCCCGCGCCTTATTCCGTTGCCGCACGATCGGTATATTTACCAAAATCTTACGTTAGGTCAGGGTTGTACAGAAATTCTGTTCTATTGGTTTGAAATGAAAAATTAAAATAATGAAAATTGTAATAATAATAATTATAGTACAAAAGTAAGGAATAAGGAACCATCGTAATCGGCATCGGCATCGTACGTACTCGACCCATCACACAATACAAGAATTTAAAAATTCATGGTCAACATAGTTGTAGATTTAGCGTTCACGTTATAACGGGTTGCCGCTCGAAAAAAATAGACTAGATAAAAATTTATATTTTCTTTTTTGTTAAGAAATATATCTATCGAAATTAATGCAATTAAATACGGTGACTTAAAAATGTTACAATAAAATTAAAACATAAGTGTCTCAACTGATTTTTTAGCCAAAATCTTTGATCAAAATCATTTTTTTAGGCTGGCATGAATGAAAGAACGAGACACACGGCCTCCGTTGTTACTATCTCTCTCGGCTCGGATTAGCCTCTGTGTAATGCGCAACAGGAAATATACTTTATGTGCTTGTTATAAGGTTCATTTTTGTAAATACAAATTTGCCGAGTGATCAGTTCTGTTTGTATGTTAAGTTCATGGTCATACCTACGTATTTTAAAAAAATGAAAAATTTCGCGCGAGTCGCATTACTTTGTTATATCTAAATTTTGAATTTATAAAATTACTTACAAGCTTTTAGTAGAAACCATAAACTTTACTCTATATTAAGAACTCAAAATGTCTATTGGTGATAGCAGTGTGAATTCAAAATGTCTGTGTATAGTGAAAAATGAATGTCCCGAGAAATCTAAAAATCGATAAATACAACAAAGCATTTTATGAAGATTTACTACAGTGGAAAAGCGAGAAAAAATTCTACCATGAGTTTTTTAGAGTTGAGTTGAGTTTGAGAATTGTAAAAATTTTAATAGATAGGTATGAATTTCAATTAAATGATTTGTCTATTATTTTCCTCGTAGGTGTAGTATAAAGCACTATGTATCACTCGGGAGAAAGTGCGATTCCTTACTCGGGTGTATTAAGTCACTTTCACTTTCACCCCTCGTTGAACAATGTACTATTATTTTGCATATTTCCATAGTATTATGTCATACGGAATCTTATTATGGGGTAAAGCGGCCGAGATTGGAAAAATTTTTTTATTGCAGAAGAGGGCGATTCGCGTAATCTATAATTTAAAGCCGCGGGATTCCCTTCGAGAAAAATTTAAAGAAATAGGCATTCTTACAGTAGCTTCACAATATATTTATAGCAATATAATATTTGTCAGACAAAACATTGTGAATTACAAAAAAAAGGGTGAATTACACGATAGGCAGGTTAGAGATCCAAATAGGCTCGTGATTCCTCGACTGCGCCTCAAGAGGGTCCGAAAGACATTTGTAGGAATGGGCGTGACGTTCTATAATAAAATTCCACAGTCGATCTTGGACTTGCCTTTACACAAGTTTAAGAAATCGATTAAAACTACGCTCATGAAAATAGCATATTATACGATTGAAGACTATATAAATGACAAAAAAGCGTGGATATAATTCGTTCCAGCGATTCATGAGACTAGGTAATGATTAACCTGTATAATTGTATATCAAAACTAGTAGGGCGCGTGGGTGCGCGGCCCGCAAGCGGACCGCGGTTTTTCTATCGTCAAGTGGACTTTCAGGTCCTGTCATTATTCATTTTCTATCACATAACCACTCTTCCATCTTTTATACTCTCCGAGATAGATGCCGATGAAATTGGTATGGCCGCCATCTTGAATCCGCCATTTTGAATTTTTTTCAGCTCATTGCCAATTGGATGAGGTTTCGAGTATTTTTTGTTTGAACACCTCCCACCTATCTTCAATACCCTGCCCGTGCTCCTCACCCACCTTCCAAACCCTCGATCATCATATCTCATCATTTGTCAGAATGAGAATTCTTTTATAAAAACAAATTTTGAAAAGGAACCGTATCAAAGTCTTGCATAGTTCTCAGCTTCTAGTCTATTCAATATTCGCCATATATTTTGTATGGAGAAAAAAAAAATTCCGCCATCTTGATTTTTTTTCTGTTCATCAAGTAGACCTTCGGGTCTTGATCATCTTTTGCCAAGAACCCACTCTTCCATCTTTTATACTCTCCGAGATAGACACCGACGAAATTTGTATGGCCGCCATCTTGAATCCGCCATTTTGGAATTTTTTTTCTACCCACTGGCAATTGGATGAGGTTTCGAGTGACTTTTGTTCCAGCACACCCCACCTATCTTCAATACCCTGGCCGTGCTCCTCACCCGTCTCCGAAATCCTCAATCATCAGCTCTCTCCATATTTTTCCTCCGAATGAATTTTTGTCCTCTATACGAAACCATCTATGTAAAAAAAATTTTTCATACAAAATTTTACAGGAGAGGTGATCAATCAGTGAGTGAATCAGTGAATCAGTCAATCAGCCCCAGCAGCTATATATATATTAATAATTCTATTCTATTCAGAGTTTCCACTTTATTTGTGTACAATATTTTAAAATGAGTATTTCATTTGAATATTAGTTTCAATTCGATGCCTTAAGATGGGTAGCCTAAGTATGTCACACTCTCTTTAACATTTCTGCGGTGGTGTCGTGTGATGCGGGTTGTTACGTTCCCTAAAATATGGTTGAGCGTCATGCTCGTGAACGGGTGCCACCAGCGGCAATGGGGCTACTTTCTGTCTGCCCATCTTGACATGTGTTGAATTATAATTAGAAATAATTACGTGTGCTTTTGTGGAACTTCCCCTCATTGTGGAAACTCTGCATACATAGAATAATATCTATTAAGTATATTGTAAAATTATTTTGAAAAGAGCAACTGCCGAGTTTCTTGCTGGTTCTTCTCGGCAGGAACGGCATTCCGAACCAGTGGTAGACTCATTGACGATTCAAAAGTACTTGTAAAAGTTTATTTGAATAAAAAACATTTCTATTCTATTCTATTCTATTTTACAGGTCCAAGAGCAAGTTGTGACTCTCATAGAAAATATACTTATAAAGCGTTTTGAGAAATATGACGCGAACAAAAACGAAGATCCTTTACCTTGGATGTTCCTTACCGGTGTGGCCCGACACAACATGAAGAAGCATTTACTGAAGGCGTGCGCATTGCTTCTGAAGTCAACTAGCTGTATAAAGTAAGTAGAATTAGGCATGTCCTGGGAATTATCTTTCTTCTGGCTTATCTTTGGTAGGAGTTACTTTATTTATTTTTTTACACAAAACTTAATGGAATAATATAATGCTAGATTTGGTGTTCTGCCTATTGGACAGGACATTTAGCTGAAAATGCCCAGGAATTACTAAATAAGAACTACAAAAAAATTCACTGGTTTATTTCAAATAGTAAAAAAGTTAAGGATTTTTGATACGACATGCACAGTTTGGTCCCATAGTGCAGCATAGTGGCCTATGGCCTATAACCAAGGACCCATTAATCGGGTTAAAAGGTTAACCGGTTAGACGCATAACCCCTTTATTTGATTAACCTTTATACGGATTAACCTGTATACTATCTTAAAAATATTGCTGATAATCCTATACGTACTTTGTCGCTGCCACGTCTTCAAATTAAATACAGTATTGTGCACCAGAAATAACGTTTAAAATTGCTTGTATCTTGCGCAGCGGAAAATTTGAGTCATGTCGGGACGCGATCAAAAATATTCAAAACCGACCGGCTGTTTCTCCGGCACTTTCTTGCACATGTTTTATGAATAATAAAATCGGCCAAGTGCGAGTCGGGCCTCGCTCTTTTAGGGTTCCGTACATATGACCAAATCATTTTTTTAAAACTAGATACAAATTTAGATATCTTAATTCTTAGAAAGTACTAAATTAGCATATGGGGAAAAATGCTCGTTTGTTTTGGTCACAACTTACAAACCGCATTATAAATCGGTGTTTTCAGTATTTGTTGTTTAAATACACTTCTTCTTCTTCTTCTTTATCAACCTATAGACGTCCACTGCTGGACAAAGGTCTCCTGCATGGACTTCCACAGGCTTCGGTCTTGCGCCGCTTGAATCCAGCGGCTCCCTGCGACTCGTTTGATGTCGTCGGTCCACCTGGTGGGGGGTCTGCCAACACTGCGTTTCCCGGTGCGGGGTCGCCACTCCAACACCTTGGGACCCCAACGACCATCAGTTCTTCGAACTATGTGCCCCGCCCATTTCCACTTCAGTTTCGCGACACGCTGAGCTATGTCGGTGACTTTGGTTCTCCTACGAATCTCCTCATTTCTGATTTGATCTCGCAGAGATATACCGAGCATTGCTCTCTCCATCGCTCGCTGGGTGACCCTGAGCCTTCTTATGAGGCCCATAGTTAGCGACCATGTCTCGGATCCGTAAGTCATCACTGGCAACACGCACTGTTCAAAGACTTGAGTCTTCAGGCACTGAGGGATTTTGGACGAGAAGACATCTCGGAGCTTCCCGAACGCTGCCCAGCCGAGTTGGATTCGGCGGTTAATCTCTTTCTCGAAATTGGACCTACCTAGCTGGACTGTATGTCCCAGGTATATATACTCGTCTACAATTTCGAGCGCAGAGTTCTCAACGATTACTGGGTGGAGCGGAGCATGAGCATTGGACATGATTTTCGTCTTGCTCATGTTCATTTTCAGGCCCACCTGTTGAGAAACCCTGCTGAGATCATTGAGCATTGTATTGAGATCTCTCAGAGTCTCTGCCATGACTACTATGTCATCGACAAATCGCAGGTGAGTGATGTACTCGCCGTTTATGTTGATGCCAAGTCCGTTCCAATCCAGAAGCTTAAAGACGTCCTCCAACGCAGCGGTAAATACCTTCGGGGAGATTACATCTCCCTGTCGCACTCCACGCTGCAAGTGGATCGGTCTCGTAGTCTGGTCCTGTATACGTACTGACATAGTGGCGTTTCCGTACAAGCACTTCAACACTTGGATATACCGGTAGTCAATCCGGCATCTCTGCAGCGACCTCAATACAGCCCAAGTTTCCACCGAATCAAAGGCTTTCTCATAGTCCACAAACGCTAAGCAAAGTGGCCGGTTATACTCTTCCGTCTTCTGTATAACCTGCCGCAACGTATGAATGTGATCTATGGTACCAAAGCCTTTTCGGAATTCGGCTTGTTCGGGGGGCTGGAAGTCGTCAAACCTACGAGCGAGACGATTCGTAATGACTCTCGAGAACAACTTGTAAACATGACTCAGCAGCGAGATGGGTCTATAATTCTTCAGCAAGGTATTATCACCCTTTTTGAAGAACAGGACCACCACGCTCCTGTGCCATGCTTCCGGCGTTATACCCTCGTGAATGACGGAATTGAACAATCGCTGAAAGATCTTAAGTACCGGTTTTCCACCTGCTTTCAGGAGTTCCGCAGTGATTCCGTCATCACCTGGCGCCTTGTTGTTCTTAAGCTGTTTAAGAGCCATTCTAATCTCGTATAGGCTGACGTCCGGGATATCTTCGGTATAGTGTCGGGTCAGTTTGGCTCTGGGATCTTTGGCCAAATCCTCAACAGGTTTTTGAGTCGTGGTATATAACTGCCCATAGAACTTCTCGACCTCTCCCAAAATCTCAGGTCGAGAAGAGACGAGACGACCGTCATCAGTTTTAAGCCGCGTCAGCTGGCTCTGTCCGATAGACAGATCTCTCGCGAACACTTTTGAGCCTTTGTTCCGCTCGATGGTATTTTTAATACACTTGGTATTAAAGACCCGAAGGTCGCGAGTTTGTGTCTTAGAGATCTGCCTATTAATCCGCCGGTACGCAGCCGCGTCTACCGATGACTGTAGCCTCATCTCTTGTCTCTCCTCCATGAGCTTGAGAGTATGGTCAGAGAACTTTTCGGTTCTTTTCCTGCGATGGGTCTTAAAGAACTTAGACCCCACAGTATGGACAGTTTCCACGAACCTGTTGTTTAGATCGTCCACAGAAACACAGTCTGCTAGGCAATCGAGTCGGTTCTGCAGTTCGAGTTGGAAGTTTTCGGGGTTTTGGATATGAGCACGAGAGGGTCGGAGAGTTGACTTCACCAGTCTAGCCCTTTCCAGCTTCACATTAATATTCAATGTGCCTCTTACCATACGGTGATCGCTCCCGGTTTTCACCCTGTTGATCACAGAGACATCATTGAATATATGGCGCTTGGTCGACATAATGAAGTCAATCTCACTTCTCGTAGAACCATCGGGGCTCATCCAAGTCCATTTTCTGTGTGGCCGCTTCCTGAAGAAGGAGTTCATCATAAAGAGGCCCTCCTTCTCCATGAAGTCGGCCAGCATTTGACCCCTCTGGTTCCTTCGCCCATAACCAAATCGCCCAACCCTCGTCTCTGCACCGCTTCGTTCACCCAGCCTCGCGTTGAAATCCCCCATCACAACATTGTAGTGAGTGGTAGAGGCGTGTATGGCTTTTGATATATCCTCATACAGCGCCTCCACCTCCTCGTCATGATGTGCCGAAGTCGGTGCGTAAACCTGTATAACCTTCAACGAATACCGATTGGTGATTCTGAGTATAAGGTACGCTACCCTACTCGACACACTTTTGACTTCGACGATGTTTAAATACACTATATAGTACATAATATACCAAAATTTCAAGTTCCTAACTAGTTTAGTTTTTGAGATAGACCCCCTAACAAAATTGGTCTAAAACCGACAACTTTGACGGCCCCCCATTTCTTCATTTTTGTAGCTAAAAAATAATAAAATATATATTTGAACTCCACTTAATGAGCTCTAGACAATGACACCCCACATGCCAGGGTAAAAAAAATATTTCGACTCCTTTTCCATGTATGGGAGCCCCCCTTTATTTTTTAATTTAATTTAATTTTCATTATTTGTTGTTATAGCGGCAATAGAAATACACAATATGTGAAAATTACAACTGTCTATTACGGTTTACGAGATACAGCCCGCTGACAGACGGACGGACGGACGGACAGCGCAGGCTTAGTAATAGGGTCCCGTTGGCACCCTTTGGGTACGGAACCCTAAAAACGAACCTTACGTATGAACCGGTTCCTATAGGCTGATTAACCCAATAATACGGGTTAACCTTTATTGTAGGGTTTTTAACCTAACCCTAAAAATTAACCCGGTTAAACCCTTATATGGATTAACCTTTCAGTCCTTGCCTATAACCCTTCTCTGAGAAGAGACCTACGCTCAGTGGTGAGTCGTTGATGTATTGATAATGATGTAATTATTCCCATTTCCCAGTCATCGCTTAGTGGATCTACTGAGCACCCACCTGGGTGCCGTGAACGACGAACGCGACCTACAATGCTTGATTCTGCTGGTGAGCGTTGCGCGTCACATCAAGTACTCCGACATTGGCTTCGTGCTGGACTACTACTACAACCTGGTGGACAGTCAGGTGAGCGTGTTTAATTTATTACAAGCTATCCCGCGGGAACCCTCTGTTATATCGATACCTTTTGTTTTTCTGGGATAAAAACTAGCTTACATTTATGTCACACTCCAGTAGGGCTAACATGCGTGCCACGAGAAAATTTTGTGTACTTATTTACTCGTGAATCTCTAAGGGATATCACGAGAAAACGGGTAGACAAAATTTTCTCGTGGCTCGCATGTAGCCCTACTGGTCGTCAGCTATACTCATGCAAAAAAATCAGATCGATCTGTTGTTGCGTGATTGAAGGATAAACCAACAAGCCAACACGTTTTCGCATTTACAATGTTAGTAAGGATGTTGTTTTACATGAGAACTTTTTTTTCTCGATGACTAGATAGCCCTTTACTGCCATCTCACCTGATGGTAGATGACGATGTAGCAGTAGCAGTTGGCTAACTTGGAAGGGAGTATAGCAGTTATAATTAAACCCATACCTCTGATTGATTTCTACACGCCATCGTGCGGGAACGCTAAATCGCTTGGCGGCATGGCACGTCTATGACGGTCCATGACAGTAGGGTCATGGAACACATAAGATATAATAGTTAAGGTACAGAAGATTCAAATAATTAAATTTAATAACGACTCTTGCTACCACACAATAAAGAGCAATTCAGGTCGTACAGTGCTAAATTACCTACAGTTATATTCACCTAGAAGTTGCCTCTCTTTCTATCGCGTAACTCTTATTTCTTTTACTACGTTAGGCGCCGCGCACACGGAGCAAATTCAATTGCCGAAACTGTAATTTTTTTAAAGTTTCCTTAACAGTTGCGATCATCCAAGCTCGAAACTAGAGCTGCTATTTTTTCACAGTTTCTCAAAATTATATGAAAATCTTAAACTTGCGAGTTGCCGATTGCCGCAACAGGCAGCTACGTCTGCGAAGCCTATAGACATTGGCACGACAAATCGAGCTCGCCGAATACTTGTAGCTTTATACCTAAAGTGCGGAGTGCGCCCGGCCTGGTAGGGTGGTAAGTTCATTGTTCTTATGTGATAGGGACGCGATGCACGACTGCTGCCCCTAACTCTGGACCTGTTGGGCGTGTGGTCCTGCAGCCTCGGCGACACGGAGCGACGCAGCCTGCGCGAACACTTGGTGGCTAGACTCGCGGCCGCTGTTGATGACGGTAAGTCAAATACTATCAAAATTGCTACATGCTGTCAAGCAACCAAGGATAACCAAGAATTATTGATCGTTTTAGTTCTTCAAGAAAAACGCGGATTCACAAACATAAAAGTTACCTAATAAAAAATAAAATGTTCGTATTTACAATTATTGTTTTTAATTACACCATTGATGTCTTCAGGGATATTGAAGAAGGCGAGTGAGCTTTACTCGTGGTTACTTCGTGTACATGCACATTGCATAAGTGTGCGTGCCTGTCAAAGCCTAGGTGGGAGCGGGCAGGCGCGAGCATTGCGCTCGCTCACCCTAACACGACACACACACAACCATAAGTCAGTCGCCCTGGTGAATTGCAAGAACTATACCTATGTATAAAAGGAAAAGATGACAGACTGACTGACTGACAGATTGATCTATCAACGCACAGCTCAAACCACTGGCATAGATAGCTATTATGACGTAGGCATCAGCTAAAGATTGAAAACTCAACCCTTAAGGGGGTAAAATAGGGGTTTGAAAAATCGAAATTAAAGTGAGCGAAGCCGAAGCAAAAGCTAGTAAAACATAATATTGCAAGTGCTTTAATGACAGGTCCCAAGATAATATAACCACTCCACTCCACTCTGTGGACAGATCTAGGTAAATGTACTCAATGCTATCATATTAATCGCACAAGGAAAAGAATAGCGCCATTTTAATGCTTGTTTATTTAGTTACTTTAGATATTTGTGTTGTTTGTCAAGGTATGCATACTCCTCTATCTAAAGGATCTATACTGAAGTTTGTGATAGCTGTTCCAAATGCCGACGTAACTTAGATATTTTGTGCATTACAAAAAGGATGCAGAACGACCTGCGCATCGCTCGCGGCTCAACTCGATCCGGACAATTTGCAGTGGGCCTCTGAGCTGATGCAATTATGTAAGTTATAATTTTATGAAAATCGCTAATTGGGTATTTGACTGTAGTCAAAACGTTGATATTCATTATTTATAATCGAAAATGTAACATATAAGATAACATTTGCAAAAACAGAAAATAAATCGGTCCGAAAACAATTTCAAGTTTCCTGTTAGACAGAGAGAGCGCTACTGAAATGTGATGTAACAATTCAGCAGCTCCATACACAATTTCGTTTTAGAAAGAGACAGATATAGTCACAGTAAAACAGCTTATAATTCCGAGACTAGTAAAGATATTTAAAAAAAAGAGAAATGGCATTGTGTTATAATATTTAAGCGTTATTTTAAACAAATAAAAAAATATCAGTCAAAAACCCAATTAGAAAATTAATTTTTTAAACTATCTATGTATGTTCATCTCTGCTTCTTGCTGGAACAAAACCTTCTGGGATTTGTTCCCGCAAGTCAAGTCCCCCAAAAGTGTTTTGCGTGAGTCCATAGGTATTAAGATGGGAAAAACAACAACAACAATCAATCATACTTTTTGTTGCATAATTTTACTGTCTAATAATGTTTGGATTGTAACACGTACGTGTAGACCAACCTACGGTACGGTAGCTATAGCAACCGGGAGCCGTTCTAACGCAATCCAAAGGAGATCCATTATATCACATGCTAGACGGCTAGCATGTGATATAATGGATCTCCTTTGGATTGCGTTTGAACGGCTCCCGGTTGCTATAGCTATCCTGCTCCAACTCGTTTTTTTTTCCACAAAATCTGAGGTAAAAAAAGGACGGAGCGCTTCACAGGCTTCAGAGCGGTCACCCCTGACGTAATTGGTTAGAAAAATATTATCGAAAGTCAGTTGACATGACCGGTTTTTTTTTCTATGTTTTTGTTGTTGATTTTGAAAATGTTCTTTTATCTGTGTTATCTTCTCCTTGTGTTCCTTTTCTGCGGAACTTCATCTAAATACAGGTTAAAAATTTGTATCTAGTAACCATAGATTAAAATTCAAACTAAAGAATAAAATTTCAATGCGGGTTCTATGACCGTCCTATTCACTTCAATTTTAAACTAGCGGCACGCTATGATGGCCGGTTTGACACATTACAATAGTGATGTGGAATGTCAATTTATTCTCGAACAAAAAACAATTAAGTTTTGTTTTTGTACCTGATTAAATAGGTTTAATAAAACAAAAATGTATATGTTTATTTAATTTATTTGAACGAACTGAATATTTGAATGAAAATGAATATACATACTTTATACTAGTAGGGCGCGTGGGTGCGCGGCCCGCAAGCGGACCGCGGTTTTTCTATCGTCAAGTGGACTTTCAGGTCCTGATCATTTTCTATCAAATAACCACTCTTCCATCTTTTATACTCTCCGAGATAGATGCCTATGAAATTGGTATCCGCCATCTTGAATCCGCCATTTTGAAATTTTTTTCAGCTCACTGCCAATTGGATGAGGTTTCGAGTATTTTTTGTTTGAGCACCTCCCACCTATCTTCAATACCCTGGCCGTGCCCCTCACCCACCTTCCAAGCCCTCGATCATCATATCTCACCATTTCTCAGAATGAGATTTCTTTTATAAAAACAAATTTTCAAAAGGAACCGTATCAAAGTCTTGTATAGTTCCCAACTTCTAGTCTCTTCAATATTCGCCATATATTTTGTATGAAGAAAAAAAAATCCGCCATATTGGATTTTTTTTCTATTCATCAAATAGACCTTTGGGTCCTGATCATCATTTGTCAAGAAACCACTCTTCCATCTTTTATACTCCCCGAGATAGACACCGACGAAATTTGTATGGCGGCCATCTTTTTTCCGCCATTTTGAATTTATTTTCAGCTCACTGCGAATTGGATGAGGTTTCGAGTGACATTTGTTCGAGCACACCCCACCTATCTTCAATACCCTGGCCGTGCTCTTCACCCGTCTCCAAAATCCTCAATCATCAGCTCTCTCCATAATTTTCCTCCGAATGAATTTTTGTCTTCTATACGAAACCATTAGTGAAAAAAAAATTTTTCATACAAAATTTTACAGGAGAGGTGATCAATCAGTCAGTGAATCAGTGAATCAGCACGAGCAGCTATATATATATTAACTAGTATTTCGCTCGGTGCGCGAGCTGCTAAAGCAGCTCGCGGGAAGTGTTTTACTAAAAGTAAGCTGCTAAAGCAGCTCGCGGGAAGTGTTATTGCTACAAGTAGGGCGAGTGGGTGCGCGGCCCGCTAAAGCGGACCGCGATTTATTTACTCATCAAGTAGACCTTCGGATTCTGGTCATCTTTTGCCAAAAAATTTGTTCGAGCACACCCCACCTATCTGCAATAACCTGGCCGTGCTCCTCATTCACAAAAGAAAAAGAAAAAAAAAGAAAAAAAAGAAAAAAAAGAAAAAAGCAAATGTAAAATGAAAAAAAAGAAAAAGAAAAAAGCCCTATGAACCTATCAAACTCATTGTCTTGCATAGTTCCCAACTTCTAGTCCCTTCAATATTCCCCATACATTTTATATGGGGGAAAAAAAAAATCCGCCATCTTGAATTTTTTTCTACTCACCAGGTAGACCTCCGGGTTTTGATCATCTTTTGTCGAGAAACCGCTCCTCCATCTTTTATAGTCTCCGAGAGAGAGACGGACAAAATTTGCCGCCATTTTTTTTCCGCCATTTTGGATTTTTTTTTCAACTCACTGGCAACTGCTCGAGGTTTCGAATGACATTTGGTCGAGCACCCTCCACCTATCTTCTATACCCTGGCCGTGCCCCTCGCCAGTCTCCAAACTCCTCACTCATCAGCTCTCTCCACCTCTCTCCGAGTCACATTCTTTGAGCTCTATACGACACCATGGGTGAAAAAAATTTTTTTCATACAAAATTTTACAGGAGAGAGGTGGAAACTTGAGACGTCACAGCTCGGCCGCCATCTTGTTTTTTTAATTTTTTTCACTTTTTCTGTTAATCGTTTACTAATTTCTACAATAATCCAAAATTTCAAAGAAATCGGTTGGAAAACAAAAGAGTTGCAAGAATCACGTCGGCCGCCATCTTGTTTTTCCGAAATGTCATAATTTTTCCCCACTCGAATCCCCCACCCGGACATATCTCCCGTACATCATTCTATCGTTTTCTGTCTCTTTCTAGGAGAACAATTATGTCAATCAGTGAGTCAGTCAGTCAGTGGTAATCGAGCTATATATATTATAACTAGCGTTTGCTCGGTGCGCGAGCTGCTAAAGCAGCTCGCGGGAAGTGTTATTACTAAAAGTAAGGCGCGTGGGTGCGCGGCCCGCTAAAGCGGACCGCGATTGTTCGGCTTTATTTATTTCGCTCGGTGCGCGAGCTGCTAAAGCAGCTCGCGGGAAGTGTTATTGCTACAAGTAGGGCGCGTGGGTGCGCGGCCCGCTAAAGCGGACCGCGATTGTTCGGCTTTATTTATTTCGCTCGGTGCGCGAGCTGCTAAAGCAGCTCGCGGGAAGTGTTATTGCTACAAGTAGGGCGCGTGGGTGCGCGGCCCGCTAAAGCGGACCGCGATTGTTCGGCTTTATTTATTTCGCTCGGTGCGCGAGCTGCTAAAGCAGCTCGCGGGAAGTGTTATTACTACAAGTAGGGCGCGTGGGTGCGCGGCCCGCTAAAGCGGACCGCGATTGTTCGGCTTTATTTATTTCGCTCGGTGCGCGAGCTGCTAAAGCAGCTCGCGGGAAGTGTTATTGCTACAAGTAGGGCGCGTGGGTGCGCGGCCCGCTAAAGCGGACCGCGATTTTTTTACTCATCAAGTAGACCTTCGGATTCTGGTCATCTTTTGCCAAAAAATTTGTTCGAGCACACCCCACCTATCTGCAATAACCTGGCCGTGCTCCTCATTCACAATTGAAAAAGAAAAAAAAAGAAAAAAAAAAGAAAAAAAGAAAAAAAGCAAATGTAAAATGAAAAAAAAAGAAAAAGAAAAAAGCCCTATGAACCTATCAAACTCATTGTCTTGCATAGTTCCCAACTTCTAGTCCCTTCAATATTCCCCATATACATTTTGTATGGAAAAAAAAAATCCGCCATCTTGAATCTTTTTCCTACTCACCAGGTAGACCTCCGGGTTTTGATCATCTTTTGTCGAGAAACCGCTCCTCCATCTCTTATAGTCTCCGAGAGAGAGACGGACAAAATTTGCCGCCATTTTTTTTCCGCCATTTTGGAATTTTTTTTCAACGCACTGGCAACTGCTCGAGGTTTCAAATGACATTTGGTCGAGCACCCTCCACCTATCTTCTATACCCTGGCCGTGCCCCTCGCCCGTCTCCGAACTCCTCACTCATCAGCTCTCTCCACCTTTCTCCGAGTCACATTCTTTGAGCTATATACGACACCATGGGTGAAAAAAATTTTTTTCATACAAAATTTTACAGGAGAGGGGTCGGAAATTTGAGACGTCACAGCTCGGCCGCCATCTTGTTTTTTTAATTTTTTTCACTTTTTCTGTTAATCGTTTACTAATTCCTACAATAATCCAAAATTTCAAAGAAATCGGTTGGAAAACAAAAGAGTTGCAAGATTCACGTCGGCCGCCATCTTGTTTTTCCGAAATGTCATAATTTTCCCCAACTCGAATCCCCCACCCCAACATATCTCCCCTACATCATTATATCGATTTCCGTCTCCTTCTAGGAGAACAACCCTGTCAATGAGTCAGTCAGTGAATCAGTCAGTCAGTGGTAATCGAGCTATATATATTATAATAACTAGTATTTCGCTCGGTGCGCGAGCTGCTAAAGCAGCTCGCGGGAAGTGTTTTACTAAAAGTAAGCTGCTAAAGCAGCTCGCGGGAAGTGTTATTGCTACAAGTAGGGCGAGTGGGTGCGCGGCCCGCTAAAGCGGACCGCGATTTATTTACTCATCAAGTAGACCTTCGGATTCTGGTCATCTTTTGCCAAAAAATTTGTTCGAGCACACCCCACCTATCTGCAATAACCTGGCCGTGCTCCTCATTCACAAAAGAAAAAGAAAAAAAAAGAAAAAAAAGAAAAAAAAGAAAAAAGCAAATGTAAAATGAAAAAAAAGAAAAAGAAAAAAGCCCTATGAACCTATCAAACTCATTGTCTTGCATAGTTCCCAACTTCTAGTCCCTTCAATATTCCCCATACATTTTATATGGGGGAAAAAAAAAATCCGCCATCTTGAATTTTTTTCTACTCACCAGGTAGACCTCCGGGTTTTGATCATCTTTTGTCGAGAAACCGCTCCTCCATCTTTTATAGTCTCCGAGAGAGAGACGGACAAAATTTGCCGCCATTTTTTTTCCGCCATTTTGGATTTTTTTTTCAACTCACTGGCAACTGCTCGAGGTTTCGAATGACATTTGGTCGAGCACCCTCCACCTATCTTCTATACCCTGGCCGTGCCCCTCGCCAGTCTCCAAACTCCTCACTCATCAGCTCTCTCCACCTCTCTCCGAGTCACATTCTTTGAGCTCTATACGACACCATGGGTGAAAAAAATTTTTTTCATACAAAATTTTACAGGAGAGAGGTGGAAACTTGAGACGTCACAGCTCGGCCGCCATCTTGTTTTTTTAATTTTTTTCACTTTTTCTGTTAATCGTTTACTAATTTCTACAATAATCCAAAATTTCAAAGAAATCGGTTGGAAAACAAAAGAGTTGCAAGAATCACGTCGGCCGCCATCTTGTTTTTCCGAAATGTCATAATTTTTCCCCACTCGAATCCCCCACCCGGACATATCTCCCGTACATCATTCTATCGTTTTCTGTCTCTTTCTAGGAGAACAATTATGTCAATCAGTGAGTCAGTCAGTCAGTGGTAATCGAGCTATATATATTATAATGCACACAAGAAACATATGAATACAAAAGATACCAAAAAAGGTGCCACAAAAGGCCATAATTAATCAGATTCGTCCATACTACTATTTTCACTGTCGTCACTGCTATCATCACCTACATTAATAATTATATGTTCGTTTTCTATAATATTATCTATTTTCACATCTCTTTCATAATCTTCCCTTATTAATTTAACAGTTCTATTCACAACCTTTTCCCAGTCTCCTTTAGTCACATGTTCACAAGCTTCTTCTAATAATTTTAGCATTGCATTTTGAAAATTGTTCATATTCACAAGTACATTCACCCCTTAAATGGTGCAAACTGATTTTTCTACACTTGTATACATTTTAGAAATCAATTTAATAAATAAATTTTGAGTCCTAAACCTAAAACTACATTCGATAAAATTTATGAATCTCTGCACATCACTATCGTCAATAAAGTAATACAATTATTTCCTTCAAAGTCGTTATCAATTAATACGGAACTTCATGAGCGGACAAACGTCAAACCGGCCATCATAGCGTGCCGCTAGTGTAGTCTGTTAAATACCTTATTTGACAAAACTATCGCACGGCACGTGGATAAAGTAGCGGTTTTTATTCCAAGCCGCCATTTTGTGAACATGACGCAGATCCGCGCAAGGTCACAAGACGGCGGCGCGCAGTTTAAGGGGTATTTTTTTAATGGATAGTGAGCAAACGAGCAGGCAGGTCACCTGATGTTAAGTGATTACCGCTGCCCATGAACACTTGTAGTACCAGAGGCACCACCGATGCGTTGCAGATTCTTAGGAATTTGGTGGCCCGCCCCTTGAATAACCCCACGTTGTAATTGCCGGCTCTTCTCAGCAGAATCCGCTTTCCGAACCGGTGGTAGAATCTTGACGTGTCATAAGAGCCACAGGTTGGCCTACATGAAATAAATAATTTTGAATTTGAATTTGAATTTAATTATGTGGGAACACCGTCGAAGGGAGTTGGTTCCACAATTTGGTAGTAGGTACGTGGAAAAAAGATCTGGCACAGCGAATGGTCGAAATAAGAAAGTAGCTGAACCTGTTGTACACAATCTCTAAACTAAATTGACGGGTCTAAATCTAGTGCTATTCTTTTCTGCATGAAAAGGATAGCAATAGATGTAGAGTTGTCAATTTAGTTTAGTTTAGCGATTGTGTACAACAAGTATAGCCACATGCTCGGCGTCCACTGCGCAGCGGAGCGGCGCGCGCTGTGCGGCGGCTCGGTGTGGGAGTGGGTGCGCGCGGCCGACGTGTCGCTGGTGGCGCCCGCGCCGCCCTCGCCGCAGCTGCTGCAGCTGTTCCGCGCCGCGCTCGCGGACCCGCCGCAAGGTACCGACGTGTTACTGTTAGCTGTTAGCCACATGCTCGGCGTCCACTGCGCAGCGGAGCGGCGCGCGCTGAGCGGCGGCTCGGTGTGGGAGTGGGTGCGCGCGGCCGACGTGTCGCTGGTGGCGCCCGCGCCGCCCTCGCCGCAGCTGCTGCAGCTGTTCCGCGCCGCCCTCGCCGCAGCTGCTGCAGCTGTTCCGCGCCGCGCTCGCGGACCCGCCGCAAGGTACCGACGTGTTACTGTTAGCTGTTAGCCACATGCTCGGCGTCCACTGCGCAGCGGAGCGGCGCGCGCTGAGCGGCGGCTCGGTGTGGGAGTGGGTGCGCGCGGCCGACGTGTCGCTGGTGGCGCCCGCGCCGCCCTCGCCGCAGCTGCTGCAGCTGTTCCGCGCCGCGCTCGCGGACCCGCCGCAAGGTACCGACGTGTTACTGTTAGCTGTTAGCCACATGCTCGGCGTCCACTGCGCAGCGGAGCGGCGCGCGCTGAGCGGCGGCTCGGTGTGGGAGTGGGTGCGCGCGGCCGACGTGTCGCTGGTGGCGCCCGCGCCGCCCTCGCCGCAGCTGCTGCAGCTGTTCCGCGCCGCGCTCGCGGACCCGCCGCAAGGTACCGACGTGTTACTGTTAGCTGTTAGCCACATGCTCGGCGTCCACTGCGCAGCGGAGCGGCGCGCGCTGAGCGGCGGCTCGGTGTGGGAGTGGGTGCGCGCGGCCGACGTGTCGCTGGTGGCGCCCGCGCCGCCCTCGCCGCAGCTGCTGCAGCTGTTCCGCGCCGCGCTCGCGGACCCGCCGCAAGGTACCGACGTGTTACTGTTAGCTGTTAGCCACATGCTCGGCGTCCACTGCGCAGCGGAGCGGCGCGCGCTGAGCGGCGGCTCGGTGTGGGAGTGGGTGCGCGCGGCCGACGTGTCGCTGGTGGCGCCCGCGCCGCCCTCGCCGCAGCTGCTGCAGCTGTTCCGCGCCGCCCTCGCCGCAGCTGCTGCAGCTGTTCCGCGCCGCGCTCGCGGACCCGCCGCAAGGTACCGACGTGTTACTGTTAGCTGTTAGCCACATGCTCGGCGTCCACTGCGCAGCGGAGCGGCGCGCGCTGAGCGGCGGCTCGGTGTGGGAGTGGGTGCGCGCGGCCGACGTGTCGCTGGTGGCGCCCGCGCCGCCCTCGCCGCAGCTGCTGCAGCTGTTCCGCGCCGCGCTCGCGGACCCGCCGCAAGGTACCGACGTGTTACTGTTAGCTGTTAGCCACATGCTCGGCGTCCACTGCGCAGCGGAGCGGCGCGCGCTGAGCGGCGGCTCGGTGTGGGAGTGGGTGCGCGCGGCCGACGTGTCGCTGGTGGCGCCCGCGCCGCCCTCGCCGCAGCTGCTGCAGCTGTTCCGCGCCGCCCTCGCCGCAGCTGCTGCAGCTGTTCCGCGCCGCGCTCGCGGACCCGCCGCAAGGTACCGACGTGTTACTGTTAGCTGTTAGCCACATGCTCGGCGTCCACTGCGCAGCGGAGCGGCGCGCGCTGAGCGGCGGCTCGGTGTGGGAGTGGGTGCGCGCGGCCGACGTGTCGCTGGTGGCGCCCGCGCCGCCCTCGCCGCAGCTGCTGCAGCTGTTCCGCGCCGCGCTCGCGGACCCGCCGCAAGGTACCGACGTGTTACTGTTAGCTGTTAGCCACATGCTCGGCGTCCACTGCGCAGCGGAGCGGCGCGCGCTGAGCGGCGGCTCGGTGTGGGAGTGGGTGCGCGCGGCCGACGTGTCGCTGGTGGCGCCCGCGCCGCCCTCGCCGCAGCTGCTGCAGCTGTTCCGCGCCGCGCTCGCGGACCCGCCGCAAGGTACCGACGTGTTACTGTTAGCTGTTAGCCACATGCTCGGCGTCCACTGCGCAGCGGAGCGGCGCGCGCTGAGCGGCGGCTCGGTGTGGGAGTGGGTGCGCGCGGCCGACGTGTCGCTGGTGGCGCCCGCGCCGCCCTCGCCGCAGCTGCTGCAGCTGTTCCGCGCCGCGCTCGCGGACCCGCCGCAAGGTACCGACGTGTTACTGTTAGCTGTTAGCCACATGCTCGGCGTCCACTGCGCAGCGGAGCGGCGCGCGCTGAGCGGCGGCTCGGTGTGGGAGTGGGTGCGCGCGGCCGACGTGTCGCTGGTGGCGCCCGCGCCGCCCTCGCCGCAGCTGCTGCAGCTGTTCCGCGCCGCGCTCGCGGACCCGCCGCAAGGTACCGACGTGTTACTGTTAGCTGTTAGCCACATGCTCGGCGTCCACTGCGCAGCGGAGCGGCGCGCGCTGAGCGGCGGCTCGGTGTGGGAGTGGGTGCGCGCGGCCGACGTGTCGCTGGTGGCGCCCGCGCCGCCCTCGCCGCAGCTGCTGCAGCTGTTCCGCGCCGCGCTCGCGGACCCGCCGCAAGGTACCGACGTGTTACTGTTAGCTGTTAGCCACATGCTCGGCGTCCACTGCGCAGCGGAGCGGCGCGCGCTGAGCGGCGGCTCGGTGTGGGAGTGGGTGCGCGCGGCCGACGTGTCGCTGGTGGCGCCCGCGCCGCCCTCGCCGCAGCTGCTGCAGCTGTTCCGCGCCGCGCTCGCGGACCCGCCGCAAGGTACCGACGTGTTACTGTTAGCTGTTAGCCACATGCTCGGCGTCCACTGCGCAGCGGAGCGGCGCGCGCTGAGCGGCGGCTCGGTGTGGGAGTGGGTGCGCGCGGCCGACGTGTCGCTGGTGGCGCCCGCGCCGCCCTCGCCGCAGCTGCTGCAGCTGTTCCGCGCCGCGCTCGCGGACCCGCCGCAAGGTACCGACGTGTTACTGTTAGCTGTTAGCCACATGCTCGGCGTCCACTGCGCAGCGGAGCGGCGCGCGCTGAGGCCTAATAAATACTATAAAGGGCTAAGTGCGAGCGAGTTGTGAGAAATTGAGGATTATATTATTTACTTACCACCAACTTACTCTCAAAAATGGCGCTAGATGGCGCTGCGCTACAAAATACGCTTTCAAAGCTGTAACTTTTCATTAAGTTAAACTTAGAAATTTTCACAGCCTTAAGAGACTATTAACCTTTGTATTCAATACCAATGTCAATTTGTAAAAAAATGGACCCCCAAGCCGTTTCAGAGAAGAAGGGCCTTGACAAGCGCAACCCCTAATAATGAGATTGTTACGTTTAGAGTGGACGGACGTGGAGCGCGGCGAGTGCGTGGCGGGCGCGGGGCGGCTGTGCGTGCGCTCGCGCGAGTCGGCCGCGCTGCTGGCGCCGCCCTTCGCCGCGCTGCTGCGCGACGCGAGCGCGCCGCTCTGCGCGCGTCACAACGCGCTGCTCGCGCTCACCGACATCTGTACCAGGTATGTTGTAGAGAGGACGGACGTGGAGCGCGGCGAGTGCGTGGCGGGCGCGGGGCGGCTGTGCGTGCGCTCGCGCGAGTGGGCCGCGCTGCTGGCGCCGCCCTTCGCCGCGCTGCTGCGCGACGCGAGCGCGCCGCTCTGCGCGCGTCACAACGCGCTGCTCGCGCTCACCGACATCTGTACCAGGTATGTTGTAGAGCGGACGGACGTGGAGCGCGGCGAGTGCGTGGCGGGCGCGGGGCGGCTGTGCGTGCGCTCGCGCGAGTGGGCCGCGCTGCTGGCGCCGCCCTTCGCCGCGCTGCTGCGCGACGCGAGCGCGCCGCTCTGCGCGCGTCACAACGCGCTGCTCGCGCTCACCGACATTTGTACCAGGTATGTTGTAGAGAGGACGGACGTGGAGCGCGGCGAGTGCGTGGCGGGCGCGGGGCGGCTGTGCGTGCGCTCGCGCGAGTGGGCCGCGCTGCTGGCGCCGCCCTTCGCCGCGCTGCTGCGCGACGCGAGCGCGCCGCTCTGCGCGCGTCACAACGCGCTGCTCGCGCTCACCGACATCTGTACCAGGTATGTTGTAGAGCGGACGGACGTGGAGCGCGGCGAGTGCGTGGCGGGCGCGGGGCGGCTGTGCGTGCGCTCGCGCGAGTGGGCCGCGCTGCTGGCGCCGCCCTTCGCCGCGCTGCTGCGCGACGCGAGCGCGCCGCTCTGCGCGCGTCACAACGCGCTGCTCGCGCTCACCGACATCTGTACCAGGTATGTTGTAGAGCGGACGGACGTGGAGCGCGGCGAGTGCGTGGCGGGCGCGGGGCGGCTGTGCGTGCGCTCGCGCGAGTGGGCCGCGCTGCTGGCGCCGCCCTTCGCCGCGCTGCTGCGCGACGCGAGCGCGCCGCTCTGCGCGCGTCACAACGCGCTGCTCGCGCTCACCGACATCTGTACCAGGTATGTTGTAGAGCGGACGGACGTGGAGCGCGGCGAGTGCGTGGCGGGCGCGGGGCGGCTGTGCGTGCGCTCGCGCGAGTCGGCCGCGCTGCTCGCGCTCACCGACATCTGTACCAGGTATGTAACGAAGCCACGCGCCCAGGACTTCACTGGCAGGTGACTTCGTACATAAAGGGATAGGGGTTACTCGACAATTAAACGCGAATTACACACGACGTTGGCTCTCGGCCTTTATTTACAAGCACATTCGTTACTTAAGGGCTAGAACTTACGACTACACTTATTCGATTACGGCACGACTCAGAGGGAGTCGTCGGACAGTCTCTTTACACTCGCGTAACACTTCACGATTCCGATGGTATACCGACGGCAAGGTTACAATATCGGTGACGCGAGGATCGCGAGCGCGGAGGGGAGAGGTGACGCGGGAGGGAACCGGGGGTTACGGCGGTGTTGGGCGTTTCTGGCCGGAGCCGGGATTCGACCAACACCTCCGGCGTTCAGGTGCTGACCCGTTCGTTCGTCGAGCCTGAAGTGCCACGAACCGACGTACGACAAGGTAGCAGGCGAACTGGCGGCGGACGCCGGCCGGGCTGTATATATAGGCCGGCGGGCGGAGGTGGCAGGTGACGGGGGGACGGTCGACGGTACGCGCCTTGCTGCGCGCTGATTGGTGCGTTGATATCACGCCACTCGCATGTTGTCTCGAGGAATGTTCTAGAAGGCCGCGCGTTGAACCACGTGCGCGCCTCGCTTTTCGGGTTTGTGACTTCTTCGTCACATTCCCCTCCCCCGTGTGAAGATTTTTACCTGTAAAAATCACCGTATTATTCACTGGTGTTAAAAAAAAATGCTAGTTTATTTGTTATTTGTTTTTAGTTCTTATACTTTTTTATTGGTTCTTCCTTATGTACTTGGGCATTCTTAAAAGTCCCATTCTTGACCCCCCGTTCCTCTTCTTTCCCCGCCTTCGTTTCTTTGCGGGGTTTTGGCTTGTCGTGGGGTTGTCCTCGGCCTCAGCAACAAATGCCTGGTACTCGCCGGACGTCGTGTGCCCGTCGATGTCCAGGCACTCATTCGTGTCAGTTTCGGCCGAGGGCGAGGCTTCGATCCACACTTTCACGTTTTCTTTTGGTGATAGTCTGATCTTATTTCGCGCCGGTCCCTCCACTTTCACTCCTGGGCTGTATTTGAATTTTTGGTTCATTGTCTCACACTTAGTTACTTGTACCATTTCTTCTCCCTGCATGGTGAATGAGTGGCGATTGACGTCATGTTCCGTGTTATTTATAGGTTTTTCTTCCCATTTATTTGTTTCTTGAGGGTGGATTTAAAAAACTTCTCGTTTGTTTCTTCATTTTCCGCTGTTATACTTTTCTGTTTCTTTTTTGTTGTGCATGTTTTGTCTCTTACCCTATTTTTAATTTGGGGGCACGGTAGTGCTCCGCCAAGTTAAGTGGATTATTATTATTTTTTTTTTCTTAATTCCTGGTGACCTTTGTTCTGTTCTTTTGCGGGTTCGATGCTTGGTTTTGGTGATTTCTTACTATTTCGTTAATCTCTTTTAGTTTTTGTTTTTCTTTTAAAGTCGGTGTGGAGAATTGGTTTTCGTCGTGGACGTTCCTTAATTCCCTACCGAATAGTAAGAAAGCCGGAGAATATATTGTGGATTCCTGGACGGACGTGTTTAGCGCGAAGTTAAATTCATTTAGGTATTCGTCCCATTTCTTATGGTTTTTCTCGATGAATGCTGATATCATTGTTTCGAGGGTTCTGTTGACTCGTTCGGTCGGGTTACACTGCGGAGTGTACGGAGCGGTTAGTTTTTGTTCTATCCCGTATCTT
The DNA here is from genome assembly GCA_029955525.1 of Oeneis ivallda. Taxonomy (NCBI): domain Eukaryota; kingdom Metazoa; phylum Arthropoda; class Insecta; order Lepidoptera; family Nymphalidae; genus Oeneis; species Oeneis ivallda. The sequence continues at coordinate 15,492,058 of JARPMR010000010.1, forward strand.
TTTAAAGTTTCTTTGAATTGTTTACTCGCAAATGATTTTGTGTTGTCACTTACCAGGATTTTTATTCCCCCATACCTCATGACTAATTCCTTAAGAGCGCTTGTAACGGAATTCGCGGTCGCGGTTCTTAATGGTTTTATTTCTGACCATTTGGTGAATTTGTCGTGAAATACGATGATCCACTGGAATCCTTTTGCCGTTCGGGGTAGCGGTCCTATAAGGTCCGTTGTTACTACCTGCCACGGTTCTTCTGCGTTATTTATGTGCATTAGGCCTGATTTTTTTTCTTGTGATGTTTTGTGCTTTTGACATACTTCACATCGGTTAACGTATTTTGATACGTCTCGGAAGATTCCTGGCCAATAATACCGTGTCGCGATTTTGTTAAATGTTTTTGAAGTTCCTAAATGTCCTGCATCGGGTTCGTTATGGTATTGATGTAATATTTTATCTTTGTCTTCTCTTCTGACGCACAGCTTCCACTCTGTTGCAGCGTCTAGCTTCCCTCCATATCTTGGGTTGACTATTCTTCTGTATAGTTTCCCTTCACGTATGCAGTAGTCGGTTTCTAGTTCGGGATGTTCGAATACGTTGGCGTATTTTTTTGAATACCAATCGCTTTCCTCTATTGTTGTAGTGTACAGTGGGTTCTGTGGAAGCTCATTAAGTATGACGTTAATTTTTCCCGCTTTGTATAGGATGTTGCCGTTATCCTTCTTGGCCCTTACAATTGGTGAACTAGATGGGCTGTTCGATTTCTCGATGATGCCGTTTGCTGTTTTTTCGCACTTTTTGGTGTTTCTTTGTTCACGTGTGTCTGCCAACTTGATCGTGAATCCTATTCTTGCTAATAGGTCCATTCCGACTATCATTATGGTTGTGTATGGTAGATAGATGGCTTGGTGTGTCAATGTTTTCCCATTTATTTCTAGCTTGAGGTTAATGGCTGTGTCCGTCTTTATCCTCGATCCATCTGCGAGTTTAATTGAGGTTTTCTTCCGTATCATTTTCCTGTTGTCTACTTTTATCTGGTCCATGATTTCCTTGTTGATGTAGGTGTTTGTCGAACCTGTGTCTATGAGGGCTTTGAACGGTATTCCATTTATTTTCACTTCGGTAAAGATTCTCTTATCTTTTTCTATGTGTGATTCTAAGGTATATGCTTGTTTTGTTTTGTTAGGTTTCTTTCTATCGTTGCAGCAGTCTCTCGTCAGCTTTCCGAGTAGGCCGCATCGGCTGCAGAATACGGCTTGTTTACTCCTGCATTCCCTGGATGAGTGGTTTCTCCTTCCACATTTCCAACAGCAGGTCTCTGGGTCGTAGTGTGGGCTTATTGGTTTTCTCTCTGTTTTGAGTTCTTCGGTTTTCCAACTTACAGGTTTTTCCCTTGGTTGCTCTGTTTGATTTTCTTTTCTTTGGTAAGCCTTTTTTCTATACGACTCTTTGCTTCTATCCGCGTTTATTTTCTCGTAATCGCCCGCCAACTGAATGAGTTCCGATACTGTATTGAAATCCTTCCTTTTTATGTAGTACTGATAGTTATATCTCATATTGTCGTATATTCTATCCAGTTGTTCATCTGTAGGTAACCTTTTATACCTTCTCATTAGTGTTTGTATTTCCGTCAGGTATGATACGAAGTTTTCGTTGACTTTTTGGCGTCTGTTTATTATAGATTCTAGAAGATTTTTTTCATAATGCCTGGGATAGTAGAACAGCTTGAAGTTTTCCGTGAAGTCTTCCCATGTTTTCCACTGGTGGCTGTTGTTTCTATACCAGAGTGATGCTGCTCCGGTAAGGCATCTCGGTATAACGCGTATAATTCTGTTTATATTTACGTTCAACGTGTCCGCTAACTCCTCTATTCTCTCCAGGAATTCAACTGCATCCCCGGTGGTATCGAATTGAATTTTCCAACGAGATATAGCTTTATCAAAGTCTTTTGTATCTTTTTCACTCCCCATTGTGTTTTCTTGGGCTGTTTCGTCTTCGATTTTCACTAACTGTGATAATTGTTTTCGAAGTTCCTCAACTGTGCTCGTGGGTGAGACGTCTATGTTCCTGTTTTCTAGTTCTTCGGTTAGTTTCTGTTTGCTCAGAGAATATATCCAGGATGTGGGCATTTTTTATTTATATTTATGCGCGACGGACTAAAATTTATTTATTTATTTATTTATACGCGACGGACTAAAATTTATTTATTTATTTATTTATACGCGACGGACTAAAATTTATTTATTTATCTTACGGAATTACGGTCTACGGACTATGTTTATCTTATTTATACGGAACGGTTTATTTGTTTACGGTTAGCGCGTTGTAGCTATATATTTTTTTTTGAGGTTCCCTTTGTCTTCCTCCCCTTAGCTCTGTGTCGGTGTGTGTGTGTTATGTACTTCCTAATTTTAGATAATATCTTTCGTTCGGATGCTTCTCCTTGAATCTATCAGCCCGAATTCCCACGAACCGACTGATTCAGAAGTAGCATGCGTTTCGCGTTGTTACCAAAAAACTATTGCTTCTACTTTTATCCCGCTCAAATACTCTGCTTTCCAGTCGAATCCGAATTGCCACGGACCGACTTCTCAGAAAACCTTGTATTTGTTCATGCAAAAGAAAAAATAATATATATTTATTTTTGACGGTTGTTACAAAAAACTTTTTTACTTACTGTGTGAATTGTGAGTATGCCTACCCTTCTAGTATGGAAGACGGAACGGATGGTAGCCACTGCGATTTGGAAGGGCGTACCAATTTTCGGACGCGACGCGGACGCTTTGCGAACGGAAGGACGGACGGTTTTCCGCGACGCTAACCCGGGACGGCCGGGTCTGTTTTTCAGTTGAGTGCTAATGTAACGGATTACTCGGACGCGACGCGGACGGTTTTAACGGACGGACGGACGGACGGATTTCCGCGACGCGAACCCGGGACAGCCGGGTGGGTTATTTACGGTGGGCGCCGATGTAACGACGCCACGAACGCGACGCGGACGGTTTTACGGACGGACGGATTTCCGCGACGCGAACCCGGGACAGCCGGGTGGGTTTTTCACGTGGACGCCAATGTAACGACGCCACGAACGCGACGCGGACGGTTTTACGGACGGACGGACGGACGGACGGATTTCCGCGACGCGAACCCGGGACAGCCGGGTGGGTTTTTCACGTGGGCGCCAATGTAACGAAGCCACGCGCCCAGGACTTCACTGGCAGGTGACTTCGTACATAAAGGGATAGGGGTTACTCGACAATTAAACGCGAATTACACACGACGTTGGCTCTCGGCCTTTATTTACAAGCACATTCGTTACTTAAGGGCTAGAACTTACGACTACACTTATTCGATTACGGCACGACTCAGAGGGAGTCGTCGGACAGTCTCTTTACACTCGCGTAACACTTCACGATTCCGATGGTATACCGACGGCAAGGTTACAATATCGGTGACGCGAGGATCGCGAGCGCGGAGGGGAGAGGTGACGCGGGAGGGAACCGGGGGTTACGGCGGTGTTGGGCGTTTCTGGCCGGAGCCGGGATTCGACCAACACCTCCGGCGTTCAGGTGCTGACCCGTTCGTTCGTCGAGCCCGAAGTGCCACGAACCGACGTACGACAAGGTAGCAGGCGAACTGGCGGCGGACGCCGGCCGGGCTGTATATATAGGCCGGCGGGCGGAGGTGGCAGGTGACGGGGGGACGGTCGACGGTACGCGCCTTGCTGCGCGCTGATTGGTGCGTTGATATCACGCCACTCGCATGTTGTCTCGAGGAATGTTCTAGAAGGCCGCGCGTTGAACCACGTGCGCGCCTCGCTTTTCGGGTTTGTGACTTCTTCGTCACAGGTATGTTGTAGAGCGGACTGACGTGGAGCGCGGCGAGTGCGTGGCGGGCGCGGGGCGGCTGTGCGTGCGCTCGCGCGAGTCGGCCGCGCTGCTCGCGCTCACCGACATCTGTACCAGGTATGTTGTAGAGCGGACGGACGTGGAGCGCGGCGAGTGCGTGGCGGGCGCGGGGCGGCTGTGCGTGCGCTCGCGCGAGTGGGCCGCGCTGCTGGCGCCGCCCTTCGCCGCGCTGCTGCGCGACGCGAGCGCGCCGCTCTGCGCGCGGCACAACGCGCTGCTCGCGCTCACCGACATCTGTACCAGGTATGTTGTAGAGCGGACGGACGTGGAGCGCGGCGAGTGCGTGGCGGGCGCGGGGCGGCTGTGCGTGCGCTCGCGCGAGTGGGCCGCGCTGCTGGCGCCGCCCTTCGCCGCGCTGCTGCGCGACGCGAGCGCGCCGCTCTGCGCGCGGCACAACGCGCTGCTCGCGCTCACCGACATCTGTACCAGGTATGTTGTAGAGCGGACGGACGTGGAGCGCGGCGAGTGCGTGGCGGGCGCGGGGCGGCTGTGCGTGCGCTCGCGCGAGTGGGCCGCGCTGCTGGCGCCGCCCTTCGCCGCGCTGCTGCGCGACGCGAGCGCGCCGCTCTGCGCGCGGCACAACGCGCTGCTCGCGCTCACCGACATCTGTACCAGGTATGTTGTAGAGCGGACGGACGTGGAGCGCGGCGAGTGCGTGGCGGGCGCGGGGCGGCTGTGCGTGCGCTCGCGCGAGTCGGCCGCGCTGCTGGCGCCGCCCTTCGCCGCGCTGCTGCGCGACGCGAGCGCGCCGCTCTGCGCGCGACACAACGCGCTGCTCGCGCTCACCGACATCTGTACCAGGTATGTTGTAGAGCGGACGGACGTGGAGCGCGGCGAGTGCGTGGCGGGCGCGGGGCGGCTGTGCGTGCGCTCGCGCGAGTGGGCCGCGCTGCTGGCGCCGCCCTTCGCCGCGCTGCTGCGCGACGCGAGCGCGCCGCTCTGCGCGCGGCACAACGCGCTGCTCGCGCTCACCGACATCTGTACCAGGTATGTTGTAGAGTGGACGGACGTGGAGCGCGGCGAGTGCGTGGCGGGCGCGGGGCGGCTGTGCGTGCGCTCGCGCGAGTGGGCCGCGCTGCTGGCGCCGCCCTTCGCCGCGCTGCTGCGCGACGCGAGCGCGCCGCTCTGCGCGCGGCACAACGCGCTGCTCGCGCTCACCGACATCTGTACCAGGTATGTTGCTAGAACGTATTAACGTTGCGAGTATGATAAAAAATGATCCGAAAATCGTCTTCATCAGACATCACTTGTTTATGTTACTAATTTATTTAATTAGTTGGGAATGTGTAAAAAAATAAATAAGTAATGCAAACTTGGATTTATTTTAAAAAGTAATAATAACATTTATATAATATAATATAAATATTAAACAAATCGCAGGAAACGTTTTGGAGACACGCGTAACCGACAAATGCGCCAGGCTCTTACGATGTTCTTAAATTTGATTTTTCATTTGTAGCACGGCGACGGCGGCGAAAACGTCCTATGCACTGTTCTGAGCGCGTTGCTTATGCCTTTTCCAGAAACCATTTGTTTACCTTTTAAGACTCCTCATTCTGAGAGGCGGTCCGTTGCCGGTGGGTTGAGATGTATCAAGCTTGCAGTAACATGTGCAGCCTCCTTAAGTCTCAGAGGTCTCCTGCATGGACCTCCACAGGCTCCGGTCTTGCGCCGCTTGAATCCAGCGGCTCCCTGCGACTCGCTTGATGTCGTCGGTCCACCTAGGGGTTTTGTCCACACTGCGCTTACCGGTATGGGGTCGCCACTTCAGCACCTTGGGACCCCAAAGTCCATCAGCACTTTGAACTATGTGGCCGTCCATTTCCACTTCAGTTTCGCGACTCGCTGGACTATGTCTCCCATGATCTCCCCATTTCTGATTTAATCTCGCAGGGATACTCCGAGCATAGCTCTCTCCATCGCCCGCTGAGGCCCACAGTTAGCGACCATGTTTCGGATCCATAAGTCATCACTGGCAACACGCACTATTCGAAGACTTTAGTCTTCAGAGTTCAGGCACTGAGGGATTTTCTTAAAAGGGAGGGAGGGAAGTCTTATGATGGCATCTATCTATTCACATTTGCATATCAAATCCCTCATTGTAGGTCCCCGCCGCCTTCGCGGGTGACTTAGACTTCCCCATCGCCTCGGCCTGGTGCACGGTGTCGGGCAACGCGTCGTCGGAAATGTCAGGCACGAGTAACGTGGCCAGACCCGCCGCGAGGGCGGCCAGGCCGAACACGAATGAAGGCAAACCGGACCAGTACACCATCTGTAATTCAAACGTTCGACTAGAGAGCTTTAATTCAACATTTCTGAAACGAACTGCTAAGGTGTAGAACGCCCTTCCGGCGTCCGTGTTTCCTGCCACGTATAATTTGATTCGAGTACCTTCAAGGCAAGAATTAATATGTATCGTCTAGGGAAAGTTTGTCGTAAGAAAGGTTAAAATTGCAATTTGAAACGCAATGTGCGAACAAACGTGGTGGTTTCTTCTTCCTCATGGTTTTCTCATTTCAAAAATCATAGATCAAAGCGTTTTTAAAAGAGTCGCCGACAGAATGTCCGAGATATTATACTTTCTACCAAATTTTGGAGTTTTTTCAATTACTGATGATGAAGTAAGTATTAAATAACCATTAAGTATTAAAAAATGAGGAGCAAACCTAACTGTCGTCAAACAATATCAATACCTAACACACAAAATAATAAGTATTTAATCAGAGGGACTGCACGTGCACAAGTTTTGTATTGTTGCAGATAATAATATTAAATTGGCACGGTTTTGACTGTAGGTAGGGTCATGACCACAGTCTCCCACCAGACTTAAATCTTGATCACGAAACGAATTTTTAACACGGGATGGTGTATCTGCGCTGCGGGCAAAAGCGAGTAGGTAAGTGAAAACAATATTACCAGTAACGGTGTCTGCGGTGCAACGATGGATCCGATACGTCCCAGTGAGGAACACAGCGCGTGCATCGAGTTCCTCGTATACGTCGGGAAGAGCTCTAATGTGTAGAGGTAAGTGATAGCGAAGTAGAACGAGCTCATCAGTTTCCCAGCCATGTACACTGACAGCGCGAGCCAGGGCAGATCTGAAATAAAGATTTGTATTCAAAATATAAGATGGAGAAGCTAGGACCTAGACCTCCATCTTGTAGTCTGTGCTTGTTACCTACAATATCAATTCGTAATCAACAATTCTTAAATCCTTATAATTTTATATTTGTGTCTTAAGTGATGTCTTAAAATGAGTTTGAATTTCAATTCGATATGCCTTAACATGGGTGACATAAGTATGTCACGCACTCTTTAACATTTCTGTGGTGGTGTCGTGTGATGCGGGTTGTTACGTTCCCTCAAATATGGTTGAGCGAAGCAACGGCTGGGTCATGCGTCATGCTCGTGAACGGGTGCCACCGGCGGGAATGTGACTACTTTATGTCTGCCCATCTTAGGATATATTGCATTGTTAGTGGGTAGGTATGCATTTTTGGACTTCCCGCATTGTGGAAACAATGTATACATAGCATAGTATTTAACGTATTATAAACTTGTTTTGAAAAGAGCAACCGCCGAGTTTCTTGGTTCTTCTCGGTAGGTAGGGCATTCCGAACCAGTGGTAGAGTCAGACGATTCAAAAGCACTAGTAAGAATTTTTATAGTATTAGTTGATCAATAATATAATTTTAAATGATAGCATACTTACTCTTTGGTAAAAAGGGTTGCGACATACATAAAATAGCGCCAGCAAAAAATGAGAACATCAAAGGGACCTTCCTCTTAAAATGAATCAGTATGTAAGTTGTCGCGATCGTCGCGGGCAGGTCGACCAACATCGTCAACGCAAAGTTCACATACTTGTTCCCTTGCAGGGACACCGAGTTGATCATCAGGCCATAGTTCACAAAGGTAGACGTCGTCCACCATATCAAACACACAAAGAATCGCTTCCGTAGCTTCTTGGACTTAAAAGTATCCATCAATAATTCCGATAACTTTACATTTTCAGTAACTTCACATGCTAAATTATCTAAAGAGCTCTTATCAATCGTCATTTTATTCTTCTTTGCTGCTTTTTCAAGAATTTTTACAACTTCTTCTTTCCTTCCTTTGGTCAGCAACCACCTTGGGCTCTCATCTAGCAAATACTTATAAAAGAAGAACAAGAATGCTGGAGTGTAAATGGCTCTTAGGAACCATCTCCAATCAGGCGTCGCCCAAGCTACAAAAGCGGCAGTAACTGCACCAACGCTAAAGCCGAAACTGCTATACATGAAGTAGACTAGCTTCTTTTTAGTGGATACCATTTCAAATGCTGCAATAAATAATAACATTTTTAAAATTGAAAATTTAATAAAACACCCCAACATGTGATTCCATTGCCGGACTATTCACGATATACCTGACATCCTGCTACTCAGTTTTCTGCTCCATCATCAGATCCTCCTCCTCGATCCCCAACCGATCTAACATCTACTCATTGAGACCATTCTAATGAGCCCAAACAAATATTATCTGCTGTAAGTTGCTGCGGAGTTGGGTATTCCGCAAACTACTTGATGCTGCAGCATCAGCTGAAGGTTATCATGCTTTGAATGGTGATGCTACCATCGTACTGAAATAGAATTAAATACTGATCGAAACGAATTCAAACGCTACATATTTCAAGAGTGTACAAGTGTGCTGGATATCCTGGCTGCAGCATCAAATCAAGAATTCCATAATCTTGCACTACAATATAGCATACAATATGTTTAAAATTTTAGGTCACACGTATGTGGAAATGTAAAGTAAATACACATCATGCGTTTAAGAACCTTACCGCAGCTAACAAAACAGCTGATATTTTTAAAACGACTGGACCGATTTTTAAGAACAACCGCTAGAAAACCTGATTTTAAATTAATAAAACCGCACCCAAATCGCTTTACCCGTTTAAGAGCCATGGTGCCACAGACACACACATAGCGGTCAAATTTATAACACCCCTGTTTTTGCTTTTGCGTCGGTGGTTAAAAACGTATTTGAGATATAGTTCACCGACATGAGACAAATTATGTATTTTTTTGCATTATAGACACGTTTGTCCACGATCACACCAAAAAATGGAAAGTGAGGATGTAGCTCCGATGGAAAGCCTTTGCCTACATGATGCCTATTCACTCTTGTTTAAAGATACCCTGATTGCAAGTGTCAGGAAGCGCATATCTCGGAAGAACATTCTTAGTCTTAAACATGTTGAGTATGAGGAATGAAGACATAAAGCGTCATGTGCGTAAAGGGTATGTTAACGACGTAAAAAATATCGAACCCATCTGCTAAGCCAGCAGGCCATGTCACCACAAACTATAGAGAAACAAAAGGTTAAGGCTCTCCATCTATTTTTAGTAGTCCTGAATATAAGATCGGTTAAAAGGCGCGGATTGAAATCTGAAATGTCGACAGTTCGATTCCCATCCGTCTCACTATATTTTTACCTGTTTCTAACCCGCTTATTTGGAGGGGAGAATAGAATATTAGTCACTTTCAGCTTGGCTAATATATTACTCACTCAACACATACATCGGCGAGGCCAGATCTCCTATGGCAGCCTCCATAAACTCCATCCCTATATAGAACCAGTACCATCTGGAGAAACTCTTCAAAGTCCCAAACACTGCTCCAAACACTCCTGTAACCACCACTGCCGTCTTCCTTCCTAACCTACAACAGTTTTTAAAAATGAGCCAAAAGTGTACCTACCCTAGCGCCTGCAATGCCCCGATTTTTTTATTAGTAGTTTTTAGGGTTCCGTAGTAAAACAACAAGGAACCCCTATAATTTCGCCAAATCCGTCCGTCTGTCCGTGTGTCAGTCGTCCGCGGCTTAGCGCAGAGACTATTGGTACTTAAGTGCTGCAATTTGGCAAGGCTATACAGATTAATTACGCCTACAAAGTTTTTGTACCCTGTAACTTTTGTGACCCGACATGAAGGGCTATTCTCAATGGCAATGGAAATAATGGAAAGTTGCTAACTAGGAACAAAATGCGGGTTTGACAGCTCTTAGTTAGCAACTTCCGATAGCCACCGATATAGAGAATAGCCCTACTGGAGCTCTACCCCTCATATCCGCAGCCAAATAGTCACTAAACCAACTAAAAAATTCGTGACGGGAAATTCTTACACTTTTTTCGCCTAGCCCCCATCCGCCAAGTCCGTACCGTGCGATAAGGAACTTCGTTCCAAAAGCTGCTGGTATGTCTTACCGATCGGACATCGGCCCCACGACCAACAAGCCGCGCATGTATCCAAAACTGTTTATTGTCCCGACCAGCGTCCTCCTCCATTCCTGACAGGCCAACTCGAACTGCAAAAGTCGATTTTTCCGTTCTTATGACTTATGATCTAATAAAAATCATAAATGCGAAAGTTTGTAGGTTCGTCCATGAATCATGCAGCTATGGAGCAACGGATCGACGTAATTTTTGGCATGCGGTAATTTTATTAAGTCTTGGAGAATGACATTATGGTACCTTTTGATCCTGACAAACAGAGGGTTCGTCGTGACTTTTAAAACCTAACTCCACGCGGCTTAACGTAAGGCTTAGATGTAGTTTTTACTAAACCTTGAACCTAGTCAGGTATTTTGGGAATATCTCGGAAAAGATTACTGAGCACTGTCAGGTAAGTGGCAAGTTATTTCTACTTATAGTAGGTATTAGTTCGGAAGTATAATTTTTTTATTATATAAACTATCGGGATTTATACAGTGTTGTTGTGTGATCATAAACTCATTTCACGTGTTTTAACCGTCCACCACAGCACCGTCGACCGACCGACCGACCGACCGACCGACCGACCGACCGACCGACCGACCGACCGACCGACCGACCGACCGACCGACCGACCGACCGACCGACCGACCAACCGACCGACGAATCGAAATGAAAGGCTACAGGTTTCTATTATGACGTAGGCTGATGGCCGCGACTTCGTCTGCGTGGATGTAGGTTTTTAAAAATACCATGGAAACTCTGATTTCCGGGGATAAAGGTATCTATCCTATGTACCTAGTGTGCAAGCGATTTCTGTGACTAATTTTATCAAAAATGTTCATCGATTGAGTCGTGAAACGGTAACAGACAGACAAACAGAGAGTTATCTTGGCATTTATAATATTATGATATGCATTTAATTTACTAACATAAGCGAAAAAGCTATTGGGCTTGTCGTACACCCACTCCGAACAGGAATGCGTAGAGTTCGCACTGCAGTAAGAGTCAGCTTTCATATCGTCATTGCATCTGAAATAACAAGAGCATATAAAATTAAACGTATAAGGGAGAGGGCACACTGGCTACTTTTAACGGCAGCGATCGCGGCGTTTTTATGGCCTTTTACGACTGCATCGCGTTTTTGCGACTCAAACGCGTTCGCGTTTTTATGGCCTTTTGCGAATTTTCGAAAAAGTACCTAAATGATTACTTTTCCGAAAATCTTTTTTGAAAACCTCATAATTATTTTAAAATACATAAGTACCTATTCAACGACATGCCACTCCACGGTGAACGTAATGTTTGTTTTTCAATTTAATAAACCATTCAAATAAATCGATTTTTGGCTGGGCGTGCATACTTATTACCTTTATATTGTTTTTGGTGTTAGCGAGACCGAGTAGTACAGCTTCGCGTCTGTTGTGTTTCCCACGACATCTCATGCCTTTTTTTTTATTGAAAAATATTTCATCATTATATTATTTATATAAGTTCTAACTGATTGATTTAGTCTGTGCAGTTCCCGTGGAAACCTTTTAATTTTACATGATTGAAGAGCAAACTAAACCAACCCACAACCAACCATCAAACAATCACAGTTTCGTATTAATAATATTAGTAGGGATATTACCTGTACGACACTTCTTCCACAGCAAATACATAATTAGAACAGAACATAGTGTTGGATGTGAACGCCAGGAACGCCAATATGATTTTTTCAAAATGGTATCGCTTGAACATTCCATACCTATCCAACACCTTGTCCAAATCCACTTTATTGTCACTAACAACTTTTGTTACACCCATTTTGACACGAATTTTATACTTTAAAAAACCTATTTATTTTTTTATTTATTTGTCATTGTAAACTTATTTTTTGAAAAAATTACTCAGCATTTAATAGGTATCACAGACTTTTTTAGTTTCTAATTAGTTAATAATATTCTGTGTATATTTTGTAGATGCGCGTTATCACGGTGAGTTACACTAGAATCATAGAATGATGACTGATCAAGGAATTCGGCGCCAATCAGTTGTATAGCCAACCTTTGAGTATTAAAGGCCAACTCAAACTCAAAGATACTTGGCGGATTTACACCACCAATAGGTTATTTAAATTTTGCCGCCCTTACCAACCTCTAAATTTTGTGTCAGTTCCTAGATTGTTTTACACCCAACGAATATTTCTTGGGTATATTTCTTGGGTATATTTCGAAGCTAATAAAAGCTCAATCACGTACCTACTACTAATAAGGCGGGGTAAGGTACCTGCGCCTAATGTACTATTTACACAATAATGTACATTCGATAAACATAATTGAGTAAGTAAATAGTTTTTATTGAGCTTATGAGCTTACAGTTTAATAATAATAGTAATATATGTACTTAGAAATACTTTTTAAAAACCTACTTCAAATGCCACACTATAAAATATAAAATAATTTAAGTTTATATACGTATTTTGAATTCGGACGAGCCTAAATAGAAACGATGCGTGACGGTAGTACCTATTTTGAATAAAAAAAATCATTGAAATCGGTTCAGATTTGACGGAGTTATAGAGGATTATCGCCAAAACAAAAAACTATGCATGATAATATTTCATCTTAGGATTTGAAAATAACAATTTTGACAAGTATTCCTTTACTTGTGCTACAAGCTACAAGACCTCCGTTCAGGCCAAATTTCAAGCACACCAAATTCTAGTGACGTCACACACAGTGACGTCACTAGAATTTTTGTATGAAAATACGCTTTGAAGGCTGTAACTTTTCACTAAGTGAGGCCGACTTGCACCTAACTGCTTAATCATGTTTAGTTAAATTTTGTAATGCTGTCCTTCTCACGTCAACTCTGAAATAGTATTGTCAAAAAGTGACAGCATTACATTTAACTACACATGATTATTATAAGCAGTTTGATGCAAGTCGGCCTTAATCTAGAAACTTGAAATTTTCATAGAATTAAGAAAAGATTGACCTTTAAATTTCAACTTAGTACCTTAAGCCGTTTCTGAGAAAAAGGGCGTAGATACGCGGACAGACAGTGGTACAACGGAGTGAACCTTTATGGGTTCCGTTTTTTTCTATTTTATATTATAAGTAAAAAATATATAATTTTAGTAGGTATAATATTTGCGGTGCGGCGGGGCAAAGATCGGCCGCTGTGTTACCCTGAACCGGTATATTAATAAGCCGGTTTCGCTCAGGCCGGAAATTGACCGCTAAATTCCTGAATCTTAATAGTATTTTATCAATAGGTATAGATTCATTTTTCAAAATAAAAGAAACTTATTTCGCTTTTGCTCCCGCGACTGCGTCTGCGTGGAAATAGATTCTTTAAGGGCACGTTTCTGGACACGCGGCGCGTGTCCGCGGCGCCCGCCGCCGTGCCCTCCGCGTGCGCCGCCGCGTACAACGCAAACGCTTCTGCAAACGCTCTCATACGGCCATATGTTTGAGTTAACCGCGCGACGCGACGCGCAACGCGCCGCGTGTCCAGAAACGTGCCCTAAAAGTCCCGCGGGAAATCCTTATTTTTTCGGAATAGAACGTACGCAACCATGTCGATTAAAGAACACACTGATGCTTGCTCCGTTCAAAAACTGTGAAACATAATACTTCTTTATTTTTAAACGAAATCCTAAATACCAAGTTTCATATACATAACTTGAAAAATGACTGAATTTCATACAAACATTCAACCCCTATTTTACCCCTTTGGGGTTGAATTTTCAAAAAATGTGAAACACGTATATACTTCTTTATTTTTAATCAAGAGCCAAATACGTAGTGTAGTAAGTAAATATAACTTGAAAAATAAAGGATAAAAATATTCAACCCCTATTTAACCCCTTTTTTATTTAAAGCTCAGATACCGTTTTATGGGTATAACTTAAAAATGACGGAGTTCTACTCTAACGGTAAAAAAGCCTAAAGTTTCGATTAGTATCATAAAAATTTTCGGGTTATTTATCTTACTGGGCGTAGGTACTTAGTAAATATATTTTAATGTTTTATTTGATGTTCATGTTTAATCCGTCGTTTGTTAATATTTTAATTATTTATTAAATTACACATTATTGTTAGTTTATATGTGATTATTTTGTATTATATATTTTCAGTACTATTGACCTATAGTGAAAGGGTACACTCTTTTATAGAGTACCTAGAGATTTATTTGTTTAACCGTACACAAAACTTATAAAATGGTGCATTCGTATTCAGATACTCGTGCATTATGGATCCGCTAATGGAGTCCGTGTGCGGCTGCCTGGACACGAGCACAGTGACGCCTCTGCGACGCGTGGCCTCGCGCTCTCTCACGAAGCTACTACTTGCTGGATATCTCCGCTTGAGGACGCCACTGTACTATAAGTAAGTTTGGATCTAATCCACGCTTTGGAACTAGTACTTCCTTGTAGATCTCATAATTTCTATAAAAATAGTTAGTTTCTATAAAATTAATTTTCATTTCGATGCCTTAACATGGGTAGCATAAGTATGTCACGCACTCTTTAAACATTTCTGTGGTGGTGTCGTGTGATGCGGGTTGTTACGTTCCCTCAAATATGGTTGAGCGAAGCAATGGCTAGTAGTAGTCTGTTTCTGTGAATGACGTCTCTAATAGGCATGATGACACTAACCAAGAATCAATGAAATTATGAATTTATCTAATGAAATATGATTCATGGATTATAAAAAACGTATTTTTTTTTCTATTTTGTGCGAGATTAATATTTATTTTGATAAATAAAACTATAAAATACAGCATTCCGCTATATTGGATTGAACACTAATCAGAGCGATACGTCACATCTACTAACTATACTATGACAAAACACAGAGGTGACGTCACGAACGACGCCATGACACCGGCGAGCGTTTTTGCGTGAATTTCAAAACTTAAAATTGAAATGGCAATTTTATCTTCCAAACCTTTATGTTTTGCTGAAATACCTAAGTTATTTTTCGAAATAGTAGATATAGGCAAGTGTTGCATCTATGGACGCTTGTACCTGTGGACACAATCGATTCCGTCGAAACTAGCAACCCTAAAATTCTAGTTTGGACGCGAACTGTCAACCCTAGACAAAGCTTTACGGTCGCGTTCAAATAAAAATTTTAGGGTTGCTAGTTTCGACGGAATCGATTGTGTCCACAGATACAAGCGTCCATAGGTGCAACACTTGCTCACATCTACTATTTCGAAAAAATAACTTATTTCAGCAAAACATAAAGGTTTGGAAGATAAAATTGGTACAGCACTTGCCCCTAATTCCGAATTTCACGAAACAGTTTTGCTAAGTCGGTCATTATGTCTATTCGTGGTGTTGCCAGGTACTGCGCGCTGCTCGCCGACGAAGACCACGACGTGCGCGAGCCGGCGGAGTACTATGTGTCGTGCTGCCTCACCGTGGACGCGATCTACCACCACTTTGTGGACTGCGTGCTGCACTACAACCAGCAGACAGGTACAGTGCCACAAGTATAAGTTGGCGGTGGCGTCTTGAGGAACTAATTCGTCATCCAATTTTTATCCATGGCCATCTTGAAAATTCACTATTGGATCTCGTTGAGTGCTGTTGCGTTTATTGTGTAAAAAAATTAAAAAAAGTTTTTTGCTCGCCCAAAAAAGTGCTCAACGCGCCTAAAGAAGTCTTCACTTCAAATATCGAGGATCGTAATTCGTTCCAGAGAGCATCCCGTTCGACGCGCGGCAGCTGATCTACGACGTGATGCTGCAGCGCATGTCGCTGGTGCAGAAGCTCAACGTGCAGTGCCGGCTCGCGCGCGAGGTGCTGGAGCACGCGGCCGACACGTGCGACGAGGGCGACGACATCCCCGCCGCCCTCAACGCGGCCCTGCTCGACACCATCACGCTGCTGTGCGGCCCCAGGATGAAGCTGCCAAGTATGCACATGTATCTTGATTAATGTACTACTTTGTCTGCGTAGATTAACATTTTTTTAATCCTTTGTGGAATCCTAAGTATTGCGGGATAAAAAGAATTCTATTACCTTTCTCAGATTGCAACCTACCTCCTTTCCGTTGCTTTCTTTTACCATTTATCTACGCAACCATAAAAAACCTATATCTTGCGCCGTATCTTGGTTTGTGGAATCATAATAATATACTACTTAATAGGGTATTTTACTATTTTTTGAAGTGTCAATTTAATCCTAAATTGATAATTTACTACTAGATTTTTTTTGAATTTTATTCAATTGATAAGTACCAATAAAATGCATTTAAATTTTTCATTTTAAATTTTCGCGCGTAAATTGACGAAAACACCTAGAAGCCATGTTATGACGTCATAAGCATAGTAAACTCACAGAGTAGGTAGGTACTAGAGATCACAGAGTGCCACAGAGTAACTTTGTCCTTAAACTATAAGGCTGGAATCACATCTGTGCGCATCGATACGCATTTTGTCCATACAAACTGTCATTTTTCATAGGGTCGCGTACCTACACATCGCAAAGCCGAATTGATGCGTACACGACTATGAATAATAACAGTTTTACATGGACAAAACGCGAATAGATGCGCACAGATGTGATTCCAGCATACAGGTAGGTACTAGAGATCAGAGTGATACTAAGAAACTTTGTCTCTAAACTAGATAGTAGTCTGTGATAGTAGTTAAAAAGTAAACAACAGTAAGCTGACGCAAAAACAGAACGGATCGATAGAATCAATACAAAAAACCAACAGCACATTAACGATTCAACCCTAGCCCGAAACTACGAAAGAAACAGAAACGAATTTTTTAAATGTCAGTCTGGCCAGTCAAGCCAAATTGCGTTCCATTTACGCATACAGTATAGAAAATTGTCTATGGTTCCCAAATAAGTTAAAAATATCGTTCCATTACACGCTTGTTGATGAAAAATAAATTAATATTTTATAGTAAAAAAAAAACCCGCGTCTCACGCAAAGATAAAAAGTATTTTTTAGAAAGGGGATCCCAAACTAAAAGACTCTACCTTAGTAAGCGTTGAGGTACACTCTAATTTAAAACTCTTGTTTTAGAAAAAGCTGAAAAAGGAGGAGATGCGGATATAGACGATTTACACGAAAGAGTCACAGCTAACATCGTGTCTCATGTAAGTTAACGTTCGAATTATTTCGGCCTTAAGTTCTTTCAGATACGCTCTATGGCTATTTTTAGCCATTCAGCATGGAAGTAGTACTAACAGCGCCATCTCTTGACAACTTCATAGTGTTCAGCTCTCAAACCATCCACCACCCACCGACCGTTTGACACTGCTCCGCTCGCGGCGGCAATCCTGCCCGCCAGCGAGCGGAGCCCTCTCCCAAGAAGTCCCTCCACAAGGCCCCTGCTCCCAACGGACCAGGAACCTCAGCCGCCATGGATTGCCAAGACGGCTGAAAACACAACACCGGGGAAGTGCTCTTCCCCGCGCCCCGCCCGGGTAATGAGGCCCTGCCTCGATGCCCGTACCCTCCGCTGGCCACGGCCAGCGAAGACGACCCTCGCAGCACCACCCACCACATATAGAAATGTCTAGTTCCATTATACGTAATATGATAAAGTCGAATCTCTATTTCATCAAAATCCGACTTTTGAACGTAATATTTTTTATGTAATTTGTACATGTGAAGTTTTTCCACGGCTTAGGTAGGTGAAATCGTTAATTAGTTTTCAGTTATATATTTTTACAGATGTGGTATTTTTTAAGTAAAATAACATTCCAAAAACGAAGTTTTCTTTCTGCCCTAGACTTTCACGGAGAAAGAACAGGTATCATAATATATGTTTGTCCTACATGTATACAATAAATAAATACGAATAAATAAATGAAATGATATTTCGAATAACGGCCCGTAATTTAAACGGTAGGTAGCATAACCGAAACATTCAGTTGAACCGATTTTGACAAGACTTTCTTAGGTACATATTTCAAGGAATATGAAAGAAGAAATGATTTGCATTAGTTTCTATTCCAAAGTCAAAGAATAAAAATCTGGTTTCATTGTAATCAAATTTTGACTACATTATTGCACTGATTTCAACTGTTGTCTGCTAAAGAGATCCTCTTACTTGAAAATATTCTTCAGATCTTTACGTTTATATGGGACCTATAACCTAGGCTTATAAAGTATGAAATGAAAACAATCATTTTAATTGCTTTACTTATACTTATTTATTACGAGGCAACATGGTTTTAATTTTTTTTTTAATTATGTAAGAAACATGAAACATGTATAATAATTAATAACCTAATTATGGCTTAAATTAAGGCCGAATAAAAGGTTCGCTTTTACCTGCTGCTGTTGCTGGTGGTGATGTCGGTGGCATCAGTGCTGTATGAGACAACTGTAGATTTGTCGTTGGAAATGGTGCGGATCCAATGTGCCCACTCTAGTAGTTATGTGTATAGACACATCCTGTGTCAACTGTAGCTGTTCTAGAGTGATTGTGTATGTATGCAGAAAATGAAACGCACGGTGGCCGAGGTGCTGGTGCCGGCGGTGCTGCGCCTGTACGCGCACATGCGGCCGCGCGGCGGACAGCTCGCCACCTACCTCGTGCGCATCGCCACCGACCTGCTCAACGACTACCGGCACGAGGTAACTGGCGATCTGCAGAGCTGGTGGCGAGGTGCTGGTGCCGGCGGTGCTGCGCCTGTACGCGCACATGCGGCCGCGCGGCGGACAGCTCGCCACCTACCTCGTGCGCATCGCCACCGACCTGCTCAACGACTACCGGCACGAGGTAACTGGCGATCTGCAGGGCTGGTGGCGAGGTGCTGGTGCCGGCGGTGCTGCGCCTGTACGCGCACATGCGGCCGCGCGGCGGACAGCTCGCCACCTACCTCGTGCGCATCGCCACCGAACGACTACCGGCACGAGGTAACTGGCGATCTGCAGGGCTGGTGGCGAGGTGCTGGTGCCGGCGGTGCTGCGCCTGTACGCGCACATGCGGCCGTGCGGCGGACAGCTCGCCACCTACCTCGTGCGCATCGCCACCGACCTGCTCAACGACTACCGGCACGAGGTAACTGGCGATCTGCAGGGCTGGTGGCGAGGTGCTGGTGCCGGCGGTGCTGCGCCTGTACGCGCACATGCGGCCGCGCGGCGGACAGCTCGCCACCTACCTCGTGCGCACCGACCTGCTCAACGACTACCGGCACGAGGTAACTGGCGATCTGCAGGGCTGGTGGCGAGGTGCTGGTGCCGGCGGTGCTGCGCCTGTACGCGCACATGCGGCCGCGCGGCGGACAGCTCGCCACCTACCTCGTGCGCATCGCCACCGACCTGCTCAACGACTACCGGCACGAGGTAACTGGCGATCTGCAGGGCTGGTGGCGAGGTGCTGGTGCCGGCGGTGCTGCGCCTGTACTGGAAAGAGTCACTTACTTCCCTCGCTCAGTTACCCAAAGAGGATCTTAGCCTCTGACCACTGCCACTGCCACTCATTTTCTATTTATGGCTTGCAGGTGTTTGTTCGCTTTGTCCAACCAGCGATACCTGGGTCGTCCAAAAGGGTGTTTTCCTATTGGTCGATCCAAGTATGCTCTTCTTACAGTATACGATCCTCTCCCCAAAAAGTCTGAGAAATAATTAAAATTGTCAGTGTATGTTTAGGCATACAATGGGGCAAATAAAAGTCTAACTTTAGAAATTAGCTGCTATATTCTTGATCCGTTGACGTTGAGAAAACGAATGACATTTGACATTATAATATGTAAAATAGTATTGTGAAACGCCTGTTCTGTATTAATAGCAAATATTGTAGCTCCTCCACTTCTATCACAACGAGACAAGGCGTTTGCGCCGAAACAGTCAGAATAAAGGACAATGGGCAAAAATGTATGGAACTTGGTCCAAGAGCCTCCACTGATGAGACTTGCGGGAAACGAAAGGTCAAAGTTGTCGTATGATTCTGGCAAAACTCTATTAAATTCTGTCCGGGGGTTATTCTGCTACGGTCATGTTTGTTCTGACTAAATAATATGACTCGTGTTAAACAATTCAGCGTGTATGTTATCTTTTTATTAAGTCATTCGATCAAATTCGCAAATAGATTTAAGATTATGGAACACTAGCTGATGCCCGCGACTTTGTCCGCGTAGATTTCGTTTTTAAAATCCCTCGGGAACTTTTTTTTTCCCGGGATAAAAAGTAGCCCATGTCTCTCTTCAGGTCCTCAACTATACCCATGCAAAAAATCCGTAGCTCCGTTACGGCGTGATTGAAGGACAAACCAACAAACACACTTTCGCATTTATAATATTAGTATGATGACCAAGATCTTAATAAGCTCAATGTAGTTGATTGCTGGAATAACAAAACAAGATTGTAGGGAAAGAAATCATATTCATTTATTATTCATCTATTATTATAAAATCTAAAAATCTGGCTGGTTGATGTATGTCATCTTCATAACGTGCATAGCCTAGATACCATATGATGACCATGATGGATTGGTTAGATATGGTCTATGGTATGAAGATTAGGGTAGGTGAAAAAGTTTATCACCGATGTGAGCCACCGCCGTCATTAACCTTGACGACCGCTCCATAAATCCCCCATGAATAAGTACTCTCACAAGAAGCTAGAAAGAACTTAGCATAACACGGGGCGGTCGCCACAAAGACTGCGCACTCGCTTGCCGGTTGTTGGACCGGGCCGGTGCGGTGCATGCATTCACAACAGGCTAGGACTGCGGGAGGACATACACAATGATAATCCCACCCCCTCTGACCTTCGTTACCTTGTTTTGTTTACCTGGGCGCGAGTCGAGAACATAAACGTACTCCATAGTCACATTATATCTGCGCCTGGTGTCGATGACGTCATATCGGTGTTCTGGTAGGTGTCTGATGGGCGAGGGAAGCGCGGTGAGGTTAGGAGAAGCGGGAGGGGCATCGAATTAAAGATAGATAAAGAGATTAAGAGACCATGTCATAATAAAGACAACGTTATGTACGAAAATCATATTATTTAGTCGGAACAAAGTTGACTAAGTATAACAAATTAACCCCGGGACAGAATTTAATAGAATTTTGTCAGAATCATACGATAACTATGACCTTTCATTTCCCGCACGTCTCATCAGTGGAGGCTCTTGGACCACCTTCGCCCATTGTCCTTTATAAACATATCAAAAAACATACACACACACCACTTTAATAAAAATAAAATATATTAAAATCAATGTGGCATCTCTAGTTCCCAATGAGCTCCATTGCAATATGGGGTCTTGGAAAGTAGATCAACAACTGTAACGTGTTGCTACTAGATGTCTCTAACAGTTGCTTAAAACTGAAAAATTAGATACACATCACTAATTTCGATGCTGACGTGTAGTTCGACCGCGGCTATGGTGTAAAAGACTAACACACTCGGGCGCGATTCCCAAGAGATGTGGGCTCGAATCCCGCTGGCCACGGAATTTTTTATGTGTTTATCTACTCCAACATCGAAAAGTTCCAATTTCGAGTTTGACAGCTGAATCGAAATGAACCCTCTTTCGGTTTTGCTTCTCATTTCGATGCAGCTCGTTGTATGGGAGCTGAATCGAAATGGTTATCTTCTTAAAATAGGATACCTAAAGCTAAGGCTCTGAGTTCTGGCACTTTGGTACCGTTCATATGACAGAGGCGCCACAGGCGGCTGGTGGCGGCTTACGGAGTTAATTTTTGTTATTTTATTGAGCCTACGGCGTATTTTGTTAGGTAATGATTTTATTTTCCTTGTCGTAGATAAAATCTTGTATGCAACTGAACGTAATTAGTCATTTTAATTCTCGTACTATCCTATTTTGATACTCGGCAAGCCTCGTATCAAAAAACAGCACTCGAATTAAAATGACCCTCATTACGATGCAGTTGCATAAATAGCTATTATGAATTTATTCTGATATTTCCTTAACACTTTAATAAAAATAAAAATTGTCAATAGATCGAGGAGCTGATCGAGAACGACCAGGAGCTGGTGGAGCGCGTGCAGCAGTTCCAGGAGACGATCGGGCTGGAGGCGTCGTTCGGCAACGCGCGCAACCTGGTGACCGCGTCCGGCCCGCCCGAGCCCGACACGCCGCGCGCGCCTCGCAAGCGGCCCGCCGCGCGCCACGCCGCGCCCGCGCCGCGCAAGAGGGCGCTGAGGATCTGAGCGCCGCCCGCCGCCGACAGGGAATCTAATGCGCTAATTATATCAAAACTCTTCTTATTGTGACGATATATAGGGATTGTATGCTATAATATTTTTTTGTTTACAATAAGATCCTAAAAAAGAAAAATCACTTGAGAGGTGTCAAGGGACACCCGGATGGAACGGAAATTCCTTTCGATGAATTAATTTGGCATTGTGTTCAATATTTTCACACTACAATATTAGATCTCCGTAGCCTTGTGGTTTCTACAGTCGCTAAACAGTTAAAGGTCAATGGTTCGAATCCCAGCTCGACGGACTGAATTTTCTATTTTCAATTTTATTTTAAATAATTTCTACAAAAATAAAAAAATTAGGGGAAAATTCCACATGTTTCCACATGTAGAAATCATTTAAAATAAAATTGAAAATAGAAAATTCAGTCTGTCGAGCTGGGATTCGAACCATCGACCTTTATCGACCTTTGTGCGACTGTAGAAACCACAAGGCTACGGAGATCTAATATTGTACTGTAAAAATATTGAACACAATGCCAAATTCACATTCAAAAAAGTGTCTGTTCAATTTTTTCTTAATTTTTTCCGTCTAGCCCCCTTCCGCACCGCGCGATAAGGAACTACGTTCCAAAAATCAATTTTGTTATTTTGTATGATATATTAATATTTTGTTTTAAATTATAAGATTATACAAATTGCAGAGCCTACCAGGATGCATGACTGCATTTTAATAAAATTTTATTACATTTTATAACTATTTTATTTTCATACAACAACTGTTCCAAAAATGCTGATTGATTTAAAAACTCCTCGCTTCAAGTCCAGTGAGTCTATAACTTTTCATATCAAGACACGCGGAAGCGTATCAAGCCAAGTTCAAGCAAAGAGAAAGGAACTGGCGACGCAGCGACCGTGTGTTATTATGTATGACCGTATGTTACACGAACCATTAAGAGCCACTTTTGCAACTCAAAATCTATTTACCATAAACACATTGAACTTGACACTGAAAACAGCACAGGACACTAACGCTTGGTATGTCGCTTTCTATTATCAAAGGTCTCTAGTCCCATGGAAATGAAGAAAGGACCATGCAAAACATTGTATGGGCACTCTCTCTCCCCCCCCGATCACCAGACGTAGCACTATTTTTAATATTGTTGTAACATCCCATAAAAAGACTATTTTCAATCCAACAATGATGAGAGTTTTTTTTAAAAGATACGAAAGAATGTACGCACGCTGAAATACGCGCGCGCGACGCAGGCGACAGGCGACGCAAGGGTCCGCCCGGAGGTGGTCAGAGGGAGCGCGGGCAGCGCGCGGCGCGGTTTTTTCTCTGAGTCTCAGAAACGCAGCATCTTACAAAGCTTTTTTCTGGTTGGTTAATGCTCCTGTTGTTGATGTTCTTTTTATAGTTGTAATTTACTAAACTGGTATCCAAAACACTTCACTGAAAAATGAATAAATAAATAATTCTAACTCGATTTGCATGAAAACCCTAATCCTACGGCGGATGTCGTCATAATAAAAAACCGGCCAAGTGCGAGTCGGACTCGCGCACCGAGGGTTCCGTACTCCAAAAGTAAAAGTAAAACGATTATATTATATTAATTTGCTTATTAATCATTAACTTTGTAGAGATTTATTGTTAATATAAAAAAAAAACTATGCTAGTTAGAGCGTTGGTTTTATTTTTCCTGTAAAATATACATAAACCTCTATTGACTATAATTATTTCAGATTTTTCGATTGGTAAACTTTGGAGATAAGGGGGGGGAACGGTATTTTTTTCGACATTGTGGTCGATTAATCAAAAACTATTATACATAGAAATAAATAAAAAACTGTTTTAGAATGCACAGGTAAGGCCTTTCATATTATGATACCCCCCTCGGTATAGTTAACTTACTTTGAAATTTCAACCCCCTGATTTTCCGCCTTTTTTAATCCAACTAAAATAATTTTCGCGTTGGTTTTATTTTTCCTGTAAAATATACATAAACATCTATTGACCATAATTATTTCTGATTTTTCGATTGGTAAACTTCGGAGATAAGGAGGGGGGAACGGTATTATTTTCGACATTTTGCCCAATTAATCAAAAACTATTAAAAACAAATAAAAATCTGTATTAGAATGTACAGGTAAAGGCCTTTAATATGATACCCACTCGGTATAGTTATTTTACTTTGAAATTTCAAACCCCCGATTTCCCCCCTTTTTTAAGAAAACTGAAAATAATTTTCGTTTTTTTTTTATTCCAATGATGTTGGGCCACTATTATACACAACTATTCCAAATTTCATGTCGATAACTTTAATAGTTGCTAAAATAATCGACTGTGACAGACGGACGGACGGAGAAAGTCTCACCATAAGGGTTCCATTTTTACCATTTTGGTATGGAACCCTAAAAATCATCAAGCTACCGTTATGTATTAATTGATATACGTTTGAAATCTGTTCGTGGGTGGGGACGATTTTTTGCATGGTCATTTCCCAAAAAGCAGTTTAAATAAAAGTACATTTTTAACTCATACTCTGTAATAAATAACTGTGTTTTATAATAATGATTTTGTTTGAACAGTATACAAGAATAACTATTAATAGTAGGTAGTTGTTATTTCATGCATATCAATGTCCAACAATTATTATTACTGATAAAATATATTCATTCAATTATTGATAAAATATTCAATTTATTTCATATCATTGCTTAAAATTAATTTTGTTTCTAGGTCACTTTCGTTTTCAATAATCAGTTCTTTGCTGCTAAAAGCTTTCTTCAGTAACATGTTGATTGCTGCTTCTTCTGGAAAATGTGAAAAAAAATTAAAATACTTTTAAACTTTTGATGTATGGTTGTATGCTTAAAACTAAATTAATTGGTTCTTTTCCCAATGAACTCTGCCGAAGAGAATTTACTTCTTAAGTTTAGAGTTTGTCTTTCTCCGAATTAGCACCAACACCTTACAGATTTCTTTGATGCATTTAATATTACTCCTATGCTCATATGCGTTTAAGAAATTTTCAGTACGCGCCTTGAACGCACATATTACGAGCCTAGCTTAGTACCTTGAACACGAATTTGTGTCCTAATATGCTGGCTATACGTAGCACTTTGAATCCTTTGATTGCCTTAGGTGAAGAATGGAATGAAATTTTACTATTATGAACAGAGTGACTTAATATAATATGGGTTATGTACTATCCAGTATGTCCGGCGTGTGGTAAGTCTGACAAAAGAGGGGCAATTGATAATCTTATTTATGAGTTAATGTTATAGTACAAGATCGGAAGAGAGGTCGTCCTTCATCCGTCTGGTAAACAGATGGAAAGTATTTTTTATTCAATATTATCTATAAAAAAACAAATCGCAATTGTATTGCCTATTAAATTATGGTCAAGACTATTTAATTAAAATTTTGAAATTTAAAGCCTGGCAATAATTATTACTATTGCCAGGCTTTAAATTTCAAAATTTTAATTAAATAGTTAGTAACTAATAATTCATGAACGATTTTTCAAAGGCATAAAAATAATTTTATTGCAAAGGCGATGGTATTACCATCGCCTTTGCAATAAAATTATTTTTATTTTAATATATATTAAATATCAATCAGAAAACAGATCGGTGCAATTACTTGTAATGAGTTACCTATTTATATATCTGCTTGCCTGGTAATAGGGAAATTTGCATGTTCCTTAAGTATATAATTTTACTTTCTTTTGTTCGGTAAACAAGAGTGAAATGTGGACAAAAATTGTAATCATAGTTTTTTTTTACCAATTCATTGCGATTTGTTTTTTTATAGATAATATTCGATAAAAAATACTTATCATCTGGTAAACAGATGGGTGAATGATGACCTCTCTTTGGATCTTAGACCATTATGAATAGATAATATATACGATTTACGAATAATATTTACGATTAAATTAAAATATTGAATATTGTTTCAAGCTTACCAGTAACTTGTATTGCAAGTAGTTGGTGAACTATGTGCCTTGCAGTGATCTTAAATAATTCCCGACTGTTTATTTTCTTCTTCTTGTAATAAGGCATTAATAACTTAACTACTAATCCGGCAACATCTAGCTTTTCCGTTTTCTTTTCCTTACAGTTTGCCCGATCCTTCTTTTTTAAATCATCTTCGTTTCTTTTTTTTTCTTTATTATTTTGCGATTTTTCTTTACTTTTTTCTTTATTAGTTGGAAGTTCATTTTTATCTTTTCTCATTTCTTTCTTATCGGTAAACTCTATTGCAACTTTTATATGTTCTTTTCTTTTATCTTTATTGTGCACTATGTCTGAAGTTTTTGTAGTCAAAGTCAGATTATCTTTTTCTTTATCTGTTGTGCCGTGCTTAGTGGGCGATTTTAACGTTACAATAGAATTTTTTGGGTCACTCACTTTTTCACTGATATTTACGTTTTCTACAACTGGTACAGATTTTGTCTCTGAAAACTGTTTGAGCACCTGTAACACCTTATCTGCTTCTAAACTTAGTTGATATTCTTTATCTAGTGGTTTTCCCGTATACTCAAGATTATTAAATTTACTCTCTTTACTTGAGTCAGTGGAATTGTTCGAATTATTCAATTTATTTTTGCCACAACCATCCAAGAATGTTTCTTGGTCAGAAAGTTCAGATGTCATTGAAGTTTTACTGAGAATAAGAGTATCATCATCATCATTTATTTGTAAGTCACCGCATATATTATCATTTATTATCAATTTGTCATCGTCGGATCGATATTTCTCATCTTTATGCTCGATATCAACTTTTCGTGGACTAGTTTCATTTTGTGATGTTTTTCTATCTTTATGTTTTGTTTTCCTTTCCATTTCTGCGTCAGACTGTGACGACCTTCTTTCCTTGTGCTTAGTAAAAGAGTTTTCTTGGTCGGTATTAATTTGTGATTTACTATGCTTATGTTTCGTAACTAACTTTTCTCGATCGACATCAGATTGCGAAGATTTTCTATCCCTATGTTTTGATTCTATTTTTTCACAATCTGTTTCAGTTTGCGGAGATTTTCTGTTCTTATGTTTTGAATTTATTTTTTCAGGATCTGTATCAGATTGCGAAGATTTTCTAACCCTATGTTTTGAAACTGTGTCAGATTGTGAAGATTTTCTTTCTCCATGTTTTGCCTCTAATTTTTCACAATCTATGTCAGATTGCGAAGTTTTTGTATCCCTATGTTTTGACTCTATTTTTTCTCGATCTACATCAATTTGCGAAGATTTTCTTTTCTTATATCTTCGATCTATTTTTTCCCGGTCTGTGTCAGATTGCGAAGATTTTCTACTTCTATCTGTATGTTTTGAATGTATTTTTTCACGATCTGTGTCTGATTGTGAAGATTTTTTATCCTTATGTTTCGAATCTAATTTTTCACGATCTGTGTCCGATTGCGAAGATTTTCTATCCCTTTGTTTTGAATGTATTTTTTCACGATCTGTGTCTGATTGTGAAGATTTTCTATCCCTGTGTTTTGAATGTATTTTACCACGATCTGTGTCTGATTGTGAAGATTTTTTATCTTTAAGTTTCGAATCAAATTTTTCACGATCTGTGTCTGACTGCGATGATTTTCTATCTCTATGTTTTGAATCCATTTTTTCTTGATCTATATCAGAAAGTGGAGATTTCCTATCTCTGTGTCTCTTTTTGGATTTTTTAGAACTCGATTTTTCCGATTTCTTTTCCACCAATTGGTTTTTGCTTGCATAAGAATCTTGTGAAAGTTTACATCTTTTAATATCATCAAATTCTACTTCACTGTCAGACGACTCACCAAATAGAGCTTTGATTTTTCTTTTGGCTGTAGGTTTTGCTCTTTCGCAAGGAACCTTCATTTTCATATCACTATTATTTTTTGATGCAACTTCCTGATCGTTATTTTTCTCATTTTTACTTTTGTTAGGTATACCTTGTAATGTTATGTTTATAACAAAAGTTTTAGTGCGTTTTCCAGAATTAGATTCGTTGTCACTTTCTATCATTTGATCAATTTTCATAGTTCTGTCACTATCTTCCTCATGTTTCATAGTGTCTGTTTCATCCAATTTGAATGTAGAATCATTATGATTAGGTTGCATGTTTTCATCTATTATAAGTCCTCCATCGTTTTCACTATCATCTGAAGTAGGAGCTGGGGATTCTTGTGTTTTTGCTATTGAGAAAAAGCTTTGTAGCTTGGTTTGAGTTAAAGGATCTCTTTTAAATGAGTTCGCTTTTCGTTTGGTTTCCTTATCAGATTTGGACAGTGATTTCTTTTCATTGTTATTTTCCACATTATCTAAAATCACAATTTGTTGAAAAAGTCAAATTAGTATTATTAAATAGCTATTAAATATAACTCAATTTTGTATCCGATATTTTTTTCTATACTTACTATTTTCTAGTTGTGATGCCTTTATAAACCCGTGACTTTTTTGTGACTCCTTATTCATTTCAAAATCCTTAACAAATTCGGCAAGAGTTTCGCGTTTCTTTGGTACGAACGTCTTAAGCTCTGGATACAAACTATCCTTACAGGCTCTAACAGATGATATCTGGAAACCGAAAGATTAATATTTTATTGATTCATACTTGAAATTTCAATTATACAAACAGTTTCAGGGCCTATTTTACCATCGCAAAATAAATTTTAACCGTCAAATAAATACTTTTGATTGATCGCCAATAGAAAAACTGTCTAAAATTAACTTTATTTGTCGGTTAAACACTATTCAGCTTTTGGGCCCTTACAGAAATACAATATCTTTACCAGTTTGGTCATAGCTCGTCTGTACAAACTAATAACAGTACTTTTTGAGAAGGCTTCGTACTCCAGTTCCACTGCGCAATCCTCGACATCGAGGCGAGATAACTTTCTCTCTGGCTCATCCACACCTTTGACGCCTTCGAGATTATTCTTCAAGGCATCTGTCAGTAATGATAGATAGCTTTCACGTCCCGTTAGTGTCAAACCATTAACCTAGAAAATAACCATATTATATAATTATTTTGCTCTCTGCTTCCACCGAGTGATCATTGAATCTGTTTCAAATTCTATTATATTATTACTAGCTTTTGCCCGCGGCTTCGCTCACGTTAAGTTCGATTTTTCAAACCCTTATTTTACCCCCTTAGAGGTTGAATTTTCAAAAATGGTTTCTTAGCGGTTGGTTAGCTCACGTTAAGTTACGTTAAGTAAAATTTCAGCCCGATCCGTCCAGTGGTTAGAGCTGTGCGTTGATAGACCAGTCAGTCAGTCAGTCAGACAGTCAGTCAGTCAGTCAGTTAGTCAGTCACCTTTGCCTTTTATATATTTAGATGAAAGCTAAAGTACCAAGTTTGATGGATATTACTTGAAAATTAACTTAAAAATCTGGACTTTTATACAAATTTTCATCCCCTATTTGAAATCTTTGGGGGTGGAATTTTCAAAATTTGCGAAACACGTATTTCTTATTTTTTTATCGAAAGCCCAAAAATTAAAGTTTCATGGATATTACATGAAAAATAATTTGATAAATGACGGACATTTATACAAACTTTCAACCCCCATTTAACCCTCTTGGGGTTGGAATTTTCAAAAATCCTTTCTTAGCGGATGTCTACGTCATAATAACTATCTGTGTGCAAATTTACAGCCCGATCCGTCCAGTGGTTAGAGCTGTGCGTTGATAGACCAGTCAGTCAGTCAGTCAGTCAGTCACCTTTGCCTTTTATATATTTAGATGAAAGCTAAAGTACCAAGTTTGATGGATATTACTTGAAAATTAACTTAAAAATCTGGACTTTTATACAAATTTTCATCCCCTATTTGAAATCTTTGGGGGTGGAATTTTCAAAATTTGCGAAACACGTATTTCTTATTTTTTTATCGAAAGCCCAAAAATTAAAGTTTTATGGATATTACATGAAAAATAATTTGATAAATGACGGACTCTTATACAAACTTTCAACCCCCATTTAACCCTCTTGGGGTTGGAATTTTCAAAAATCCTTTCTTAGCGGACGTCTACGTCATAATAACTATCTGTGTGCAAATTTTCAGCCCGATCCGTCCAGTGGTTAGAGCTGTGCGTTGATAGACCAGTCAGTCAGTCAGTCAGTCAGTCAGTCACCTTTGCCTTTTATATATTTAGATTATATTCTTCTGTAATGGCTTCCCTCATGGTCATTGCAGATAAAAAATTTGCACCACTTTAATTTTTCCTTAGTGTTCATCAACAATATTATATTAAATTGTTATAGCAGAGACTCTTGCTTATTAATTTAAACATGAGTTATTTTTTATATCACCTTGTTTTCTGTACTTTCGGCTGCTTTGCATTTTGAGTATTTAGCTGATTCGGAGTTATTGTTTTGGTTTTTGTCTTTGTCGAGATTCTTCTTCCTATTAGCGAACTCTTTTATGATGAGGGACCTCGTCTCGTCGGCAACGCGTCGCCGGTCGCTCTCGCCGTCGGACTCTCCGCTGCCGTCGCCATAGTAAGATTGCGCCTCTCTGGAACATGGTACAAATTTTTATATTAATTTTATACAATCTGTCCTTGTATCTTTTATTTCTTTTTCAAACTTTACAATGAATAGTGGCTTTCTAAAGAATTATACCGTTCTAATGGTTGGTCCGGTTGGTTTGGTTTTTCCGCACAAAAACAGACAAAACTATCTAAAATGTGTGTCATTATGCCATCATTCAAATAATCATGACTTCGTTTTTAAGTTGGATTATTTTATTGAACTAAGTTAGTTGTGACTATTTGTTGCGACCAAACTTTGTGAACTTTGCTATGAGCGTCAACTTGATCGTATGAATTTCTGCGCTCAGCCAGCAGCCGGATAATCGTCATGATCGCATGATCGATGAGATGCATAAAGGCGGTTGTCGACAGCAGGTTAGTACCGGTTTTGGCCACACAAACGGACAGCTGAGGTAAAGCTTCGCGGACTGTCGTGGTATACAACAGACACTGACCTCGCCTGCCCCTCGCGGCCCTCGCCGTACAGGTCTGCGGGGTCGGTGTGCGTGACGAAGCCGCCCTGGCCGAGCGTGGCGCTCATGGCGCGGCGCTGGTGCTGCTCCAGCGCGCGGCGCACGGCGCGCGCGTCGCGGCACACGTCGCAGCGGCTGATGCACTTCGGTACCTCCTCGCCGAAGTAGTCCGCGAATATTTTGTGACGGCATCTGATATACAATGGAGCCATTGATTCTGCTATACATAATTATGCGAATTATTCTAACTTAGATATAACGGGGAAAAAATACAGGAAATTTAAAAGCCCAAAAAATATTTATTAGGCCCCCCATAAACGTTAACGTCCCGTCTTGCGCCGCCTGGATCCAGCGGCTCCCTGCGACTCGTTTGATGTCGTCGGTCCACCTGGTGGGGGGCCTGCCAACACTGCGCTTCCCGGTGCGGGGTCGCCACTCCAACACCTTGGGACCCCAACGACCATCAGCTCTTCGAACAATGTGCCCCGCCCATTTCCACTTCAGTTTCGCGACTCGCTGAGCTATGTCGGTGGTTCTCCTACGGATCTCCTTATTTCTGATTCGATCCCACTCCGAGCATAGCACTCTCCATCGCCCGCTGAGCGGTCCTGAGCCTACTTATGAGGCCCTTAGTTAGCGGTTAGTTTGGTTAGTTAGTTAACCACTGACTATAATTATGCAAATATTTTGGGCATTTCAATTACATATTATACTAAAACGCCTTTAGCACACCGACGAATTGAGCACGCGATAGCGAATCGTGTTGCTACCGCGTGCTAATGTGTCCATACACGCAACGCGAAATAATAAAAAATATATCTCACTTGACTTCCTCACAATATTTGACCATAATTTCGAAGCTTTTGTACGCATTCTTGCATCGCTGCTTCTGTTCCGGTGTCTTAGATCGGGCGAGCTCCGATTTGAGTAGAAAATCAACTGCGTTTCGCTCGGTCCGGCAATAGTAAATTCTGCAGCATGCTGGTCTACCGTCGCGACCCGCGCGTCCTGATTCCTGAGTTCATTCATTATACAATATTTAGTACTGACTGATCAAATATTTCTGGGAACATTTTGCCAAAAGTTAAATTGGAACTAGTTCCATCTGCATTTTTGCAAAATTCGCTTTTAGGTAGGTATAACACAGCAGAGGCATCTTTCTTTTTACTGAGCTCAGAATCGCTCTAAAGTGGGCGACGATACCTGATAGTACGCGGCGACGTTCTGCGACACCCCCCAGTGCACCACTGCACGCACGGTCGCCTTGTCCACGCCCATACCGAACGACACGGTCGCGCACACGCACCCACACTCTCCGTTTGACCACTGCTCCTGCACCGATACGCGATCAGCTGCCTTCAATCCTAGGTATCAAGAAGAGTTGATTGAATAGCATATCATTGTCAACACTTTGAACAAATAAAATTAATATCTACACTTTATTTTACACCATATTGAGTTATGCTGTCAAATGCATTTGAGTAGTCCACAAATGCTGTAGAGTTTTTGATTACATTCTGTGCATTTTTTGATAACCTGCCCTAAGTACATGTATATAATTTTATGTGATCATTGTTGAGAAACCAGATCTAAATGCAACCTGCTTGATTGGTTATTTTCTATCTATTGAATTTGCATCTTTTTATAACAAGATAATTCAATAATTAATTGTTGAAGTCTTGAAGATATAAGATGGTGACGGATTTGAGTGCCATGAAACAATTCCTTTTGTACCTAGGTATACTTATGTACTTAAATCCGCTACCAACGCCCATTGTATGTTCGGGCGAAAAACTGGCTTCCCATAGCACAGGGGATCCTAGTTTGGGGACCAGGCACTTTGCTGGGCTGTACCATAGTGTTACCATAGTGTTGCTTTGCATATTTTTTGTATTGTACTGTAATGCTTGCCCCCCTAGCCAAATTACACTTTATTGTATCTATTCTCTTTCTATGATTGTTAACACTTTAGAGCAGGGGTTCCCAAAGTTTTTATCACACCTCCCTTTTGAAAGGATAGGTGTGATAAAAACTTTGGGAACTCTTTCTTATTTGGTAATATGAACTATAATAAATAAAATAAATATTGCAGCTGTTATTCGACTATTCAGAATTGCTGCAAACTGCTTGTATACTGCTTAATGCCTATTATTCGACTATAATGTCCTGTCTAAAGGAAAACCTAAAAAAGGTACAACTGGCAACCACATTGCATAGGATATGACAAACAATCTTACAACAAGGACTTTAACAACAACAAGTTTAACTGGCATGTAACTGATGATAATATTCTTGTACTGGAAATAAATCAAATTGTAGTCAAGCTCTATAGTTATAATAAAATCTTGCTTAACTTAAATTTATAATTTGCTAAATAAATTAAAAGAATTAAAGACAGTAATTTCATTGTTGCCTTAAAAAAATTATTTCATTCTATGCTTTGAGTAATAAACCAACACAGGAGAAGAATTGACGCGCGTACCCCTCTGTAAGTTGGGTATGACCACTGGTCCTGCTCGTTATATAAAACTGTTTGACTCGAGTCACGCGCCTGTCAACTACGTATGGTTAGCGGGGAATGAGCTCCGCTATAAATGCCGAATATGAGAGTATTTTCTTCTAAAAAAATATTTAAAACATCCAGTTTACTAAAGGATAACATTTATTTACTTCTGATGTATTATTTTATCCAAATAATGCAATACTTATGCAGAAAACTTAAGAAAACTGTCGATCTGAAAATGTTGCTACTTAATCGTACATGAAATAATTTGGGGAAAATATTGAAAATTAATCTTCCTACTTACTATTGGTTTAGAGACCTTTATCTTGAACTGCATTATAAATTGATCCCATAGAATTAAAATCACGATAGAATAGGAAGGGGTGAACGACTAATTTATAAGCTTTAAGTAAAATATGACTAGATATATAAATACGAACTTTGATCGTCTGTGGGATTATCAAATAATGATAAAAAATTCTTTCTATAAAACCGACTTTAAACGCCACTACAAAGTATAAAACAATTTTAATTTGTACATGTATGTTGAAGTCGGGCGGGCCTAAATATAAATGATGAAACTAATGCGCGACGCTAGCCCAACTTTGCCCGATCGGCGTATGAAGTCGGTTTTTTAAAGATATTTTTTTTACATTATTATTTTAAGCTTTTTTGTGTATATCTCTGATCGCGAGCAATTTGCTCTTAATCATTGAGTTCCTTCCTCCATCACCGAAGATATGAATCATCTTCTCTTCACCTTTTAAATAGGCCCAACCTTATTATGCTTTCTTTCAAAAAAAATTGAAATCGGTTCAGATTTGACATAGTTATGGAGTAACATCTAACATTATATCAACAAAAATTTATATGGGAACCACCTCTGAAGCACAGACTTTATAATACTGACGTATCTGAAGTATGCCCTACTAAACAAAAAAATATTATCAAATTCCATTCATTATTTGGCGGAATAATTGGGTAACAAATATACAAAAAATTCAAATTGAGAACCTCCTCCTTTTTTGAAGTCGGTTAAAATGATTGCATTATTATAACGATCGCAATGGTGTCTGATTGGCTGGTACTCTCCCACTATTGTTTAAAATGCATTGATGCAGCTAGAGCTCCATAAACTCAGCGAATTCATAAAATTAGTTTTTTTACTCAATTATTTCAAAATTTATAGGTATATATTTCCATATAGCCAGTGTGATATGATTTTCTAAATATATAAAATGAAAAGGTGACTGACTCACTGATTTATCAACGCATATCTACTATGACGTAGGCATCCGCTAAGAAAGGATTTTTACAAATATAATACAAAAAATAATGAAAACGAGACTAAAAAATTGTTTAATAATAATGATAAGTTCTACGTAAGTCTTTCTTACTCGAAAATTAGGACTTTAATTTTATGAAGTCGGCCACACCGCAATAAAATTAGGGCTGGACAGCAAGATTTCATATGTCGATATTGGTGGGGGGATTGTATAAATTATTTATACCGAGATATTTTTATCATCTTACTAATGGTTCATTGACGAAAAAAAATATTTAAATTCTATACATATTTGGTTCATTAAAACTTGGCAATTGAATTAAAGTACCCATACTTCTTATTCATCCCGCTAGGTTTACCGGAAAGCTAAATAGCTTGGCGGTGTTTTATTACAGATGGGGTGGCCACTATAGCCATGGCGGCAGCCTAGCATTACAAACAAATATACACTTCGTTCAGATGAAGTAGATGAAAAAAATAAGCCTTCCAAGTAAAGTATGTAGGTACAAGTTTTAACTTACCAATCATAACTTTAAATAAATTTTTTTTTAGGGTTCAGTTTTTCCTTTTTATGTTTCCTCCATACTGGACTGAGAGAATATTATTCAACGCTGGAAAACGATCTTGTAAATCGAAAAAGTGAACTTTAAACCAGAGCCAATAACGTTTTAAAAAATCATAACAGCTCATAATAAGCTATCAGGAGCAGATTTTTTTCAAAAAGCATATTTTTTAATGTAACACATCAGATGATACTAATTATATAATTCTAAAGTAGAATTACTTTAGTTTTATACAATAGTTTTATATCAATTTCGACTAATAGTTTTTCAATTTCAAGAAGCAATGTTGCTGTAACTTGGTATTTGATACATATGAAACCACGAAATAACTCTAAACTCTGAAATGCTAATTATGCTGTATTTATTTTTAAGGAAACATGATGTAGTCCTAACAGTTTGTACTTAATATACTTTTTAGAAATAGATACATCGTAAATTTCGCTTTAAACATAAATAAAACAAATGATGTTTCATTAAAAATGCTGTATGTTTATTTAAACAAGATTACTTAAAAAATCAATGTGTTCAATATTAATACCCACTACATATTCAAATAAAAATTAAATGTCTCTCAACTTAATAAACAATATTATTAAAAATCTATGACAAAGTACAGCACTCCCTGGTGGCTTATAACCTTAAATCATAACTAAACAGCTGCTCTAAGGTGATATACTGTGGTACCTACAGCATGCTTTCAGCATGAGATTGAGAGTATAGTGACGGAGTAAATACCTTGGTATCTACAAAATCTGTTAATAATCAGATAATCCTAAGTCCTTACAGTAGGTACACCTAAGTGCACTGCACTGCTAAAAAGTATTGATAACTTTTTTGAAGTATCTGTATAATATTGAAAAATAGATGGTGTCTTAGTATTTACAGCATTTTTGAGTACGTTGAAAAATATGAATAACAAAAAATATAATATAAACATGTAGAGAAGGTCAACATAGTATCTTAAAAAGAGAAAAATAATGTCATAGGAAAACGAAAATCCGACAATCCGACGCAGTATCTTTTTCTTCCAAATATATAAAAAAGTCATTTTGTTATTTTTCGAAATAAGCTAGATCGCTTTCCAGCGTCAATATAGTCCAAAGTTTCTAGCTGTATCTTTACGCAAGTACTAAAAGCCTACAAAGAGTCAATCTAATAGCAAAGGCATATTATGACTAAAATAACGGCAAGAACCTCTTTTCCTAGCGCTTCTATATACCTACCATGTTAAAGATCTCGAACAAAAAAATTTACTCTCGAATAAAGTAACTCTGTTGTAAATAATTATTAGAAAAACTTATCGAAAGTCGATAATCGATAGTGTCAAATCCCTAAAATGCTTACACAAATGATGCGATTGTTTCATGTACCTAATGATAGAGCGTCCCTGTGTGTGAATGTGATAGTGTGCATATACTTTAAGGTAGTGTTTGCTAATTATATTGTGTGCGTGCATAGGGACGTGATGGAAAAATGCAACTGTAGTAAGCAAGTTTTCATGTGTGCTACCTCGCCCCCCACCGTAATTGACAGACTTTTTTGCGAATAAATTAGGGGTCAAGTCCTCTCCTGTGTTGGTTTATTACTCAAAGATTCTATGGAAATACTAAAATCTTAGTCTGAACAAGTGCAGTAATTTATTGGCTGCCTTAGATAATACTAAACCTTAAAAAATACATCAGACATTAAAATGTATAAATGTATGTCAGTGTCTTACAAGTACTTCATGAAAATTGTTATTTATGTTAGCCATTTAAAACAAAATTTAATGACAATAAATAGTACACTAATAAAATAATTTACATTGTGATTAATGTGATTAATTGATTATTTATTATTATGTTGAAACATACATACCTCCATGGTATGCCAAAGACTTGAGACCTCTTTTTGTTAACATACTTGACATCTCCTCTGTTTGTTCTCGTGTTCTGCAGTAAACAATAGCAGCACTCTTGTCTTTCTGTAATTATTAGTATTTGTGAGAATTCCAAATAGTTTTAAAGTTACTTTCTGACTAGGCTATATAACTCGGTTATATAGCTTAGGCTGAAAACTGTGGGAATATTATTTATCATATCCTACTATGGACATCCATACACCACATAGCTTGTCTATGGCTAGTTGATGAGGGTCTACCAACATTGCTCTTTCTGGTGACAGGTGGCCATTTTGGTTCCTCAGGACCCCAATATCTATTGGTTCAGCGAACTATGTGCACATCTATTGAACCTTGGCAATCAATTTAGTTATGTTTGCTGACTCTGCTTACAAGTAGTATTAGAAATTAACTGTCAGGTAATTGATATAACTCACAGGCTTAACACTTTCATCATCGTTTAAATTTTTCTTAAGAAAATCTACTAAGTCTCCAATTTCGTCTTGTATACAATTCTGGTAAACAACGTCGTAAAAAAGATTCCTTCTAAAACTGGGTGTTTTATATTGAGCAACAGGTTGCAACAGCTTAAGATTATCCATTATGTCCTTAGTCACTTCTGCGCTAGCTGTGGCAGTGAGAGCCACCCATGGAATGCTCCTGTATTTTTCCCTCAAGTCGCCCAGCTTCAAGTAGTCTGGTCTGAAGTCATGACCCCACTCGCTGACACAGTGTGCCTCATCAACTACGATGTATGATACTTTCTTAAACTTGACTAGATGCTCTATTAATGATTTAAATGTTTCTGTAGCTGCTTGTTCTGGTGTTACATATAAGAACTTTGTGTTTGGTTTAATGCTGCGGAGGTCATTTATAACTCTCTCTCTGTCTTTACTTGTCATTTTGGAGTTAACAGATTCTGCACAGATTTTTATTTTTGTTAAGTGATCAATTTGATCTTTAATCAGAGCTAGGAGGGGCGAAAATACAATAGCAACTTTGTTATCCTGCAACACAGCTGGTAATTGGAAGCACAACGACTTTCCTGAGCCCGTAGGCATTGAAATGTATACATCATGGACTCCTGAAAATAGACATTCAAAAATTCAGATTCAAAATTATTTATTTCATGTAGGCCAACTTGTGGCACCTATAACATGTTCAGACTCTACCACCAGTTTAAGAAAGAGTCAAGAGATAATAATTTATAATTTTATACATAGTTTTGGAATCAACATTTTGTTCATCGCAATACATGTGCACTATCCTTTATCGTGTTGTTTTTACTTTGTATAATGGCAATTGGCAACACTGTTGTTATGCGTTTACGTTACTGAGCACAGGCAAACAAACGGTAAACTACGTTTTAACCTAAGACACCTTTAATAAACATTAAATTGCCTACCTCTCGCAACTGCTCTCACAGCCCTTTCTTGAAGTTCGCTTTTGAACTTTCTGTGACCAAAACATTGCACTAATTTTTCAGTTACGTTATCCATCACGTAGCTTTTTATCACGGAGTTTTCACTGGTATGTTTATTTACACTATTATTATTCTTTCCATTATCTTTTACGAAAAACACTTAAATATAAGTTTAATACACAAACATTTACTTAAATTGATAAAACCATAACAACCTCGAAATAAAAATATACCTACTCAACCTTTGGTTGACATTTTGTTACGACCATAGACCACGAACACTTAGTACGACCAATGACCAAATGTCATTGTCAATTATTAGCTGCCAGCATAGCCGTCTCTATCTCCTGGAGCCATGAAGTGAATGTGGCAACGTCGCAATTTACTGCCACTGGTAGGCCCATGGGTAAAATGAAAAATCAGTACGAATGTATAGCTCAGTATAGACTTCGGTCTTCGGTGTTGATAATTATTTACTTATACTAATTAGCTGCTTTATTTTTAAGGCGTCCACATGAATGAGAACTAACATATTAAATAATTACATAATTTTGTGTATTTAGAAACATTGAAAAGTGAATTGAAAAGGTAATGATGTAACAAAGTTACAATGTAAACGACATTATGGTACATATCTTTGAAACTACTGACCCGATCTTGATGAAATTTGCACTGTTCCCTAAGTTAAAAGATTTTTAAAACAATTAAGGAAGATTTTTAGATAGGTAATGATAAAGTAGGTAGGTATATCAAAAAATAAAATAAAACTTCTTCACAAAGCGAATATTCTCTTTATTTAATGGTTTCTTATTAATTAGCTTGTTTTTATTCCATTGTTTTATTTCATTGCCTTTTTAAGAAGAATCTACCACTGGTTCGGAATGCTGCTTTAACCCTAGCGAGAAGAACCAGCAAGAAACTCGGCAGCGTCTATGCATTATTACTTAAAAGAAAAACAATATTTAAGAGTATTATCAACTTCAACATAATTTAGACTACATCATACAATCACTATGAAATAGCCGATAATAGCAAAAATTTAATTAAAACAATGTCATAGAGTCTTTATAGAGTACCTAAAACATATGTTTATAAAAAAGTAGACAACTTTAAAAGCAGGTATAAAAATAGTCAACCTATTTAGTCAACAAATGACTTAATAAAATCTCTATCTAATTCCTCTTTTAGGTAATACACATAATTTTTTTTATAAAAATAGTCAAAGAAATTACATTTACAAGCAAGTACAAAAGTAGTCAACACAATAACTTTTAAGTAAAACACATACATTATACTTCATACTAATATTATAAATGCGAAAGTGTGTTTGTTGGTTTGTTCGTATGTTTGTTTGTCCTTCAATCACGCCACAACAGAGCTACGGATCGACGTGATTTTTTGCATGGGCATAGTTGAGGACCTGGAGAGTGACACAGGCTACTTTTTATCCCGGAAAATCAAAGAGTTCCCGAGGGACTTTAAAACTAAATTAATCATCAGCTAGTTTCTTATAAAAATAATCAAAGCAAGCACATTTACAAGCAAGTACAAAAGTTATAGTCCATATCTTACTCAACTACTGAACTGATTTTGATGAAACTTGCACTGATCGCTAAGTTAAAAGATTCTTAACCCAATTAAAAGAGAATTACTTGTTGCAATTTGATTTCAAATTTCTGAGAAATACGTGGACATACATAAAACACTTATGAAATTTGACATCTGTTTTGAAACCTACAGAGATAAACTTATACGAATATTGTACATTTCCAACAATATTATATACATACAGGTCGAATTGATAACCTCCTTTTTTTAAATTGGTTAAATAAAAATAATAATAGGTATGTGCAGTAACTATTCTATCTTAATACTAAACCAAAGTGTTTAATTTACGTCGTTTATAATTAATTGTCTTGTCAACATCATTCTTATGCTTAGTATAATTATTTAGCATAATGTTTGCCAAGATATTTGCAGCAATGCTATAATATTCTTTATTCTGTTTTCCACATACACTACACACTGCTGTAAAGTCTACATAGAAAGTATCAGCTTGAAGGCTGTACAGTGTTAAATTATGAAGTAAACTTTTGTGTTGCACAAATTCCAGGAAGGATACTTCTAAATCAACATCATTAATAATATATTCCAAAATTGCTGTCATGTGATAATAAATAAACATGATTTGGTCAGTTGGTGCACATAAACCCCCTCTTTGCAACAAATTAAAATATTCATCATTTACCGCCTTATTTTCATCAATATAAACATTTCTACAATGTTCACAGGAAA
This sequence comes from Oeneis ivallda, assembly GCA_029955525.1. Lineage (NCBI taxonomy): Eukaryota > Metazoa > Arthropoda > Insecta > Lepidoptera > Nymphalidae > Oeneis > Oeneis ivallda. The sequence goes on from JARPMR010000010.1 coordinate 15,533,311, forward strand.
ACCGATTTAGTAAACTATGTGAAACATAACCACATACATAAATTTGAGAGGAAATATCGATTTCACATGCTTCTAAATAATTACTGCAGTTTATTATAAACATAAATTTCTCAATATTAACTTCATCTTGAAAACATTCAGCTGATGTACAAGATTTGAGAAAGACCAGATCTCGCTGCTTTAGTAAGTGTTGAAGTCTTATTTTTTTTTCAGACTCAACAATTTGTCTGTAAGCTACATTATAATTACATCCAGAAAGTGACCTGTACCTACTAAATCTTTTTTCTATATTGTCAGTTTGAAACTTCCCAAGAAGTATGTACACCACAAAATTAAAATTTTCAAAACAATACCTTGAAATATCAATTATGACAGATGTGGTATGCAACATAGCTTCATAAGTATCTCTTGTCAAACCTACACAAGTTTCTAAAGATTTCCATTTTCTTAGCCAAATACAGACTGACTTCAAAAACTTCAATTTCTCATCATCCCTATGAAATATTGGCGTAGAGTTATGTTTTCTTAATACTTGACCTTTGACTGTGTTTTTCACATTCAATATATCCCACCAGTCCCTAATAATTTGTAGAAAATCTGATGTTTCCACATAACCCTCAGATTTTACAGCAGCGATAGTGGTATCATGAAAAATATTGTTTACTAACATGACATTTTGCCGTTCAAATCTATTAGGATTGATAGATTTATTGTTTAATTTAAAAGCTTTTTTACACAACTTATTTTTTTCAGTCCTATATAATTCTCGCAAATGATGAAAGGATGCTTTTTTTATAATATTATCTTCATGTAAGTCAGGATATGTAAAAGTACAATTATTTAAATTTATCCAATTATTACGAATGTTTTTAAAGATATGAACTGGATCATACAAGACAAATATTTTTTCATCTGTATATTTAGGATTACTGAAGCTACAATTTGATTCATCTGTTAATAACTTAAAACAATTTTGGTTTACACGATTGTTATCAGAAATTATTGAAAGTACTTTCAATCCAAATGATTGTTAATTTACAATGAGCAATAAATTTTCATACAAGAATTTCCCAGATATATTATGTACTGGTAACAACTTAACAACCTCTTTTTTGTTACCAAATGCAGAGTTAATCATAAAAGTCTGTACGGTTTTGGCAAGATTTTTTGGATTATTTTCTGCGTAACCTAGAATAGTTTTGGACTTATACTCTAGGCCACATTTTATATAAATTTCATCAATCAATAAATTTACAACTTTCTCCCTTTCTACCCATGTAGAGCATATTGATTTTAAATAACAATAATTATTTTCTGGTGAATTCGGACACAGGCCAGTCATCGAAGTTATTTGCTGCAAATGTCTTGCAGTTGGCAAGATTAGGTATTGCCTCAAAGTATTATAGGCACAGAAGGAAATACTAAATATCACAAATGAAAATATAAGTGTAGCAACACTATATCTACGTTGCTTATTTTTTAACAATTTCATTTGGTCTAGAACAAGCTCTGCAGCAAAATTATCATTTTCAATATTAACTGCTTCGTTCAAATAATTAATAGACCTATCAAGACAATAGTCAAATGACTTTGTTGGTTCACAACTATTGTTATAATAACGAGATAGTGTATTTTCAAGCTGTGACCATCTGCTTAGCTTAAGTTCACTAGGTAATATCCAGCTTAAATCGTCATGACGCATTAAATGTCCTTTTACATATACCTGAATGCTTAGATTTTCATCCACCAACACACTATTAACTACTTTCACACTGCTGTCACTGTCACCATTATTACTTTCAATATCAAGATTTAACAAATAGAAATAAATCCTCTTATTAGGTATCACTCGATATAACCATTTAGAGTCTCCTAACTTTTCTTGGAATTTATGCACTAAGTCTTCGAATGATGTAATTATGTCACTCTCTAAAAATTTAGACACCTGCTCCTCATGAAATAGTTCAGCTCGTTGTCTCCTTTTTTCGGGGTTGCTTCTTGGAGGTGGAGTGCTCTTCGACATGTATGATGGGAGATTATTGAATATATGGGGTATTGCACCCTCGACTAAACGTGGGTATTTCAATTGCTGTTTAAACACTTGTCCGTCACTTCCAATGACAATTTCCTCAGTCTGGATTTCATGGGTTGTAAAATGGTTGCTGCATACAACTGAGTGTTTTGTAGGTACCCAGTCTTTTCGAGGAATCGCACGTAACCACGCTTGAGAGAGATGAGCATCTTTCGGGAAAGAAAATGTACTTTTAGCTCCTTCAATGCGGATAACACTGGCGTAATTTGATCTGCATTCTGGCACACAGCATTTCCTTGGCATCTAAAACGGTTAAAATAACTTTTATAAACAAACAAAATGAAATAATATGAGTATTTCTTTTGTAGGTTATGTTTTCAAACCTAGATACTTATTTAAATTATGAGTCTGGCACTTAATTGTAAGTTACTACACATCTTTAATCGAAAATATCTTCATTTGTTACATTAAAACATATTGACAGTAGTAGTCAGTCAGTAATATACTTAACTTTCTTACCTTGGCAGCTTTGTTTAATACTTTGCAGTCGATATAAAGTTAACCACGAAAACGGATTTATCTCGTCATAACTGATGTATTTCTAAAAGGTTTCTATCCACCTTGAGTGAAACCGTACATTAAACACCAAAATTATTGTATCTTTTGTTAAATAATTATGATTTAAATACAAAATAACACGACGCGAAGCAAAACCAAACACCAAACACAAACTTGTCAATGTCGACTGACAGAGCCATAGATAGACCTACGGCCTACCTGCGACGTTGCCAGACTTCTACTTCATGGCTCTCTAAAGGAGATAGAGACGGCTATGCTGACAGTGTCAAGTTCTGCCAACATTGCAATTCGGCATTTAAGTGACCACGTATAATAGATTTCTACTTTTTAGTAGATTCTATACATTCTGGTTTTCGTTTTTAGATACCTAAACTTAATAGAAGAAAATGCCCTAACTTCGTTCGCGTGGATTGAGGGTTTTTGATTCCCGCAGGAATTTTTCAATTTTCAGCTAAATCGGTTCATTCGTTGTGGCGTGAAAGAGTAACAAATGTCAAATGCCATCCATTCGATGTCCATTCGACCTCACAAACTTTTGCATTTTATAATATTGGTAGGGTTCTTTGGTAGGTTTTATAAAAAAGCAAAAGTAACCCCAGTTTTACTTTTCCCTCGGTATCAGTGCCCGGTAGATTTTGAACTCTAAATTAAAATGCTCGCACTTCGGTGAACACGAAATACCTATTTAATTGATTGAACAACAGTCCATTCGTACAAACTCTCAATCCTGTATGATAGCAGAGCATGATCTATTCTGCCGCACAGAACCAGCTGTTCGTCTTTAAAATATACTACATACTCCTACTAGGTAACTAGTTAACAATATAAGCGCGCGTAAAGTAAATAAAGATAATTTTAATTGCAGGTCTATACGTATTTATCTCTTCTAAACGAAGAATGAGTAAAAGAAAAAATCCTTCTGATAGCGGAAACCCCAATGCTGACTTCTGCGATTTTTTGATGGAGTTAGCCGACTTTGAAAAAAATGTGAGCCGAAATATTCACAAGTACAATGCTTACAGAAAGGCCGCTAGTGTTTTAGCTGGTCACACCAAGAGGATTGAGTCGGGTGAAGAAGCTAAAAAACTGAACGGTATCGGGGACAAAATCTCAAAAAAAATTGATGAGTTTTTACAAACGGGTAAATTGAGCAAGCTAGAGAACATCCACCAAGATGAAAATGCTCAGGCCATTAGCTTGTTGACAAGAGTATCTGGTATCGGGCCGGTGAAAGCTGCGGACTTGGTTCATAACGGTATAAAAACAATAGAAGAGTTGAGAAAGAATGAAAACAAATTAAATCACCATCAACTTATTGGATTAAAGTAAGTCCAGGCTTATATCAGCTATGGATCACACTCATTCTGGTCAGACTCAAGACACTCGGTCTTGACTCTTGAATTTGACCATAAAAAGAGACACTAAAATATGTAGTACTTCTCTGTCTACGGTACTGACTCCTGACATAAATCTGTCTCGTTTTTAATTCTTACTTGAGTCCGAGATTACTGATGAGTGTAAGTGAGATCTAAAGATCTACTCGTAGGTATATAAGCCTCAGATCAGACCTACACCAGGTGGATCATGATCTTATCATCGTATCAAGCACGCCTATTCTAGTTCAGACGGTCCATTTTTTTCATGCCGCGTAGGTAGGTACTAACCACATGTCGGAACTCGGACGTCCAGTATCACAGTACCAAGACACGTTAATACTATTCAGATCAAGTATCTCACTCGATAGCTAAATATTCAATTGGTATCACGATAATGTACCTACTTTCAATAATGCGTTGCCATGCTGCTTTCGGGCCGTATCAGATTTAACGGCAGTTCAAATTTTTTGGGTACCTTCACTTTAAATATGTATTATCGACCTTGATTACGGTAGCGATACGCGTCGTAACACAAATGTGTAGAAACCGACCTTATCTGTAAGTTTTTGTAACGCACGTAGGTAAGTAAGTAGCTTACGACTTACGTACCTACCTATTGACCTACGTACCTAATTATCTAAAAGGGCAAATGTTAAAACTCTTTTATGTAACTTTACCTTTGCAAAATCGTAAATTAGTTACGTAGTAAGCTACTTCTGTGACTAAACTTAAAAGTGTAAGGCTGCCCATAAATATTTAAACCTACCTATAGTAATAATACCTACTTATACCTAGGTAGGTAAATAATAGTAATATGAATATTTTTAAGGTACTTCGAAGATTTTGAGAAGAAAATTCCGAGAGGTGAAATACAGGAAATCGAATATTTAATAAAAAGGAGTTTGAATGATTTAGATCCAGAATACACGATAACCATTTGTGGCAGTTACAGGTAATATTCTAGGAGCAAGGTAATATAATCTATCATTGAAAAAGTTACCGGCTGTATTGAGAATATCCACCTTTATGTTAGTCGGTTAAAAATTCTTCTTTTGACCTTTTGAGTCGTTTAACTCTTCACAGATGACAGAGAGGTTGTAGTAGTCACTTGCAGTGGTCTCTTGGGGTGTTGTGGCGCGCTTGACTACGTCTATAGACGTAGTCTAGATAATATGTCTCCACTTGTATAAAAAGGTTACGGTTAAAAATACAGAAGCAATAAGCATTTAGAAAAATAATCGTCCCAGAGAACAGATCAGAATGTGGGTGAGCCTTATGACGCGAGAAGCAACATCTACATTAGGCGTAATTAGGACAGGAGGATGACGTTGAGACTCGTGGGTAGGTTAGACTAAGTTAGTTATTCGGTACCTACGCCCCGACACATAGTGGCTGTCGAAGACGCTGTGTACGATGACATTAACGTCAAAGTTAAATGAACAATAATATTATTGAATTAGAGCTCAATTTCGGTTACGTAGCATTATACGGTTACGTATTAGAATATGTTCAAAATTAAAATCACTTGTACTGAATTTGTGTATTTAAATTACAATCTTATATGTCATTACAATTTTACTTTGACGCTAATGTCATCGAAAACGAATACGATCAATCGAATTAAACATTTATCCCATTCCCTACATAGGTATTGCTCTAGGCCTGGCTGAGAAGAGACCGTTGTCTTAGTCTTACATAAACATACTGTTACACATCTCATAATTTAAGGCGCGGTGTTCAGACACAAATTACTAGTGGTTCGCCCCGAACTGAGACCTCGCGGTAACGGTATCCCATGATTATTCATTCAATCGATACATGACGACCAAAACTGACATTATTATTATTATGCCCGTTTTCACCAAACATACCTAAATCATCCCCTATGTAGGAGTCTCTTTACGTAGGTAGCTCCAAAACACAATCCTAAGTCCTAACATCCGTCCCAATGTCCTTTTAGGTGTCCCGTACAGGATCGTGATAAAGAAGTTGACAGCAATCATCACATAACTTATCATAGGTAGCCCGTAAAGGTTAGGGAACGTCAGTGAAAACATTGAATTATTATGTAGGTACTAACGAGTGAAAACGGCCGGGTTAGGGGCATCTGTACAAATCGTCATCTATCGACGCGAATATATAGAAAATATACAAAATGATATTTAACTAAAGAATAATTTTAATTGAATAATATGTTATTATATTATGTACCTAAATAATAATGGTCGACGCAAAACTGTTTTTGGGATAAATCGTAGTCGTAACTCCTAGTTCAATGGAATAGTTAATGACTGCGCCATCTATTAGCATTATTGTGAAGCTATGTGAAATTTACTGATGCTCATTAAAAATTAAATAATCTCGTTTCTTTATAATATTCATATAATTTTAGTATTTGTTTTTCAAGTACAGGATACAAGTGAAGTAAGAAAATAAGTACAACTTAAAAATATATAGAAAATTTTCCCAGAGAGCGTCTTCAAGCGAGCGTATTAAATCGCCACTTTGGAAGCCCCCCATTTCGTCAATTTTAGGAAAAAAATTAAAAAAAAAATACGATTGTACTCTGTTCCAAATTGTCTTTAAAATGAGCATTCGCTTCTATGAGAGCCCCCCTGAAATAAAGATTTTTATAACTTTTTAAGCCATTTTCGGCTGGAGGCCATCGGTTTACATATTATATCTAAATTTGAAGTAATTACGTTCAGTAATTCAAAAGTTATAAGGCTCTGACAGACGGACGGACGGACGGACGGACGGACGGACGGACAAGTGCAAATCGCTCTAGTAAACTCAGAGACCTCGCTTCGCTCGGTCAATAAGGGAAAATATTAAAATTATAACAGTCGCAATAAATAAAATCTAAAACAGCCATTTGTTGTGCTAAAATATGAAAAACAATGGTACTTAATTTTACCAAAATAAATGCATATGCTGGTGGGAAAAATGCGAAGCTTTCAGGGGAATCAAATATTAACCCACCATATTGGAATGCGGACTAAAAAATTAATTGTTTTATTGAGTGGACTGTATAAGGCGCTAGTTCTGCGTTAATTCCCCTTGTGGCAATCCGAGATAATCGGGTGAAATGGGTATAAGGAAGGATGACTCTCTCTGCGGAGGTTTGGTGGACGAAATCTGCCGATTTCTGCTTCAAAGATGGCCGCGTCAGCGAGCGTCCTATTCACCGTCCGTTGATCCGTAGAACAAATGTCTATCTCCTCACAAAACATCCATTCACTGCGTCCATATTTCGATAATTTCACAGCTTATTAATGTTTTTCTCGATTAGAGGTGTTAAGCGTTCTTTTTATGCGAAAACACAATGCACGGCACGATGCGGAAATTGGGGCGCGGCGCGTGAGACAGTACACATCGGGGCGCGGCGCGTGACAGTACACGTCACTATGCGTGCACGGTTGGCGGTAGACTGGTGGCGCCTCTGTGCGCTCGCGGCGAAACCCAAATGGTGGGAGGAATAAGGAGTGAAGGAGATGGAATGAGTACAAGGGGTGCGCGTAACACAGGGAAATTGAAATTGAAATTGAAATTGAAATTGAAATTATTTATTTCCTTTCTTTGTTACATTGGTGCTTAAAATCTATGAACGTTGACGGCTGGAAAAGTTAAAACTGCGTTCCAGCCGTCACGCCCACCTCCGAGACTTAAATTATATACGGAAATATTAACAGGATTCAATTTATCCATTTATATAATATTAAATTAAATTTACAGCATGCAAGGAAGTGTGAGTGAGTGTGTGTGTGCGTGTGGGTGTGTGTGTGCGTATATGCGTGTGTGTGTGCGTGTGTGCGTGTGTGTGGGTGCGTTCGTGTGTGTATGTGAGTGTGAGTGAGTGAATGTATTATTGTTGTTGTACTATTTGAGTGTGTATAAAAGTCTTTCGGTCTCTTCATAGGAGAGCGATTGTAACCATTGGAAACACTTAGATTTACATAAATTACTTGTTAAATGGTAGATATTCAACAATTTATTGATTTTGTTGTACAGTAAACAGCTTAAAAATGGGTAATGGCGCCTTGAGATTGCCGTTCGAATCGATTCCATTGCACATACCATGTAGGACCTGCGTTTGGAGCAAATTTTTGGGTCATAGGGTAGCTCAAGGTGTTTACGTAAAATTGTGCACATAATAAACAATTGTCTAACTGTTAAGACCTTAGTGTATGTATAAAGATCGACAGTAGGAAAAAATATGGGTTTATTGCACATGACCTTTAATACTGATCTCTGCGCCCTTTCAATTCTCAACATTGCCGTTTTTCCTGAGCCACCCCAACAGGTGATGCAGTACGACAGAATCGATTGAGCCAAGGAGTAGTAAACTGTCTTTAAGCAAACCAAGTCAACCACATTCCTCAGTCGCTTAAAGACAAAGATAAGTTTCCTCAGTCGAGACACCAATGAATCTATATGTTGGTTCCACGTCATAGCACCGTCCATAGTTACACCTAGGTATTTGGTGCTTAGTGAGCGCTCCAAGAGTGGACAGTTACAAGCATCGATATTGAGACAACAGTGGGCTCGTATGATAAAAGAGGGTGGAGCTTGTGAGGGTGAAGAAGATGCAAAAGTAATAAATTTTGTTTTAGCAACGTTAAGAGTTAGCAAATTCAGTTTAAGCCATATCAACACGGATCTTAAAGAAGATTCAGAGCGATTTTGCGCTTCTTGCCAGTTTTTCCCATGGGTAAGGAGTACTGTATCATCCGCATACATGATAATCTTACAGTTAGGTAGATTTATGGTACATAACTCGTTTATGTAAATGAGAAAAAGGGTAGGCCCAAGGACACTACCCTGTGGGACACCGTAATTGATTGGGGCCTCTTTGCTTAGGTAGTTACCTATTTTTACGCACTGGGTACGATCAGTTAAATAGCTTTCAAAGATATTAAAGGCAAAACCTCTGACACCTATCTTCTCGAGCTTGCTGAGCAACTTGGGAACAGAGACAGTGTCAAATGCTTTAGAAAGGTCAAGATAAATGGCAACAGATTTTAATTTATTATCAATATTTTTTAGAATGATTTGTGAAAGTTTTAAAACTGCATCTTCCGTTGATTTTTCACTGCGGAATCCAAATTGGTTTTCTGATAATATATCGTTATGATTGATGTAACTTAGAAGTCTCTTGTTAAGAATCTTTTCAAATATTTTTGACAGAGTTGTGAGTACGGAAATCGGTCTATAGTTTGTGACACTGCCTCTGTCTCCACTCTTATATATAGGGTGCACAACAGCCTTTTTAAAGGCACGAGGAAAAATTCCTAGGGAAATACATAAATTAAATATGTGTTGCAATATAGGTATAATAACGTGTGCACCGGCTTTAACAACTGATGTGGGGATACCGTCCCAGCCAACGGCACAATTGTCTTTGAGATTACGGATTGCATCTTCAATTTCAATAGATTCAACCGTAAGTAAAGACATTGCATTCAAGCCACTACGAGTGGGAGAACAAAATTCATTTAGTGAGTCTTCAGGTGGTACAATGATACTCTGTGCAAGATTTTTTCCTATACTGGAGAAAAAGCTATTTACTGTATCAACAGAATCAATTGGATGACTGCACAGATTTAGCAACTCAGAAGAGCTAGACTCTTTCTTTTTGAGATTAGCGACTTTCTTTATTAAGTCCCAAGTTTTTCTTGGGTTATTTTTGGCCTTCTGAAATTCACAACGCTCATACTCTTGTTTCACTTTCTTAAGGAGATTATTACAATAGTTGCGGTAGCGAATGAAAATAGCTTTAAGAATTAGATTATCCTGTTGTTTTTTTGACTTTCTGTACAAATTGTCTCTATGTCGAATGCACCTGAGGAGGCCAGGTGTAATCCACGGTTTAATAATTCTATTTTTATTGGGAATGACCACAAAGTGACTATTGAATTTTATAGCTTCCATAAGTGTAGTGACAAGCAAATCAGTTGCTTTGTTAGGATCAGAAGAACTATGAATCGGGGAAAAATCTGATTTTTCCAAATAGTTAACCACACCTAGGATATCTAATTTCAGAGAGTTGCGAATAGAAATTTGAGCTCTAATTTTGGTATCACAATAAAAAATAATAGGTGCATGATCAGTAATGTAGGAGTCTAAGACCAAAGTGGTCACAGGATTTGTGGATCTGAACATTATATGGTCTAGACAGTTGTTGAGCCTAGTGGGTAAATTATGGGCGGGAAGCATTCCATGCGCAGCAAGCATACTAAGGTAGTCATCAGTAGATGAATCACAATTACCTGTTGCAATGTTGATATTTAAATCCCCAACGATTATTGCATTTTTGTAGGAACTATAAAGCTTCATCATAGAGTCCAGGCTATTAATAAAAGGTTTAGTGTTTTTATGAGATGGAGAGCGGTAAATTGCCATTACAACAAGAGAGTTTGATAATTTTATAACTAGACTGTTAGCATCGGTGACATCAGTAGATTCTACTGTGTAATTAATCTCAGACCGTATGTAAACAACAATACCTTCATTTTGGTTGTTATACGATGAAGCGTGGGCAATAAATCCTTCCAAAGGAGGAATAAATGGGGACTTACTAAGCCAACATTCTGATAACACTATTAAGTCTAGCCGGTGTTTAATTCTATGTAACAAGACTAAAAGGCTATTAAAGTTGCAGTTTATACTACGTATATTGACATGCATAACTTTGAAAAATTCGTTCGGCTTATTTACGTGCAGCACAGTGTCTTCGGGGGAGCACAATAAGGATCTCGAGGTGGTTAATTGTTCTATATCCTTCATAATAAGGCTGATGTCATCCATTAAATAATAAAGTATATAACACATGAGCGTAAAAATCATGTCCAAATCTCAACAAATCACCCTCAAATAGTTTAGTAATAAAAACAACCAAAAATTTCCATTTATTATGAGAAACATTGTAAGAAGTCATTGAACTCAAACGAATAATTATAGAATAAATTGCAACAGGTATAAAGTTAAGACAACGATCGTTAACCTGTAAAACACGGAAAACATCGCAAAATTGTTTCCACATTTGTGTGGTTTGTGGGTAGTTTGAGTATTGTGAGTAAATGTATGTGTACTGTAGTGTTAAATTATTGTTTTTGTTTGTAGCTAGTATAAAAAGGTACTTTATGAATTTATACCTTATGGACTTTGACGGAAGATTGACATACGAATAATAGGGCATTTGTTCATAGGTGTGATTAGAAGTGGATGATTTCTTCTTGATTAAATATTTTTTGTAGGTAGGTATGAAACAATGTACGAGTGAGTTGAAATAACTGCGATGGATACTTGTCTTATGAAACATGGTCGGAACATCGCAAAGTGAACTCAGTATACACGCAGTAGAAGTTGAAATTGTATAGTAAAAAAATATATTAATTAAAATTATTTTTAAAACTATTGTGCGACGGGCCGTGGTTATATAGCGAACCCTATATCTTGGTTTTAAGTTCTTCAAGATGTTTATCATTTTTAACCAAAATGAAGCGGTCACCTTCTCTCTTTCGCAGGAAGATTTTACCATGTGAGCACCAGCAAAAACTGTAGTCCTGCTGTCTAGAGAACTCTCTGCATTGAAAAAACAGCCTACTGATCTTCGCAGTCAAGTGCTCCCTAATATAAATCGGAGCAGGCGGATAGTCAAGCCTGAGGTGCCGAGTGTTCAGTTTATCATTTTTATTATCTTTATTAAATCTTTTGACTGACACCAGGAGTTCCTCCTTACGAATAATTGAAGAGAATTTGACCACAATGGAGGGGATAACTTCTTTTTTAGCGGGAAGTCTGAACACGTCATTGATTTCTGAAGCCTGGATGTTTAGCTTAAGGGCGGACCCAATGCTGGAAGTAATTTTTATAAGATCGGCCTTGGTTTCGCCCTGTTTTTTAGGGATATTTTTAATTTCAATTGAAGACGCTCGTAAGTTCTTCTCCAAGCTTTCAATTTTTTCCTCCAAGCTTGTTATATATAACTTACTGTCATTTTTTTCTTTAAGGACTTGGTCAAATTTTTCCTTTATATCATCGTATTTAGACGACATAAATTCCATAGACTTGGCCATTTCTGCATTTGCTTTGCTTATGTCCAGATTCTGCTTTTTCAATTGTTGAAGCTCAGCATACAATTTGGAGAACTTAGTGTCAAATAATTCGGACAATTCCTCTTTGAACGCCGTAAATAAATCATTCATTCCAAGTCCACGATCCATCCTCCGTTTCTGCCTCCTACTGGAGCTCGCCTCATCGACAGATTCACCCGCCATAGGCGCGTCCGACTCCGAAGAAGCGGGTTGTGAAATATCAAAGGTAGGTAGTAACTGAGATCGCTGCATTTTAGTACCAGGGGAACATAAATCTTGGCAAGTGTACTGACCGCGTAGTTAGCGACTCCTTCAAAGATGGCTTCGATGCAGGGCGGCGCTTGCGCAGCTGTGGATGACACTCCTAGCAAGATGGCTGCTGAATAGGGCGGGGCTTGAGCGTATGCGACGCCTCTTGGGAAAATGACTGGTTAGCTTCGACTTATAACTCCTCACTGTTATGCACTCCTATTTTTTTGAATCGAATTTATGCGATAAATTGATTTAAATAATTTAAATAATAAAAATAGACAATTATTTTATACGCGTCTACTCGTCAACGAGGTCCGAGAGGGAAGGGGCGTCCGAAGGCGAGGGCGAGGTCCGGGGGCGAGGGAAGGGAGAGAAAAAGACGTATAAAAAATGCGAATTCCCAATATTTATAAAGAAACATTGAACAGCTAACGTTCTGAAATCAACCATCCCCCCCTGTATGAAGGCTTGGCTTCATTGAGATAAAAAACAAAAATGTAGAGCAGAAACAAAAATGTAGAGCAGGTAGAGTCAACAGGTAGAGACACAATAACTCATCGACAAAGCTCTACATGATACGTGTGCGTAATATTGCGGAAAACTAAACTAAAACTAAGCATAACTTAATTTAAAAATTAATATAAATTATTGATTTGGCAACGGACAAAGTTTTACTACGGGTCTACCGTAAGTTCCGGACTTCGTTCGGACTTGAGCGACACGAACGACTCCGTCCTTACCAGGCATTACTTTGGTAATAATTCCAATCGGCCATTGTAATGGAGGTGCGTTTTCAACCATAATCAGTACGATAGTCCCTACTGTAACAGGATTACTTGGCGTATTCCATTTTTCACGCGTTTGTAAATTATGTAAATACTCCGTTTTAAACCGTTTCCACAATGATTGGACAAGAGAGTCCAATAGAGAGAACCGAGTCAAAAGATTAGCGCGCTCTCCTGTAACGGCAGGAGCTGTAATCAACGTTATGTAGAGCGGTCCCGTGTAATCGGCGCCGGTATGTAAAACGACTCTACATTTTCCGACTCTACATTTCGGAAAATCTGACATCGGTGGAAAAGTAGTTTTAGGATTTTTCCTAAAACATGCGTTACATTTATGAATGCGTTGGCGTACCACACGACGAGCGGATAGAGTGATTGGATGCTCGTCCTGTGAGCTAACTACGTGAGTCGTAGTTTCCCTCTCAGGTAGAGCAGAGTTGTCGCGCGGTGAAAATTTGGCTATAGGCCATTCGGCCGATGGTAAGGAACTCCATGAGGGTCCTTCAAACCAAAGTGCGTGTTCTGATATTTGTGCGGGCATAAGGCCGCGAGATACACAATCAGCGGGATTTTGAACTCCGGCGATATGATAAAAATTCGCATTAAGAGGCGATAATAGCGTATGAATTTGAGAAATGCGATTAGCTACGTAAGTATTGAACTTATGTGGCAAAGAGAGTGCCCAACAGAGGGCGACTTCTGAATCTGAGAACACGAGTACCTCATTTATTTCTATGCGAGAAGACAAGGTGTAGTACACTGAGTTTACTAGACGAGCAAGCAATACTAATCCATTCAACTCTAGTCTAGCTAGTGTGACCGTAGACTTTACGGGCGCTACACGTGACTTTGAACACAGTAGTGTAACTTTAGGCGGTTTATTTTGATTTTTAACGTGTAAATACACGACACAACCATATGCCTTCTCACTGGCATCTGAGAATGCCAGAAGCGAAACCTGAGAATTTTCCTCAATGCCTGTGTGGCGAGGAAACTTGAGATTAGAGATAATAGGCAATTCAGATACATAATCTTGCCACTTATCAATTATGTGTTGAGGTGGAAAGTCATCCCATCCCATATTCAGAAGCCATAAATCTTTTATGATTAGTTTAGCGAATAAGATAACTGAACCAACGAGGCCCAGAACGTCATAGAGACGTGCGGTAGCGGATAGAATAGCTCGTTTGGTACAAGCATTCGGCGGTTGCGATACTTTAAAAACAAAGTTATCGGATGCGGGAAGCCAATGGAGGCCTAAAATTTTAAAAGTGCTATCTGTGTCGAGAGAGATGGACTCACACTGGCGATGACTCATAGGAATGTGACCAAGTAATTCAGTTGAATTGCTGGTCCACTTCACTAAGTCGAAACCACCAGCTTTAAAGAGCTCTATCAACTCATGCGCTATCCTTCTCGCTTCGTCGATAGATGAGGCAGAAGAAGCTAGGTCGTCCATGTAGACGTCTCTCTCAACAACAGAAGCGGCGAGAGGCCACTTGTGGCGCTCGTCGCTGGCCAATTGGCGCAGCGTGCGTAATGCAAAAAAAGGCGAGGAGCGTAAATCAAAGGTCACTCGAGTAAATTCATACATTTCGAGCGGGTCTTCAGGTGAAAGCGATAAATAATGCGTTGATATTTGCGGTGCGGTGCGTTGTCATAAATACATAGGTACATTTGCCGAACGTCGGCGAAAATTGCGATGCGAAAAATGAGAACATTCAAAAGAATGTCGAAAATATCTGATTGCATAATTGCAACCAGTGTGCAAAATATCATTGAGCGATAATTTTTTATCGGAAGAGGACTCTTCTGTATTAAGAAGAGAAGAGTTAGTGGGAGAAGAACCATCTAGAACGACACGTCTCTTCGTCGAAGTCTTGTCCTTCTGAACGCTGTGATTGAAAGCGCAAAAAGCAGAAGCATGTGAAGGTGGCGAAACAATAGGCGCATCGCCCATAATTAAATAACCTAAAGAGGTTTCGAATGCGGAGGGCGTATTCACATCACCGATTATTTTATTAGCTAGTACTATTTTGCAGTAAATATTTACACCTAGCAACAGATCGCTTGGACCAGGTTCTGAAAAACTATCATCAGCCAACGGTATATTTTTAATAGGATCGCTAAAGGCCGCGATATCAACATGCGAGTCTGGCAGTTGTGAAGTGATTCGTTCTACCACCAGAGGGCGTATCAGGTATTCCTTCCCATCATCAAACCGCGACTTAAATTTAAACTCTGCGACACCAAGTATTTTTTGCGAAGCGCCGCCGATACCTTGAGCTTCAGTAAAACTGTTTTGTGAACTAATGGGCAATGAATACTTTTCACAACAATCGATAGATATATAATCGTTTTGCGAACCTGGGTCAATTAGGCACCTTACCAGATGCGGGCGATTTAATTTGTCATACAATCTTATTTTCGCAGTGCCTAACAGCGTTGTTGTAGTGATACGGTCTATACAATCATAAGAGACGGTACACACTGATGTATTATTCGCGTTGCTAACGTTAGGTTTAATTTTATTGGTAGCGTTTTCATTAGAAGCGTGTGTTATTTCTGCAGTACTAACTGAAGATATACGATGCGTCTCAAGTGCGTTTGAAGTAGATGACGAATTATCTAACCTAGGTTTGTACGTTTTTAAATTATTATTATTATTATTTCTCTATATATTATGACACTCACACCCGCATACAAAATAAATAGATATAGGGCCAAAAAGTATTATAAACATAAATATATACACACAGATAAATAAACTTACATATAGATTACATAAATAAATACTTGTAGCGGGCGGAGGATTACGCCCCGGCAGGGGAGACCAGACGGCCGGGGGTCAGGGCGACAGGCTGAGAAACCGACGGACTATCCTAGCCGAGTCTAGCAACACCGCTTTCTGCATCTTGGCCGCGAGCGAACCGCCACGGAACCCCAGTCGCCTCAGATGGTGAGCGAGGCTGACTGGGATCAACCCATTCGCAGAAATAACGATTGGGATGGTTTCAGTGGACTCCACATGCCACATGCCAGTAACCTCGTGAGCCAGATCTAGATACTTTCGTTTTTTCTCTGTCTCCGCTCTCACGAGGTTCTCGTCATGTGGGATGGTGATGTCCACTAAAAACACCCTCGACTGTGCCCGGTCCATCAGCACGATGTCAGGCTTATTCGCCAGAATCGTCCTGTCCGTGATGACGGACCGGTCCCAATAGAGCCGGACTCCGTCACGCTCAAGCACCGGCACCGGTGTGTACCTATAGTACGGCACTCTCTCATCCAGGAGACCGTACTTCAGAGCAAGCTCTTGGTGAAGGATTTTGGCCGCTTGGTTGTGTCTGTGCAGATACTCAGTGTTAGCAAGAGCTGAACATCCCGCGAGCACATGCCTGAGTGACTCACCGGGATGGCGACACGCTCGACAGATGTCGTGAATGCCATCCTTCAGGATGTACTTTCGGTAGTTCCGCGTCTTAACCACCTGATCTTGTATTGCACACACAAAACCTTCGGTTTCCCCAAAGAGGTCACCGAAGCGCAGCCATTGCACGGACGCTTTTTTATCTACGTGCGGCTCATTAAGAGCTTTAAAAAAGCATCCATGCAACTCCCTCTCCTTCCATACGGTCTCCCGGTCAGAGGTGCTTAGTACCACCGGTTTCTGCCACTCGAGTTTGGCCAAAGATAGGGGAGTGAGTCCTTTGTCACATTCTATAACGTCTCTATGCATTGGACACTCCCTCTTCGTCTCAAAGTAGGTTCTGAGGCTGGATATCTCCCGATTATGCATGGTCTTGACGCTTAATACGCCTCGACCTCCACATTTTCGGGGTATATACAACCTCATAACAGACGATTTGGGGTGGTGCATGCGGTAGCGAGTCATAGTCGTGCGGACTTTTCTATCCAGTGCGTCTAGTTCGGTCTGAGTCCATCTGAGTACGCCAAAGGTGTACATGAGAACGGGCATGACCCAGCCGTTATATGCTCGGACCTTATTGGCGCCCGACAAATAGCTTGCTACGGAGCGGCAATGTACCGCGAGTTCTTGCTGCTCGAGCCGAATCTGACTGTCACGGAACAAAACCTGGCAGACCGGGCTCGGTATATTCAGCGCTCGAACATCTTTAGCGCTACCGAGCTCGAACGATTACGACGTGAGGCTGTTCCCGAGGTGACAACCCCAACCACAGAGCAAATTGTCTCTCTGGCGGAACCTGTCCGCGAAGAGACCGACGCTATCGCGCAAGATTTGCCTGTGGAGGAGGACACGGAGGAAACAGTTTCCTTCGACATAGAGCGGATGAGAAGGATTTTAGAAGAGGCGATTTCGGAGATCCGGAGTGCTCCTCTAGAGAACCGTCCGCGGCTCTCCCGACTCACATTAAATGTAGTGACGCGGGATGTCATTGAGGCCATAAACCAAATGCTGCCTCAATACCTTGAGCGCAGCACTGGCCTGGATGATACGGCTTCTATTCTCTTTGGTGCGGCCTTAGCTGTTCATCGTTTCATGGGTGTCAAGACCCAAGAACGTGGACGCACTACTCTAAGGCGCAGCACGGAGCCAGCCTGGAAAAGGAGAATAGAACACCGTATCACCCTGGCCAGAGCTCTCATTGGCAGACTGCAGAGTTTCCGGTCGGGCAACACTAGGCCAAGGATTGTGCGCTCCGTTAGAATAGCCTTTAATGGGCTCGGGGTGCGGCTAGATCAGCCCGATATAGCCCAAAAACTAACGGAGCGCATCGACGACTTGAAGCAGAAAATCGCTGCATGGGGGAACCGCATTCGACGATACTCGGAAAGAGTCGAGCGCTTTCAGCAAAATCGCCTCTTCTCGAGTGATCAGAAAAGGTTCTATAAAAAACTGGAGTGCCCAGCAGTCTGTTCTACCTCTCAGCGGCCGAGCCCGGCTGACCTCGTCGCCTTTTGGCGAAATGTATGGTCAAGAGAGGTGGAGCATGAGGAGGGCCCTTGGATTGCGGCGGTTGAGGAAGCATGTGCCTCAATAGAGCCGATGAACCCCGTCGCCATCTCTTCGGAGGATGTAGCTGGTGCGGTGCGCCGGGCCCCGAACTGGAAAAGTCCGGGACCCGATGGGCTGCATCACTACTGGTTGAAGGGTTTTTCGCTCTGCCATGCTACTTTGGCTCGACAATTCCAAGATGCTCTCGAGCAAAGGGCACTCCCGAGCCTTTTCACCACCGGAATCACTCATTTAGCTCCTAAGTCAACTGATACCGCTGACCCAGCTAAGTACCGCCCCATCACATGTCTTACTACCATCTATAAGACATTGACATCCGTTCTGAGCCTTAAGATTTCCCGTCACGTAGACGAGAACAACATCATGTCTGGGGCTCAGAACGGATGTCGCGGCGGTGGTCGTGGTACTAAGGAGCTCCTTCTCATCGACTCCGTCGCGGGCCAACTGGTCAAACGCAATCGCCGGAATTTCTCTGCCGCCTGGATTGACTATAAGAAGGCATTCGACTCGGTGCCCCATTCATGGCTCTTGAGGGTCCTTGAGCTGTACAAAGTCGATAGTACAGTTCGAGACTTCCTCGGAGAGTGTATGGGGCAATGGAGTACGATCCTTTGTCTCCATGGCGAGCGGTTGGCGGCTGCGGGTGACCGGATCAAGATACGGCGGGGTATCTTCCAGGGCGATTGTCTGAGTCCATTATGGTTTTGTCTGTCGCTGAACCCTCTCAGCTCTTTGCTGGAGAGATCAGGGACAGGCTTTCAGTTTCGGAGAGGAGGGACAAAAGTACCTCACCTTCTCTACATGGATGACCTCAAGCTGCTAGCACCCAATGCCACCCGCCTGAGGGAGTTGCTGAATATCACCACTGAGTTCAGTAACTCCATCAGGATGGAGCTTGGACTAGACAAGTGTGCGGTCTTACATGTGGAGAGGGGACAGGTTACTCATTCGGCCGAGATCAATCTCGAGCCATCTAACATCAGGACCCTCTCTGAAGCTGAGTCATACCGGTATCTGGGTATGTCACAATCCGTGGGGGTAAAGGAGGCGGACGTGAAACAGTCAGTTTGCGAGGTATTTTTTGGGTATTTATTATTATTATTATTGTTCCTTCGTTCAAAGTGGATCGTAGAGTGGTGAGAAGATAACCTGCACCGTGAACATACACCTTTAGATATGCAGTTCTTCGTGCGATGAAGCGTGGACACACACCGGTTACAAAAAGAATTATTCTTTATAAATATATACCTATCTTGAGGAGATAGCTTCATGAATGAAGGGCACGAATAGAGGTGCAAGTGTTTATTATTTTTACACAAACTACAAGTTCCAGCTTCCGAAGAACTGACTGATTCAGTATTTACAAAAGTTTTAGTTGAAGGCTTCGGAGGCGAGTTAACCTTGTTGCGATTTTTATTTTGTTGTGTGTCCAAGCCCTTATCAATAGAACGTGAAACCACTTTAGTTTGTTCTTTAACAAATTCTATAAGATTTTTATAAGTCGGAATTTGTTTATTGCGATTAATAAGTACGAACATTTTAATGGTCTCAGGATCCAATTTGAGCGCGGCCAAGTGAAAAAATATAAAGTCAGTTAAATCGATTTTTAACTGCTTGAGAGCCTCCACTGCGGAATCGAACGTATTTATGAAGCTATCTAGCGTGTTTGCACTTGTGTGAGTGAGCGGCTTAAACTGCAATAATTGGTTCAAATAAGCGCAAGCGAGCGAGCGAGGATCATCATATTTTTGAATTAATTTTTCCCATATAATAGGGTAATTTTCAGCAGTAGCTGGCAACCCTGCACAAATTAAAGCGGCTTTGTCCCTTAACCGACCAACTAAATAAAATACTTTCTCATTATTCGATAAATTAGGATTATCATGAATCATGCTTTTAAATTGTTGGTGAAACAAAGGGAATTTTGTAATATCACCGTCGAAACTCATTAACTCAATTGGCGGAAGGTGCGATTTTAATTTGGGATAACTTGAAACAGGGCGAGAAACGCCATTCTCCAAACTAGCGGTATTCTTATTATTATCATTAAGCGATAATATTTGCTTTACATAGCAAAACATTTCTTCAAATGAAGTCCATGCTTGATAACTAACTGCAGCCATAGGATTTACTTTGAATTGCGCTTCATTGTATAAATCTAAATTTCGTTCGAATTCCTTACGTAAGGTCTCCATATTGGAGGCCTGTGAACTGAGCGAAGGCAACTTAGTGACATCTGCTTCAACTTGTACGGCAGTGTCAAACAGACGTTGCATTCTGGCGAACATGGCATCTCGTTTACTTTCTAATAATAATAAAGTACATTCGTCTTCATTATACGGCTTAGAAGAGGGTGAACCCTTTCCCTTACTCAACTTGAAGGAACAATAAAATAACTATTACGAAGATATGAATTTATAGTAATTAATAGCGTTTTAATACTATATATAGCGTTATAAATGCGTAAAATACAAATACAATATGTGATTGCAATTGTATTATTTATAATGTAAAACACAAATCACTATTTGTATCCAACGGCGGTATTCTTAAAAATGCAGTAACATTAGCGAGCGAAATGTAAACAAACCAAAGATAAGCGATCGGTGACCCTCCTTATGGTCGCGTGGAATTTTAAATACCTAAAGTGTGCCTACCGCTTTAACAATGTTTACGATGTTTTACTACGATCTATACGTTTTATTTTACCTAGGTATGCGGGAATTAAGTAAATAATTTACTTATAAACGAAGCAATAAGGGCGTGCGTGTATGTAAAAAATGAATTATAACAATAATTATAAAATCTTATTACTTCGATACCTAGCAAACAAACGACAGATTTACGTAGATATACCTTACAATTCCGCAATATTACAACACAGTAGGTACTCAGAACGTTGCGATTTTGTTATGAAATTATCGATAGATTTTTAAAAGAAAGATACCCCGGTTGAAAAAACCAAATTCATATGTTTGGTGAAATCGTTCGACAAGGAACCAACAAATATGGCCAAACTTATGCTTGGTGAAATCCGGCTCGAAGGACCAACAAATATGGTGGGAAAAATGCGGAGCTTTCAGGGGAATCAAATATTAACCCACCATATTGGAATGCGGACTAAAAAATTAATTGTTTTATTGAGTGGACTGTATAAGGCGCTAGTTCTGCGTTAATTCCCCTTGTGGCAATCCGGGATAATCGGGTGAAATGGATATAAGGAAGGATGACTCACTCTGCGGAGGTTTGGTGGACGAAATCTGCAGATTTCTGCTTCAAAGATGGCCGCGTCAGCGAGCGTCCTATTCACCGTCCGTTGATCCGTAGAACAAATGTCTATCTCCTCACAAAACATCCATTCACTGCGTCCATATTTCGATAATTTCACAGCTTATTAATGTTTTTCTCGATTAGAGGTGTTAAGCGTTCTTTTTATGCGAAAACACAATGCACGGCACGATGCGGAAATTGGGGCGCGGCGCGTGAGACAGTACACATCGGGGCGCGGCGCGTGACAGTACACGTCACTATGCGTGCACGGTTGGCGGTAGACTGGTGGCGCCTCTGTGCGCTCGCGGCGAAACCCAAATGGTGGGAGGAATAAGGAGTGAAGGAGATGGAATGAGTACAAGGGGTGCGCGTAACACAGGGAGAGAAAAAGACGTATAAAAAATGCGAATTCCCAATATTTATAAAGAAACATTGAACAGCTAACGTTCTGAAATCAACCATATGCATAACAGAGAACGATGGGAGTTTATGTATTTGCAGTCAACTTTGCAATTTTTGCTATCGAGAAAAGTTTGCGTCATCGTTTTTAGGAAACAGCCATCAGGCCAGAAATACGATCAATTATAACTACTTAGGTATTTTTTTTTTTTCATAATATTATGACCCATAGATTTTAAATAAGACGATCTTCATTCGGCTTGTGATTCGGATCCACGAATGAAGATCGTGTCTGAACACCGCGCCTTAATTCTACATTTTCTTCAAACTTCTTTACATTTCATCAGGTACTTAGTTATAGATAGGTAATTATTTGTAATTTTGCAGACGTGGGAAGTCGCAGAGTGGCGATATTGATGCCCTGGTAACCCATCCATCGCTACAGTTACAAGAAGAGAAGAAGAAGCATAGCGAGAAGATATTGAAGACAGTCGTGGGCGCTTTGAATGATCTCATAACTGATGTCATATCAATGGGCGATACCAAGTTCATGGTAATCAATGAATAAAAAGCAATTAATATATATATAGCTGTTCGTGCTGATTCACTGATTCACTGACTGATTGATCACCTCTCCTGTAAAATTTTGTATGAAAAAATTTTTTTTCACTGATTGTTTCGTACAGAAGACAAAAATTCATTCGGAGGAAAATTATGGAGAGAGCTGATGATTGAGGATTTCGGAGACGGGTGAAGAGCACGGCCAGGGTATCGAAGATAGGTGGGGGGTGCTCGAACAAATATCACTCGAAACCTCATCCAATTCGCAGCGAGCTGAAAAAAAATTCAAAATGGCGGAAAAAAGATGGCCGCCATACAAATTTCTTCGGTGTCTATCTCGGGGAGTATAAAAGATGGAAGAGGGGTTTCTTGGCAAAAGATGATCAGGGCCTAAAGGTCTATTTGATGAATAGAAAAAAAATCCAAGATGGCGGAATTTTTTTTTCTTCATACAAAATATATGGCGAATATTGAAGAGACTATAAGCCGGGAATCATGCAAGACTTTGATACGGTTCCTTTTCAAGATTTGTTTTTATTGAAGAATTTTCATTATGACAAATGATGATATATGATGATCGAGGGTTAGGAAGGTGGGTGAGGAGCACGGCCATGGTAATGAAGATAGGTGGGGGTGCTCGAAAAAAAGTCACTCGAAACCTCATCCAATTGGCCGTGAGCTGAAAAAAAATCAAAATGGCGGAAAAAAGATGGCGGCCATACAAACTTCGTCGGTGTCTATCTCGAAGAGGATAAAAGATGGAAGAGTCGTTTCTGGGCAAAATATGATCAGGACCTAAAGGTCTACTCGATGAATAGAAAAAAATTCAAGATGGCGGATTTTTTTTTTCCATACAAAATATATGGCGAATATTGAAGAGGCTAGAAGCTGAGAACTATGCAAGACTTTGATACGGTTCCTTTTCAAAATTTGTTTTTATAAAAGAATTCTCAATCTGACAAATGATGAGATATGATGATCGAGGGTTTGGAAGGTGGGTGAGGAGCACGGCCAGGGTATTGAAGATAGGTTGGGGGTGCTAGAACAAAAGTCACTCCAAACGTCATGCAATTGGCAGTGAGCTGAAAAAAAATTCAAAATGGCGGATTCAAGATGGCTGCCATACAAATTTCAAAGGCGTCTATCTCGGAGAGTATAAAAGATGAAAGAGTGGTGTTTGGGTAAAAAATGATCAAGACCTGAAAGTCCACTTGACGATAGAAAAACCGCGGTCCGCTTGCGGGCCGCGCACCCACGCGCCCTACTAGTACATTATATACTTAGATGCTAAATTTATGATCTTGATCATACAGAACTCGCGGTAATAAACATAGGATTCTTCTTCTTTATCAACCGATAGACGTCCACTGCTGGACAAAGGTCTCCTGCATGGAGTTCCACAGGCTTCGGTTTTGCGCCGCCTGAATCCAGCGGCTCCCTGCGGCTCTTGATATCGTCGGTCCACCTAGTGGGAGGTCTGCCAACGTAGGTACTGCTCTTCCGGTGCGGGGTCGCCACTCCAGCACCATGGGAGCCCAACGAACATCAGCTCTTCGAACTATGTAACGCGCCTATTTCCGATAGGATTATGATTCGTTTTTTATTATTTTTAACAAAACATTATTATTAAATTACTTATTCAATATCTAAAATTGAAAGAAACTTTTTCACCAGTGGGATAGGTACGTGTATTAGGATTAGGACAGAAAAGGGTTGCATGGACGTACCATCGCCATCGTACCACTACCCGTAGTCATCATTAAAAAAAAAATATATATATATATATATATATATATATGTAGGTATATCAATCATCAATATCAAAAAGGTTTTGCTCGTTGGCCATTGGCCAAAACCACGTTTTGACATTGATGCTGTCTTTTAGTGATTGATATATTTTTTAGGCGATTGCCGGGCTTATCTTCTATGAATGGACACAAACACGATACCAGTGCGTCGGCTTTAATTCGTCTGTTAAAGATTTACCTTCATAGTGTAAAAGTTGTTCGAGAAAAATCTACTTATGTTCCAGGGGGTATGTCGCTTATCAAATAAGCACCCCTTCAGGCGTTTGGACATCCGCCTGCTGTCCAGCGACCAGTACTTCTGCGCCGTGCTGTACTTCACAGGCAGCGACGTGTTCAACAAGCAGATGCGTGCACACGCACTGGAGAAGGGGTTCACTCTCAACGAATACTCCTTAAGACCTATTGGGTGCACTGGTGACTATACAATTATTACTATAGTAGGCGGTAGGACTGGAGTGCGGGCGACGACGTATGCCTTGTCGCGTACCTACCTACTATACAAAGATTAGTTGCTTCTCTATTTAGCTTTAACAGGAGTAGAGACATTCCAATAAAACACTTGTATATGTAGGTATATAATAAAATATTACATTTTATAGTTATTATATGTGTCCGCAACGCAAGTCCGCCATCCTCACATAAACACTCAAGTTTCACGAGGATGGTGTGTAATTAGTTTTTAATATTTTTCTTGATAAAAAAAAGTACAAAATAGTCAGTACTTAGGTATAACATACCTACCAGAAGTGACTTGAAATGAATTCTACTGTAGAATACCTTTCGGTTCTTGCATGAAAATTAGGCACATGCGGACTGCAATCTTCCTTCTGTTTGATATCTTCTTGAAATTCAAAAATACTATAACACACTTTACGCCATAAGCACACCGCCGCGAAACCGCTAATTCCCGCCATGACTTCTGTTATGTGACATGTGAAACGGCTTGTGTCGTGGCTATGGGAGAGGACAGACTGGCTACTATTAGCGGCAGTGCGGCGGCGCGGCGATCGGCGTTTTTTTTGTTTTTTTTAGCATCAGCGTTCAGCGATTCTTAAGCGCTGACCTTCGCATCTTTTAGCATCGTATCGAACGCTTTTGAGTCGCGAAAACGCGATGCAGTCACAAAAACGCGATGCAGTCACAAAAACGCCGATCGCTGCCGCTAAAAGATGCCAGTCTGCCCTCTCCCTAACACAGTTCTAACGCAGATAATAATTTTGAGCTATGAGTCTTATGCCAATCACATCGCAGTTCGCACATCTCATGGTAGACTGGGAGCAAATGTTTTAGCGTTATATCAACCTTTTGAAACTGCATTAGGTATGTGAAAAAAAAAGGCAAATGGGCCGGTTTTTTGCGGTAGGCGCGTGGATGAGGTTTGTCATACAACGAGCAAGTCTTGGCGGCTTTACCCATGGCGGTACTTCAACAGTTTCGCTTTGTATAAGTCACGGTGGATGTCTGCTACAGGTCTAAGGGCCGATTTCATCAACGTATAAAATATGTCTTATCCAAGTGTAAATGTCATATTTTGACAGTATTTTCAATACAAAACGCCTAATTTATTCCTCGGTAAAACGTCACTCGACGTTGGTGAAATCTGCACTTAAACATATTCAGATGCAAGGGTAATAATTATTAATAAATGAGTAACACAACAATAATATTATATCAACAGACTTTTATTAAGAAAAATATCTATTTATCATATACCTAACATCTGGGAGATCGTCTATTTACATTGTTAATATAAAAATAATTTCAGGTGTGCCTGGAGCGCCTGTGCCGATCACATCTGAGGAGGACATATTCGACTACATCGACTTCCCCTACAAACAACCAGAAGAACGTAACATGTAGATTACGGAGCCTAAGTCTAGCGTCCTTTTAGTGCGCCAAATAAAGTCGTAATTTGTTCCATGATAATTATATTAACTATTAACTATGAAACTACGTTTATCGCCAAGGAATCTCAATCAACAATTCATAATCATCTCATTTTGAACGATATTTGCCCTCACAACCCGTCAATAATTGAAATAACACTAAAGCTTCGCGTCCTTTTAACGCGCCAAATAAAATCGCAATAATTTGTTATCTTAATAATCATATTATTAATTTTTAAATATAAAACTGCGTTCGTCTTAAAAATTCCTGTTTGTATTCACTGGTGAATTCAACTCTGCTGATGTCGAATGTTCGATGAGCGGTACAAAATGGAGAAATTCAATATTGTTTTTTAATGTTTAATTCACAAAAATTATTAATAGTAATAGTATCTGATACTAAATCTCGATAAATAATAATGAAAGAAATATTAAATGTTTAGAAAGTTATAGGATTTTATTTTATTATGCCACTGCTCCGCTCAAAGAACTGGATTTCAGTCAAGTGACGTTAACTTTGATTATCTATTTATCCATCTCAAAAACATTAATGATTATTTTATTATTAATTTCCATCTATGTTTATAAAAGTTTAGAATGCCAACAATATGTAACTTCTCCGTTCTCGATTCGACGCGTCTCGCCTATAGTGGACGCTAGTCTTTATGGTCATGGTTTATGTCACAAGGCCTCTTTAAAGCTGATCGCACATTACAAGTGAGCCGGAAAAGTGGAAAGAGTAAGAGAAGCGCTTCAGTACTCCTGCAGGAGTCTCGCTTTTAGCATTTAATGCTACTGCTGCTGTTGACGTCACCTACATTTCTTCGGCGCATTCCATACTGTGCCGGTGACAATTGTCTGTCTAATTTTCAGTTTCAAAAATGCGTTGCGTTTGAGCATGCGGCTTTTGCTGCAATATGCGATCGGCTTTTAATACATTTTTAAAATACGTAATTTGAACGTTTCAATAATAATCATATTATTATTACATTACATTTGGTACATAATTAACATACAGAATTTTATTATAAATAAAATAAAATTAAAGTTCAAACTTTCATTTACAGAAAGCTAACTTATTAATAAAATTTCATAACAAACAAAATTATTTAGTAACAGGCAATTAATACACTTTTACATGAAATATATCCTATTAAACTATATTGTGTTTTAAGTTCTTAACTCGTGAATGGTGCTAATTCGGTTGTACATAAATATCTAAACCACAGAATTCAGAATGCGTACAGTGGTGCGCCACAAGTTTTTTCATTTTCACTGTCTATAGTAGGGGCAAGTGCTGTTCTTATGGACGCTTGTACCTGTGGACACAACCGATTCTGTCGAAACTAGCAACCCTAAAATTCTAATTAAACGCGAAATGTCAACCATAGACAAAGCTTTACGATCGCGTTCAAATAAGAATTTTAGGGTTGCTAATTTCGACGGAATCGATTGTCCACAGGTACAAGAGTCCATAGGAACAGCACTTGCCCATACTATTACAGTGGTATCAATACGCGTAATAACGCGCATTGATACCTCTATAATATAATAGTATAATAATACTAACACTAATTTTTGTAGCGGTTATTTTAATTTACATATAATTATGTGCGTTACGATATTTCGGTATTAAACGATACTGTATACCATTTCCATTATTAATGCTTTCCTTTTCCTCACACATCATTGTGAGAAGGACAGTACTATATCTATATCTGTCAACTCGTTTAGACATACCTGTACAAGCAAATTAGTATTCATATCTGTTAGGAAAATGTTCGATATTTATACCAACAAACACACAAATAAGCTGTAATACAAAAGAAAGGTAATAATAAAAATATGCTTTAATACAATAATAACATCTTACATTTAGAGTTCGCGAGGCGTTAGCTCAGCTTTTTTGTGCGAGTTATCGCTAAAATTAATACGAAGTCAAATAACCGGCCAAGTGCGAGCCATACTCGCGCACTGAGGGTTCCAAGCCTTGTGGGGATTATAGTATCGAACCACGAATATGGTCACCAACTAATTCTCAGGAATGGCGCTAGATGGAGCTACGCACCAATTCAATTTTTATGTAATATTACATCACAGAGTTTAGCTAGAAACTTGAAATTTTCACAGCAATAAGAGAGCATTAACTTTTAAATTCAGTACAAATTTTAACTTAGTACCTCAAGCTTTCTGAGAAAAAGGGAATTGACACACGGATAGACAGATGGCCAACGGAGCCTATGTGATCCGTTTTTTTTTCGAGGTGCGCGGGACGCGTGGTGCTTTAAGGTTTTACAAATTGCGAAAACCAAATTAAATTTGAATTTCGCGGACAGACCCGTATAATTATAACCTTAAGCTCGATATTACTCGTCTTCATTATCGATGTAAGGTCACACAAATGCAAAGGACCATGCAAAAAAATGTAGGGGCACTGTCTCCACCCTCCAACTATTTTTAATATTATGGTGACGCGGACGTCTCAATAAAAAGACTAATAATAACCATTGTCAATCCAAAATTGGGGTACTTAAACGAAACGATTGCGCGTTAGACCACGACGACTGAAGTAAAACTTACGAAACGCAACTGGCTATGAGAGAAATATGGAAAGAAAATGTGTGCCTCTCTCCTCTTCTAACCTCTCTCTTGCCCCTACAGTAATATACGAAACGTAAATCTCTCTCTTTCTATCTTCATTAACTTATATCTTCCTCTCAACTTCCGTTCGCCTCGCCCAATCACACTTTTCGTAACGCATTCACCAGCTTACTCCCCAAATCAAGCGTGCGTAAAGAAGTTTTACTTCAAAAATACAAAAGAATGTACGCACGCTGAAGTACGCAGCGCGCGGCGTGTTTTTCTCTGCGTCTTACAATAGCGGTCGTTTTATAATTGTAAACTACTAAACTGGTATCCAAAACAAATAAATAAATAATTCTAATTTGATTTGCATGAAAAGCCTAATACTTAGTCGGATGTAGTCATAGTAAAAAAGCATCAGGCTGTCATGATGTATTAACTGAGATAAGATGATTTTTTGTATGGTCATTTGAGGTTACGCCTCACGGACTGTAGGTATACATATTATAATCAGTTCGAATTTATTTTCTAAATAAATGAGCAATACTTGAAACTTAAACTACTTAAATACTTAAGGTTCGAAATAATCTGGCTGTTCAGCGCAGAAAAATGGCCAGTATTCTTGGCACCTTTCTATACGGGCCTGATTTTTATAGTAATTAGATTAATAAAATATGAAGTTTTCAATTATTCTTGATGATTGCGTGTAACAGAACGTGCGTCAACATCAATAACGGGGATTTCCCCGCATCGTGTTTCTGAATTCTTAATGGTCAAGCATTCATTGTCACTTAACTATTGGATTTTAATTTGTCTGCTTCTGGACATCATACGAATGTAGGGGGGATATGGGAGATGGAACAAACATCTCGCGTCCTGGTACGAATGTGTAACTAAGCCTAAATTTGCGCGAGTGGCAAAACGGGGCATAAGAGGTCTGTTCACAAATTCATCTCCCGTTTCACATTGGACGATGGCTAGAGCGAGACAAGGCGGATATATTTGGGGCGAATACATACGGAGGTGTAAGTAGTTAAGTAATAAAAAAAAATAGATGGAATGTATCGAAATAAGACACTCTGTGAGCTGCAGCATAGTGCAGCAGAAAAGGCAATAGAACGTACAGTTTTTGCAATTCACGAAGGCGAGTGAGCTTTACTTCTGGTTACTTCGTGTACATGCACATTGCATAAGTGTGCGTGCCTGTCAAAGCCTAGGTGGGAGCGGGCAGGACTAGGAAACGTCACTCGACGTTGGTGAAATCTGCACTTAAACATATTCAGATGCAAGGGTAATAATTATTAATAAATGAGTAACACAACAATAATATTATATCAACAGACTTTTATTAAGAAAAATATCTATTTATCATATACCTAACATCTGGGAGATCGTCTATTTACATTGTTAATATAAAAATAATTTCAGGTGTGCCTGGAGCGCCTGTGCCGATCACATCTGAGGAGGACATATTCGACTACATCGACTTCCCCTACAAACAACCAGAAGAACGTAACATGTAGATTACGGAGCCTAAGTCTAGCGTCCTTTTAGTGTGCCAAATAAAGTCGTAATTTGTTCCATGATAATTATATTAACTATTAACTATGAAACTACGTTTATCGCCAAGGAATCTCAATCAACAATTCATAATCATCTCATTTTGAACGATATTTGCCCTCACAACCCGTCAATAATTGAAATAACACTAAAGCTTCGCGTCCTTTTAACGCGCCAAATAAAATCGCAATAATTTGTTATCTTAATAATCATATTATTAATTTTTAAATATAAAACTGCGTTCGTCTTAAAAATTCCTGTTTGTATTCACTGGTGAATTCAACTCTGCTGATGTCGAATGTTCGATGAGCGGTACAAAATGGAGAAATTCAATATTGTTTTTTAATGTTTAATTCACAAAAATTATTAATAGTAATAGTATCTGATACTAAATCTCGATAAATAATAATGAAAGAAATATTAAATGTTTAGAAAGTTATAGGATTTTATTTTATTATGCCACTGCTCCGCTCAAAGAACTGGATTTCAGTCAAGTGACGTTAACTTTGATTATCTATTTATCCATCTCAAAAACATTAATGATTATTTTATTATTAATTTCCATCTATGTTTATAAAAGTTTAGAATGCCAACAATATGTAACTTCTCCGTTCTCGATTCGACGCGTCTCGCCTATAGTGGACGCTAGTCTTTATGGTCATGGTTTATGTCACAAGGCCTCTTTAAAGCTGATCGCACATTACAAGTGAGCCGGAAAAGTGGAAAGAGTAAGAGAAGCGCTTCAGTACTCCTGCAGGAGTCTCGCTTTTAGCATTTAATGCTACTGCTGCTGTTGACGTCACCTACATTTCTTCGGCGCATTCCATACTGTGCCGGTGACAATTGTCTGTCTAATTTTCAGTTTCAAAAATGCGTTGCGTTTGAGCATGCGGCTTTTGCTGCAATATGCGATCGGCTTTTAATACATTTTTAAAATACGTAATTTGAACGTTTCAATAATAATCATATTATTATTACATTACATTTGGTACATAATTAACATACAGAATTTTAT
Source organism: Oeneis ivallda (assembly GCA_029955525.1). Taxonomy (NCBI): domain Eukaryota; kingdom Metazoa; phylum Arthropoda; class Insecta; order Lepidoptera; family Nymphalidae; genus Oeneis; species Oeneis ivallda. The sequence continues at coordinate 15,564,512 of JARPMR010000010.1, forward strand.
TATAAATAAAATAAAATTAAAGTTCAAACTTTCATTTACAGAAAGCTAACTTATTAATAAAATTTCATAACAAACAAAATTATTTAGTAACAGGCAATTAATACACTTTTACATGAAATATATCCTATTAAACTATATTGTGTTTTAAGTTCTTAACTCGTGAATGGTGCTAATTCGGTTGTACATAAATATCTAAACCACAGAATTCAGAATGCGTACAGTGGTGCGCCACAAGTTTTTTCATTTTCACTGTCTATAGTAGGGGCAAGTGCTGTTCTTATGGACGCTTGTACCTGTGGACACAACCGATTCTGTCGAAACTAGCAACCCTAAAATTCTAATTAAACGCGAAATGTCAACCATAGACAAAGCTTTACGATCGCGTTCAAATAAGAATTTTAGGGTTGCTAATTTCGACGGAATCGATTGTCCACAGGTACAAGAGTCCATAGGAACAGCACTTGCCCATACTATTACAGTGGTATCAATACGCGTAATAACGCGCATTGATACCTCTATAATATAATAGTATAATAATACTAACACTAATTTTTGTAGCGGTTATTTTAATTTACATATAATTATGTGCGTTACGATATTTCGGTATTAAACGATACTGTATACCATTTCCATTATTAATGCTTTCCTTTTCCTCACACATCATTGTGAGAAGGACAGTACTATATCTATATCTGTCAACTCGTTTAGACATACCTGTACAAGCAAATTAGTATTCATATCTGTTAGGAAAATGTTCGATATTTATACCAACAAACACACAAATAAGCTGTAATACAAAAGAAAGGTAATAATAAAAATATGCTTTAATACAATAATAACATCTTACATTTAGAGTTCGCGAGGCGTTAGCTCAGCTTTTTTGTGCGAGTTATCGCTAAAATTAATACGAAGTCAAATAACCGGCCAAGTGCGAGCCATACTCGCGCACTGAGGGTTCCAAGCCTTGTGGGGATTATAGTATCGAACCACGAATATGGTCACCAACTAATTCTCAGGAATGGCGCCAGATGGAGCTACGCACCAATTCAATTTTTATGTAATATTACATCACAGAGTTTAGCTAGAAACTTGAAATTTTCACAGCAATAAGAGAGCATTAACTTTTAAATTCAGTACAAATTTTAACTTAGTACCTCAAGCTTTCTGAGAAAAAGGGAATTGACACACGGATAGACAGATGGCCAACGGAGCCTATGTGATCCGTTTTTTTTTCGAGGTGCGCGGGACGCGTGGTGCTTTAAGGTTTTACAAATTGCGAAAACCAAATTAAATTTGAATTTCGCGGACAGACCCGTATAATTATAACCTTAAGCTCGATATTACTCGTCTTCATTATCGATGTAAGGTCACACAAATGCAAAGGACCATGCAAAAAAATGTAGGGGCACTGTCTCCACCCTCCAACTATTTTTAATATTATGGTGACGCGGACGTCTCAATAAAAAGACTAATAATAACCATTGTCAATCCAAAATTGGGGTACTTAAACGAAACGATTGCGCGTTAGACCACGACGACTGAAGTAAAACTTACGAAACGCAACTGGCTATGAGAGAAATATGGAAAGAAAATGTGTGCCTCTCTCCTCTTCTAACCTCTCTCTTGCCCCTACAGTAATATACGAAACGTAAATCTCTCTCTTTCTATCTTCATTAACTTATATCTTCCTCTCAACTTCCGTTCGCCTCGCCCAATCACACTTTTCGTAACGCATTCACCAGCTTACTCCCCAAATCAAGCGTGCGTAAAGAAGTTTTACTTCAAAAATACAAAAGAATGTACGCACGCTGAAGTACGCAGCGCGCGGCGTGTTTTTCTCTGCGTCTTACAATAGCGGTCGTTTTATAATTGTAAACTACTAAACTGGTATCCAAAACAAATAAATAAATAATTCTAATTTGATTTGCATGAAAAGCCTAATACTTAGTCGGATGTAGTCATAGTAAAAAAGCATCAGGCTGTCATGATGTATTAACTGAGATAAGATGATTTTTTGTATGGTCATTTGAGGTTACGCCTCACGGACTGTAGGTATACATATTATAATCAGTTCGAATTTATTTTCTAAATAAATGAGCAATACTTGAAACTTAAACTACTTAAATACTTAAGGTTCGAAATAATCTGGCTGTTCAGCGCAGAAAAATGGCCAGTATTCTTGGCACCTTTCTATACGGGCCTGATTTTTATAGTAATTAGATTAATAAAATATGAAGTTTTCAATTATTCTTGATGATTGCGTGTAACAGAACGTGCGTCAACATCAATAACGGGGATTTCCCCGCATCGTGTTTCTGAATTCTTAATGGTCAAGCATTCATTGTCACTTAACTATTGGATTTTAATTTGTCTGCTTCTGGACATCATACGAATGTAGGGGGGATATGGGAGATGGAACAAACATCTCGCGTCCTGGTACGAATGTGTAACTAAGCCTAAATTTGCGCGAGTGGCAAAACGGGGCATAAGAGGTCTGTTCACAAATTCATCTCCCGTTTCACATTGGACGATGGCTAGAGCGAGACAAGGCGGATATATTTGGGGCGAATACATACGGAGGTGTAAGTAGTTAAGTAATAAAAAAAAATAGATGGAATGTATCGAAATAAGACACTCTGTGAGCTGCAGCATAGTGCAGCAGAAAAGGCAATAGAACGTACAGTTTTTGCAATTCACGAAGGCGAGTGAGCTTTACTTCTGGTTACTTCGTGTACATGCACATTGCATAAGTGTGCGTGCCTGTCAAAGCCTAGGTGGGAGCGGGCAGGACTAGGAAACGTCACTCGACGTTGGTGAAATCTGCACTTAAACATATTCAGATGCAAGGGTAATAATTATTAATAAATGAGTAACACAACAATAATATTATATCAACAGACTTTTATTAAGAAAAATATCTATTTATCATATACCTAACATCTGGGAGATCGTCTATTTACATTGTTAATATAAAAATAATTTCAGGTGTGCCTGGAGCGCCTGTGCCGATCACATCTGAGGAGGACATATTCGACTACATCGACTTCCCCTACAAACAACCAGAAGAACGTAACATGTAGATTACGGAGCCTAAGTCTAGCGTCCTTTTAGTGCGCCAAATTAAGTCGTAATTTGTTCCATGATAATTATATTAACTATTAACTATGAAACTACGTTTATCGCCAAGGAATCTCAATCAACAATTCATAATCATCTCATTTTGAACGATATTTGCCCTCACAACCCGTCAATAATTGAAATAACACTAAAGCTTCGCGTCCTTTTAACGCGCCAAATAAAATCGCAATAATTTGTTATCTTAATAATCATATTATTAATTTTTAAATATAAAACTGCGTTCGTCTTAAAAATTCCTGTTTGTATTCACTGGTGAATTCAACTCTGCTGATGTCGAATGTTCGATGAGCGGTACAAAATGGAGAAATTCAATATTGTTTTTTAATGTTTAATTCACAAAAATTATTAATAGTAATAGTATCTGATACTAAGTCTCGATAAATAATAATGAAAGAAATATTAAATGTTTAGAAAGTTATAGGATTTTATTTTATTATGCCACTGCTCCGCTCAAAGAACTGGATTTCAGTCAAGTGACGTTAACTTTGATTATCTATTTATCCATCTCAAAAACATTAATGATTATTTTATTATTAATTTCCATCTATGTTTATAAAAGTTTAGAATGCCAACAATATGTAACTTCTCCGTTCTCGATTCGACGCGTCTCGCCTATAGTGGACGCTAGTCTTTATGGTCATGGTTTATGTCACAAGGCCTCTTTAAAGCTGATCGCACATTACAAGTGAGCCGGAAAAGTGGAAAGAGTAAGAGAAGCGCTTCAGTACTCCTGCAGGAGTCTCGCTTTTAGCATTTAATGCTACTGCTGCTGTTGACGTCACCTACATTTCTTCGGCGCATTCCATACTGTGCCGGTGACAATTGTCTGTCTAATTTTCAGTTTCAAAAATGCGTTGCGTTTGAGCATGCGGCTTTTGCTGCAATATGCGATCGGCTTTTAATACATTTTTAAAATACGTAATTTGAACGTTTCAATAATAATCATATTATTATTACATTACATTTGGTACATAATTAACATACAGAATTTTATTATAAATAAAATAAAATTAAAGTTCAAACTTTCATTTACAGAAAGCTAACTTATTAATAAAATTTCATAACAAACAAAATTATTTAGTAACAGGCAATTAATACACTTTTACATGAAATATATCCTATTAAACTATATTGTGTTTTAAGTTCTTAACTCGTGAATGGTGCTAATTCGGTTGTACATAAATATCTAAACCACAGAATTCAGAATGCGTACAGTGGTGCGCCACAAGTTTTTTCATTTTCACTGTCTATAGTAGGGGCAAGTGCTGTTCTTATGGACGCTTGTACCTGTGGACACAACCGATTCTGTCGAAACTAGCAACCCTAAAATTCTAATTAAACGCGAAATGTCAACCATAGACAAAGCTTTACGATCGCGTTCAAATAAGAATTTTAGGGTTGCTAATTTCGACGGAATCGATTGTCCACAGGTACAAGAGTCCATAGGAACAGCACTTGCCCATACTATTACAGTGGTATCAATACGCGTAATAACGCGCATTGATACCTCTATAATATAATAGTATAATAATACTAACACTAATTTTTGTAGCGGTTATTTTAATTTACATATAATTATGTGCGTTACGATATTTCGGTATTAAACGATACTGTATACCATTTCCATTATTAATGCTTTCCTTTTCCTCACACATCATTGTGAGAAGGACAGTACTATATCTATATCTGTCAACTCGTTTAGACATACCTGTACAAGCAAATTAGTATTCATATCTGTTAGGAAAATGTTCGATATTTATACCAACAAACACACAAATAAGCTGTAATACAAAAGAAAGGTAATAATAAAAATATGCTTTAATACAATAATAACATCTTACATTTAGAGTTCGCGAGGCGTTAGCTCAGCTTTTTTGTGCGAGTTATCGCTAAAATTAATACGAAGTCAAATAACCGGCCAAGTGCGAGCCATACTCGCGCACTGAGGGTTCCAAGCCTTGTGGGGATTATAGTATCGAACCACGAATATGGTCACCAACTAATTCTCAGGAATGGCGCCAGATGGAGCTACGCACCAATTCAATTTTTATGTAATATTACATCACAGAGTTTAGCTAGAAACTTGAAATTTTCACAGCAATAAGAGAGCATTAACTTTTAAATTCAGTACAAATTTTAACTTAGTACCTCAAGCTTTCTGAGAAAAAGGGAATTGACACACGGATAGACAGATGGCCAACGGAGCCTATGTGATCCGTTTTTTTTTCGAGGTGCGCGGGACGCGTGGTGCTTTAAGGTTTTACAAATTGCGAAAACCAAATTAAATTTGAATTTCGCGGACAGACCCGTATAATTATAACCTTAAGCTCGATATTACTCGTCTTCATTATCGATGTAAGGTCACACAAATGCAAAGGACCATGCAAAAAAATGTAGGGGCACTGTCTCCACCCTCCAACTATTTTTAATATTATGGTGACGCGGACGTCTCAATAAAAAGACTAATAATAACCATTGTCAATCCAAAATTGGGGTACTTAAACGAAACGATTGCGCGTTAGACCACGACGACTGAAGTAAAACTTACGAAACGCAACTGGCTATGAGAGAAATATGGAAAGAAAATGTGTGCCTCTCTCCTCTTCTAACCTCTCTCTTGCCCCTACAGTAATATACGAAACGTAAATCTCTCTCTTTCTATCTTCATTAACTTATATCTTCCTCTCAACTTCCGTTCGCCTCGCCCAATCACACTTTTCGTAACGCATTCACCAGCTTACTCCCCAAATCAAGCGTGCGTAAAGAAGTTTTACTTCAAAAATACAAAAGAATGTACGCACGCTGAAGTACGCAGCGCGCGGCGTGTTTTTCTCTGCGTCTTACAATAGCGGTCGTTTTATAATTGTAAACTACTAAACTGGTATCCAAAACAAATAAATAAATAATTCTAATTTGATTTGCATGAAAAGCCTAATACTTAGTCGGATGTAGTCATAGTAAAAAAGCATCAGGCTGTCATGATGTATTAACTGAGATAAGATGATTTTTTGTATGGTCATTTGAGGTTACGCCTCACGGACTGTAGGTATACATATTATAATCAGTTCGAATTTATTTTCTAAATAAATGAGCAATACTTGAAACTTAAACTACTTAAATACTTAAGGTTCGAAATAATCTGGCTGTTCAGCGCAGAAAAATGGCCAGTATTCTTGGCACCTTTCTATACGGGCCTGATTTTTATAGTAATTAGATTAATAAAATATGAAGTTTTCAATTATTCTTGATGATTGCGTGTAACAGAACGTGCGTCAACATCAATAACGGGGATTTCCCCGCATCGTGTTTCTGAATTCTTAATGGTCAAGCATTCATTGTCACTTAACTATTGGATTTTAATTTGTCTGCTTCTGGACATCATACGAATGTAGGGGGGATATGGGAGATGGAACAAACATCTCGCGTCCTGGTACGAATGTGTAACTAAGCCTAAATTTGCGCGAGTGGCAAAACGGGGCATAAGAGGTCTGTTCACAAATTCATCTCCCGTTTCACATTGGACGATGGCTAGAGCGAGACAAGGCGGATATATTTGGGGCGAATACATACGGAGGTGTAAGTAGTTAAGTAATAAAAAAAATAGATGGAATGTATCGAAATAAGACACTCTGTGAGCTGCAGCATAGTGCAGCAGAAAAGGCAATAGAACGTACAGTTTTTGCAATTCATGAAGGCGAGTGAGCTTTACTTCTGGTTACTTCGTGTACATGCACATTGCATAAGTGTGCGTGCCTGTCAAAGCCTAGTTGGGAGCGGGCAGGCACGAGCATTGCGCTCGCTCACACTTATACAGATACGCCACACACACAACCACGTCAGTCGCCCTCGTGAATTGCAAGAACTATAACTCATTTAGCACCACATTGTTGCAAATAAGGTAGCACAGACATGCTCATTTGTAGCACGAAAGCATGCTACTAATGAGCATTTGCTCATTAATAGCAAGTGTGTCGTAACGTTGCTAGTAATGAGCATGCTTAATTCGAGCATGCTCAAAAATCAACAGCCGTTTGATTTTTGAGCATGCTTCCTGAGGCGCGGGTGGAAGGGGGTGTGCTTTAAGCACGTCTGTACAGGTTTTCTTATGAGCATGCTTATTGTCACTTCGATCTGGGCTTGGGAGCGCATCACAATAAAAATACAAATAATTTAATTAGTGATTTATATCTTCGTAATTAATTAATATCTTCGTTTCGCATCTCTGCCAACAATCAATTGCTTGCTCCAAGCGTTTCTCTTCCATTTATCCAGTTACGTACCCAAATTCTCATTTTTATTGCCCTTTTCTTTTTGCCAAAATTTTCTTAAACAATTGCAATGCAAGCAAAAATATTATTTTGAGTTCTGTACGGATAGAACTGGTTCCTTGGAAAGCGTCCATTTTTTTTAGCCAAGAACCTGCGTTTAAATAGCATGTGTGTACTGTTGTTTGCTTTAAGTATGCTTATTCGTGAGCATGCCTAAAATAAGCATTTGTGTACAGTGAAAGAGCATGCTCGTTTTGAGCATGCTTTTTAGAGATTAATTAGCATGCCACTAATGAGCATGTCTGTCAGTACCTTTATAAATATCACGAAACTGTTTCACGAAAATTATTCTGAAAAAGGTGTTTTGAACTTTATGATTGCAACGATATGGTTCTATTGCCTGTCTGTCTCCCGCGCCATGCTACACCGCACACGAGTACTCCAGCCCCGTCGCAAGCCGCTAGCAGCAGATAGAGTCGCGATGGGGTGGTCGCATCACTGGTCGGGGTGCAGCAGCCGGTAGAGGTGCGAGGTGGGGTCGGCGAGCGCGTCCTCGGGCGGCCGCAGCTCCAGCAGGCGGCCGCCGCCCAGCACCAGCACGCGCGAGCACTCCAGCCCCGTAGCACGCCGCTAGCAGCAGATAGAGTGTGCTCGCGTCACTGGTCGGGGTGCAGCAGCCGGTAGAGGTGCGAGGTGGGGTCGGCGAGCGCGTCCTCGGGCGGCCGCAGCTCCAGCAGGCGGCCGCCGCCCAGCACCAGCACGCGCGAGCACTCCAGCCCCGTAGCACGCCGCTAGCAGCAGATAGAGTGTGCTCGCGTCACTGGTCGGGGTGCAGCAGCCGGTAGAGGTGCGAGGTGGGGTCGGCGAGCGCGTCCTCGGGCGGCCGCAGCTCCAGCAGGCGGCCGCCGCCCAGCACCAGCACGCGCGAGCACTCCAGCGCCGTAGCACGCCGCTAGCAGCAGATAGAGTGTGCTCGCGTCACTGGTCGGGGTGCAGCAGCCGGTAGAGGTGCGAGGTGGGGTCGGCGAGCGCGTCCTCGGGCGGCCGCAGCTCCAGCAGGCGGCCGCCGCACAGCACCAGCACGCGCGAGCACTCCAGCACGCCGGCCAGGCGGTGCGCCACGAACACCACCGTGCTGCCGCCGAACGAGCAGCGGATGGTGTCCAGTATGACGCGCTCGCTGTCCTGGTCGAGGTTCGCCGTCGCCTCGTCCACCAGTAGGATCTGAGGGAACGACGACGATTATAGAACAGAATAGAATAAAATAGAAGAATAGAATAGAATCATTTCAAAATCAAAAATTCTTTACGCACGCTTGACTTGGGGACTAAGCTGGTGAATGCATTTTTTTTTTAAAAGAATATCAGCCAAGTTGAACTTGACTAATATTCTCCCCTCCCCTCCAAATAAGCGGAAAGCTTGTATCAGGAGTGGGTACGACAATAGTGCAACCGGTGGGATTCGAACCTGCGACCTTTCAGTTTTCAGTCCGCACCTTTAACCGTTGGGCTATTGAGGGTTATGTATATACATGTAAGTTTAGTAAGTCAGTAAAGTTATAAAGCTCTGATGACCCTCAGCATTGCATGTGCCCTTCTATTTGATTTTTTGTGACCCCTTTCTATTATTCATAAATGTTAGGTTATATGATGATATAGAGTGATAATATGACTGTTTTGCATTCCAACAAAACAGTTATTATGTGTGTGAAAAAACACACAGCATTGGTTGAAGAAGAAGCATCCATAGATTCTACCTTTATAGTACATGCTAAGCTTTCTTTACCTGTACTCTTCAACTATCTGTCACCTTCACGCACCAGCAGAGCGCGTCAAATCTCCTGTCAACGCGCACCTGTCAATGTCAACTCATAGTCTTCAATTAGCCACCAGCAAGCATCTTGCTCCAATGCTGTGTGTTTTTTCACACACATAATAACTGTTTTGTTGGAATGCAAAACAGTCATATTATATGTGTTTCCAAAACACACAGCATTGGTTGAAGACCTGTTTGATATCTGCTGGTGAAAGAGTACTACAAACGCTATGTGATGATAAAATCAAAATATAAAAATATCCCGAAATAAAGTTAACCTGGTTAACTTAAGAATTAATTTGGTGGTCATGAGATTCACGAGTAACGAGTGCTTATCAAATCTACGGCGCTTATTGGGCGGCGGTGTAGCATACCCTTGTTCATCTTCCGAAGATGATACAGTCGCTTGCACTACTGGAATTACCAGAGCGACGTCGAGATGGGCGCTCTTCATCCGAAATAGCGGCATCCGACCGGTCACTGACGTCGGACTTACCCTGCTCATTCCGCACAGACCGATCAACGCTCATCCTCGTATACACTAAGCACAGCCCAGCCCACACACTATAAAAAGTTCAATTCAATTCGACTTTCTTTTTATTCTAAAATTTTGCATGCTTTTGCGGCAAAATCTACAAACGCTATGAGTTGACATTGACAGGTGCGCGTTGACAGGAGATTTGACGCGCTCTGCTGGTGCGTGAAGGTGACAGATAGTTGAAGAGTACAGGTAAAGAAAGCTTAGCATGTACTATAAAGGTAGAATCTATGGATGCTTCTTCTTCAACCAATGCTGTGTGTTTTGGAAACACATATAACTAGTGGTTCGCCCCGAACTGAGACCTCGCGGTAACGGTATCCCATGATTATTCATTCAATCGATACATGATAACCAAAACTGACATTATTATTATGCCCGTTTTCACCAAACATACCTAAATCATCCCCTAAGTAGGAGTCTCTTAACGTAGGTAGCTCCTAAATACAATCCTAAGTCCTAACATCCGTCCCAATATCCTTTTAGGTGTCCCGTACAGGATCGTGATAAATAAGTTGACAGAAAACATCAATCACCTAACTTATAGGTAGCCTGTAAAGGTTAGGGAACGTTAGTGAAAACATTGAATTATTTATCAAACATTGAATTTAACTCGTAGTTCCATGGGAATAGTTACTGACTGCGCCATCTATTAGCATTATTGTGAAGCTATGTTGATGCTATATGAATTACTGACGCCCATTAAAAATTAAATAATCTCGTTTCTTTATAATATTCATATAATTTTAGTATTTGTTGTTCAAGTACAGGATATAAGTGACCTAAAAACATAAAATCAGTTTGAAAATCCATAGTGGATTTTTCTAGAGAGCGTCTTCAAGCGAGCGTATAAAATCGCCACTTTGAAAGCCCCCCATTTCGTCAATTTTAAGGGAAAAATTAAAAAAAAAATATTTTTGTACTCAGTTCAAAATTATCTTTAAAATGATACGTAACAATTTTATGTAACGCGATTTTTTTTTTTTACTTCGCATTCGCTTCTATGAGAGCCCCCCTGAAATAAAGATTTTTATAACTTTTTAAGCCATTTTCGGCTGGAGGCCATCGGTTTACATATTATATCTAAATTTGAAGTAATTACGTTCAGTAATTCAAAAGTTATAAGGCTCTGACAGACGGACGGACGGACGGACGGACGGACGGACAAGTGCAAATCGCCCTAGTTAACTCAAAGACCTTCGCTTCGCTCGGTCGATAATGTGGTGTGCTCCTAGATCCTTTCCCAAGATATCTTATTTATCAACCGATAGAAATCTATTCCTGGCCGAAAGTTTCCTATCGTCTGATGTGGTCGACCCACCTAGTGGGGGTCTGCAACCCACTCCGCTTCCCACTGCTGTTACATGACAGACATGACAAGACATGACAGTATATAAATGGTATGTTAGTGACCTTCGCCTTCTGCAGCAGCGCCCTCACGAGGCACAGCAGCTGCGCGTGGCCGCGCGACAGCTGCTGTGCGGGCGCGGCCAGGCCGCCGCGCGCCTCCAGCACGCCGCGCGCGCCGCACGCGTCCAGCGCGCGCCACACCTCCGCGTCCAGGTACTGCCGCAGCGGGTCCACGTTGTCGCGGACGCTGCCCGAGAATATGAACGGCTCTTGCGGGATCATGCCGATGCGAGATCTGCAAATATGGGTTTACATTATTTTATTTACTTTACCACAAAAAAGGTTCTAGTAGTTCTTTGAACTATCTGGCCATTGCCACTTCAGATTCACGAATCAATAGTCGTTACTCTCTGAGTCAATTTTCGTACTCCTTTACGTGGTCCTCTTACGGATCTCAATTTTAATTGGAGTTTCATGGACAATCAATCCTGGAGAACCGATCTATATTTCAGCATGAATGGCCACCCCGCTGCAGTGTCACGTCGCGCGCCAAGCACATATAAGGCTGCGAAGGTATTGTCAGCCGCCGACTGTGAGCGAACAATACGCAGTTTAGTGTTTTTCATACATATCCAACTTTTCGTTCACAACGAACTGACGATACACTTTTACCAGCTATTACGCTATGCGCAGTCGCTGACTCGGTGGCTGATTATTATCGTACTACGCCACAACGCGCCGCGGACCCTGATTGGATACGTATCTGAACGTACGTGCACAAGTAAACAAGTATACTTTTTTGTTTACCCCAGTGGCGCATTGTAGGCTATAGTGTATTGTCAGCATAGTTTGAACGAAAAATGCGGTTTGACTTCACGTTCTTACGGAGGCTTACAGTGAGTTTGCTCACAATCGGCGGCCGGCTATCCGTTTGGTCGAGGCACGATCACAGGACACTGTTCGCTCAACAAACACCTTTACATTCTAGGTATCACCGACAGCCCTCTGTGCAGAGCATGCATGGAAGGTGACAAGACACCGGAACACGTACTGCTTAAATGCAGAGGTGTATCCGACCAACGTCATGAATACATTGGCTCTCCAGCAACACTTCCGGAAGTCCTCGCCGACCTGGGTGGCCTGCTCGGATTCTGGAAGGAGCTCGGCTGGCTGGAGTGATCCGGCGGGGAGCTGCACCAGAGGAATCACGCAAAACGGGCGAACGTCGCCTACTTGCGGAGACAATTCTCAGGAAGAAGAGAAGAGAGAGATCCGTTTGGTGAGAACAGAGTCTTAAAAGCGTGAGTGAGTGGTGTCGCGTGTCACCTGAGCGCGTGCAGGTGCAGCGCGGCGACGTCGACGCCGTCCACCAGCACGCGGCCCGCGGCGCAGGGCGCGAGGCGCAGCACGGCGCGCAGCAGCGAGCTCTTGCCCGCGCCCGTGCGCCCCACCACCGCCAGCCGCTCGCCCGGCCGGCTCGAGAACGTCACGCCGCGGAGCGCGCCCGGCCCGCTCTCCGCCGCCCTACTCCGAAAAAAGATTTTTTTTTCATTCTTATTTTAAATTAAAAAAATTGGCTGTCTGTAAAGTCGTTAAGTTTCTGAATCGAACCGCTAAGGTGTGGAACGCACTTCCAACATCTGTGTTTCCGGCCACGTATAACCTCAGTACCTTCAAGGCAAGAGTGAATAGACATTTTCTAGGCAAGCGCGCTCCAACCTAGACCTCATCAGTACTTTCCAGTATTGATTGTCGTCAAGCGTAAGCCTATCTCCAAATAAAAAAAAAAAAGTCGGTTTACGGATGATAGTTTTACGTGATAACGTCAGAAACATTGCTGAATCTAGTCACAAGCCAACGCTTGGGCTTTATGGCTTTGCCGTAATCAGGTAAAAAGTAAACAATTTCATAGACAATTAATATCAAATACTTTATCATGATTCTATCTAGAAGTATAAAATGTTTAATGGCCTATTTTGAAGCTAATTACTACGTTTGGCAAGTCCTTCAACTTCAACTTTTTAGTGTTATAATTAGAGATGAAACGGATATACGTTAACTATCCGGTATCCGGCCTATCCTGCCTTGTTTTCACTATTCGGCCGGATACCGGATAGTATGATTTAAAAAATATTATTACTATACTTTGGGTAAATTATACAAAATAATAAGTTATTGTCACTGTTTATTTTTATATTCGCACATAAAAACATATTGTGTTATAAAAATGTAGTACTCAAAATTAACAAGTGGCAAATTGTGGTGAATGAATACCAAATTTTCCGCCTTTGTTGGTAAGAGTCTACTCCGCTTAGCTTCGTATACCAGACCAGCTTCCGAAAATAACCTTTCGCCATAAACGCTACTGCCAGGTGCTGAAAGATAAATTCTAGCAAACTTTGAGAACTGCGGATACTGATTAAAATTAACTGACCACCAAATGTATGGATCGTGATTGCGATCGATGCGAGATGTCTTTAAAAATAAGTCAATCTCCTTAGCAATTGGATTTTGTTTCTGTTGATCACAAAGATCACTACCACTAGTATTATCCCTTGCCACTTCATTAAAACAGTCCCAAAAAGTGTCATGAGTTCACGTGTAAAGTTGGATCTAGTTTCATCTTCTTTCATTCGTTTAGCAGGAGTGGAAGACGGCGATGATATATTACTGTCAGAAGAAGATTCGTCATAAGAGTTTCGGCCCCGAGTTGTCTCGACAACCCAGAAACTCGAAAGCGCCCGAATATTACCGATCTCGTTCATGAAGCCTGTATAAATCAACTGATCGCGATATGTAAAGAGCCGAATATTCGGCAGCCGGATATCCGGCGCTCCGGCCTCGTAGCTTGCCGAATATCCGTTATCCGGTATCCGGCCAAACCACTATCCGTTTCATCTCTAGTTATAATACTCAAAACGTTAGTAAAATTTTAATTGTTATCTCAGGTATTACTCTAACTTACCCATATTTAAGAAATACGTCCTCAAAACTTATAACTCCATGCGAAGGCCAACCATAAGGTGGCGAGTCTCCGTCGATTTTTTCACTTTCTACCTGTAAAACAAAGTAAACCTTTAAATTGCATAAACAACATTTTTGATTATTATGTTTTATAAAACTACTATAAACAAGCTCTTCGTTTGAGAGTGTTAAGTTGAACAATTAGGTTTGTAGAGAGAACTATCCCACAGGAATTAGAATAAATCGAAACCGAGAGCGAGTTCCGCATGACTTTTCCATTGTATTATTACACGCGAAACTGAAGCGTTTCATCAAAATCGCGGAACTTCAGCGGTTTCGCGGCATAGGTGTGCAAATGCAGGCCTTAGATAGTGAAATTTGCTATAGCAAAAAAACCTGCACATTTACTTAATAACTAGCTGATGCCCGCGTCTTCGTCCGCGTGGATTTAGTTTTTAAAATCCCTCGAAAAGTCTTTGATATTCCGGAATAAAAATTAGCCTGTCACTCTCCATGTCCTCTACTATACCCAAGCAAAAATCACGTCGATCCGTAGCTCTGTTGCGGCGTGATTAAAGGACAAACCAAAAAAACAAGCACACTTTCGCTCTTATAATATTAGTATGTTGGCAGAAGCAGATTGTTTGCGAATTCACACTTGGCCAGCATGTCGGACCGTGACTCTTCTCATTCGAAAGGAGGCCAGTGCCCAGTCGATGATAGTGATGAGATTCAGACCTGTGTAATATATTCGCCGACTCGCTCGACGGCGATCATCTCCCGCTCGGTCTCGGTGAAGGAGTTGAGCACGCTGCTCAGCATTGACGTCATCGACAGAGCGTACGATATTGCCAGCCCCACGAGTCCTGCCGAGCAGTAACGAGGACGACATGTTAGTCTTTGTTAGAACAAATATTCGGAGCCACAAAAAAGGTGCTATACACGATAGTCAAATGAAAAATCCAAATCGGCTCGTGACTCCTCAATTACGCCTCAAGATAATCCGAAAGTGGTTTGAGGGAATGTGCGTGACGTTCTATAATATAATCAACGACCTTATACCCAGTAGACGCCTAATATGTGGCTTTCAGACAACATAATATGATCTTATATTCCACGCCCGCTTTGAACGACCTAATACCCTGGGTATAAGGTCGTTGGCTAGTAACATCCAGATCCTGACCTTGACCGGACCAATAAGAATTAGTACCCGCCGCTCGCGCGCCTCAGCTGGTTGAATGAATTATTTGCATACCGAATGAATAGGTATTAGGCATCCACTGGGTTTAAGGTTGTTGAATAAAACAAAGCCAATTTTAGATTAAAAAGTTAAAAAATCTATTAACAGTATGCTCATGAAAAAAGCATAAATACCTACATACAATGACGGCTAAAATCATAACCCCTTTTGGCTTTGCCGTAGTGGGGTAAAAATAAAGATATACTCTCAATCTCAAAAAAAATAAAAAAAATCTAAAAACTCTAAATCTCTCAAATAAAGATATAATCTCAATTTTGTTTGATATTTCTAACTTAAATTGATGATCAGACCTATTATGACATGAACGCGGAAGAGTATCAGCTCACCCGGGTCGGCCGCGTGTGTGGCGCGCTGCAGCATGGCGACGAGCGCGGCGCCGGCCACGGCGGCGGCGGCGGCGGCCTGCAGGCGCAGCGCCAGCCACTGCGCCGCCGCCGCGCCGCACAGCGCCGCGCGCTGCCAGCGCTCCACGCTCTCCTCGCCGCGCTCCACCCAGTATCAGTATCAGCTCACCCGGGTCGGCCGCGTGTGTGGCGCGCTGCAGCACGGCGACGAGCGCGGCGCCGGCCACGGCGGCCTGCAGGCGCAGCGCCAGCCACTGCGCCGCCGCCGCGCCGCACAGCGCCGCGCGCTGCCAGCGCTCCACGCTCTCCTCGCCGCGCTCCACCCAGTATCAGTATCAGCTCACCCGGGTCGGCCGCGTGTGTGGCGCGCTGCAGCACGGCGACGAGCGCGGCGCCGGCCACGGCGGCCTGCAGCCGCAGCGCCAGCCACTGCGCCGCCGCCGCGCCGCACAGCGCCGCGCGCTGCCAGCGCTCCACGCTCTCCTCGCCGCGCTCCACCCAGTATCAGTATCAGCTCACCCGGGTCGGCCGCGTGTGTGGCGCGCTGCAGCACGGCGACGAGCGCGGCGCCGGCCACGGCGGCGGCGGCGGCGGCCTGCAGCCGCAGCGCCAGCCACTGCGCCGCCGCCGCGCCGCACAGCGCCGCGCGCTGCCAGCGCTCCACGCTCTCCTCGCCGCGCTCCACCCAGTATCAGTATCAGCTCACCCGGGTCGGCCGCGTGTGTGGCGCGCTGCAGCACGGCGACGAGCGCGGCGCCGGCCACGGCGGCCTGCAGGCGCAGCGCCAGCCACTGCGCCGCCGCCGCGCCGCACAGCGCCGCGCGCTGCCAGCGCTCCACGCTCTCCTCGCCGCGCTCCACCCAGTATCAGTATCAGCTCACCCGGGTCGGCCGCGTGTGTGGCGCGCTGCAGCACGGCGACGAGCGCGGCGCCGGCCACGGCGGCGGCGGCGGCGGCCTGCAGCCGCAGCGCCAGCCACTGCGCCGCCGCCGCGCCGCACAGCGCCGCGCGCTGCCAGCGCTCCACGCTCTCCTCGCCGCGCTCCACCCAGTATCAGTATCAGCTCACCCGGGTCGGCCGCGTGTGTGGCGCGCTGCAGCACGGCGACGAGCGCGGCGCCGGCCACGGCGGCCTGCAGGCGCAGCGCCAGCCACTGCGCCGCCGCCGCGCCGCACAGCGCCGCGCGCTGCCAGCGCTCCACGCTCTCCTCGCCGCGCTCCACCCAGTATCAGTATCAGCTCACCCGGGTCGGCCGCGTGTGTGGCGCGCTGCAGCACGGCGACGAGCGCGGCGCCGGCCACGGCGGCGGCGGCGGCGGCCTGCAGCCGCAGCGCCAGCCACTGCGCCGCCGCCGCGCCGCACAGCGCCGCGCGCTGCCAGCGCTCCACGCTCTCCTCGCCGCGCTCCACCCAGTATCAGTATCAGCTCACCCGGGTCGGCCGCGTGTGTGGCGCGCTGCAGCACGGCGACGAGCGCGGCGCCGGCCACGGCGGCGGCGGCGGCGGCCTGCAGCCGCAGCGCCAGCCACTGCGCCGCCGCCGCGCCGCACAGCGCCGCGCGCTGCCAGCGCTCCACGCTCTCCTCGCCGCGCTCCACCCAGTATCAGTATCAGCTCACCCGGGTCGGCCGCGTGTGTGGCGCGCTGCAGCACGGCGACGAGCGCGGCGCCGGCCACGGCGGCCTGCAGGCGCAGCGCCAGCCACTGCGCCGCCGCCGCGCCGTACAGCGCCGCGCGCTGCCAGCGCTCCACGCTCTCCTCGCCGCGCTCCACCCAGTATCAGTATCAGCTCACCCGGGTCGGCCGCGTGTGTGGCGCGCTGCAGCACGGCGACGAGCGCGGCGCCGGCCACGGCGGCGGCGGCGGCGGCCTGCAGCCGCAGCGCCAGCCACTGCGCCGCCGCCGCGCCGCACAGCGCCGCGCGCTGCCAGCGCTCCACGCTCTCCTCGCCGCGCTCCACCCAGTATCAGTATCAGCTCACCCGGGTCGGCCGCGTGCGTGGCGCGCTGCAGCACGGCGACGAGCGCGGCGCCGGCCACGGCGGCGGCGGCGGCGGCCTGCAGGCGCAGCGCCAGCCACTGCGCCGCCGCCGCGCCGCACAGCGCCGCGCGCTGCCAGCGCTCCACGCTCTCCTCGCCGCGCTCCACCCAGTATCAGTATCAGCTCACCCGGGTCGGCCGCGTGCGTGGCGCGCTGCAGCACGGCGACGAGCGCGGCGCCGGCCACGGCGGCGGCGGCGGCGGCCTGCAGGCGCAGCGCCAGCCACTGCGCCGCCGCCGCGCCGCACAGCGCCGCGCGCTGCCAGCGCTCCACGCTCTCCTCGCCGCGCTCCGCCCAGCGCGGGCCAGCGCCCAGTGCGCGGATGCTGCTCAAACCTGAGTCAATACATTATTTTTACTATACTTTATTCTTGAAGTGATACTTCCACAATCTTTATTTAAAAAAAATTAAATATGGCCGGACTATGTACGATATACCCAACATCCTGTCACCCAGCTTGCCGTCCCATCATCAGATTCTCCTCCTCAATCCTCGGTCATGATCTATCTAACACCTACTCATTGAGACCATTTTAATGAGGCAAAATACACTGTATCTGCTGTAAGTTGCTGAAGAGTTATGTATCCCGCAGACTACTTAATGCAACAGCGTCAGCTCAAGGTTACCATATTTTGGAAATAATCCGAAGTAACAGGACACCAAATTTCAAATCAATCGTACCTGTGAAAGTTTGTAAGACCCTGTAATCACGCCTGAATAAAACTTCATAAACAAACGAAGGAGTGAAGCTTAATAGCTTCACTCCTTCGTTTGTTAACTAATGTTAGGGGGTTTGAATCCTGAATTCATGTCTTTGTTCCTTTTTTAATTTTTGGAACGAAGTTTTATAGAACAGATATTCGGAAAACAATATTTACGGCAAAATTTACTAACGCCATCTATTGTGGGCAGCGTGAACTTTCTTGAACTTGCTTTAATGTCTGCTTATTTTTTACGATAGTTCTAACATGTGGCGAGAGATGGCGTTGATTCTAAAAGGTAATGTTTTAATAGGCACTTCGTTCCAAGTTTCCAACCGAGTGTTCCACGACACTCACTCATTTTTGTTTTAACATTTCGCCTTGAATTTGTCTTGCAGAGCTGACTGCCAAATTTTTACGTTTAGTGACTTTTAGTTCCACTTTTTGCATTTGAACTGCAAGCTAACAGTAAAATTGCAGTTGGGATGCTTTTCTTTTGCAGTTAACACAGGTACTGATGGTCTGCGGAGTCCACGTGGTCGGTCACCAGTTGCGATGCGATGTTCACACACTACAATGACAGCACAACCTGGCCTTTCGCTCTGCGTCTGATAAATCTTACCTTCGAGTGTGTCATTAAAATGTACGTAGACCGGCGACATCGCGACACTCTGCAACCTTTTAAGTTGCCTGGAAGTGATCCGATAGCGTCGCTGTAATCTGCACACAAACAATATAGTATATATCACCTAGTAAATTCCAATAAATAATGAAGATGGATTGTCTACAACAGTATTAGCCACATTATGATACTTTATGTCTATTTCATATTTACATTCTATGATATTGGATTCCATTAGATCAATGAGGCTCGTTAGGATGAAGGCTTCAAGCTTACGTTTGGGAGACCGACATAGACTATTTTTTACCACAGAATTCTTAGTTTTACATGACAATAGAAAAAACTTCACGTGCAAAGTCACAATCAACAGCTATTGTAAAGAGTTAAGACAAACAAAGAAGATAATGCATTTGGAATACAATCCAACCTTATATTTATCGTGTTATACAGTTCTATTGCAGTGGACATATTCGAGTATATAAAAATTGTCGCTTAATGCGTTGCCAGTTGCGATGCAATTTTGTCAACTGCAATAGAAGTGCATCCAAAATGCAGTCTGTCTGTCCAACCTTTACTTTATTAGAAGCAGTGCTAGATTAATTAATTACGAATAAAAGCAGAGATATTATTCAGTGTATATAAAAGCGAAAAATTAGTAAAAAGAAAAGATCAATCCACACCTGTAGTATATGAAAGTCATAGGAAAGACGCCCACTAGCAACCAAGGGAGACCGTAGACTGTTACCGCCACCGCGCCTATGACAATAAGTGTACGTATTAATATTTATTAATAATAGGTGCAAAGTCGGCGCTACACGTAACAATAGTATAGAATGGAAAACGTTTCTATTCGAAAAACTTTTACAAAATGCTTTTGAATGTCCAAATGAATTGAAAATCTCTGGTTCGGAATGCCGTCCCAACCGAGAACCAGCTAACCAGAAACTCAGCACACACGGCTCTGTGTAGGGTCGGCGGTTTAAAAAAATACACAAATGCCTTCGTTGCGATTTTTGATATAACAGGCGATTGTGAAATTTTTTTAATAATATGCCATCTCAAGGTCTTCAAATAAGTTACAATTTAAAATAATTGGAGACAAGTACGGCGTCAGTTTACCTTAATGTTAAACATCAAAGTCGCGAATAAAATTCTAATAGAGCCCTGAGCTGTTGTATAGTGAGAAGTGTTCGCATTGGCTTTATTACTGAAATTAGGTTCGCAATCGTGGGTGACAACTTATTTTTCAGGGACCTTTTAATGACCGACAGCATAGTAATTATGTACCACATCGTTGAGTGGATTTGAAAATTCCGAGTAAATCTGTTATTTCTCTTAGATGTGTGAAATAAGGCAAACTCATATTAAGGAACTCAATATGTACAAACTCTTTAAACTCACCGATCAAGGAAAATATTTGTGCAAGCAATATATTCAATATGAATGGCAGCGAGTCGTCCACTGTATACGTGTCCGAAGAAAATCTGTTAACTATGCGTCCTGTCGGGGTTACATCAAAGAATTTCACGTTTGCCTGCAAAATAAAATATAATTACGCTGAAGCCATAAAGGCGATCACAATGGACGAACCTCATTGGAACATTAGGCTGCCATTTCACCAGGATGAAAAATGTATCACCAGCATTATCATCTCCACAGATAGATGTCCCCTGTTGGACATATGTCTTTTGAAAGAAATCTCTACGGGAGACGATCTTATCCAGCAACTCGTTTGAGATAATCCACTCACATAGTGGGGGGAAGGAATATGATAAATATACACCACAAACAAGCATGCCTTAAGGCCGCAAATCTTCCACCACACCACAGTATGTAGGATGTCATTGTATTAAGTTATTTTATTCCATCGTAGATCAGCCTTTAGTTCTAGCAGAAAAGGCTTCGATGATTTAAAGGTGCACGCATCCCTGGTGGAAAAACTTTTCAAAAATGAGCACAAGCATTATAAGATGCTTATAGGCGTAGTTCAGATTTTACCCGACAGTGGCAAAGCCAAAAGGGAGGGTTATTATTTTAGCCAGTCTATGTATGTGACTATTTACGGATGTTCCACTGTAGTGATTAAACTACTGAGCCGATTTTGATCAATGAGGTGTTAATCATTTGTTATGATGGTCTGGGTGACATAGGCATTTATTTTATACGAATAAAATCAATATGACGGATATTGCATCTAATTTTCGATAGTTAGGTTACAGTTTTTAAACTTTTAGGGCATTTTTCACCACTTGCTGATAAAGGTCTGATAGCCTATCCACAACTTATCTGACGGATAACGTTAAAATTTGTGTTTCACAAGTATCTGATAAGTCAAACTGGCAGTTAAACTAAAAAGATATCACATAAATTTATCCAGCAGATATTTTATCTGATAGATATATATCAGGCACTTTATCAGCAATTGGTGAAGTAGGACATTAGCCTTGTTGCTTTTTGAAAATAAAGTCGGTCTGCTAAAAAGAAACAGGTTGAGTTTCTTTGTTTCTTACCTTTACAATTACTTTCAAGAGAATTTTGTGAATCTTCGCTGCAGCTTTGACGCCTCCATATGCGAACAGGAATGCTCGCATTATGGTGAATACTACATTTAGTCCAGCCAACCCGAAATACACTTCCAAATAATAGTTATCTGTGAATGCTGATGCTTTTAACACGGGAGATTGCGTAAGATAAACATTACTTGTTGAACTTTTGTTCTCTGTTTCCACTGGGATACCATTTCCATTAAAATTGTTGATAATGTCAATCGTCGTGTTCACTATTTTATGTACAACGTTGTCTATGACATTGATGCTGTGGTCGAGAGCTGTCGCGTTTTCGTGAACATTGTCCACGGTTATCAAGTCAACGGAATTGTTGCTTTTGTTTCTGACCCAGAATGTCAGCCAGACAAATGTGAAGTTTTGGGACAGCTGCATAAGTATCAGCGATATTATGATACACATTGTTAGGAAGCCCCCAACTGAGCGAAGGTATAAGCCGATGACCCACCAACCGACCGTGCCTTCGGACATACTTTCCTGTAAAAAAAAACAAAAAAGAATATAGGTATCAAAATTATTATACACTAGGTTCTTCCCGTGTCTGCGTGGGAGTTAGATTTTTTAAATAATGCGGGAACTCTTTGTTTAATCAGGATAAAATGATTTTTACATAGATATCGTTAAAGATCTGCTACGAGTATATAGTAAAATTTAGTACTTCTTAGTTAATATTTCATGGGCACGCACGCTTTGTTTCCTCAAGTCCACGCATCACTAACATGTGGAAAGCTGATCCCTCCCTTCTTTATTTGTTGCCGAGGGTAGCGGAGTAGTGACCCCTTTCCATTAAATACGTAATGAGTTTTTGGGGCAATGCGAATAATAATTTGGTGGGATACCAAATCTTTCTGCATACAACTCAACTAAAAGTATGGGTTTTCGAGACATTCAGGTCATGAGGGTCAAATTCCTAACTCAGGGCTGCTCGTGAGAATTTTTATACAAAAAATGCAAGTTTTTTTTTCCCAGCTTGAGGTTCAAGCCCGGGACGTCAAGATAAGCTTTTTAAGCAAGGTCGAGGTCAAGCTTTAACCAGATCACGCGGGTGAAGCAGGCCTCAAACGCTAGTAAGGTATATTTTGTGATACGAGTGCTGCGTACCTCATTGTCCAAACTGTTCCGACTAACGACATCGAGCTCGTCGTACAGTTTCTCGTCCGCTTCGCGTCGCGGCGGCGGCTCTTCGCCTATGGATTCCGTTTCACTGGGCAGAAACTCTTCTATTTCATTCAGAACTGTTTCTGGTGGACCTAAAGCAAAATATGTATATTAAGTACAGATGAAACGGATAGCTGTTTGGACGGATACCGGATACCGGATATCCGGCCGCCGGATATTTGACCCAACATTTTTTGCAAATACAATCATTTGAGGTTATTAATAGCGTGCTATTGTATTTATAAGTTAGATGAAAAAACTAAAAAGGTCCTTGTTTTTTACAAAGACACTGTAAATCTTAACAAGTAGCATTAAATAAAAAGTTTTTCGGCCGTTTTTAAAAGGATTCTCTTAAAAATTATCCTGTACTTATCGCGTGAAAGTATGATATTTTTTTTTAATTATGTGAAATCATACTTATATGTTTTAGGCTAATATTATATTTCAACGTGTATACTGTATAGAGTAAATAATATGTGATAATGTAGAAAATTTTCTACATTTTCTTCTTCTTTCTATCGGGGACATCCCCGATTTACGGCCAACAGTGAGTATTTACGCAAAGTTTAAGTATCCTATACTAGATATGGATATATGATATATGATGGATATAGATATACCGGATAATGAGTCAATCAACAAAAAATATTTTCGCATTTTTGTTCAAGAAAGGCGAAATTAAGTCGTTTATTATGTGCAGCGCGACTGTCGCGTCGAGACCCGACAATGTGTCTCACCTTGCGCGACTATCCGTCCGTCCTGCAACAACAGCACGCGGTGTGCGCGCGCCAGGTGTCGCGGCGAGTGCGAGACGAACGCGCGCGCCGTGTGACGCAGCAGGCCCAGGATGCAGCGCTGCATGATGTGCTGAGCGACTGTCGCGTCAACGCCCGAGAGTACGTCGTCTAACAGGTACACTGCAAGACAATAAATCCACTTACATAATAATCCCGTGACACAGCATGCACAAAAGTTTAAATAAATGTAACCCGACAACGGAAAATTGAATGTAACATTCGTCATATTGATTTTGGTAATATAAAATGTAGGGTATATCACCCTGACTATAATAACGAATCGATTCATCAATATCGCCTCAGTAGTGGAAAATTCGTAAATAGTCACATACATACATAGTCTGCTAAAATCATAACCCTTCCTTTTGGCTTAGTCATAGTCGGGTAAAAAAGCCACCTAAATAACAACCCTGTGATACACAAGCAATAAAAGTTTGAAGGTACATATATTTTCATCATCAGCAACCCATCAACAACTGATCGAGGATCTCATTTCTGATTTGATCTCGCAGTGATATTCTGAGTATAGCTCTCTCCATTCGCCCGCTGAGTGACCCAGAGCCTTCTATGAGGCTCATAGTTAGCGACCATGTTTCGGATCCGTAAGTCATCACTAGCAACACGCACTGTTCGAAGAATTTAGTCTACAGACACTAAGGGTGTTTTAGTTAAATAATACTTACCTAAGCAAGAAAAGTTTAGAATTATTTTGCTATAATCCGCCAACAGAGAAAATCTGCATGGTCAAACATGCAGTAACAAGCTAAGCACCGCTCATCTTCCCAAGCAAGCAAGAAAGCCAAGTTCCCAAGCAAGCAATGCTACCACCACTCAAGACTTTTACACTAATCTCGACCCACGTTTCGCCCCGACACCGGAGCATCCTCAGGAGATGTCGACTTTACAATGCAGTATTGTCTAGGAAGTTTGCTTTCTTGTTTGGGAAGGTGAGCGGCGCTTAGCTTGTTACTGCATGTTTGACAATACAGATTTTTTTTTATTCGATGACAAGATAGTCCTTGACTGCGATCTCACCTGATGGTAAGTGACGATGCAGTCTAAGATGGTAGCGGACTAACAGTGAAAATTCAACCCATACCCCTATTCGGTTTCTACACGCCATCGTGCCGGAACGCTAAATCGCTTGGCGGCACGTCGTTGACGGTAGGGTGGTAACCACGGCCGACGAAAGCCTTCCACCAGACCAGACCAGAGACAATTCAGAAATTATAAATTCCCAAATTGACCCCGCCGGGAATCGAACCCGAGACCTCCCAGTTATAAGACCACAGCGCTCACCACTGCGCCAGGGAGGTCGTCAAAAATACAGATTTTTCTGTTGGCGGATTATAGCAAAATAATTCTAACCTTTTCTTGCTAATCATGAACTTCCGCAAAGTATCGCCTGATTCTATCCAATAAATGCTCACCTTGTTTGTCCTGATACACAACCCGTGCTAGAGATATCCGCGCCCGCTGTCCGCCGCTGAGGGTGCAGCCTCCCTCGCCGACATACGCGTTCCAGCCCAACTGATTTAAATCCTCTGATGACAAAGTGACAAACCATGACTCTCTGAAGATAAACCATATTAATTTAAAATATGGTTCAACAACAACACGATACAAACGATGCAGATGACACGGAGGATATTACTATGAAAATTGAAAATCATTTCTCTCATATTGGTCTGCATTCATGGTCATAGTTCCTTCCGATGGCATATATAAATTGATGACCGCCGACATTTATCGTGCTAGTGATTTTTTTCGGAGTGACCCGCTTGGATGCCCACAAAGCATCGTCACAGACGTGTGGGCTCAATTTGTGTTGCTGCATTTTAAGACAACGGTCAATATAATAGAACAATAGACACAGAAATAGACATTCCACATACAGTCTTATGATTCAAACAGTTCATAAATCATTTATACATTTGTAGAACATTTCAGCAACAAATTAATGAATTCCTGACCAATTTTTGTACAAAATTAAAATTAGTAATATCATAAAAATCTAATAATGTATATTCGATATATTCAAATTAAAAAATAATAATAATACTAGTTTATCTACTATCATTCCATGAAAAATAGATAGCTTGACCGTTGTTTAACATTATTATACATGCCTGTTAATGCACAAGCGTCAATGACCGATCTAAATTTCACTTCGTCATATGGTTTCCCGAATAAAATGTTGTCACGTATAGTTCCACGTACGAGCCAAGGCTGCTGAGGTACGTAGCCAAAACCTGAAAGATGAAGGAACATATTAATTAAGACCAATACAGAATAAATCTAAATTGTCGACCGAGCGAAGCGAAGGTCTTTGAGTCTACTTGAGTGAATTTGCACTTGTCCGTCCGTCCGTCCGTCCGTCCGTCCGTCCGTCCGTCTGTCAGAGCCTTATAACTTCTGAATTACTGAACGTAATTGCTTCAATTTTAGATATAATATGTAAACCGATGGCCTCCAGCCGAAAATGGCTTAAAAAGTTATAAAAATCTTTATTTCAGGGGGGCTCTCATAGAAGCGAATGCGAAGAAAAAAAAATTTTTTTGGGTTTCATAAGGTTACAGTACCTCATTTTAAAGATAATTTGGAGCAGAATACAAAAGTGTTTTTTTTTTAATTTTTTTCCTAAAATTGACGAAATGGGGGGCTTTCAAAGTGGAGATTATATTTGACCTCACAACGGAATAACCATTGAAAGCTGGGGCTTGAAAGTTTTATAATTTTAGCGTAATATCATGTACAGGTACTTGAACAACAAATACTAAAATTAGATAAATGTAATAAGGAAACTAAATTATTTAACTTTTAATGAGCAGCAACAACAGAACTTCACAATGATGTCAATAGATGGCGCTCTCATCTCATATAGCAAATGCAGCTATATATAACATATTATTCAATTAAAATTATTATTTAGTCATTTAGCAAACATCAATAAAACTTCACGTTGCAGTTTGTTTTTACATGTTTTCTGATCGTGTCAATAGTTGACGCTGTGTACAAGTAATTTAATTTGAATGTTCCAAAAAACTATACCTAAGTTTGATTGAGGCCTTGAGGATTTCACTATAACAGTTCCCTAACCTTTACGGGCTACCTATGTTAAGTTAGTTAGTTGACACTTTCTGTCAACTTTGTTATTACGAACCTCTACGGGACAACTAAAGGTGAAAATGACATTGGGATTTGGGATGTTAGGATTGTATTTAGGGGCTACCTAGGTAAAGAGACTTCTACAAAGGGGATGATTTAGGTATGGTTGGTGAAAACGGGGATAATAATAATGTCAATTTTGATCGTCATGTATCTATTGAATGAATAAGTAATTATGGGAAACCGTTACCGCGAGGTCTCAGTTCGGGGCGAACCACTAGTTAATGTTATGGTATATTTTAAAGTCGTTTAAATCATCGCAAATCCCGTTTACGCGTACGTCAAAGTTGATAAAGAAAATATCCTAATAGGTTTTATATAAATAAAATGTGTTCAAAACCTATCGCTTTAATTATTTCATCCATTACGTCTAGTTGTTAATATTTATTATGTGTGAGAAAATAATTTAATTAACACTTACTATTAAGGTATTCCGGTATCTGAATATCCCCTGCCTGTTTCAACATGTCGCCTAAAATGGCCAATAAGAGAGAGGTCTTCCCACTACCTACAGGCCCGGCAATACCGACCAGTTCTTCTTTACCGATCTCTAAAAATATATCTTGTAACATAAATGGTTCCTGTGTTAATGACTCATTCGACGAATCCGAATCCCTCCTTTGAATACTATATTTGGATAGATTCTTTTGGGATTTCCCCTTGTTTTTCTTTGATTTCGGCATTGATCTTATGCGGACGGAAGCCTTCGCCCATGCAAATGAAGCGTTTTTAATTATAATTACTTTGTCTTCGTCGCGA
Source organism: Oeneis ivallda (assembly GCA_029955525.1). NCBI lineage: Eukaryota > Metazoa > Arthropoda > Insecta > Lepidoptera > Nymphalidae > Oeneis > Oeneis ivallda. The sequence goes on from JARPMR010000010.1 coordinate 15,591,997, forward strand.
TTTGTGTTGAGTCGATCATAGTAATGCTCTATGTCCATGTCTCTTAGCTAAAACAGAAGAAAGAATAATATACATCTTGAACACATCTTCGTTGAAAAATAAATAATTGCTTTATTGATGCCACAGTTTAAAAAAGTAAGAGTCTAAAGATACATAGTATGGTCTGTCTCAGGTTACCCTGTGCTTCAGTGACCTTCCCTCCTATATAAGTATAGTGACAAAAACAACAATATTTTAGTATGACTAAACAATTTTAAACAATTAACGAAAGAAATGCCAAAAAAATTATACCAATGGATATGTTAAATTTATTTACAATATTTTTGCAACACAAAATTAATTAATTTGCATATTGGGACTATTCTTCGTAAATAATATAATTATTATAGTTATAAATGTAAATATAGCGGAAAACGCTGCGATTTCGGCGCTTTCACAAGGAAACAGTCATGAATATTTTATTTCAGTGACATTCAACTCTAACATGATATTGACTTACATCTAAAAGTTTCTGGATACGCTTTATTGAAACCCAAGCTTCAGTTAGTCCATTCAGTACCCAAGGGAACGCGTTCAATGGCGCGATCAACATGTTGATTAATGCTATAGTTGTGAATACCTGAAATCCAAGTTTATTTTAGTTGAAAATAGAACCATTAAAGAATAGCTTAATCCTACTAATCCTACTTCCTACTATCCTACTAATATTATAAATGCGAAAGTTTGTGAGTATGGATGTATGGATGGATGGATGGATGTTTGTTACTCTTTCACGCCACAACGCATGATGCGATTGGGCTGAAATTTGGAATAGTAATAGCTCATACCCAGGATTAACACATAGGCTATATTTTATCCTGGAAACGTAAGGAGTCCCCGCGCGAACTAAAAAACCTTAATTCACTCGGACGAAGTCGCCTGTCGCGGGCATCATCTAGTATAACATAACATAGCTTTTCAGTAATGTATAATAACACAGAGATTTATGTGGTTTTTTTTAAGACTTCATAAGTTGGCCAGCGCACATAGTTGAACCGATTCACGTTGGGGTCCCGAAGGGTACACATCACACCAGCGCAGTGTGGTCACTCCTTACTATGTGAACCGATGCAATCAGACAAGTCATTGAATAAATGTGTTTATTGTGTGACGTGTTTCAAACACAACATACCTCGTCTAATAATACCAAAACAAACACCTCCAGTTTCCAGTCCTATTGTCCAGCTTCTTACTTTAATGTATGTTTTATCGATTTTGTAGTGATTGGTGTGCAATAGTGTATTTTTAGGGTTCCATACCAAAATGGTAAAAATGGAACCCTTATAGTGAGACTCTCCGTCCGTCCGTCACAGTCGACATTTTAGTAACTATTAAAGCTATCGACATGAAATTTGGAATAGTTGTGTATAATAGTGTATAATTATTATAAAAGGGGAAAATCGGTGGTTTGAAATTTCAACTTAAGACAAATTATTACTATACCGAGTGGGGTGCCATATAGAATAGAATAGAATAGAAATGTTTTTTATTCAAATAAACTTTTTTACAAGTGCTTTTGAATCGTCGATGAGTCTACCAAGAGTCTGCCGAGAAGAACCAGCAAGAAACTCGGCAGTTGCTCTTTTCAAAATAAGTTTACAATTCAATAGAATAGTTATACAGTTCAATTACCACCTGCTGTCTCATGAATCGCTGGAACGAATTATGTCCACGCTTTTTTATCATCTAAATAGTCTTCAATTGCATATTTATGCTTTTTTCATGAGATTAGTTTTAACTGATTTCTTAAACTTGTGTAAATATGAAAGGGCTTTACCTGGACGTGTTCTAAAAAAGATTTTTATTTATTTTTGTGCATAATAGTTTTTTAGTAATCGTGCAACTTCCCCCCCCCCCATCCCGAAGTCCCCCATCTCCGAAGTTTACCAATCGAAAAATCAGAAATAATTATGTTTAATAGAGGTTTATGTATATTTTACAGGAAAAATAAAACCAACGTTCTAACTAGCATAGTTTTTTTGATATTAACAATAAACCTCTACAAACAAAGTTAACGATTAATAAGCAAATTAAAATAATATTACCGTTTTACTTTTACTTCTAGAGTACGGAACCTTCGATGCGCGAGTCCGACTCGCACTTGGCCGGTTTTATTTCATTTCATTTCACCTCGCGCAACAAAATAAATCCTGTCTACGTACTAATTTTTTTTTTTTTAACAAGTAATGCACAATAATGAATACATAGTAATACGTCCCGCCAAACTGCGTATGCAGTTTGTTGGCGAGTTCGCGCTCTTAGCAAAATAACATATTAAATACCGTGCACTTATGCTAAACAACTAAATACTTTTACTTACGTTCCCTCAAATATGGTTGAGCGAAGCAATGGCTGGGTCATGCGTCATGCTCGTGAACGGGTTCCACCGGCGGGAATGGGGCTACTTTATGTCTGCCCATCTTAAGATAGAAGTTAGTCGGTATGCATTTTTGGAACTTTCCTCTTTGTGGAAACACTGCATATATAGCATAGTATTTACTGTATTGTAAATATGTTTTGAAAAGAGCAACCGCCGAGTTTCTTGCTGGTTCTTCTCGGCAGGAAAGGCATTCCGAACCAGTGGTAGATTCATCGACTATTCAAAAGCACTTGTAAAAGTTTATTTGAATAAAAAATATTTCTATTCTATTCTATTCTAACACTAACCAATTTAACCCAAAAAAAAAAAAAAAAAAATAAATAGAGTAGAGATAATAAAAAGAGTAGAAAAGTAAAATACAATGTACGTACAGTGGGCGCGTCGAGCACTATTCCCCGCAGCGAGTGCGTGCCCAGCGTGAGCGCCGCCACCAGCACGGGCGTCGTCGCCCACAGCACCACGCACACCGCGTCCAGGTACTTGCGGCCGCGCAGGTAGCGCAGCTCTCTAGCACGGGCCTCTGTTACAAATCACACTAATACAATGTACGTACAGTGGGCGCGTCGAGCACTATTCCCCGCAGCGAGTGCGTGCCCAGCGTGAGCGCCGCCACCAGCACGGGCGTCGTCGCCCACAGCACCACGCACACCGCGTCCAGGTACTTGCGGCCGCGCAGGTAGCGCTGCTCTCTAGCACGGGCCTCTGTGACAAATCACACTAATACAATGTACGTACAGTGGGCGCGTCGAGCACTATTCCCCGCAGCGAGTGCGTGCCCAGCGTGAGCGCCGCCACCAGCACGGGCGTCGTCGCCCACAGCACCACGCACACCGCGTCCAGGTACTTGCGGCCGCGCAGGTAGCGCAGCTCTCTAGCACGGGCCTCTGTGACAAATCACACTAATACAATGTACGTACAGTGGGCGCGTCGAGCACTATTCCCCGCAGCGAGTGCGTGCCCAGCGTGAGCGCCGCCACCAGCACGGGCGTCGTCGCCCACAGCACCACGCACACCGCGTCCAGGTACTTGCGGCCGCGCAGGTAGCGCAGCTCTCTAGCACGGGCCTCTGTGACAAATCACACTAATACAATGTACGTACAGTGGGCGCGTCGAGCACTATTCCCCGCAGCGAGTGCGTGCCCAGCGTGAGCGCCGCCACCAGCACGGGCGTCGTCGCCCACAGCACCACGCACACCGCGTCCAGGTACTTGCGGCCGCGCAGGTAGCGCAGCTCTCTAGCGCGGGCCTCTGTGACAAATCACACTAATACTATAAAGGCGAAAGTTTGTGTGTAAAGAGTAACAACTCTTGCACGCAAAAACTACTGGACGGATTTGGCTGAAATTTGGAATGGATTTATTTATTTATTTATTTAATAGGACAGTCAATGGGTATACAATATAAATTAAAAACTAAACAGAAAGAAAAAACATATTTTACAGTACTGTAGACCCACCTAGAGACTGCCACAGCTTGCGAAATAGAAAAAGAAACTAGTTAGTTGGAGAAGAAAGAAAAAGAAAAGGGACAAGAGAAATAGGTGTTAAAGATCCAGCATGCTGTGCGGATCAACTAATTGGATCTAGTGCCACGAACAGGAAACATAGACATAAATTAAAACTAAATTAAAAATGACACCAAAATATAGATTATACCCTGGATTAACACATCTAGGCCATATTTTATCCCGGAAAGATATAGGGTTCCCGCGGGAATCAAAAAACCTCAATCCACGCGGACGAAGTCGCGGGCAAAATCTAGTTAAGTTTATCGCGAACAGACAAACAGACGCGGCGACTTTGTTTTGTAATATGTAGTGATAGTGATGTGTACCTGATACTTTATTTATAAAGTAGTCTTCCCACACGTGTACTTTCACAGTCCGTATGCCGCGGAGCATCTCGCTGATCAGGCTGACTCGCGTGTCCTTGTGTTTCATCATTTCTGTACTCAGCTGTCCAATCTTATTTGCAATTATTTTGTTAATTGGTATAAGAATCACTGAAAATGCTACCCCGGCCAGAAATGATATGCCAACTTGCTGGTACAAAAGGAACAGTGTGATGAATAACTGAAATGTAAATGTTTTATAAATGAAACATAACAGCATAGTATAGTTCTTGCAATTCACGAGGGCAACTGACTTATGGTTGTGTGTGTGTCGTATCTGTATAAGTGTGAGCGAGCGCAATGCTCGCACCTGCCCGCTCCCACCTAGGCTTTGACAGGCATGCACACTTATGCAATGTGCATGTACACGAAGTAACCACAAGTAAAGCTCACTCGCCTTCGTGAATTACAAAAACTGTAACTGAAACATGAATATCTAATTATGGTTATGTTTTAATAATTCCACTGAAGTTATCTCATTCTTACACAAATCAATCATTAAAACCATATTTAATAATTAACAGAAATTTTAGTGTATAATAATATGTAGATAGCTTTATTGGGGTTATAAAATAATCAATAAAGATTTTCTTGTAAAGAAAGTTTGTTGGTTTGTCCTTCAATCACATCGCAACAGAGCTATAAATTAACGTGATTTTTTGTATGGGTATAGTTAAGGACCTGGAGAGTAACATCTAAGGCTACTTTTATCCCGAAAAACTAATCCAACCATAAAATCTTAATTATTTTTACTTTTTGCCAAAATTATAGAATACTAGATGATGCCCGCGACTTCATCCGCGTGGATTTAGTTTCAAAATCCCTCGGGAACTCTGATTTTCCGGCATAAAAGTATCCTATATCACTCTCCAGGTTCTAAACTATACCCATGCAAAAAATAATGAAATGAGTTCTTACCTGCAATGGTATACTCCAAAGTGCATGAAAACTTGGACAAGAATTCACAATTCTATCAGTATCAGTTGACATAAAATTTGTAATTTCCCCAATTGAAAAGGCTTTGTTAAGTTCAGTTGAGGTCACACTGAGTGTTTTTCTTAAAATGGTCGACACTATGGCTCCGCGCATTTTGAGGCCAATAATAGACATCAACCAGGTGAAATGAACATTAAATAAAGCAGATATTACAGTAACTGCTAGAAGAGTTGCAGCGTAAATATACCTGAAAGAAGTTTTTCAAATTGTTGTACATAGAGAAAATTATATTGACACAAGGCAACATTTATGTTGATATAAGATATTAATATCTTAATATCTTATATTAAATTAATATAATTTATACACATTTATGAAGTAATGTGAAAATCTCATGTAAAGAGTCAGTTGGTTAACTTTAAGTTGATTGTGTAAAATTAGGCAATAATGGAATAAACCGGCAGTAGCTTCAAAATAGTGCTAAATAAAGTCGTGTGTGCATTCACAAAACTAGAAACATTGTAAGGCTTATTTTAACACTGCTTTAATCTTAACTAAATTGACAGGGCCAAACACTAACAGTGCCATGTTTTTCCCAATCCCCCATACAAAAAAAGGATATTGTTACATTTAGGCAGTAGTTTATAAATCGTGTTCAACTGAATTAGCACTATTCAATTAATTTTTTTTTTAATCGTATGGCGTTTTTTATTTTTGTTATATTACGCTGTCTAGTTCGTCGCTCGTTTAGCACCATCCGGGGGACACGTGCAGGGAAGTGAAAGGTAGTTCCTGCGGACGTGAGCGACGGGGCATCCCCCGTTCAATTAATTAAACTTGGCGAAACGACGAGAAATAAAGCAAAAAAAGAAAGTAGGCATAAGTACTTTCTTTGTTTAAAATAAATAAAATATAACTTTTACCCATAATGTTGATCAATGCTGTCATCTTCAACAAATGTGACTAATTTATTGAGGAGTATGGGCCCACCAAACCCAGCCATGTCAGAAATCAGTTTCAGCATTCCAATACCATAAAATTGAAGAGCAAAGCAACTGTGCAAGGCTCTGAACAAGGTCACATTTTGCCGCCGCACTGGTCGTAGCAACACACGAGATGTTGGAGTGACTGGTGTGGATGACTGAGGGTATGTTTCACTGGTTGCCCCATAGCCTGCGAACAAGGAGCGTGGGCAAAATCCATTTACTGCACATAATGACATTTGGCTGAAAGAGTATTGGGTGATTGTAAATGACTTAACCGATTTGGATTAATACATTATTATAATATATTATACGAGTATGCCCTTTCCAGCTTCACATTAATATAATGGAAAGGGCTAGACTGGTGAAGTCAACTCTCCGACCCTCTCGTGCTCATATCCAAAACCCCGAAAACTTCCAACTCGAACTGCAGAACCGATTCGATTGCCTAGCAGACTGCGTTTCTGTGGACGATCTAAACAACAGGTTCGTGGAAACTGTCCATACTGTGGGGTCTACGAGTAATTTCTTTAAGACCCATCGCAGGAAAAGAACCGAAAAGTTCTCTGACCATACTCTCAAGCTCATGGAGGAGAGACAAGAGATGAGGCTGCAGTCATCGGTAGACGCGGCTGACTACCGGCGGATTAATAGGCAGATCTCTAAGGCACAAACTCGCGACCTTCGGGTCTTTAATACCAAGTGTATTAAAGATACCATCGAGCGGAACAAAGGCTCAAAAGTGTTCGCGAGAGATCTGTCTATCGGACAGAGCCCGCTGACGCGGCTTAAAACTGATGACGGTTGTCTCGTCTCTTCTCGACCTGAGATTTTGGGAGAGGTCGAGAAGTTCTATGGGCAGTTATATACCACGACACAAAAACCTGTTGAGGATTTGGCCAAAGATCCCAGAGCCAAAATGACCCGACACTATACCGAAGATATCCCGGACGTCAGCCTATACGAGATTAGAATGGCTCTCAAACAGCTCAAGAACAACAAGGCGCCAGGTGATGACGGAATCACTGCGGAACTCCTGAAAGCGGGTGGAAAACCGGTACTTAAGATCTTTCAGCGATTGTTCAATTCCGTCATTCACGAGGGTATAACGCCGGAAGCATGGCACAGGAGCGTGGTGGTTCTGTTCTTCAAAAAGGATGATAATACCTTGCCGAAGAATTATAGACCAGATGGGTCTATAATTCGCTGCTGAGTCATGTTTACAAGTTGTTCTCGAGAGTCATCAATCGTCTCGCTCGTAGGTTTGACGACTTCCAGCCTTTTTTTTTTTTATTGCGGGATAGGCTTGCGCTTGACGACAATCAATGCTGGACAGCACTGATGAGGTCTAGGTTGGAGCGCGCTTGCCTAGAAAATGCCTATTCACTCTTGCCTTGAAGGTACTGAGGTTATACGTGGCCGGAAACACAGATGTTGGGAGTGCGTTCCACACCTTAGCGGTTCGACTCAGAAACGTTGAACTGAAGCGTTTTGTGCAGGCAGGTTGGATTTCAACCACGTAAGGATGCCAACGCTCAAGATTTCTCGAAGTTCTATGGTAAAACGGTGAAGGGGGCACAAGGTTGTGAAGTTCTTGAGCGCACTCTCCAAAGTATATCCGATAGAAGACCGATAGACAGGCAACATTGCGACGGTGCTGCAGACTGAGCATTTTTGCCTGCGTTAGTGACTGATCACCTATAATTCGGCGGGCACGGCGATCTACCGAGTCTAATGCATCGAGTTGGTACTTGGCAGAGCCGTCCCAGAGGTGGCAGCAGTACTCCATGGCCGAGCACACCTGAGCCTGATAGAGAGTCAGGCGCTGCTCAGGCGTGAAGCACCGCTTCACCTTGTTCAGGATACCAAGTTTTTTGGCTGCTGTTTTTGCCTTTGACTCGATGCATTTCCCGAAATTGAGGTTGGGCGAGATGTCTATGCCCAGGAGCTCAATATGGTCACTAATCGGTATGGACACACTTTGGAAAGTTGGAGTCAAGGTAAAGGGACTCCTTTTGGCAGTGAATAAACACGCTTGAGTTTTGATGGCATTAAACTTAACTAAATTGGCGTCGCCCCAATCGGACACCTCCTTCAGAGTTAAGTCAATGCGATTCACCATGACCTCTCTATGCTCATGGATCTCAGTAGCACTGGCTCGAGAGCTGGACATGTATCTGTCCGTAACAGTGCTGTCATCAGCGTACCCAAAGATACCGGGCTTTAGAAGATCGTTGATCTGCAGCAGGAAAAGTGTTGCGGACAGAACAGATCCCTGAGGAACACCGGCGTTGACAGCCATTAGGTCAGATGAGCAGCCGTTAACGACAACTCTAAATGACCTCTCACTCAGGAAATCAGATATCCAGCTACATAAGCCAGTGGGTAACCCGTATGACGGAAGCTTACTGAGAAGACTGTCATGCCAAAAACGGTCAAAAGCCTTTGATATATCAAAAGACACGGCGAGTGCCTCACCCTGTTTCTCAATGGCTTCGCCCCAAGTATGTGTGGCGTACACTAGAAGATCTCCCGTGGACCGGTTTTTCCGAAAGCCGTACTGGTGGTCAGACAGAAGATCGTTTTCTTCCAGGTATGCCAGGAGCTTATTGTTAAGCACACGTTCCATAGCTTTACAAAGGATGGACGTGATTGCTATCGGTCTATAATTGGCCGGGTCAGCACGACTCTCCTTTTTCGGTACTGGCTGCACGTTTGCAATTTTCCACGACTTGGGGACATGAGCAGTTTCAAGAGAGAGACGAAACAAGCGTGTTAGTACAGGAGACAACTCAGGGGCGCAACTCCTCAGGACAACTGCAGGTATACCATCAGGGCCACTAGCCTTGCTCACGTCGAGGTTACGAAGAGTTTTTAGAACCTCTTGCTGGTGTATGCGTATCTCCGGCATAATGGAGTCACAAGTTGGAAGGGTGGGCGTGCATTTGTTTCCAGCAATAAGACGTGAGTTTTCAGCAAACAGAGATGCTAGAAGATTAGCCTTGTCTGTTGCAGAAACAGCCAGTGATCCATCTGGTTTCTGCAGGGGCGGCAGCGAAGGACGGCAAAAGCTCACTTCAACCGACTTCGCGAGGGACCAGAAAGCTTTGCTACCACTGGGGTGAGAGGCTAGCTTACGCCCGATGCGGTTAGTTCGACTGAAGCGAGCTCTCTCCAAAACCCTCTTGTAGGATTTGGCGGCAATATTGAATTCTCTTTTTTTGATTTTGACATCCGGAGCTTTGAGAGCGCGAGCGTCCGCCCATGATACAAACGCTGAATGCTTACGAGTCTCTGCAACAGCGCATTCGGCGTTGTACCACGGGGGTGTCTTGCCATCGGGCGATACGTCTGAAAATGGTATAAAGTATTCCATTGCCTGGCGTATCACATCCGATATAGCACTCTCACAGCTCGAAGGATTGTTGGTAGAGAAACAAGCTTGCCGCCAAGGATAAGAAGCAAAAAAGTGCCGCATCTCATCCCAATCTGCTGACCTGTATCGCCACACCCGTCTTTTAACTGAAGAGTCTGAGGACGGAGGATAAAAATTGGATACAGTTTTCACAACACAGTGGTCTGAGGTCCCCAAGGGGGAAGAAACTGAGACCGAAAACCTGTCTGGATCAGTTGTCAGCAGAAGGTCCAAGCAATTGGGTGTGTGTCCATCAACATCTGGTATCCGAGTGGCCTCCTGGACTAGCTGAGAGAGATCTAGCGATAGTGCAAATTTGCGCCGCCTCTCTCCCGGCATGGTCAGTTTTCATGTATGGGAAGAGCCACTCCTGGTGGTGGGCATTGAAGTCTCCCAGAAATACCAGCTGCGCGGCAGGATATCGATGTTGGACGATGTCAGCCTTTTCGCTGAGGTAGTTGAACAACTGAGTCGTCTCCTGGTCACCGCTGTGCGAACGATAAACGCACGCATATACTGTTTGCTCACAACCTGTATCAACCAAGCACCACAGAACTGAGAACCTAGGTACCTCCAAATTACGGAGACGTTGGCAGCAGATATTATCACGAGCGTACAAACAAACCCCTGCGCGAGCTTTAAAATTATGCTCAAGCGAATACCCGGGGTACTGCAGGTACGCTGTGTCTGCTGGGCTCTGAATTTGGGTCTCCGTGAGAAAGAGTAGGCGCAGCTTTGTTGTCTCAAGATGGTGGTGGACAGCATTGAGATTAGAGTGCAATCCTCGAATGTTGGAGAGGTGCACTGAAAAAGAGAGGATGTGCAGCCGCTGTTTATAACCATTTCTCTTTTTGTTACGCTTCATTTTTAGGGGGAGTGAATAGGTATGGGGAGATGGAAGTTGTACGCGATGCTGCATTCTTGACACCGTGACCCAAATCGAAACATTGCTGATGGTAGACTCAACTGGAGACCGCGGGGACGCCCGAACCCCCCTGGAAATCGCCATCGGGTCCTCTCTCCGGTCGCCAACCGGCACGATGGAAGCCATTCCAGGATTTTTTCGCCAAAGGTGGCGGGGCAGCCTTTCATAGGTGGCGAACCTACTAATAGGGCCCCCAACTACCTGCGGTCGGACAGCGGTGCACCGTGCTTCGGATCCCGCTGCTCTCCAAATTGAGCCGCCCGGCACCGTCACAACTCAGATTAGAACCTGTCATCAAAAAGCAGCACAACTGTACAAACCCATTTCCCCATGAATGGCTGCAGCGAACAACGCACCGGAACACGACACATCCCATGACGCGACGAATCGTGACACAAAATGAGTCATTTAGCCGTTCGACTTTGTTTGCTGGGTGGTGATACTAGCCACGGCCGAAGCCTACCACCTATGATACTGTTGCTCAATTAGCACCACCCGGGGGTCACGTGTAGGGCAGCGAGGATTTGAACCTGATTTTAGTAAAACCTACGGACGCGAGCAACTTTAACCCCCAAAAACCCCCAGCCTCCCGAACAAGCCGGATTCCGAAAAGGCTTTGGCACCATAGATCACATTCATACGCTGCGGCAGGTTATACAAAAGACGGAAGAGTATAACCGGCCACTTTGCTTAGCGTTTGTGGACTATGAGAAAGCCTTTGATTCGGTGGAAACTTGGGCTGTATTGAGGTCGCTGCAGAGATGCTGGATTGACTACCGGTATATATCCAAGTGTTGAAGTGCTTGTACGAAAACGCCACTATGTCAGTACGTATACCAATGGACGTATACGTATGGACCAGACTACGAGACCAATCCACTTGCAGCGTGGAGTGCGACAGGGAGATGTAATCTCCCCGAAGCTATTCACCGCTGCGTTGGAGGACGTTTTTAAGCTTCTGGATTGGCACGGACTTGGCATCAACATAAACGGCGAGTACATCACTCACCTGCGATTTGCCGATGACATAGTGGTCATGGCAGAGACTCTGAAAGATCTCAATACAATGCTCAATGATCTCAGCAGGGTTTCTCAACAGGTGGACCTGAAAATGAACATGAGCAAGACGAAAATCATGTCCAATGCTCATGCTCCGCTCCACCCAATAATCGTTGAGAACTCTGCGCTCGAAATTGTAGACGAGTATATACACCTGGGACATACAGTCCAGCTAGGTAGGTCCAATTTCGAGAAAGAGATTAACCGCCGAATCTATTTCGGCTGGGCAGCGTTCGGGAAGCTCCGAGATGTCTTCTCGTCCAAAATCCCTCAGTTCCTGAAGACTAACGTCTTCGAACAGTGCGTGTTGCCAGTGATGACTTACGGATCCGAGACTTGGTCGCTAACTATGGGCCTCATAAGAAGGCTCAGGGTCACTCAACGCGCGATGGAGAGAGCTATGCTCGGTATTTCCCTGCGAGATCAAATCAGAAATGAGTAGATTCGTAGAAGAACTAAAGTCACCGACGTAGCTCAGCGTGTCGCGAAACTGAAGTGGAAATGGGCGGGGCACGTAGTTCGAAGAGCTGATGGTCGTTGGGGTCCCAAGGTGTTGGAGTGGCGACCCCGCACCGGGAAACGCAGTGTTGGCAGACCCCCAACCAGGTGGACCGACGACATCAAACGAGTCGCAGGGAGCCGCTGGATTCAAGCGGCGCAAGACCGAAGCCTGTGGAAGTCCATGCAGGAGACCTTTGTCCAGCAGTGAACGTCTATAGGTTGATGAAGATACGAGTATGTACCATGATAATTGTTTTAGTTGATAATGTCGATATTTGGATCCAGTTACATGGACAACAACTCATCATCCCTTCATCCCATCCTGTCCCGTCCCCTAATTATTAACTAAAACATTTATTTTGGTACATACTCAACTCATATATTATAATTGTCATTAAACCAAGAAATAAGTCTAAAAACCTTTGGGTTAATACATCTTATAAAACAGTATACCTAGAGACTGACTGACACATACAGCCTATAGTGGGGGACCCTAAATTGGAGTACCTAAGAGGAGTACTGACAAAGATGGTACTACTTGTATTAGAACACATTTTTTTTAACTGAAATCCCAGCAAACAAAGTTTTGGTTTTTAACCTTTAACAAAATTGTTATATTATTCAGGTGGTGACCTGGATATCTGACATTCTTGCACCTTTCATTATTCCTTTCCACATCATCCTGTTTATCAACCAATACATGTCCACGATTGGATATAGGTCTCTTGCGATGCTAGTATCCAATGTTTCCCTGCAACTTGTCTGATGTTGTTGGTCCACCCAGTGCAAGTGGGAGGTCTGCCAATACTGCACTATCCAGTGCAGGGTCGCCATTTCAAAATGGTCCCAGGGGACCCCGACCACCACCAATTCTTTAAACTCACAAATTATGAAACCAGCTTCTTTAACTACAATAAGGAGTTATTCAACAAGAGGAGCCAAAAGTTTTACCAGGTCCTATAAAAGGTTGATGTGGTACTTCAGTGAACTGCTGGTAATTGTCTACATTTCCTATCAGGGCCTTGTCCATCCTTGCCCCAACATATGTACATCTATACCGTGCTGGAATGTCATACAGTTCTTCTAGATCTTGCAACTTATTTTCAAACCCTAGAAACAAATTAAATTGACTGTAAAAAACTTACAGGGAAGCTTTTTCTATATGAAACTTAATTATAAATAGGGTTCAAGACAACAGAACAAATGAGTCCAAACTCATCTGTTCATACTTATAAAAACAAAGCAAATGAGTTATAACTTACACTAAACTAGCGGCACGCTATGATGGCCGGTTTGACACATTACAATAGTGATGTGGAATGTCAATTTATTCTCGAACAAAAAACAATTAAGTTTTGTTTTTGTACCTGATTAAATAGGTTTAATAAAACAAAAATGTATATGTTTATTTAATTTATTTGAACGAACTGAATATTTGAATGAAAATAAATATACATACTTTATATGCACACAAGAAACATATGAATACAAAAGATACCAAAAAAGGTGCCACAAAAGGCCATAATTAATCAGATTCGTCCATACTACTATTTTCACTGTCGTCACTGCTATCATCACCTACATTAATAATTATATGTTCGTTTTCTATAATATTATCTATTTTCACATCTCTTTCATAATCTTCCCTTATTAATTTAACAGTTCTATTCACAACCTTTTCCCAGTCTCCTTTAGTCACATGTTCACAAGCTTCTTCTAATAATTTTAGCATTTTTTTTGTGGTAAATGGGGGTTCTGTATTGTGTCTTGCAGCATATCCCTTAATTTGAGCCCACACCAACTCAATCGCATTATACTCACAATGGTAAGGCGGTAACCGTATAACTCTGTGCCCATGTTCTAATGCTATTTCGTCAATGACGTATCGGATCTTGGTTGGTTTGTTTTCTTTTAAAAGACGTACTAATTCCGCTTTTAACATATTCATGTTTGCATCTACGCCATTTTTACGAAGCCATGCGACGATATCAGCTTTCTTTTGGGATTGGGCAGGTGGCTTGTCAATTTGCATCGAGTGGTATGGGGCGTTGTCCATAATTATAATAGATGGTTCAGGGAGGCTACACAACATTGAGGTAAACCATTCAGTAAACTTTTCTCCATTCATGTCTTCATGATAGTCTCCAGTGGTTTTTGACGCAAAAGCCATGAGAGAACCTTCGACAAACCCGTTGATGGTTCCGGCGTGACAAATTATAAGTCGCGATCCTTTTCCTACAGGAACTTTGGAAGTAGATGCTGCTGTGTCATCGTTCCAAGAACGGCCTACAGTATGGTTAGCATTAAGCCATGTTTCATCCAAGAACACAACATTTTGCCAATTTTTGATTTCTTTCACTTGCCGTAAAAAAGTATACCTTGCCATCGCTATATCAAATCTTTCCATCAATATTTTGCGTTTGTTACATTTTTTGTATCGAAATCCAATGGTCTTCAAAATCTTCGTTAAAGAACTTTCCCCACCGAAGAATAATCCAGCTTCCTTCAGTGAATGCACCAACTTTTTTCTTGTTGGATACTCCTTCTGTAAATAGTAGCCGTAAACATGTCTTCGGATAGCATCGGCATCAAAGCTATCGATGCCTACGACTGGTTTTGCTCGTTTTCTCTTTTTTGGTGTGTGAAGTTTATTTTCTTCTGTGCCAGTCTCGCCATATTTTTTTTAGTTATCCGTCTAACAGTTCGTTGTCCAATATTAAGCGCATCAGCTACGCGTTCAACCACTGACGTTATAGGTAAAATTGGCCCTCCATTTTGAGCTTCACGATCGAAATAGTTACGAAGGCGTATTACGAACTCACGTGTCTGACTATTTAGAACAGTTCTCTGCGTACGTTCGGTCATATCGACGAAATCCACAACAAAGGGCTTGAACAGAGTCCAAATTAACGAGCAAGGGTCAACAGTAATGCAGTATCAATATTTGAAATCCAAAGCCAGGTCAAAACTATATCACAATCGCATTGCACTGACAGTTTATACTTTTCGAAGCAACGTCAATTCGAAACTGCTTTGTTTTGCATTGAGCATTGACGCGAGTTTGCCGGAGGTAGTAGTTGTGCTAGCCAGCGATCCTATGTGACGATCGTATTAGATTCCATTTTTAAAAATTTTCAATTTAGAAAACCAAATGCCGAGTTGTGGTATATATCATATAAAAATAAAAATTTTACCTTTTGTATGAAACAGCTGATATTTTTTTGCGATTTCAGAGGTTTGTCTAGCGTGCCGCTAGTGTAGCGGCACGCTATGATGGCCGGTTTGACGTTTGTCCGCTCATGAAGTTCCGTATTAATTGATAACGACTTTGAAGGAAATAATTGTATTACTTTATTGACGATAGTGATGTGCAGAGATTCATAAATTTTATCGAATGTAGTTTTAGGTTTAGGACTCAAAATTTATTTATTAAATTGATTTCTAAAATGTATACAAGTGTAGAAAAATCAGTTTGCACCATTTAAGGGGTGAATGTACTTGTGAATATGAACAATTTTCACTATGTGGACAAACCTCTGAAATCGCAAAAAAATATCAGCTGTTTCATACAAAAGGTAAAATTTTTATTTTTATATGATATATACCACAACTCGGCATTTGGTTTTCTAAATTGAAAATTTTTAAAAATGGAATCTAATACGATCGTCACATAGGATCGCTGGCTAGCACAACTACTACCTCCGGCAAACTCGCGTCAATGCTCAATGCAAAACAAAGCAGTTTCGAATTGACGTTGCTTCGAAAAGTATAAACTGTCAGTGCAATGCGATTGTGATATAGTTTTGACCTGGCTTTGGATTTCAAATATTGATACTGCATTACTGTTGACCCTTGCTCGTTAATTTGGACTCTGTTCAAGCCCTTTATTGTGGATTTCGTCGATATGACCGAACGTACGCAGAGAACTGTTCTAAATAGTCAGACACGTGAGTTCGTAATACGCCTTCGTAACTATTTCGATCGTGAAGCTCAAAATGGAGGGCCAATTTTACCTATAACGTCAGTGGTTGAACGCGTAGCTGATGCGCTTAATATTGGACAACGAACTGTTAGACGGATAACTAAAAAAAAATATGGCGAGACTGGCACAGAAGAAAATAAACTTCACACACCAAAAAAGAGAAAACGAGCAAAACCAGTCGTAGGCATCGATAGCTTTGATGCCGATGCTATCCGAAGACATGTTTACGGCTACTATTTACAGAAGGAGTATCCAACAAGAAAAAAGTTGGTGCATTCACTGAAGGAAGCTGGATTATTCTTCGGTGGGGAAAGTTCTTTAACGAAGATTTTGAAGACCATTGGATTTCGATACAAAAAATGTAACAAACGCAAAATATTGATGGAAAGATTTGATATAGCGATGGCAAGGTATACTTTTTTACGGCAAGTGAAAGAAATCAAAAATTGGCAAAATGTTGTGTTCTCGGATGAAACATGGATTAATGCTAACCATACTGTAGGCCGTTCTTGGAACGATGACACAGCAGCATCTACTTCCAAAGTTCCTGTAGGAAAAGGATCGCGACTTATAATTTGTCACGCCGGAACCATCAACGGGTTTGTCGAAGGTTCTCTCATGGCTTTTGCGTCAAAAACCACTGGAGACTATCATGAAGACATGAATGGAGAAAAGTTTACTGAATGGTTTACCTCAATGTTGTGTAGCCTCCCTGAACCATCTATTATAATTATGGACAACGCCCCATACCACTCGATGCAAATTGACAAGCCACCTGCCCAATCCCAAAAGAAAGCTGATATCGTCGCATGGCTTCGTAAAAATGGCGTAGATGCAAACATGAATATGTTAAAAGCGGAATTAGTACGTCTTTTAAAAGAAAACAAACCAACCAAGATCCGATACGTCATTGACGAAATAGCATTAGAACATGGGCACAGAGTTATACGGTTACCGCCTTACCATTGTGAGTATAATGCGATTGAGTTGGTGTGGGCTCAAATTAAGGGATATGCTGCAAGACACAATACAGAACCCCCATTTACCACAAAAAAAATGCTAAAATTATTAGAAGAAGCTTGTGAACATGTGACTAAAGGAGACTGGGAAAAGGTTGTGAATAGAACTGTTAAATTAATAAGGGAAGATTATGAAAGAGATGTGAAAATAGATAATATTATAGAAAACGAACATATAATTATTAATGTAGGTGATGATAGCAGTGACGACAGTGAAAATAGTAGTATGGACGAATCTGATTAATTATGGCCTTTTGTGGCACCTTTTTTGGTATCTTTTGTATTCATATGTTTCTTGTGTGCATATAAAGTATGTATATTCATTTTCATTCAAATATTCAGTTCGTTCAAATAAATTAAATAAACATATAAAGTATGTATATTCATTTTCATTCAAATATTCAGTTCGTTCAAATAAATTAAATAAACATATACATTTTTGTTTTATTAAACCTATTTAATCAGGTACAAAAACAAAACTTAATTGTTTTTTGTTCGAGAATAAATTGACATTCCACATCACTATTGTAATGTGTCAAACCGGCCATCATAGCGTGCCGCTAGTGTACACTAGCGGCACGCTATGATGGCCGGTTTGACGTTTGTCCGCTCATGAAGTTCCGTATTAATTGATAACGACTTTGAAGGAAATAATTGTATTACTTTATTGACGATAGTGATGTGCAGAGATTCATAAATTTTATCGAATGTAGTTTTAGGTTTAGGACTCAAAATTTATTTATTAAATTGATTTCTAAAATGTATACAAGTGTAGAAAAATCAGTTTGCACCATTTAAGGGGTGAATGTACTTGTGAATATGAACAATTTTCACTATGTGGACAAACCTCTGAAATCGCAAAAAAATATCAGCTGTTTCATACAAAAGGTAAAATTTTTATTTTTATATGATATATACCACAACTCGGCATTTGGTTTTCTAAATTGAAAATTTTTAAAAATGGAATCTAATACGATCGTCACATAGGATCGCTGGCTAGCACAACTACTACCTCCGGCAAACTCGCGTCAATGCTCAATGCAAAACAAAGCAGTTTCGAATTGACGTTGCTTCGAAAAGTATAAACTGTCAGTGCAATGCGATTGTGATATAGTTTTGACCTGGCTTTGGATTTCAAATATTGATACTGCATTACCCTTGCTCGTTAATTTGGACTCTGTTCAAGCCCTTTGTTGTGGATTTCGTCGATATGACCGAACGTACGCAGAGAACTGTTCTAAATAGTCAGACACGTGAGTTCGTAATACGCCTTCGTAACTATTTCGATCGTGAAGCTCAAAATGGAGGGCCAATTTTACCTATAACGTCAGTGGTTGAACGCGTAGCTGATGCGCTTAATATTGGACAACGAACTGTTAGACGGATAACTAAAAAAAAATATGGCGAGACTGGCACAGAAGAAAATAAACTTCACACACCAAAAAAGAGAAAACGAGCAAAACCAGTCGTAGGCATCGATAGCTTTGATGCCGATGCTATCCGAAGACATGTTTACGGCTACTATTTACAGAAGGAGTATCCAACAAGAAAAAAGTTGGTGCATTCACTGAAGGAAGCTGGATTATTCTTCGGTGGGGAAAGTTCTTTAACGAATATTTTGAAGACCATTGGATTTCGATACAAAAAATGTAACAAACGCAAAATATTGATGGAAAGATTTGATATAGCGATGGCAAGGTATACTTTTTTACGGCAAGTGAAAGAAATCAAAAATTGGCAAAATGTTGTGTTCTTGGATGAAACATGGCTTAATGCTAACCATACTGTAGGCCGTTCTTGGAACGATGACACAGCAGCATCTACTTCCAAAGTTCCTGTAGGAAAAGGATCGCGACTTATAATTTGTCACGCCGGAACCATCAACGGGTTTGTCGAAGGTTCTCTCATGGCTTTTGCGTCAAAAACCACTGGAGACTATCATGAAGACATGAATGGAGAAAAGTTTACTGAATGGTTTACCTCAATGTTGTGTAGCCTCCCTGAACCATCTATTATAATTATGGACAACGCCCCATACCACTCGATGCAAATTGACAAGCCACCTGCCCAATCCCAAAAGAAAGCTGATATCGTCGCATGGCTTCGTAAAAATGGCGTAGATGCAAACATGAATATGTTAAAAGCGGAATTAGTACGTCTTTTAAAAGAAAACAAACCAACCAAGATCCGATACGTCATTGACGAAATAGCATTAGAACATGGGCACAGAGTTATACGGTTACCGCCTTACCATTGTGAGTATAATGCGATTGAGTTGGTGTGGGCTCAAATTAAGGGATATGCTGCAAGACACAATACAGAACCCCCATTTACCACAAAAAAAATGCTAAAATTATTAGAAGAAGCTTGTGAACATGTGACTAAAGGAGACTGGGAAAAGGTTGTGAATAGAACTGTTAAATTAATAAGGGAAGATTATGAAAGAGATGTGAAAATAGATAATATTATAGAAAACGAACATATAATTATTAATGTAGGTGATGATAGCAGTGACGACAGTGAAAATAGTAGTATGGACGAATCTGATTAATTATGGCCTTTTGTGGCACCTTTTTTGGTATCTTTTGTATTCATATGTTTCTTGTGTGCATATAAAGTATGTATATTTATTTTCATTCAAATATTCAGTTCGTTCAAATAAATTAAATAAACATATACATTTTTGTTTTATTAAACCTATTTAATCAGGTACAAAAACAAAACTTAATTGTTTTTTGTTCGAGAATAAATTGACATTCCACATCACTATTGTAATGTGTCAAACCGGCCATCATAGCGTGCCGCTAGCGTAATTATCGACCGAGCGAAGCGAAGGTCTTTGAGTCTACTTGAGTGAATTTGCACTTGTCCGTCCGTCCGTCCGTCCGTCCGTCCGTCCGTCCGTCCGTCCGTCCGTCCGTCTGTCAGAGCCTTATAACTTCTGAATTACTGAACGAAATTACTTCAATTTTAGATATAATATGTAAACCGATGGCCTCCAGCCGAAAATGGCTTAAAAAGTTATAAAAATCTTTATTTCAGGGGGGCTCTCATAGAAGCGAATGCGAAGAAAAAAAAAAAATTTTGCGTTTCATAGGTTTACAGTACCTCATTTTAAAGATAATTTGGAACAGAGTACAAAAGTATTTTTTTTTTAATTTTTTTCCTAAAATTGACGAAATGGGGGGCTTTCAAAGTGGAGATTATATTTGACCTCAGAACGGAATAACCATTGAAAGCTGGGGCTTGAAAGTTTTACAATTTTAGCGTAATATCATGTACTTGAACAACAAATACTAAAATTAGATAAATGTAATAAGGAAACTAAATTATTTAACTTTTAATGAGCAGCAACAACAGAACTTCACAATGATGTCAATAGATGGCGCTCTCATCTCATATAGCAAATGCAGCTTTATGTAACATACCTATTATTCAATTAAGATTATTATTTAGTCATTTAGCAAACATCAATAAAACTTCACGTTGCAGTTTGTTTTTACATATTTCTGATCGTGTCAATAGTTGACGCTGTGTACAAGTAATTTAATTTGAATGTTCCAAAAAACTATACCTAAGTTTGATTGAGGCCTTGAGGATTTCACTATAACAGTTCCCTAACCTTTACGGGCTACCTATGTTAAGTTAGTTGACACTTTCTGTCAACTTTGTTATTACGAACCTCTACGGGACAACTAAAGGTGAAAATGACATTGGGATGTTAGAATTGTATTTAGGGGCTACCTATGTAAAGAGACTTCTACAAATGGGATGATTTAGGTATGGTTGGTGAAAACGGGCATAATAATAATGTCAATTTTGATCGTCAATTATGGGAAACCGTTACCGCGAGGTCTCAGTTCGGGGCGAACCACTAGTACTAACATATTATTCCATCAAAGAGAACCAGTGCCCAACTTCCATCTAGGGATGCAAACGATACATCGATGTTACTGAAACATCGATGTTTCAGTAAAAAAACGTCGATGTTTGCCAACAATGTTCACTATTGCAAAACATTGATGTATCGATGCTATCTTATAGGATGTTTTTACATCGATGTTTTGCCTTCCATCTAGTTGAAATGTTCGGTACTTTTAGCAGAACCTACCTGAGTCAGGCAGGCTCTGCTAAAAGTTACTAGTGGTGTGATGTCACTCGGTAATCTTTTTAGAAAAATGTGGTTGTCTGTAAAGTCTGTTTATGGATGAAAATTTTACGTGATAACATCATAAGAAAACTTGGCTCGGCTTGGCTCAACTTAAGCGTAATGAGAGTTGCGACACTTTTTCATGCATGCAGCTGGCGATCCAAAATAATAAAGCCTCCGATAAAAAAATGCTATTAAATGTAATTTTATTTCCTCTACTCTACACTTTCCTTATTCTAAAGACCTATTCAATAGCAATAAATAATATTGTTATAAATAATAAATTTTATACAAAATTTTACTATTTGATAGATCATTAAAAAAAATTTACAAAAACATCGATGTATCGATACATCAATGCTTTATTTTATTTTATTTTATTTTACAGGAAAACTTACAGCTAATATAAAAAAGTAAATAGATAAGAACAGAACAAAATTATAGCTAATTATAAGTTTTCACAGATAGAATAATTTACATAATTAAGGAAAACAAAAAACTCAACTGGGAAGAAAAAAGAATGGGGGGGAGAAAAAAGACAATAACAATATGCGGTGATAAACAAGAAGAGAAAAAAAAAGTAATCTAAAAAACAAGTAATCTAAAAAAAGTAATCTGAAAAAAGTAATCTGGTCAACGAATTATTCAACCAAAGTGTGAGTTGAAGAACTCGTTGGCCAGCGTTCTACGAATAGTGGTGGCGGTGATGCAAAAAAGATCCAAATTTTTATTATTTTTACAAATGTTATTAAAAGATAAAGCAGATCTAAGCATAAACGAGTTTTTGCGGAACTTGGTATGCGTGTGTGGCGTTTGAAAGATTGAGAAGATTCGAGGATGAGTATTAATGGGGATTTTAAATTATAACTTCCCAAGAAGCGGCGCACAGTCAACTGTGTTATTTGTGATATTAATGAGATAGGCAATATCACTTATATTTCTTCGAATGGCTAGTGGCAGGAGGTGTAACTGAGCACAAGTAACTTCATAGGTCATATTAGACTTAAGTTTAAATTTGTATTTGAGGAATCGAATGAATTTTTTCTGGATTCTTTCAATACGTTGAATATACAACTCATATTGGGGGTTCCAAATTTGAGATGCATATTCAAGGTTGCTTCTCACTAGGGCACAGTAAAAACTTTAATTGTTTTAAGTTTGGAGAAGTCCTTGGACGAACGGATTAGGAATCCCAACATTTTTGAAGCCTTGCTTACAATTTGGTCCACATGTTTATCATATAGGAGTTTAGTGTCAACTGTGACACCTAGATCCCGTATAGTGGATACACGATCCAACTCTTGACCCTTTAATTTGTATGAGGATCTATGTAAATTGTGCTTGCGTGTGAAGGAAATGACAAAACATTTAGAAACGTTAAGGTCCAATCTATTCACTTTACAATATTGATCAAGTCTTAGTAGATCTTCCTGAAGAAGGCTCTGGTCCGTGTAGTTATTTACTACTCTAAAAATTTTCATATCGTCAGCAAAAAGCAAAATGTTAGAATTATGGAAACAGGTGTCAATATCTTGAATAAAAATAATAAAGAGCAGAGGTCCTAGTAGGGAGCCCTGCGGCACGCCCGAAGGAATAGTACGCCAGGATGAGGTAAAGCTATTGAGCACAACAGCTTGCGATCTATTTTTCACATAAGAGGAGAACCAGCGAAACAGATCTCCTCTTATGCCTGCCTTGGCTAATTTGAGTAATAATATATTATGGTCAATTCGATCAAAGGCCTTGCTGTAGTCAGTGTACACTGCATCTACCTGGTCCCGATTATCCATTTTATCAGATACAAAATCAGTAAAGAGAGCTAGATTTGATACTGTGGATCTTCCTTTGACAAAACCATGTTGAAAGGGACTAAGTGACACTTTAAAACCGAGTACAGTTGGTCGTAAACTACACGTTCCAGTATTTTTGCCAATACACAGAGTTTGGAGATTGGCCGATAATTGTTAATTAGATGCTTAGGACCCTTCTTATGGATAGGTGTTATAAATGCCGATTTCCAGATTTTAGGTACAATGCCATCCTTAAGTGATTTTTTATATAATAAGGTTACGGGGTAAGTTAGGGCTTTTGCGCAATTGACGAGGAAGATTGGTGGCAAAGAGTCAGGACCCGCAGACTTATTTAGATCCAGTGACTTTAGCAATTTATGTACTAGCTCTTCACTCACCTGGATACTATGAATATCAGTTGCAGTGGTGAATAAATCACAGGATGGGGAGGAAGAGGGACTAGATGTGGGGTCTAGTGAATTTTGATGATTACTCAAGAAGGTAGAAAAATAGTATTTTGAAAATAGTTCACATATACCATCACCTGAATCACTGGTTTGATCGGAATAAGTCATGGACGCTGGTATATGGTTATTTTTTCTTTTATTATGCAAGTGAGACCAGAAAAATTTAGAGTTCGAAATTATCGAATCTTCAGTTTTATTTAAGTAGTTTTTGTACAACAACTTTTCGACTTCTAAAGCCTTATCACGTAATCGCTCGAACTCAATGTTGTGTCAAACAAATTATGGACGATGTTTTGTGTACATCGAAGTTTGTTCTGAAACATCGATGTATCGATACATCGATGTTTTTGCTTTGGATATTTGCATCCCTACTTCCATCATCAGACAGGTCCATGGTCACTTAATTATATTATCAATTCAAATTTTCTCGCTCGTGCATGCTAGGCTTGCTGAGCAAGCTAATAATAAAAATCTTGAAAAAGTTATATTACCTTTTTGTAAAAGTGGATCAACCCATGAGAAACAAAGTTTGGACCAACAGTTTGCACCTTGCATAGCAGTACCAAGCACCCCTTCATCACCTTGAGGTAGAAGTGGGGTGTATTCACTCTGAAATTGTACATTATAATTGAAGTGTTACTTTCCCTAAAATATGGTTGAGCGAAGCAATGGCTGGGTCATGCGTCATGCTCGTGAACGGGTGCCACCAGCGGCAATGGGGCTACTTTCTGTCTGCCCATCTTGACATGTGTTGAATTATAATTAGAAATAATTACGTATGCTTTTGTGGAACTTCCCCTCATTGTGGAAACTCTGCATACATAGAATAATATCTATTAAGTATATTATAAAGTATTTTGAAAAGAGCAACTGCCGAGTTTCTTGCTGGTTCTTCTCAGCAGGAACGGCATTCCGAGCCAGTGGTAGACTCATTGACGATTCAAAAGTACTTGTAAAAATTTATTTAAATAAAAAACATTTCTATTACCGTGGCCGTACTTTAGAATAGAATACTATTCTAAAGTACGGCCACTGAGAGAATACGTTTTTGTTTTTGACACCTGTCAGTTTGCCATACAAAACAAAAATATCCGGTTGACATATAACCTTGTAATAGCGCAGTTTAGATTTAGAAAAATATTGTTTACCAAGTTATTTGACACTCAGTTTGGCACAAAATTATAACATTAATTGATTATTGATATAATAATGTTTTAATGCTCATCAATTGTTAAAACGGTAAACAACCAGCAATAATATTTTTATCGTAACTGCAAGCCATTACAAAGTTACATCGTCAGTTCAATTGCGACGTGTCAAGAACACATTCTCTGAACGGCCGTAGTTTATAGCTTTTAGATACATTTCTGATAAGATGATGCCACAAACACTACTTACATGAGAGTGCTGAGAACCAACAAGACATGGTGAGTAGAATGTCGGTCTGGAATCACTTGCTGGTAGCAAACTTAGGAAATACACAAAGTGGCAACATAATATGGCAATATCAAATGATGTAGGAGCACCAGCAAGAATACTGCTCCGAAGTTCTACGATACTAAAACCCACTAAGAGACTCCACAGAACAATTTGACATAGTGGCCCACGAGAACTTTGTCCTAAGCGATGCTTCAATGCTATGACATACCCAAAGTGAACTAGCCATGATATAGACGCTGCTCCAGCAGCAAAGTAGTCAATAGGAAATATCCTAAGTTGATAATCAGATATGATAATGTACATGTGTATTATTGGAACAGAAGCAAGAGCCAATGCTACAAAGCTGCGAAGAGTAATTGATCGTTCTTGGATTTTCTCTCTCACTACCCAATGTTTTCTTAATCCCACATAATATCCTGAAGTTATAGCGAAGATAAAAAAAATTGGGATTTGTAAAAACAACTGTTGGAAACACATTCCAATGTCCTTTGTTGTATCGTTCCATGGTACTAGGCCCTGTGGGCCGCATATGTATTCCCATTTCCAAGTTAGGTTCATAAACGAATTCATTATTGTTACCAAAATCTGCACAGCCACAATCAATCGTCTTAACAAAACATGTCTATCTAAGCACTGAGGTTCTTTTTCTCTTGGTTTATTGTTTTTTTTAAATTTTTGAGAGAACAATGTACACTGGTTGTTTATGAAAAGCTGATTTATACTCAGAACCGATTTATTTTAGGTTTATTAGTCACGAAGTAACAAAATTAACATTAGTTTCTAGATATCCCCGATTTTAGGATTCCCCGATGATTTTCACACCACCACACATCGTTAAAAATTATAAATTTAAAGCACAGATTTAGAGAATTGAGATTATATTTTTGTCATTCATTACTCATTTGTGTATTGCAATATTGCATTGTGTGCACACTGTAGTCTTTGATTGTGTGACAAAGGTACTTGTAAACTAGGTTTAGACCAAAAAGCTTGTTTACACAAAATACAACCTACAACTTTCAACCAAAGACCTTACACTTAGGTACTAACTAGACTGTGCATTATGGCGAAAAAACCGGTCCGAGTGAGAGGGCTCCCGTTGGTAGTGTGTCCCTTTCTAATTACTAGTGACCATGATAAAACAGAACACAGGACGATTTGCTTGTATACTCCGACATTTAATTAGATTCAATAAAATGACATTACGTATTTTACTAAACTCCAATAAATCTCCTAATTTTCACCTAAATAACTTAAAATATTATAACTTGAGAGAAGCGACTTTCTAAGTAAAATAATATTTATGTGATTTACTTTGATTACATAAATATTTTTTTAGTTTATTTAATTTACTATACGTTGCGTATCTACATAACTACTTCTACGAAAAGACTAGAAAAATCTTTGATCCACATAATTCATGGTTACCCTAAAGAATAATACGTAATGTGCATTTAGTATTACCAGTGCCAAACATTTAAGTACTACTTTTACTCAGTATTCATGATTTATTTTTAAATACAACGCAATAATAATTATTTATTTATACTGTAGAAATATTAAAATAAGTTTCAAAGTTTATGGATTGTTCCTTTTGGTAAATCATCTTCTTCTTCTTCGCGTGCCTCTCCGACTAGCGATGGTGGGCAGTCAGCTTCGTAAATTCAATTTTGTTCTTCGCGAGGCGAAATAGTTCTGCCGCACTGCTGTTCTCTAGTTTGGTAAATCATAAAAGAGCAAAATATAAAATTTTCTACCATTTCTACCAAACCCAATAATTATATGAGCTAGCAAGACGTCAGACAAGGACACACTACCACCGGAGGCCCTCTCGCCAGGACCGCTTTTGGCTAGCTACCGCTTACAAGGAACTAGCTACCCTATGTAAAACGCCATAGATCTCATTTTAGCTTAACAAAAATGTTTGGTGCACAGTCTAGTTAGTAAGTGTAAGGTCTTTGCTTTCAACACAAAAACAATTTTTGACAGAGTAGGTAAATAACTGTCGTCGGGCAATAAATCATTGTAATCAGTCTATCTTGCTCACACTCATTAGGCGCTTTTATAATTCTCACGTCACGTTATCGTGGTCGTCGACGTCCACGATTTTCCGTGGACGTCAACGTCCACGTTAAAATCGCTTTTATAATTTTTCATGCGTCGCCGTGGAGTGGACGTATAACGTCATTTGCGTAGTATATTCGGAAGAGTGTGGATGACATGGCCAATAACTTACTTTGACTAATAGGTAGATTTAATGTATTTAAGACGTAAAAGACAAATTACAAGAAGGTTTTGGCAGCATCCGATGCTAAAAGTGAAATATTTAGAAAGAACATTTTTTAATATAAAATTATTATTTGTCCCACAAACCAAAGTTTCATCTCTACTAGTTCGATTAGGGTACCATTGGGTATGAATGCCATTTTTAATAAATATAAAAAAAAATAGTAACTCAAATAACGAGTTCGGCACGCGCCACTCTAGGCGGGCACGTAGACTCCCACTCACACAACATTAATCCTCGTAGCTACGCACTACATCGCCAAAACACCGTGACGATATTACAGGGAAACCGGACGCCGATTATATCGTCACGGCAAGACAGGATGTGCCATGGACGTGCACGGCATAACGTTACCGTCGATGGAAATTAAAAAACGTCTTCATATAATGGAACGTAGTTCCTTATCGCGCGGTGCGGAAGGGGGCTAGACGGATCGACACTTTTTTGAAACCGACACTTTTTTGAATGTGAATTTGGCAATGTGTTCGGTATTTTCGCGGTACAATATTGGTTCTCCGTAGCCTTGTGGTTTCGGCAGTCGCTTAACAGTTAAAAGTCGATGGTTCGAATCCCAGCTCGACAGACTGAATTTTTCTATTTTCAAAAAGGTTCCACATGTAGAAATTGTTTCAAATAAAATTGAAAATGGAAAATTCGGTCTGTCGAGCTGGGATTCGAACCATCGACCTTTGGCTGTTAGGCGGCTGTCGAAACCACTAGCCTACGGAGATCTAATATTGTAGTGTGAAAATGTTGAACACAATGCCAAATTAATTAATCGAAAGGAACTGCGTTCCATCCGGGTATCCCTTGACACCTCTCAAGTAAAAACGGTAAAAAAAATCTCTCACGGTAATTAAAAGCGCCTATTTAGAAAGACAATGTTACTTCCATAGTCTTCCTATTTCTATGGAAATGTAACCTCATGTATTTTGCGTAAAAGACTCAATTTCAAAATTGTTCAAGCATTTCAAGTTAGTTACTAATTTTTGGTAAATCATACGAACGATTCGAATGATTTATAAAGTCGAATAAATCCGACTAAATTCATTCACACTCGCGCATGGCTAGTGTAGTGTTATAGTGAATGTGAGTCACAGATTAGGTATTAGTTACTACGTAACAGATGCGACAGTGACTTTTTCTACACCCAGTTTCCAATTGATCCGTTTTGGCGCTACTGTAGCGTTGCAGCTAGGGCTTACCCAAGTCGATAACTCGTTATCGATACTTTAGTGATGTACTTCTATCGACAACCAAATAATGTAGGGATTTCCTAAATACTTAAAATTAAAAATAAAAAACAAAAAAGTTAAATTTAAAACTTATTTATTTAAAACTTTTTCCTTAATTTAAAACACTTATATTTTACACAAGCTATTTCTTGAATATCAGCCATTTCTGATACGTATTTTTCTTCCATGTCCCCTTTTAATATTTTATTTTAAAACTTTTTCTTTAATTTAAAACACTTATATTTTACACAAGCTATTTCTTGAATATAGCCATTTCTGATACGTATTTTTCTTCCATGTCCCCTTTTAATATTTTATTTAACATATTGCACCAATTGTGCACATATTGTAATCTTATAACATGTTTTAAAAATATATTTTTTAATAATTCTGTATGTGTGGAACAACACCCCAACCAGAAAAACCTCAAAGAATGTTTAATGCAACCTATTTTACATTTCTACCAATATTTTTTTTATGCCCATTCTCATTTAAATAATTATGTATACAATATACATATATGTACTCGCATCCCTGTACAGAAGTACAAAATGTTCATTAGGATATGCTAAATATCAATTTTTAACAATTTATATTCTCTGTTCTTTAAGAGTCTAATAAACAATTTAGATAGTAAAGTAAGATTACAATTTACAGAAAATAATTTAAAACGTAAACTAAAATCATATTTTTTGGATAAGTTGGTTTGTTAATGTTATTATAGGTATTTGTGTTTAATGGAATCAGCTTATAGCTCACAATTTAAACCTAAGTGGTTTTTTGTGTGCTATTAAGAACATTTTGTATATTCCTCTTATTTGATAATAAAAAAAAAAATAGATATTTTCATCCGTAGAGCTGCTTCTGTAAGTTTATAAGCAACCCTTACACTGGTTTTTTTTGTCATTTTACGAAATATGAAGCCAGCAGTATATGCTGAGCATTTCACTTTAATTATAATATATATAGCTCGATTACCACTGACTGATTCACTGACTCACTCATTGACAGGGTTGTTCTCCTAGAAGGAGACGGAAATCGATATAATGATGTTCGGGAGATGTGTTTGGGGGGGGGATTCGAGTTGGGGAAAATTATGACATTTCGGAAAAACAAGATGGCGGCCGACGTGAATCTTGCAACTCTTTTGTTTTCCGACCGATTTCTTTGAAATTTTGGATTATTGTAGAAATTAGTAAACGATTAACAGAAAAAGTGAAAAAAATTAAAAAAACAAGATGGCGGCCGAGCTGTGACGTCTCAAATTTCCGACCCCTCTCCTGTAAAATTTTGTATGAAAAAAATTTATTTCACCAATGGTGTCGTATAGAGCTCAAAGAATGTGACTCGGAGAAAGGTGGAGAGAGCTGATGAGTGAGGAGTTCGGAGACGGGCGAGGGGCACGGCCAGGGTATAGAAGATAGGTGGAGGGTGCTCGACCAAATGTCATTCGAAACCTCGAGCAGTTGCCAGTGAGTTGAAAAAAAATTCCAAAATGGCGGAAAAAAAATGGCGGCAAATTTTGTCCGTCTCTCTCTCGGAGACTATAAAAGATGGAGGAGCGGTTTCTCGACAAAAGATGATCACAACCCGGAGGTCTACCTGGTGAGTAGGAAAAAAATTCAAGATGGCGGATTTTTTTTTCCCCCCATACAAAATGTATGGGGAATATTGAAAGGACTAGAAGTTGGGAACTATGCAAGACATTGATTTTGATAGGTTCATAGGGCTTTTTTTCTTTTTCTTTTTTTTCATTTTACATTTGCTTTTTTTCTTTTTTTTTTCTTTTTTTTGCTTTTTCTTTTGTGAATGAGGAGCACGGCCACGTTATTGCAGATAGGTGGGGTGTGCTCGAACAAATTTTTTGGCAAAAGATGACCAGAATCCGAAGGGCTACTTGATGAGTAAAAAAATCGCGGTCCGCTTTAGCGGGCCGCGCACCCACGCGCCCTACTTGTAGTAATAACACTTCCCGCGAGCTGCTTTAGCAGCTCGCGCACCGAGCGAAATAAATAAAGCCGAACAATCGCGGTCCGCTTTAGCGGGCCGCGCACCCACGCGCCTTACTTTTAGTAAAACACTTCCCGCGAGCTGCTTTAGCAGCTCGCGCACCGAGCGAAATACTAGTTATAATATATATAGCTCGATTACCACTGACTGATTCACTCACTCACTCATTGACACGATTGTTCTCCTAGAAGGAGACGGAAATCGATACAATGATGTAGGGGAGATATGTCCGGGTGGGGGATTCGAGTGGGGAAAAATTATGACATTTCGGAAAAACAAGATGGCGGCCGACGTGAATCTTGCAACTCTTTTGTTTTCCAACCGATTTCTTTGAAATTTTGGATTATTGTAGAAATTAGTAAACGATTAACAGAAAAAGTGAAAAAAATTAAAAAAAACAAGATGGCGGCCGAGCTGTGACGTCTCAAATTTCCGACCCCTCTCCTGTATAATTTTGTATGAAAAAAATTTTTTTCACCCATGATGTCGTATAGAGCTCAAAGAATGTGACTCGGAGAAAGGTGGAGAGAGCTGATGACTGAGGAGTTCGGAGACGGGCGAGGGGCACGGCCAGGGTATAGAAGATAGGTGGAGGGTGCTCGACCAAATGTCATTCGAAACCTCGAGCAGTTGCCAGTGAGTTGAAAAAAAATTCCAAAATGGCGGAAAAAAAATGGCGGCAAATTTTGTCCGTCTCTCTCTCGGAGACTATAAAAGATGGAGGAGCGGTTTCTCGACAAAAGATGATCAAAACCCGGAGGTCTACCTGGTGAGTAGGAAAAAAATTCAAGATGGCGGATTTTTTTTTTCCATACTAAATGTATGGGGAATATTGAAGGGACTAGAAGTTGGGAACTATGCAAGACATTGATTTTGATAGGTTCATAGGGCTTTTTTCTTTTTCTTTTTTTTCATTTTACATTTTTTTTTCTTTTTTTTTTTTCATTTTTTTTCATTTTTTTTCTTTTTCTTTTGTGAATGAGGAGCACGGCCAGGTTATTGCAGATAGGTGGGGTGTGCTCGAACAAATTTTTTGGCAAAAGATGACCAGAATCCGAAGGTCTACTTGATGAGTAAAAAAATCGCGGTGCGCTTTAGCGGGCCGCGCACCCACGCGCCCTACTTGTAGTAATAACACTTCCCGCGAGCTGCTTCAGCAGCTCGCGCACCGAGCGAAATAAATAAATCCGAACAATCGCGGTCCGCTTTAGCGGGCCGCGCACCCACGCGCCTTACTTTTAGTAAAACACTTCCCGCGAGCTGCTTTAGCAGCTCGCGCACCGAGCAAACGCTAGTTATAATATATATAGCTCGATTACCACTGATTCACTCACTGACTGATTCACTCATTGACAGGGTTGTTCTCCTAGAAGGAGACGGAAATCGATATAATGATGTTCGGGAGATGTGTTTGGGGGGGGGATTCGAGTTGGGGAAAATTATGACATTTCGGAAAAACAAGATGGCGGCCGACGTGAATCTTGCAACTCTTTTGTTTTCCAACCGATTTCTTTGAAATTTTGGATTATTGTAGAAATTAGTAAACGATTAACAGAAAAAGTGAAAAAAATTAAAAAAACAAGATGGCGGCCGAGCTGTGACGTCTCAAATTTCCGACCCCTCTCCTGTAAAATTTTGTATGAAAAAAATTTTTTTTACCCATGGTGTCGTATAGAGCTCAAAGAATGTGACTCGGAGAAAGGTGGAGAGAGCTGATGAGTGAGGAGTTCGGAGACGGGCGAGGGGCACGGCCAGGGTATAGAAGATAGGTGGAGGGTGCTCGACCAAATGTCATTCGAAACCTCGAGCAGTTGCCAGTGAGTTGAAAAAAAATTCCAAAATGGCGGAAAAAAAATGGCGGCAAATTTTGTCCGTCTCTCTCTCGGAGACTATAAAAGATGGAGGAGCGGTTTCTCGACAAAAGATGATCAAAACCCGGAGGTCTACCTGGTGAGTAGGAAAAAAATTCAAGATGGCGGATTTTTTTTTTTCCATACTAAATGTATGGGGAATATTGAAGGGACTAGAAGTTGGGAACTATGCAAGACATTGATTTTGATAGGTTCATAGGGCTTTTTTTCTTTTTCTTTTTTTTTCATTTTACATTTGTTTTTTTTCTTTTTTTTCATTTTTTTTTTTTTTTTTCTTTTTCATTTGTGAATGAGGAGCACGGCCAGGTTATAGCAGATAGGTGGGGTGTGCTCGAACAAATTTTTTGGCAAAAGATGACCAGAATCCGAAGGGCTACTTGATGAGTAAAAAAATCGCGGTCCGCTTTAGCGAGACGCGCACCCACGCGCCCTACTTGTAGTAATAACACATCCCGCGAGCTGCTTTAGCAGCTCGCGCACCGAGCGAAATAAATAAAGCCGAACAATCGCGGTCCGCTTTAGCGGGCCGCGCACCCACGCGCCCTACTTGTAGTAATAACACATCCCGCGAGCTGCTTTAGCAGTTCGCGCACCGAGCGAAATAAATAAAGCCGAACAATCGCGGTCCGCTTTAGCGGGCCGCGCACCCACGCGCCTTACTTTTAGTAACAACACTTCCCGCGAGCTGCTTTAGCAGCTCGCGCACCGAGCAAACGCTAGTTTTCTCTAATATAATTTGATCACTCAATATAGACTCACTTGGACAATCTCGTTCTTTTTCCTGTGAAGTGGATGGGATTTGATTACAATCATTAACATTTTTTTAATTTTCATCTAATTCATCTTGAAATAAAAAAAAAATTCCATCCAATAATGTATCACCATTATCCACTTCACAGTTTGCGAATTTTGAATGAGGGCACAAAAAATTTGATAAAATTAATGACTTAAATGAATAAAGAAATGTGTTGATATGTGAATTAATATTCAATAATTTAGAGCCCTTCCAAAAAAATTTACTAATCGGTCTTGATTAATAAATCTTCGATAAAAATACTCTATGCTGTACTTTTTGAATAATAATTTGGATATCCTTATGAATCTCTAAGGTTATCCAACCTTCTAGGGATGAAAAATGCACAAGTCGAGGTTTTCCTGATTGTATAGCAAGTTTGCTAGTACTGTCTTCAAATTTTAAATCTTTAATTTTTTTATAGCTTCTGTCCAAAATGTTTTGTGCGGGGAATTAATTTTAACTGCTTTATGCAGTTTTCCTTTGGCTGCACCACCATGTCAAATAATTTATCGAAAAATTCAACAACTTCTGCCGTTGTCTCCATAGTACTTGTCTTTCCAGTGTGAAAGTTATCTGAAAAATTCTTGTAAATTATTGTCTTTACATAGAAATAGATACAGTTAATTTATTAATAAGAATAATTTTTATGGGCATTGGCACTCTTAATAATTCTATGCTAGTTAAGTCATACTAATATTATAAATGCGAAATTGTGTTTGTTTGTTGGTTTTTCCTTCGATCATGCCAAAACAGAGCTATGGTACGTGATTTTTGCATGGGTATAGTTGGACCTGGAGAGTGACATAGGCTACTTTTTATCCTGTAAAATCAAAGAGTTCCAGAAGGATTTTAAAAACTAAATCCACGCGGATGAATTCGCGGGCATCAGCTATTAATTCATTTGTATACTTACTGAGGGCATTGGTGACGTGTATTTTAGCATTGCAGCAGTTCGAGCACTAAACAAGCAGCAACGCTGACTTTCATTTTCTTTATCATTTAATTGATCCCATGACGATCGATTCGCGTATCGCATCACAATCCTAAAAGCTGCACGCTATTAAAGATTATCGCATCAAACAACGGAGGAGAATTTGGAAATTAACACAGCAAATGCGAGGAAAACTCGGCAGTCGGATGTCGGATATCAACAAAATCAAAACAAAAATGGCGACATATGTTAGCGACAAGTTAACGAGTCCAAGCTAGGTGTGTATTCTGTGGGCCAAGCTAACGATTGCAGCGCCAAAACGGCTCATTTGGAACTAAGCTGTCATAGCCCTGATGTGAGTGAGGGTGGGATGGGGTGGGATCGCGTACCTAACTTTTCTACTATTTCAATTTTCAATCATCAATGTCAAAACATGGTTTTGGTCTGTGGTTTTGGCCATCAAGACCACTGGTCTATCGCGTAATTTTTTCTATTCTTAAAGGACTGCATCAATGTCAAAATATGATTTTGAGCTTCTCCTATTGGCCAAAACCGTGCCAAAACCCATGGTATTCCTACCTACCATGCCAAAACCAAAAACCATGTTTTGACATTGAAATAGTCCTATATTATGGACAGCGTTAAAAATTTTTTTTTAACGCTGTTTTTTTTTAATGTTGTTGTTGTTGTTGTTGTTTTGTTTTTATGGCTTTTGACATGCCAGCACGGCACAATTTACTTTGCCAATTTCACGTAGCTTGAAGAAAACACACAGGAGATTGCTCGGTTATATCTCGATGAGGTTGATCGCGATTTTTCGGCTTTTATTCGAGGTACAATAGAAGGCTTGAAAAGTTAGCACAACCTACAACACAATGACAAAATAAACAAATTAAGAATATTATATAGGTATATAATACAAGTTAAAATAAAAATAGATATTATAACTTTATTTTGTTAATCATAATATATTTACATAAGAATTTAACATAAGGACTAAACACAAACATAAGGAGACATTCAACACTTATGGGACGGGGGATCTTAGGAGGGAGAACATCATAAAGTTTATGGAGAAGTTTGGGACAGGAGAAGAGAATATGAGAAGTTGACCCCTCATCCAAGCCGCATTCACACAAAGAGTGATCTTTAATTCTTAATTTGGCCAGGTGGACTGGAGTACAAGCATGACCAATACGCAGCCGGGTGATGGTTGAAGCAACCCATCGAACCATATTTTGATGAAAAAAGAACCATGGCCGTTGAGGGATTTCAGGTTGCATAGAAGCATAGTATTTGCCTTTGACCAATTTTGATGAAATCCATAATGTATTCCAAGAATTAATAAGGTCAGTTTTTGCCAGTGCACGAAGATCCTGAGTATGGTTTTTAAAATATGTAACAGAACCTGTCTCAGTAGCGAGTTTAGCAAAGGAATCTGCAGTCTCATTTCCTTTTATACCAGTGTGCCCCGGTATCCAAGCCAGAGTGACAGTCAATCTTTTCTGATGGCAGGTGAATAATGTTTCTTTAATTTTAAAGATGATGGAAACAAGTGCTCTACTACGGAAGGGATTTCCTTTAAGTGCTTGGAGACAACTTAAGGAGTCTGTCAGTATGATTGACTGTTGTATATTATGGGACTCTATAAAAAGGGCAGCTTCTAAGATAGCAATAGACTCTCCTGTGAATACCGATGTTTCAGGGGGACATTTGAATTGAAGGGTTATTCTATGTTTGGGAATCCAACAAGCGATGCCCACACAACCATCACTAGATAGCTTGGAAGCATCTGTATATATAGCTAAACAATCGGCCCAGTTATTTTGAAAAATTTCATTAAATTTAGAATTTGCATCCACTGTGTCTTTATTTATTCCTAAACTTACAATAAGAGGGGTGTGTATAAGCCCTGGGAAGGAGGAGGAGAATAAAGGAAGCTTAGGGGATGAGTACAAAGGGTGTGGTAAGTGAGTGAGCTTAAGATAGCTCTTTAGGAGACAAGAAGGGGTTTGGCTAGGCCTCATAACTGAAGCTAACTTACGGAGGTTATTTATTAAAGGATGGGAGGAAAGTTGCAAAACTTTACAAATGAAGCGATCACTGAGATATTGGGCCCGTAGAAGAATAGGAGGGTCAACACATTCCACCTGCAATACATTTGTGGGGGAAGATTTCATTGCCCCGAGAATTATCCTCAGGCATTTATATTGTAATTTATTTAGTTTTTCTGTGGCAGATTTATTAATCGGGTCTAATATAAACAATCCATAATCCATATGACTACGGACAATGGCATTATAAAGCAGTTTTTGAGTGTATGGATGGGCACCCCACCATACTCCGGATAAAGCTCTAAGGATATTAATAGAGCTTTCACATTTTCGGCTAATGTAGTCACAGTGAGCTACACCATTCAGTCTAGAATCCAAAATAACACCAAGGAATTTGGCTTTGCATGAAAGTGTAATGTGTTGGTCCTCGAAGGTGATATTAGGGAGGGAGACTTGTCTTTTTCTAGTGAAAATGACGGCCTTGCACTTATCGACTGATAGTGAAAGCCCATGTCCTGATAACCACTGACCTAGATAAAGCAAAGCAAAGTTCAATCGCGTAGAAATTTCGTCCATGGAGTTAGAGCTGATATAAAGTGCAATGTCGTCAGCATATTGCAAGATGTTACAGAAGCTGTCTACAGACAATTCGAGATCGTAAGTATAGATATTATAGAGCAGAGGGCTCAGAACAGAACCCTGCGGGAGACCTTTCCAGACCATTCTGGGGGGAAGGCTTTGGGATTTTGTTCTCACCAGAATAGTTCTGGACGAGAGAAGATTGCATATGATCTGAGTAAGTCTCGGCGGTATACTCAGCTGTAGCAGTTTCTGCCTGAGTAACGGGAGAAGAACACTATCATATGCTGCAGCTATGTCCAGGAATACACCCACAAGGTACTCTCCCTTAGCAAGGGCTAAACGAATGTCTGTAGAAAGAACCCCAAGGCTGTCGGTAGTGCCAAGGCCCTTCCTGAAGCCAAACTGGGACTTAGCAAGTAGTCCTTTGCTTTCCATTATCCATTCCAGACGGTTTTTAATCAAGTGCTCCATAATTTTGGCCAAAGTAGATGAGAGGGCAATAGGGCGGTATGAATTTGGTTCCAAGGGGGCTTTACCAGGTTTCTTAATAGGGATTATTATTTGAGTTTTCCAAGGTCCTGGGATGAATCCTGTTTCTAGAAACCTGTTAATCAAATTGAGAAAGCAGTGTTTTGCTTTATTGTTAAGTTTTACAATGAAGGAATATGGAACCCCATCCTCTCCTGGAGTGGAATCTTTAAGATCCGAGAGTGCACATTGCAACTCTGAGAAGTTAAATGGGGAGTCCATATTGTCTGAGGAAGGGAGTATAGTGTGAGGGTTGTAAGAACTTTCACACGGAACAAAAGGAGGGGCAAGCTTATCAGCAAAGGCATCCAACCAGACAGATGGGTCGTTAGAGGTAGGGTCGATGGAGGAAACTGACTGCCTAAATCTTTTTATTCTATTCCATACTAAGGTAGATGGCGATCGTGGATCCAGAGATTCGCAGAACTTTTTCCATCCTGCCTTTTTCTTCTTTGATACAGTCCTTTTAACCTTGCTATTTGAACGTTGATATTCCAAGAAATTTTCACGGGACATTAACATCGAGTAGGAACGTTCTGCATCCTTACGTTCATTTATTATATTGGTACATTCATCGTCCCACCAGGGAGGAGATGTTATAAAATCGAGTTTAGTCTTTTTGAGCGGTATGTGGAGGTCAGCTGAAAACTTTAAAATTTTAACAAAATCTACATAGTAGAGCTCTATATTTTCAACATCTGAAATTTGAGGTAAGTTATCAACTAGGATGTCAACTGATTCTGCAAAGGCAGACCAGTTGGCCTTGTTGATTTTGTATTTAAGGAATGGGTTAGGGTTATAAAGAGGGATAGGTTTTTGGGCTATTGAAAGTAAGATAGGAAAGTGGTCACTACCATGTGAACTAGGGAGGGTTCTCCAGGAGGTAAGTGATGCCAAAGAAGGAGAGCAAAGGGATAGATCAACAGCAGACCTAGGGTTCTGATGGGGGTATACTCTTCTTGTTGGAGATCCGTCATTGAGGATGCAAATGTTTAATTCATCAAAAACATCCAACAAAAGAGAGGAAAAGACATCAGATGAATGAGAACCCCAGGACAAGTGATGGGAGTTAAAGTCTCCCATCACAAGAACTGGGGAAGGAAGAGAAGAAAGGATAGATTTTAATTCAGGGATAATAGATTGATTTGGATGAGGAAGGTAAATTGAAAGGAAGGAAATATCCAGAGTTCTCACAGCAACGGCATTAAATTGTTGTGAGTGAGGGGGAAGGGGGATAGAAGAATAAACAAGTGAGTGCCTAAGAAAAATGGCACTACCTGCATACCCATCATCTCTGTCATCCCTGAGGCAGGCAAAACCTGGAACCCGAAAATGGGAGCCAGGGGCAAGCCATGTCTCAGAGATGGCAAGGATAGCAGGTTTATGAACTTTAATAAGATCTAAAATTTCATGTTTCTTTCTACGTATGCTTTGACTATTCCATTGGAGTATCTCCAAGGAATCCATTGCTGAGGATCGAAGCGATTTTGATGATAATTTGAGCAACGTTGGGCGGTAGGGGGTTTTGAGTTATATTTACAAGGATATTATTCAGAGATTTAGTAAGGTCATCAGTATCATTTGGTGATGTAGCATAGGAGTGCTCAGTATTTAAAGCACATCCATTAGGAGTGACAGAGGGACAGTTCCGGGTGATGTCCAAGTGTGCTTGTTGATCATAGCCCTTTGTTGGTTGGGGCCTGGGGCGAGGATTACGGATAATGGTTTGCTTGTATGATTTATTAAGAGGGTGAGGTGTTTGAGTGGAGCGTAGTCTATTGGGAATGGGTGTAGGAGGAATAGGGGAGTAGGAGGGTGCAGTGAATATCTCTTTTGCCATATCAGCATAAGAACGCCGTACTGGAGGGAATCTAGCTGATGCATCTTGATAAGAAAGATTTTCCTCAGACATAAGCAACTTAATTGACTGCTGCCGAGAGTGTTCAGGGCAGCTTTTGCTTGTGGCCAAGTGCTTGCCAGTGCAAAGCAGACAAGTAGAATTTTCAGCTGTTACTTCACAGGCTTCACCTGAGTGGGGTTGAGAGCATTTGAAGCAACGCGGACTAGATCTACATTGAGTTTTAATATGCCCAAAACGACAGCAGTTCAAGCACTGGATTGTAGGAAGCCGGTAAGTTTCCACAGGTAGTGATGTGTGATAGGAAAAGATTCTTGAGGGGAGAGTTTGCCCTCTGAAAGTCAAGACTACAGTCTGAGTTGGAACCCAGGACACAACACCATCAGTAACATTCTTACGGTTGAATCGGCGAGCTTTTAAGACTTCACCACAACCAGCAGGAAGTACTAAGGAATTAATGAATTCTTCCAGATGCCAATCTACAGGTACACCTCTAACTATACCCATACGAGTGATGTTAAATGTGGGGATGTATGCAGCGTATTTTGAGATGTGGAGAATAGGATTCTCCAAAAACTCATTAGCAGACTGGGCACATGAGAACTCAACTGAAATTTTATTTCTGCCAACATTTTTAACTCCATCATTAATGACTGATTTTATTTTACTGTTATGTAGGAACTGTCCAAATTTAATTGCTCTAATAGAAACGCCGGCTGAGGGGTCAGACACTTCTCGAGATACGTAAACTACGTAAGGACCTTTGTCATTTCCGGTATATTTCTTGGGTGCATCTGATAACGAGGGGTGCACGTATACAGACTGAACAGAAGGAGCAGCAGAGCTTGGGTCTGTAACTGTTTTTTTTGATGATGAATCACCATTATCAACACGCATAGAACGCTTGGTACCACGTGTAGTAGTTTCAGAGTGCACAGACACGGACTGCGGGCTCTGAGTCGGTTCGGTCTCTATCGTCACATTGGCCCCGGGATCGGGGGGTTTAGGCGGAGGATCAACCTCCATAGTCCCACCACCAACTTCCACCAACACTTAAACTAAATACTCACGACAAAAACCAGCTATTGCACAAAAAATCTGTTAAAATAACACAATAAAACTTATTTAAAAACACAAAACCTCACTAACACGTGTTTTCAACAACGCAGACGCTAGCAAAGTCCCTTTTTTTTTTAATGTTACGCGATCGTGGCACCAGTCATATTTTGACATTGACGCAGTCCTGAAAAAATTACGCGCTATACCATAGACCGCCATAGACCGTCTATCAGTATTTTATTTCTATGGTACCCGAGAGAGTAATTTTTTAATAAGTTCCTTGCCCCGTACGTACCTCAGATAACAGATTCATCGGAGAATACAATAGACAAACCAAGTGAAGTTTATCTTTATTATTATTTCTTAGGTTATTGAACGTAGGTAATTCACTAATTCGGTTCCAACCACGTTACGTAGTAACTAATACCTAATCTGTGGTTCCAACTTCCAACTTCCAAGTCTTAAACTTTTGTGGTCTTGAATATTGATTAAAAAGGCATAACATGAATAACATCTTTCCATTCCATGCTAACATCTTGTATTCGTCTACCACTTGACATCCGGGGCTTTTTTGAGGGATTGAGAGCGGGCCACTGTGGGGCTACCAGACAGTCCCACCAGTGGGGGTACCAGTGAAGGGGACTTCAGCATCCATCTGCTACGCACCAACTACGCTCCTTGATTTGTTCAGGTACTGTAAGGTGCACAGTAAATCGCATTACTTACCTACCTCTGTTTAAAATGGTAGACTCAAGTATTTCCCCACCAAATGAACAAGATGAAGACAAAATAGATCCTATTTATGATATTATTGATTACTTGGTACGGTGTGCAAATATTTCTTTTAAGAATTCACAACTTAAAGCAGAAGTACGGACAAATGAAAAAGTTCAAGCAGCATATAATCTGTATATTCAGAGTCCCGCTCAATTTTTATTACAATTTGGCAAGTATTTATCACCGAACCATATACAATATTTTGAAAGTGTTCAAAGTAACAATGCTGATAAGGACTTAAGAAGATGTATAGAGCAATTAAAAGTATATCATTCAGATGACTGTAAAAATAAAAGAATACGAAACAGGCGATACAAAGCCATGCAGAAGTTGCAAGATGACACAGATTATTTTAGTGAGAAACAAATGATGTACCGCAACCCACTTTTGTATGAACAGCTTGTAGGGCAATACCTGACTGAAGAAGAAATTAGGGAGCGAGATTGTGTAGATAATGAAAATTTGACTTTTTTAAGTATGATATTAGAAACTGTGGACAGAAATGAAATGAGGGAAACAAAAAATATACAAATGCTTATTGAAGATGAGAAATCATCAACAGAAACTCTACAGGATGCAAAGGATACAGACATTGGGGCGTACAGCAAAGCAAAGCAATGGGGAGATTTTGACATTCCAGACACCAAGCCAAACTACATGCCCGAAACTCAGAAACAAGCTATGATAAATGCAAATGAAAGAAATCTCCTTAGGGAAGAGTTTTTGCAAGAAATGTATTGCAGTTTTATTGAGGGCAGAGATATAGATTTTGATTACAACACCGTAGATAATAATGAGGAGTATGATGATTTACAGCTAATATCTCAAGATGCTGAGGATAAATATTTTGACTCTGAAGATAACGATGCAGAAACATTAGAGGAGCATATGCAACATGTCCAAGAATATGGTAG
Source organism: Oeneis ivallda (assembly GCA_029955525.1). Lineage (NCBI taxonomy): Eukaryota > Metazoa > Arthropoda > Insecta > Lepidoptera > Nymphalidae > Oeneis > Oeneis ivallda. The sequence goes on from JARPMR010000010.1 coordinate 15,633,875, forward strand.
AAAGGATTCTAATGCCAGTGCCAGTGATCCCCTAGATGTGTTTATGCAACACATTTCAAATAAACTTCAACAAGTTTAATTATTGTTTTATTGTATTCTTCTTTCTAGTTATTCTGGCCTGCAAGCTTTTCTGTTTTACCTCTTATTTGTATCGTCAATAACATAATCACAATATATATATAAGCTGTGCCATCAGCAAAGTAAAAGTTGTATAACATAAGGTGCTTTAAACGGAAATATAAAAATCTTTACTTGAAAGTGTCCAGTTTAAGAAATTAGTCAGAACTCGACTAATTTGTGAGTAACTCACGTCAAACTCGATACTCGGACTAATTTCTTAAACTGGACACTATCAAGTAAAGATTTTTTTTATAAACATGTGAAAATGATACTGCCATTCGCGCAATTAGAATGCCGTAAGCCTACTTTGTCTTATTAGTTTACCAAATTAAATTTGAATTTCGCAATAGTGAAAAGCCACACCACAGCCCAAATACCTATAAGAGTCAGACAGACTTTATTAATTAATCCGTAGCCATCTGCAAAATAGCAGTTTGGATGCAGTTCTATTACAGTTGAAATAAATGCAACTGCCGACCGACTGGGTCGACGGACCTTGTGACGGCGCTGCTTTACTTCTGCGATGCGCTGCGGCACCAAATAATCATTTGTTAATATGTATCATTTGTGGGGTGGTGTGGCGTATAATCCGATGATAATACCTATTACGTTGCGACAACGAAGTGCCGTGTGGCTTCACTCTCAAAAGTGTCTTGAAAGACATAAAATTGTCTTTCAAGACACTTTTATGCTATAGGTATATAATATTCTCATATTAGTACATTCGCAAAATATAAAAGTAATTTTTAAAGTACCTACCTATTACGCTTTGGACTATCATAAAAGGGGATTGAGTAAAAGTGGTGTTAAATCACAGAACACTATTCTTCTTCTATATCAACCGATAGACGTCCACTGCTGGACAAAGGTCTCTTGCATCAGGTCTCGGTCTTGCGCCGCCTGAATCCAGCGGCTCCCTGCGACTCGTTTGATGTCGTCGGTCCACCTGGTGGGGGGTATGCCAACACTGCGCTTAACGGTGCGGGGTCGACACTCCAGCACCTTGGGACCCCAACGACCATCAGCTCTTCGAACTATGTCCCCCGCCCATTTCCACTTCAGTTTCGCGAATCGCTGAGCTATGTCGGTGACTTTGGTTCTCCTACGGATCTCCTCATCACTGATTTGATCCTGCAGGGACACTCCTAGCATAGCTCTCTCCATAGCCCGCTGAGCGATCCCTAGCGAGCCTACTTATGAGGCCCTTAGTTAGCGACCATGTCTCGGATCCGTAAGTCATCACTGGCAACACGCACTGTTCGAAGACCTTAGTCTTCAGGCACTGAGGAATTTTGGACAAGAAGACATCTCGGAACTTCACGAACGCTGCCCAGCCGAGTTGGATTCTGCGGTTGATCTGTTTTTCGAAATTGGACCTACATAGCAGGACTGTGTTTCCCAGGTATATATACTCGTCCACAATTTCGAGTGCAGAGTTCTCAACAATAACTGGGTGCATGAGCATTGGACATGATTTTCGTCTTGTTCGTGTTCATTTTCAGTCCCACCTGTTCAACACTGTTACTAATAAATTAATAGTCAAAATGTTCGTACTCAGTCAAACACAGTATATCATAGAAATTGCTAATTAAAATGTGTAGGTATGTTAGCATAAGGTAAAAGAGCCTATTATATTATTATCTAGGTATATCGATCCTTTGTAGGCCCAACGGACAAAGTAGGAATCAAAGAGTATAATAATATATGGTAGGAATTTAGTAAAGAGACCAAGACATCTAAGTAGGCCTTTGAGATCCGAGAATGAACGTCGGATTTTATGTCATTGTGTCAGTGAAATAAACGGAAATTGCGTCATGGAATTTATAAAGTTGAGATTTTCCGTAAAGTAAATAGGTCGTAAAGTAAATCGATTTTCATCTTAATCACATTATTATTATTTTACACGATACGGCATTCGAGGCAAAAGCGACGCCGACGAGCGTATTCGTCGAGGTAGCTAACTTAGATAGATACCTACATTAATTCGTGTTTTACAAAGAATACCTAGTATCTACTGGACACGGGTATGTTTTTAAACATACTTGCTCGTCCAGCATCCAAAGATGCTATATCTCTGTTCAAATCCATAAGTCTAATTTGATTGTAATCACAATTTTGTTTATTTTTTTTTCTCTGTAAGTGTATTTGTTTTAGTTTTCGTACTTAATTGTTATTTTAGTTTTTTTTTGTTAAATTTTTTAGTGAATAATTCTGTGAGTGTATGAATTGTTTTTAGATTATAATGGGGCTGACGTGTACCAAGGTACAAAAGCCCAAATAAAGAAAAAAAAAACCTAGTAGGTATTTACCTTACCTGGTATACTTCGCGAGCGCTAACTAAATCTTGACTCATTGGAGCTCATTTTAGTTCGAACGAGCTTATTAGACATAAGTACAAATACATGGAAAAAAAAATTGTGAGCCGTCGTGGGACGCCTGGCAGATGTGAAACATCGACATTATTTTGTAAAAGTAATATGCAGAAAAGAACAGATTGTGATAGGAACTAAATGATTATGTCACTAAGTATACATAATATAATAATACTACCCTACCACTACCACTACCTCTACCCCTACCACTACCCCTACCCCTACCCCTACCCCTACGCTTCCCCCACCCCTACGCTTCCCCTACCCCTACCACTACCACTACCACTACCACTACTACTACTACTACTACTACTACTACTACTACTACTACTACTACTACTACTACTACTACTACTACTAAACAGATTGTGATAGGAACTAAATATGTCACTAAGTATACATATAACATCGCATGCCGTGGCGACGCGTCGCCACGCGAGAAATCTGTTTTACGTGCCGCTATAGATGTTTCTCATCAAAAAACACATCAACTTACACGTGTCGCGCAGAAATCTGTACCTTCATATCTCTACAACGGGACCAGGCTAGACCACAATATGTCTGCATGGCACGTGCAGGCGCCGCGCCGCCGCAGTGTAAGCAGCTCTCTGCATAGCTCCATGCTTTCTGCACGTTCATGAATTTGTTAAATCTGTCCTGCGTGGACTGCGTGCCACCTTACGCCAAGCCTACTCTTTACTAATTTTAACAGATAATATTTCAAAAAATAATTAAGTATTTCATACATGGTAGGTCGCATGTATGAAATCTTGTACCTAAGTTGTACCTTTATGTTAACAACACGTTAGCAAAATAGACTATAGACACGATGTGTCTACCAACCTACTGATTACTATATCGCGATGACGAAATTTGTTGTGCACAAATAATTTTATTAAGTACAATCCTTTAAGTATGTGTACTGTGTAGTATACTTAATAATCTTGTGTAACGATTGATACAAATGGATGTACAAAGCCGTTAGCTGCGACAAATTTACTCTTACGCAAGCTTCAAAGTGGAAAGTTTAATGACTATGGAACACCTATAGGTACTTACCGGTACGTACTTTGATTCCAATCAACGTCTTAACCATGTTTTATGGTTGACTAGCTGAATCCCGCGACTTCGTCCGCGAGGATTTAGTTTTAAAAATCTCTCGGGAACTCTTTGATATTCCGGGATAAAAAGTAGCCTATGTCACTCTCCAGGTCCTCAACTATACCCATGCAAAAAATCACGTCGATCCGTAGCCCTGTGGCGGCGTGATTGAAGGACAAACCAACAAACAAACACACTTTCGCATTTATAATATTACTCGTAGTAAGGATTTGAAATAAGGTCTACCAATGTAATATTCGTTTTGATTATTAGGTTACCTACTTATAGTCCATACTACCCATAAATAGGTAGATATCTTAATTAGGTAGGTTTTATTATTAAAGAACTCTACTCACCTGACTCACCTCCTACTTACTTATCAACTTCGAAAAAATGAAATAAATAAAAAAAAAAGAATTTAGTTACTTATGTAGGTGAGAGATACCTTCCTACCTACTATAGATTAACATACAATGGAATGTCCATGGTTTAAGTGGTACGTCGTAAATTAGCATTAATATAATGCTGTATGTAAAAGCATTCATTGCATGAAAACCTCCCTGGATGGCAGGATTTTGATCGTTGACATTGTGTTGTTATAAGTTCCTAGGGTCCATACATATCCGGAAGGGGCGATTTGGGAATTTCTTATGTCTAAACTCTAAACTCTAAATAATTGTCTCCGGTCTCTTTGGAGGCTTTGGCCGTGACTGATTACCACCCTACTGGTAATCACGTACCGGCAAACAATTTAGCGTTCCAGTACGATGCCGCGTAGAAACCGATTAGGCACCGGGGTATGAATGCAATAAAAATTGCCATACCTTTTCCAAGGTAACTATTAGAAAAGGTATGGCAATTTTAAGTAAATAATTACTCCATCCTAGAAATGCATTGTCACTTACCACCAGATGTGGTAGTCAAAGGTCAGTTTAACCATCATTTCGTACTAAAATACTCGATAATCTTAAATCTCTAATCTCGAAACTGCCACGGACACCATGACCCTGTAATAATAGATCTTAGCCAAAAGTTGGCCTAAGTGCGTAAAACAAATAATTTTGAATTAATTAATAAAATGCACGTACTTATGGCCTGTTTCACCACTTGCTGATAAAGTGCCTGATATATATTTAACAGATAACTTTTGAAGTCGATTAAAAAGGCAACTTTATGTTTTAAATTAAAACTAGGAAAAATTTAGAATACCTAATAATTATTTTCATTTCACCTTTTGTAAATCGTAGGGGCAACATTTTTTCAATTCATTAAAAACCTGGTGCCCTTCCATTGCTATGACAATAGCCAGTTGCATTTGCTTATACCCATTACCCGGCGGCTCCGAGGCCTGCGTCCCTTGCCTCGTGCTTAATGACAGACGCGAAGTAGACGCCGTGTGGAAAACGCGACTCGGTTCTTTGCTCCTTGTGCTCACGTGCGGCGACATTCGGAGACGGAGTGACTTGCGGCATCAGTGCTTCCTGAAATACTGCATGTGACTGGAAATTGAAATGGTTTTAGTAAGTCTTACACTTTATTTATTACATATCATCAACCTGCTTAATACATGCTTTAATTCATATTATTTACTTTTAAATAAAATCCTGAGACATGTATCCATTTTTATTTCATTTTACTTTTGTTTGCATTTTCATGTCTTTAGGTCATGTCTTAATAATTTGGAAGTAATAATGAAGTTCAAACAACTAGGTACATAAATTAGTAAATTTTATATTCATAAATCACACAATATGTATATGTATGGTACATACAATGACTGATTTATACAGCGCCATACAAAAGACATAAACGCGTTCGGAGCGTATTTCACAGCTAGCTGAAAATAAGTGACTGTTCTATAGCGAAGCTGTAAAATATTATTATTATTATTCGCAATTCTTTTTTAGCAATTTTAGGGTTCCGTACCAAAATGGTAAAAATGGAACCCTTATGGTGAGACTTTTTCCGTCCGTCCGTCCGTCCGTCCGTCCGTCCGTCCGTCCGTCTGTCACAGTCGATTATTTTAGTAATTATTAAAGCTATAATGAAATTTGGAATAGTTGTGTATAATAGTGGCCCAACAACATTGGAATAAAAAAAATCAAAAATTATTCTTAGTTTTATTTAAAAAGGGGGAAAATCGGGAGTTTGAAATTTCAAAGTAAGATAACTATACAGAGTGGGGTATCATATGAAAGGGCTTTGCCTGTACATTCTAAAACAGATTTTTATTTATTTTTAAATATAATAGTTTTTGATTAATCGGGCAAAATGTCGAAAAAAAAACAACGTGAAAATTAATTTATTTTAATTAAAAAAGGGGTAAAACACAATCCCACAATCTGAGGATTTTTGTGGTACACTTTACTGAAAAACTATCAGACCTATAGATTTGTGCTTTAACATAGTAGTTTAATTTCATATCCAGATGTGTTCTCTGTCAAAAAAATATAATTTTATAACGATTAAAAAAAATTTACATTAACAATTTTGTATTCATTGGATAGAATGTTATTGTACTACTAACGCCATCTGTTAGAAAACCAGAGTTAACATCGCTGCAACAGAACTTATTACCCGTTAGAAAAACTACGCGAGCCCTCACAAAGCTCAGCTTTTTGCTAGTATTATTTAAAATTTTAAAAGAACTATAATATAAAGGCCAGAGTTTAGATCTAAAAATCGGCCAAGTGCGAGTCGGGCCTCGCTCTTTTAGGGTTCCGTTAAAAAAAATTAAATAAAAATATTTCCATGTACCCATGGAAATGTTTTAATTTAATTTTTTTAATTTAATTTAATTTTTATTATTTGTTGTTATAGCGGCAATAGAAATACATAATATGTGAAAATTTCATCTGTCTATCTATTACGGTTTACGAGATACAGCCCGCTGACAGACGGACGGACGGACGGACGGACGGACGGACAGCGTTGGCTTAGTAATAGGGTCCCGTTGGTACCCTTTGGGTACGGAACCCTAAAAAACCATCAATTCGGAATATACTGTTATCGTAATGACTGCTAAAGATCATCTATACACCATATTGTTAGGTGTATTGTTTTATTTATTTCGTTTTTTATTGTTTTATATAAATGTAATAAGCTGTTGGTAAACAAAATAAATTATTTATAAATATATAATATGTACCTGTTAGTATTTCGGTAGGTAATCGTTCGGCCTTATCTTCAAAATATGTACTGATATGAACAGTATTTTATCAAGCAGGTTAGAGAAATACAAATAATGATCTAGGTTACATTTTATCCCCCAAATATTTTGGGTTCCTCAGTAAAAAATAAATTGTTGATGCCGTCTAATCGCCGAACTGATCTGCAGGCCTAGCATGCACGCGCGAGAAAATTTTGTCTACCCCTTTTCTCGTATTATCTCTATATCTCTATCGAAACTAACATGGTTGCACACCATGATTCGTCTCGTTACGTCAAAAGTAGAGATAAAATTATTTTATCTATTTTTCTCTACGTACTCTACATGGCGAGCTGCGACGTCATTTTCTCGAATTTTGAAGTTTAAAAGAGTAAACGAGAAATCAGTCTACATCGACAATATATCTCTCTCTCTTCGCGAAATATCACTTCGACGTGCATGCTAGGCCTGCTGGACGAAGTTTGGAACAGAGGTAGCTTTGCACAGATGTAGCTTGGCACAAAGGTAGCTTTGCACAGAAGTAGCTTTGCACAAAGGTAGCTTTGCACAGAGGTAGCTTTGCACAAAGGTAGCTTTGCACAGAGGTAGCTTTGCACAGAGGTAGCGGTTACAGACATGCTACTCGCAATTTTATCTCGGAAATTAAAAGAGTTCACACGAAATTTTCGAAAAACCTTAAACACCACGGGCCACGAGCATCATCTGGTAAATACCAGACGATTTAAATGAAATACATATAATAAAAGAAGAATTTAAAAATAGCTCAGTCTTTATTCCTCGTAGCAAGCTATAGGTATAGGCACGTATAGGTACGATTACAACAGGTTGTATTTTTGCTAGGTTTATGATATTTTAAATTGCATATTTTTAAAAATAGTTTTTAAATTCAAAAATATAACGTAGGAAAACATGCTAGGTATTATTAATATAATTTTTATGCCATTTGATATATATAATAAATAATGAAAATGTAGAGCCATGATTAATAATACATCATATTAGCTATCAGTAGATACACATTCTGTGAGTAAAAATCCATGGAAATCGTATGATGAATGGTATTGGCCCTGACGTCGCGTGGGTTCATTTTTACCGTGGAAGTGTCTGGTCATCGACACGTAAAACATGTGAAAGTGTTAAAATTTGTTTCCTTCACCCACTCGAGTGGGTTCACTGTAAACAAAAGCTTCTCAATTCTACGAATGGAAGGACACCCAGAGTGTAGCGATGCACAATGGTTTAATACTCAAAGCGTAGTACTATTATATATTCTGTGCTCAAAGCACAATACCACATCCTATGTATATTATAAATGCGAAAGTTTGTGAGGATGGATATTCGGGTGTATCCTACTTCCTATTCTACTAATAATAAAAATGCGAAAGTTTTTGAGGATGAATGGATGGATGGATGGATGCAAAGATATACAAGATGGAGTCTAAAGGCTGTGAACGCGTCGAAAATTTGTGCTGCCACATGTGGTTCACGCCCTTTTCCCGCGCTCAGTTTGAATTAGGTCATCACCAGATATGGAGCTCGCGAGCCAATATTTTGTTTTTTTAAATGGCGGTTTTCGGTAAATAAAATGTGAAAAAAACTTAACAGGACGATCTAAAATAACCAATAACATCACCTACCATCAGTAAATAACATTCAAGCACATCAGTTCCTGCAAAATAAGAAATTGAAATTTGTAGAAAATAATTAAATTAGAGTTCGCCATTTAATGTGTGTTGCCAGTTTACGAACCCAAAATTTCCCTAATAAATAATGAAACCTTAGAATGTAGATACCGATAATATTCGAAAAGCGATTGCAGATAATGTCATTTTTTAATTTTCTTTCCAAGACAGTCCTTGTTCTACGATCTCACCTGATGGTAAGTGACGATGCAGTTTAGATGGTAACGGGCTAACTTGGAAGGGGATAAGCTAGGATTTATTAAATTTTTACACGCTATCGAGCCGGAACGCTAAATAGCTTAGCGATACGTCTTTGATGGTAGAATGGTAACTAGCCACGGCCGAAGCCTCCCACCAGACCAGATCTGAAATATTTCAGAAATTATAAATTTCGAAATTGTCTCCATCGATAATCGAACTCAAGAATTCCCCTCTTATTTTTTTTTTAACTATTTCGTTTCTGATTTTCTTTTATTTATATTCATCTTATTTATTTTTTTATTTTTTTAAACGAATATTTTACCGGGAGACAGTTTTTATGACTTTAGCGATTTAGCGATTCACCGATCGAGTTGGAAATAGGGTTTTGGGTTACCTTGGATCAAAAATAGGAAATGGTTGCCAAAATTTTTAAAAGTCAGCGCCATATTGATATTCTTTGTTATTGCACCGATGTCGTTCAAAATCGATATTTAGGGTTCACTAGCGTCTAAAGAGACGAATTGGTTGCCAAAATTTTAAAAAGTCAGCGCCATATTGAAATTCTTTGTTATTGTACCGATGTCGTTCAAAATCGATATTTAGGGTTCCCTGGGGTTAAGAGAGACGAATTGGATGCCAAAATTTTAAAAAGTCAGCGCCATATTGAAATTCTATTTTATTGCACCGATGTAGTTCAAAATCGATATTTAGGGTCCCCTAGCGTCAAAAGAGAGGGAATAGTTGCCAAAATGTTTAAAAGTCAGCGCCATATTGAAATTCTTTGTTATTGTACCGATGTCGTTCAAAATCGATATTTAGGGTTCACTGGGGTCAAGAGAGACGAATTCGTTGCCAAAATTTTAAAAAGTCAGCGCCATATTGAAATTCTTTGTTATTGCACCGATGTAGTTCAAAATCGATATTTAGGGTCCCCTAGCGTCAAAAGAGAGGGAATAGTTGCCAAAATGTTTAAAAGTCAGCGCCATGTTGAAATTTTTTGTTATTGACGCTTGGGGACCCTAAATATAGATTATCAGCATTGCGCTGACTTTTTAAAATTTTGGCAACCAATTCGTCTTTTTTGACCCCAGGGAACCCTAAATATCGATTTTGAACGACATCGGTTCAATAACAAAGAATTTCAATATGGCGCTGACTTTTAAAAAAATACTGGCAATCATTTCCTCTCATTTGACGCTAGGGGACCCTAAATATCGATTTTGAACGACATCGGTGCAATAACAAAGAATTTCAATATGGAGCTGACTTTTTAAAATTTTGGAAACCATTTATCTAATACAAAATACTAAATACAATAGCTCACTATAGTTAAAGATATTAATAAAATTATTGTTTTATGATAAAAATTAAAAAAAAAGTAGATATTAATTTTATTTTTAAAGTTTAAAAATTTTAATGACATAATTCTCCCCATTTTATTGGAATCACCTGCGTACCTGGTATCATTACGCACGCTCAGTAATCCACGCCGCGCATGCGCGGCACTCACGTCACGCACACTAGCATATTTTCATTGGCCTGTTTTTTTTCGTTCTTTAGTAGCGCGATGGTCCTTCTAGACATATAAGTATTCATAGGATGGATGTTTGTTACTCTCTCACGCCACAACGAATGAACAGATTTGGCTGAAATTTGGTATAGTGATAGATCATAACTAGGGTTAACACTGCTACATTTTATCACGGAAAATTAAGGAGTTCCCGTTGGAATTAAAAACCTCAATCGACGCGGACGTAGTCGCGGGCATCATCTAGGTTAAAATAATCCAACTTTTAAGTAAGCATATTTTTGTTTCCAAATGCTAGTGTTATTTTATGATGATAAACTTGTAAACAATGTAAAGAACTACTATGTAAAAATGTATAACATTAAAATAAAAGCAATGCAATTAATGCGATTGTCTCTGAAAAATAAAAATTAAATAAACTAAGAGGGTTCATACCTACGCATGGCGTCCATCCTATGTAAGCTCTTTAAATGTATGTGAAATTAGCACTCGTATGCTATCTCGTATGCATCGTAGTGGGTCTCTGGCCATTGTTAATCTTGAAAGTTACTGAGGAGTTCTTTTACCACAAATAGACACATACAAGTAGGTACATGAAGGAGAGAAGACTCTTAAAAACCTTGATTTCAAATTATTATAACAACTAGCTGATGCCCGCGACTTCATCCGCGTGGATTTAGTGTTAAAAATCTCGCGGGAAATCTTTCATTTTCTGAAATAAATAACTCTTGACTCTCCCGGTCAACTATACCCATATACAAAAATCACGTCGATCCGTTACTCTGTTGCGGCGTGGTTGAAGGATAAACCAACAAACAAACACACCTTGATGCAGAGGAGTTTTTATTTCGGAAAATTACAAAAAGTATGTAGGTATTACAATGATGTTGGTACATAAATTGAAGAAAGTAGGTAGACATTTTTAGGTTTGCCCGTGGTTCAAAGAGATTTTCCTAACTATCTAGGCGAAAACTTTAGTAAAGGAAGAAACAGCCCGAGGTCCCAAAAAAAACTAAAACTTTTGACTTATTTATTAAATTGTACTTAAAACTAATTACAAACTAAGTTTTATCTTAAGCTACGCGATGTAGCTATTAGATTTGATGTTGGATTCAGAATGACAATAAAATTACAAGTAACTATAAAGAAAATTCAAATTTGGGTCGCGGTGTCGCAATTGCTGACTCTGCTCCTCGTGGCTCGCGGTTGCGTGTTAGGTCAGCGTTCCACCTATGGCTAAGCGATGTAATTCCTCCACCCTGAGATCAGCAACTATTTGAGAACGGTGTGATAAAATGTTGCTGGAAACTGCTCTTGGGGTCTTCCGGGATTTTCATCTTCTTGGTGGTAATTTTCCTCGTTATTTTTCAGTTTTATCTGTAGGTGTGCTCTTACATCGGCGAATTGTTACGATACCACTGATGAGTGCAAGTGTACTTGATAGGATGGCGTGGGGTGGTATCTTCGTGTGGCTGAGAGTTGAAGATTCCTGTTTCATTTGCAGTGTTGGCAGCAGCATAATCTTTGTCACATGTAATGCAGGTTCTTTAGGTTAGTCGGCTTCGAGTGGGGTTGAAGCTCGTACGCTGTAATCTTTTTCATAGTTTAATCCGATGATCTTGAGGGGTTGATTTGAGGGGTGGAATCTTGTCTTCATTGTTGCTTGTTGAAAATCTTCCTTCGTGCAGGATGCAGTTCGATGACGTTCGAAGATGGTCTTCTTAAACCTTGGCAGTTGTACTTCGGGCATTCAATAGGGTGTAGGAAAAAAAAGGAGGGGAAAGAGAAACCTGCATTTTCCTACTTGGAAATACGGCTAGCTTGTATAAGTGAAAATACTCTATAGATACTATGATTCCTTGCCATATTTTGGTAACCTGGCTTTATAATATCTCCTATAGCTTATAGAGCGCTTATTGTCTAAGCTCTAATTCTAGAAATAATACCGGATGCTATTTGTTAAGGACCTTAACCTGTCTATGAGACCTCGCTTTGAACGATTTGGCTTAAAGCGTTTCAGTTGAATTATCATTGCTATGAGGATATGTAATTAATTAGCGAGGCAAAGGTGTCACTTTCCAGGGTCATTTTAAGTCAGTTATATTGTAGGGATGAATGATAGTGAGTCTCTAGTTTCGTCGGTCCTAGTTTAAATGGTAATAGTCCAGATCTGTTCTCTAAACTCTCAAGTCGTACATTCTGAGTCGCTGTTGGTCGAACTGTCAGGAGGATCAGTGGGATGACGGTCGAAAGAACACAAGCCCTGTAACAATTGAGGGGTTTTAGGGACTCGCTTGTTCTATGGTTTGCGCTTGGATTTTTCTTCTTAGATGTATAGATATGGATCGGAGGGTCAGCCAGGACTTTATCCTGACTTATCGTAGTATTATGTACTGAGCTATTATAGCCAATGATAGCGTAGGGAATAAGGGAGGTCACTGCGTCATTTTTATTTTGTAGTCTTAAAATACAAAGATGTTCGAGTAAAGTCAGGTGAAGTCTTTCTACATTCCCGTTACTGGTGGAACTGTAGGGTAACATTCTATGGTGATTTATTCGGTGCGGCTCGGTACGAAGTCGCGATAACACTTCTTTCGCGCGGGATGATAAATTAACTTTTTGAAAACTTTCCATCTTACCCATGGAGAAAATAACGTCATGCGGGGTTGAATTACAAACTTCTAAAATTCCTCGATTATTTTTAACAGCTGTTAAGCAACTAGGTATTATGCAATTTGATATTACTTGCTCGGGGACAAAGGCATCGCCGTCTAGACTATTTATCGGTAACCTGATCAGTTTTGATGACTTTGCAGGTGTAACGGCCTCATAATAGTTCGTATTACGCGAGTTGTACATTTGAATAGGGTTCACTGCAAAAGGGTCATAGTTTAGTGAAATATGAGAGAAATATAATTCAACAGCTTCCGGGCTAATAAACGATTGATTAGCGCCAGTATCAATAAGTAACCTAATAAGGGAGTTTTTAATCTGTATGTATGGAAGCTGCATCTGCGTTTGCAAGTTGACCTCTATTTTGGTCTTTTTGATTTCGCGACTTTCTGAAAATCCGGCTTAGGGTTATTCGTCGAAGGTTGTTCGTCAAAGTCTGCACTTGGAGTCTCATTAGTCACGTCATAGTAAGGTGTACTGTTACAGTTCGCGTCATCGTCGGTTTCGGAACGTTCATGAACGTTCATCTCGTGAGGGTGATGACTTGAGGTCGTTTGTGGCGTAAATCCATGACTATTGAAATTCGAGGGTGGCCTAGGTATATAGCTAACAATTCCAATCATGGGCTTTGGTAACTGCATGATTAATCTTTTATATAGAGCGCGTTTCGCGTCTACTGTCGTGGCAAGGCAGCGCTCGTACTCTTGGGGAGTACTAATGCCCTGAGTCGCTAAAGCAAGATCGTTATAAAGAGCGGTCTCATCTCGCTGGTCTGAAAAATTATTTATTAGAGCCGTCCTAATCCCTAACCAATTCTCTGCTATACCATTAGAGTTGATGAAACGCGCGGCTGGGCCGGTAATCTTATTTAAGATGCAATTTATGAGGGTTAAGTAAGTTAATGCAGATCCGGGTTCGGTTCCTACGTAGTGCCCTACTAGTTGGTCACATATGTTAATAAATCTTGGTAGTATGTGCGGGTTCCCGTCGAATTCGGGAACGGCACGTACAGCCTTAAGGATCGTGTCGGGGTCATGACTTGCCATGACTGTTGATTCTAAAACGATATCTAACTTCCTATCTATATCTAACCTAGATCTACGAGAGGCCCTGCTCGATGCAGTCCCTCCGGGGCTTGATTTCCTAGGATGGAAAATCTTCGAATCCTTAAAAATCTATATCTAACCTAGATTTACGAGAGGCCGTGCTCGATGCAGGCCCTCCGGGGCTTGATTTTCAGGATGGAAAATCTTGGGATACTTAAAAATAGGGGGAGTAAGGACACAGGCTAGTTCTATGTACTTACATATGCATTTTAGTCTTCTTCGGGATCGATGTTTGGATTTCACCTCAGGCAGTGGCTTCTAGGTTCTTCAGTAGGTCTTCTTGAGAAGATGGTCGCGATGACTGCAGCTTCTTCCAGAAATGCCTACCCCTTTAAGACTGCGCCAGTAAAGGAAGACACAGCCCGAGGTCCCAAAAAAAACTAAAACTTTTGACTTATTTATTAAATTGAACTTAAAACTAATTACAAACTAAGTTTTATCTAAAGCTACGCGATGTAGCTATTAGATTTGATGTTGGATTCAGAATGACAATAAAATTACAAGTAACTATAAAGAAAATTCAAATTTGGGTCGCGGTGTCGCAATTGCTGACTCTGCTCCTCGTGGCTCGCGGTTGCGTGTTAGGTCAGCGTTCCACCTATGGCTAAGCGATGTAATTCTTTGAATAATAAAATGTGTTTTTATTTTTACTTTTTTTTCTCACCTTTTAAACCCTCCTTGGACTAATACAAATATTTTAAAACCAAAAATAGCAAGTCCAGCCGTTCTCGAGTTTTTGTGAGACTAACAAACGTCAATTGAATTTTATGTAAGTAGTAATATAGATTATATATATATATATATATATATATATATATATATATATATAATGCTTTTTTTGCAAGGTTCTATGAACGTGTAGCAGCTTATTTAGCAATTTAAAACTTTTTCAACGAATCCGAGGCAAAGATTAGTTTAATGTCTTGAAATTTGTCTACCGAGAGGTTTATATGGTTTACTATCTCTATTAATGGTCTAAGATCCGAACATAACATCGACCTTCACCCATCTGTTTACCGAATGAAACATTTTTTTTATAAATTTCCATACATAGACAAATACGTCTTGTATGTATTGCCTATCAAAATATGTTCATGACTATCATTAATTAAAAAAATAATAATTAAATTTTTTTAGCGAGTTTCACCCACTTGTTTACCAATCAAAATATATATCAAAATAAAGATTATTTAATAACAAACGCGATGATATAGTATTGCCTGCAATAAACCGTTCATGAAACACTATTGCCAGGATTTAAAGTTTAAAAATCAAAGCAAGTAAAGTTGCGCAAGAGAGAAATCCGAGCTTATTTAGTGTAATAAAGAAGGATAGAGCATAGTGGCTGCGAGCGACGCCTTCGTTGAATAGAAGAGAGTACGTATGCTCTTTTTACATATGGTTGAGAGAGACAGCATATCTCTGATGTGAATCATTTTGGAGTAACTGACAATACGTACAAATTTATTCTAAATAATTATTTTAGATTTCAATTATAAATATATATATGTATATATTCAAATATAAAAACATTTTCTTTGCAATTAAATACATAAAAATTAAACAAATAAAAAAACATTCAAAACATTTATGGATAATGAAAAAATTTTAATTATTTTTATTTCTTATTTATTAAAAAATTGTAACATTTATAAATATTATTCTACATCTGAATCATCACAAGTTGTATCAAGATCTTCGGACTCAGGTAACTCTTCGTTTTTTTCATTTTCTGTCATTTCCAGAAGGTCGTTTATCTTGAAAAGCGTCTGATCACCAATAAATCCTACTGGTCTCAATAATAAAGTAAGCCTCAATAGCCCAACGGTTAAGGAGCGGACTGAAAACTGACAGGTTGCAGGTTCGAATCCCACCCGTTGCACTATTGTCGTACCCACTCCTGACACAAGCTTTCCACTTATTTGGAGGGGAGAGGAGAATATTAGTCATAATCAACTTGGTTGATATTCTTTAAAAAAATATTTTAATTTTTAAAGAATATCGGGTTTAATTTTTATGTATTTAATTGCAAAGAAAATGTTTTTATATTTAAATATATACATAAATATATTTATAATTGAAATCTAAAATAATTATTTAGAATAAATTTGTATGTATTGTCAGTTACTCCAAAATGATTCACATCAGAGATATGCTGTCTCTCTCAACCATATGTAAAAAGAGCATACGTACTCTCTTCTATTCAACGAAGGCGTCGCTCGCAGCCACTATGCTCTATCCTTCTTTATTACACTAAATAAGCTCGGATTTCTCTCTTGCGCAACTTTACTTGCTTTGATTTTTAAACTTTAAATCCTGGCAATAGTGTTTCATGAACGGTTTATTGCAGGCAATACTATATCATCGCGTTTGTTATTAAATAATATTTATTTTGATATATATTTTGATTGGTAAACAAGTGGGTGAAACTCGCTAAAAAAATCTAATTTTTTTTTTTTAATTAATGATAGTCATGAACATATTTTGATAGGCAATACATACAAGACGTATTTGTCTATGTATGGAATTTTATAAAAAAAATGTTTCATTCGGTAAACAGATGGGTGAAGGTCGATGTTATGTTCGGATCTCGTACTATAAGACCCATTAATATGATCTAGGAATATCTTAGATTGTTTAAAAATGTGGCATCCTTAGCCTGTGGGCGTCAAATCGCCCATGGCGCCATACGGTCTGCACACGAAAGTTCCCACGCTATCTCGTCTGTAACAGTGTACACCGCTCCACATTGATGTAGCCATGAAATTAAATAGATTCAAAACTTTCACAACCGAAAAAAATTTTGGTTTCACAAATGTGGTAAAAGTAAGATATTGTTTTATTATTATTATTTATTTATTACTATTTTTTTATTATTCAATAGCTGTTGAATTCAAAAACTATTTTATTTTACTATTTTAATTTTCATTGCATCATTTAAAATCGAAAATAATATCAATAAATGCAAGTTACCAAATCACACATTTTCAAAATTATTGTTTACAAAGTTCATTACAGTCCCCTGTGTGACCTGTGTCATATAAAAGACATAAACGCGTTCCGTATTTATAGACACTGGGACTATTAAATAGGTAGGTAGGTAGGTACGAGCAAGTCTATAACGATTTTATGGAATATGTATTTTTATTATATTTCATGATTTGATTTCTATAATTTTATAAATAAGTCGGTAGTTTTCGAACTAACTCACTCGAGACTAACTCGAGAAAGTTATTTTAGAAGACCCTATGAGTTTGCTTTCCTTATTTATTTGACTGAGTTGGGGCAAAAGATTTTCAAGTCCGGTAGGTATAATTTTATCTAATTCAAGTTGTTGTTGTTCATCTGAAGTTATGAAGCTTTGACAGACGGATTGCACATAATGAAAATTCATCCAAAGTAAACATTTCGTTTCGCTCAATCAAAACGTACGAAACAACGTCTAAGAGTTTAAACTGCATACTGTCACGTCATATTTTATTATGAATATGATGTATTACGAGTGTTTTTACATTATGTAACATACATTAAAAATACCTAATAATAATCACTACATATATTATAAAACAAATTTCCCCGCCGCGTCTGTCTGTCTGTCTGTCTGTTCGCAATAAACTCAAAAACTACCGAACGGATTTTAATATTGTGGTTTTCACCACTAGATAGGGTGATTCATGATGAAGGTTTTAATGTATAATTTGTTAAGATTTTATGTAAATGGGTTGAAATATTATGACGATAATTCTTGACAATGTAGGAAAAATTTAAGCCGCCTGGGAGCTTTCATCGAAAACGCTGGCTAATCCCTTTGAGATATAACAAAAAAAAGTATGGTGGAATAATTCTTTACAAAAAGTCCGCGATGGCATATTAATTCTATCTTTTAAGGATAGCTCAATATACCCATTTTAACTTCTAAAGTAATGGTCACGTAATATGCGGTAAAATTGGAAATCTATTTAGACAGATACAGTATTAATCCTTATCAATTAAATACGTTAGTTACCTTACGCGTTTCATGCACATTATGATAGTCCTTTACACCATACAATTTAAATGAATGTCTTAGCGCAAAATAAAAACGATCGCGCGCCAAAATAATTTCAAGTGCGCTCCGCGGGTTGCTATAATTTATGCCGAGCGCTTCCCAGCGATACTTCTTTTAAATAAGAAGTGCTGTTCAAGGTATAACATAAGGAACATTCCAAGGAGTTTGCAAAGCATAGGCGTAATATGCTCTACTACCCGTGCGAACTGCGAAGCCGGGGCGGGTTGCTATAGTACTCATATATTGACCGTGACATTCGTGAGCGGGTGACATCTAACGGTAGGACTGGTTCCAATGCTAACACGCTAACAATGGAAGATTAGATGTGTATCTTCTAGCTAGCCTAGACGAGTCGCTAGACGCTACTTGATACGAAATTCTTTTTATACACACGAGCTACAGAAAAATGTGAATGCTCCACCTATAATATATTTATCGACCCGACGTGCTATGAACTATGAATATAATTATGAAGGTTGCGTAACCGCACTTCCATACTACATGCGAAAAGAAAAGTTAATCATGTGCACATCCCATTTTTGGTTAAAACAAAAAATACGAATATGATACCTAATAAATACCTAGGTACCTAAGTATGTATATGATTTTACTGTTCCAGTCAAACAGCTGTTCTGAACGTTCTCCTGACTGAATGTCGACTACGTAGGTACTAAGCCAATCTTAGCGGTGTCTGGAAGGAAGTGCACTCTACATTCCCTCACTCTCATAGTCTAATGGCATGGCAAACCGTCACGATCGCACACATCCAACTCAGGACCACACGTGCTCCGAGGCACTTGGTTGTGACATCGCTCAACTCTTATAGAATATTTGATTTTTTGATAGAAAAACTTAGTTACATAACTTTTTTCTGACCTGATTCAGGATTCCAATTTCGCACCCGAATAAGACCAACAAACAGTAATATACAAAGTACCTATGTACCTAAAGTATTGGTTGTTGATCTACATAGAAGCCTTTAACTGTGGACACAAAATTATGTCTGTGATTTATAGCAAAGCTCTCTAGTGGTCAACTAAATAAATATTAGTTCGTATAAAGAATGTAACCGATATGTATTGTGTGACAAGTGAGACCATAGTGTTTGTAGGGTAAAATGATACATCCATTCTTACCAACGTTTTCACCTGAGTACGTGCGCAGTACACATGATCAGTGTGTTCATTGCCAGTAAAACTAGGCGATCGGGTTAACCACAATGGCTTATAATATTAGAAATTGAAAGTTAGGACCAGGTCCGAGTAAATATTTGCGGAACGTGACCATTGGATCACCACTTAAAATATTAACTCTGTTGCACGAACATTAACCTAAAACTGATAGCAACTAATGTATACCTACTTCGCCTGTAGAAGCATGAGACTGTTATCTTGTAAAAAGTTTGTAAAAACCATCATATAAGTACGTCGTTATATACGGGTATGGGTCTAATTTGCATTGCCATACTCCTTCCAAGTTCACACGCTACCATCTTAGACTGCTTTTTAGGGTTCCGTACCCAAAGGGTACCAACGGGACCCTATTACTAAGCCTACGCTGTCCGTCCGTCCGTCTGTCAGCGGGCTGTATCTCGTAAACCATAATAGATAGACAGATGAAATTTTCACATATTATGTATTTCTTTTGCCGCTATAACAACAAATAATAAAAATTAAATTAAATTAAAAAAATTAAATTAAAAATAAAATGGGTACATGGAAATATTTTTATTTAATTTTTTTTAACGGAACCCTAAAAGAGCGAGGCCCGACTCGCACTTGGCCGATTTTGCACTTATCAGGTGAGATAGCAGTCAAGGCCTAATGTGTAATCGAATAAAAAAATGTGAATAAGGTAAGGCGCATACATAGTACATACAACTTTTACATCGACTAAACTGTTTAGTCGAGTTGTGTACTTTTCGTGAATTCCACACAAATAAACTATAATCAAAAGCAAATCGATAGGGCTTTTTGATTTTTTTGTCGAGCAACTATCATGTTGATAGTTTGTGCACATTCTATGATCGCAGTACATTCCTATAAACTTATGAAACACAACTAAATAGTTGTTCAACTAAAAGTTGTATGTTTGCGCTAGGCCTAATTGTCCGAGGCTTAGTACCATGGAACTAGGAATTACGACTACGTCTTCAGTACATTATGGTGCATAGCGAAAAGTCAAATAGTTTTTGACGTGATAAGTGATAACCTCTTATAAATCGATGAACAGCGGCTGCACGCACGAAAAAGTGTCACGTTCCGCCTGACCCTAAGCGTGCAAGCGAGAGCGCGGAACAAGCGATAGAGAGGCACGATCGGCCCAAGCGTTTATAGAGAGTGCCCGCCGCCGCCCACTCGCGCCAGTCATCAATGTTTCTTTATGACTTTATCACGTAAAACTATCGTCCGTAAACCGAATTTACAAACAACCAATTTTTTTTGTTTAAATGTCACCGGAAAGCGGAAAATTTTAGAGAAGGAGCTAAGTATAGTAAATAACTAAATATGTCTATGGGCTCACTGGCGAGCCACCGACTTCCTTAGCAAAACGAGTCTTCAGGTGAAGCTCATGCAAAAACAGTCACTCCAATAAACCCACTGAAACATAACGATATCTCGAACTTCGCCACATTTCCGATTGTAAAATAATAATTCCGATTAAGATGCATAAAACTTGTAGAAAATGTGAATAGTATCTTCTATCTACTATTTATAGCACACATTTCCTGTTGATGCTAGGGTCAGGGATTGTTTACATTTACGAGGAATTTTATATAATGATAGATACCTACCTACTCGCACAGTTCCGATAATATGAACATTACAGTAAAAATATGTATGTAGTTTATAGGCCATAATCCACCACCGCTGGCCTAATGGCAATATGGCAAACTTCACACACCTTTGATAACACTATGGAGAGTTCTCAGGCGTGCAGGTTTCCTCACGATGTTTTCCTTTAAAGTTCACCGTTAAAGCAAGTGATATTTAATTGCTTACGCACGCAACTCCGAAAAGTCAGTGGTGCCTGGGATCGAAGCCGTAACCCCCCGAATAGGAAACCACAGGCTAGACCTACTATAACTTTAAGGTTTTAAATTCCCGCGGGAACTCCTAATTTCTAAGTTTTCCAGGATAAAATGTAGCCTATGTGCTAACCCTGGGTATGAGCTATCACTATTCCAAATTTTAGCCCAATCAGTTCATTCGTTAAGGCGTTAAAGGGTAAGAAACATCCATCCATCCTTCCGTCCATCCCATACATTCATCCATCATACATCCATCCTCAAAGACTTTCGCAAATAATATTAAAGATTAAGGATTTAGTAGAAAAAAAACTTAATTTTTTACAGCTAGGTTTTGAATGTACGATCATTGTTTTATAATAATACTAGCAGACCCAGCTAATTTCGTACCGCCACTACATAAAAATGAAAAATTAGTTAAATAAACATTTTCCAGTGGACCAAATTGTGAATCTAAACCATCCTCGAATCCCCTCACACAAAAAATTTCATCAAAATCGGTCCAGCCGTCTAGGAGGAGTTCAGTGACATACACACGCACACAAGAAATATATATATATATATATATATATATATATATATATATATATAACTGGCTGACCCAGCGAACTTCGTACCGCCAACTTATCTATATAAATAAAACAAATAAACTATCCCAATCCAAAAAAACTATCCTATCTTTTAAGTTGGACCAATTACAGATAGTTGACCGAGCGAAGCGAGGTCTCTGAGTTTACTAGAGCGATTTGCACTTGTCCGTCCGTCCGTCCGTCCGTCTGTCTGAGCCTTATAACTTTTGAATTACTGAACGTAATTACTTCAAATTTAGATATAATATTGTAAACCGATGCCCTCCAGCCGAAAATGGCTTAAAAAGTTATAAAAATCTTTATTTAAGGGGGGCTCTCATAGAAGCGAATGCGAAGAATTTTTTTTTTATTTGCGATTCATAGGTTTTCTGTGTATCATTTTAAAGACAATTTGGAACAGAGTACAACCGTATTTTTTTTTAATTTTTTTCCTAAAATTGACGAAATGGGGGGCTTCCAAAGTGGCGATTTAATACGCTCGCTTGAAGACGCTCTCTGGAAAAATTTTCTATATATTTTCAAGTTGTACTTATTTTCTTACTTCACTTGTATCCTGTACTTGAACAACAAATACTAAAATTATATGAATATTATAAAGAAACGAGATTATTTAATTTTTAATGAGCATCAGTAAATTTCACATAGCTTCACAATAATGCTAATAGATGGCGCAGTCATTAACTATTCCATTGAACTAGGAGTTACGACTACGATTTATCCCAAAAACAGTTTTGCGTCGACCATTATTATTTAGGTACATAATATAATAACATATTATTCAATTAAAATATCATTTTGTATATTTTCTATTCGCGTCGATAGATGACGATTTGTACAGATGCCCCTAACCCGTTTTCACTCGTTAGTACCTACATAATAATTCAATGTTTTCACTGACGTTCCCTAACCTTTACGGGCTACCTATGATAAGTTATGTGATGATTACTGTCAACTTCTTTATCACGATCCTGTACGGGACACCTAAAAGGACATTGGGACGGATGTTAGGACTTAGGATTGTGTTTTGGAGCTACCTACGTAAAGAGACTCCTACATAGGGGATGATTTAGGTATGTTTGGTGAAAACGGGCATAATAATAATAATGTCGTAGTTTTGGTCGTCATGTATCGATTGAATGAATAATCATGGGATACCGTTACCGCGAGGTCTCAGTTCGGGGCGAACCACTAGTTACGAAGTTTGATAAAAATCGGTTCAGTAGTTTAGGAGTCCATCGCGGACAAACAACGTGACACGTAATCTATATATATAAAAGAAAGTGGTGTTAGTTACACTATTTATAACTCAAGAACGGATGAACCGATTTGGCTGAAAATTGGTGGAGAAGTAGATTAGAACCAGGAGACGGACATAGGATACTTTTTATCCCGTTTCCGTCAAGTCACTATAAAACGTGGTATAACAAAAACGCATCTGACACGGAATAACAAAACGCAAATGACAGTGGAATGACAGTGGAATAACAAAACGTAAATGACAGCTAAACGTAATTTTGTCTTTGTTGGTTTGTCCGTCAATCACGCTGCAAAAAACCCACGGATTACGTGATTTTTTTGGATAAGTATAGTTGAGAACCTTTAGACTGTTTAGAGTGTAAAGCATCCCGGAAAATCAAAGAGTACCCTCGGGATTTTAAAAACTGAATCCACGCGGACGAAGTCGCGGGCATCAGCTAGTTTATATATATTAAGATAATATATTGCACATGTTTAGAAAAGATATGAGCACTCTTTGATTTCGGGCCAACTTTCTACCTATTTCTTATCATGTAACCGTGCGATACATGATGTAAATTATCAACGCTTTTACGTGAACATGCAAACTGAGATAGTTATTGTTGAAGAGTAGGTGATATTCAATTCTTAGATTTACGGTAAGGTAATATTATAGTAATTAAGTATATGTATATTCATACTGCAATCTCTAGGAATACCTAATAAATTAATATCATATACCTAGGCTAATCTACGTAGTGATGCTAATTCAGTTGTACACAATCTCTAAACTAAAATGGCATTCTAAATAAGTCTTGGAGCATGTTGGTTACTAAAAGATTAGAGTAAGTTGGTTAATACTTTTGCGTTAAGAATAAGAAGAAGTGACAACTCTCGATTTCCTCTAATTCATTGAGGAGTTCCGTCGTCCATCTCCGAAGATATTCATCAAATCTTCACCAAATTCAAATGGGACCTACCTGCAGATACGCCCTTTCAAATAAAAAAAATTTATTAAAATCGGTTAAGATTTGACGGATATAAGGAGTAACATCGACAAAAAAAAATAGGCGTCGAATTGAGAACCTCCTCTTTTTATGTTTTTTGAAGTCGGTTAATAAATAAAATATGTCTGGTTCTTCTTATGAGTATAGGGATAAGATTATTTGAACGATTGACCCACGTTTTTAAGTTTTTTTTCTAGTTCTCTGTGTATCTGTATGGGCTAATCTTGACCGGTTTTGACGGGATTTTCACCTGCAGATAGAGAATTATATGTAGGAGTAAATTAGGCTACTTTAAGCACGAGTATAAATTTTAGAGATCCTTTCGTAAAAAATAATAATGGGAAAAATAATAGACTATGCCATTTTTTTCCAGGAAATCAAGGAGTTTCCACAAGACTTAAAAAATCTAAAATACAGACGATGTTATACTGGCACCATCTATTCATCAATAATAATAAATGATAATAAGGTTAGGTCAGATAACCATAAACATGCATTGCAGAACCTCAAAAACGCAAATATATTAAATCAATGATATAAGAGTGAAAGGACATCATGGGGCAAATGGCATGCAAAACACCATACACCTATTCCCGTCATGTAACGTCCCTGTTAGCTATGCGAATCACGCGCAGCTTTCACTACACTCGCAAACGTATCCTGGTGATCTACGCAGTCGCTTTTCTTGTGGATGCCACACTACCAACTCTATAAATGCTAATTAATTATTTGTTTATCCATAAGGGTTCCGTTTTTTTTTCGGAATTATAAAAATTGGCTGCAAAAAAATATCTGATGCACGCCGGAAGCGCACCGGAAGATAGGTATATATTCTGTTATTTTTGTAGATTTTAGGGTTCCGTACCAAAATGGTAAAAATGGAACTTCAAGTGCAAATTCACACAAGTAGACTCAGACCTTTGCTTCGCTCGGTCAATTAGTATAGATGTAGGAAGATAGGTACATACCTAACTACCTAAGTAATTGGTAGATATATTCAATTCAATATTTCCATACGAAATACGAATGTGTCACTATGCAATTATAATGGTAAACTACCTACAACCAGTTTTAACTTTTAATGATCGATTAGGTACTTACTGATAAAATTAAATTAAACTTATTATCTGATTCATTTTGTGCAAGTTATTTCATTCGTAAGGATTAAAAAAGTTAATGAAGCAGATTCGAATTCATGATAAGTACATTTTTGTTCTTGTTGTTAAGTGTTAACAACTGTTAATGGTTATTTCTCCGAATCCGTTCAAACTGCAGATACTCGACGTACTAATATTTTTAAAGATTTTAATCTTTAAATATGGATACCCTTAACCTTACCTTCGAACACCTATAATAATATCTAGGTAGGTAGGTACGACGATGATTTTTGCTTTATTATTTAAACTTAGATTTATTTAAACTTAGATGAAGCCTAGGACAACGTGCGTTTTTAGGGTTCCGTACCAAAATGGTAAAAATGGAACCCTTATGGTGCGACTTTCTCCGTCCGTCCGTCTGTCACAGTTAATTATTTTATTACATAGTACCTATTATATTATTATGCATACTATGGTATAATCCATAGGTCCGTAAACCG
Source organism: Oeneis ivallda (assembly GCA_029955525.1). Taxonomy (NCBI): domain Eukaryota; kingdom Metazoa; phylum Arthropoda; class Insecta; order Lepidoptera; family Nymphalidae; genus Oeneis; species Oeneis ivallda. The sequence continues at coordinate 15,659,333 of JARPMR010000010.1, forward strand.
TACCTATCATTCACCTAAACCGTTAGGTAGGTACGGTACGTAGGTCCTACGTAGATACCTATAGGTACCGTGATACAAGATCGTGGTCTCCAAAATAATCAAGTATGGACCACCGTTATTTTAATGCAAGATTGAAAGAACAATGAATTGAAGTAATTATCCTTTGTAAACGAGGCGGCTACTCGTTAACCCACATTTGTTAACCATTTTGCACGAAGGAACCAATATCTGCAATTTTCCATATAAAAGATCGAGGTCATGCATTTCGTATACATAATATGCAAGGATGGTTACTTAATAAATATAATTAGGGGTACAAAATTAGCTCGTCTTTCTTCCTGCCAAGCCGCCCGGTATTTTAACGAGCGACTTGCGTGCCCAAAAAGCAGTTGCCAATCTACAATCGTTCTAATTGCTTGAAAAATGCTGCGATTATTATTTAACCGAAGATTCTTTATAATTAAAAAAGGATTATTATTTATTACTTATTTGAAAGTAGGTAAATGTAGATAATAATATTATGTTCACCATAAGCACAGAATATATTATATGCCATAAGCTAGATTATATCAGGTGAGGTCGCAGGTCAAGCGACTTAATATAATAACGGCGCAGGACTGCAGCGTATGGATTTGTGGAAGTCCATATTATAAGACCAGTCTAGCCCTGGACGTCTATCGGTAGACAATGACAGCGAAAACGATGGCAGCGCTTTAGGTAGGTATATATGCAGTTATTCATTATTGATAAATAGCATTTAGGAATGTTTTATGTAACCTTTCAAAATAAACGTACTGATTGTCAATATTTTATTTACAGAGAAAGAATAGTAAGCTGCTCGGACTTCTGGTTTGGTTAATAAACCCCGCGAGCCTGGCATCTCACGCAGGAAAATCAAAACTCACCACAAATGCATCTTGTGAGTTTATTTCTAGTTTTTTTCATCTTCTATAATAATAAAACTGTAACAGGTCCAATTCTGTACATTGAAGATATTTTGAAAATTTTTGTTTGAGGGCATTCTATAATCGATACTGAAGCCAAAACAATTTTTTTTTAATTTTTTGTCTGTCTGTCTGTCTGTCTGTCTGTCTGTCTGTCTGTCTGTCTGTCTGTATCTTGGCCGCGCATCACGCCGAAACTACTGGACGGATTAAAATGAAACTTGGCACGATTTAAGTTAATGCTACGAGGTATAATATAGGATACTTTTTATCCCGAAATTCAGCACGGTTCCCTTGGGAGAGGGGATGAAAGTCAAAATGTGTATTTCGCTGTAATTCATTAAGGCGTATTTCGATTTAATCCATTCTTTTTTTGTTAGAAAGCAGGTTCTTTAGAGATTGTCCTGTAATTATTTCAAGGTCGTCAATTTCGTAGTTCAGAAATTATAGACATCACGATCTTCAGTATAAGGTCCAAATAACTTGAACCACGGAAACTATAAGATACTTTGAATGAATGGCTCATCTTAAGCTGGCAAGCGTACTTTATCGTATATAGCCATCGTGGATAGCCCTATTTTGTCAAAGTCAAACTACTCCAAAGGCGTCAGCTTTTGCCTACATATACATGATCATTATACCTACATACTACATAGTAGGTATGGATGTAATACATCGTATGGACTTAATGCTACAGTGTTTTCCAATGCAATTTAATATTCTAATCATACTAATATTATAAATGCGTAAGTGTGTTTGTTTGTTGGTTTGTCCTTCAATCACGCCACAACAGAGCCACGGATCGACGTGATTTTTTGCATGGGTAGGTACTATAGTTCAGGACATAGGCTACTTTTTATCCCGGAAAATCAAAGTGTTCACGAGGGATTGTAAAAACTAAATCCACGCGGACTAAGTCGCGGGCATCGGCTAGTTCATAATATTATGATACCTTTACCTATATTAAGCTAATTTACGTATTAGTTTTCATTCAGCTGTGATAGTGGTAAAGCATGTACCATAATGTAAAAAACTACTCTTTAGAGTAATATTTGATTTCATGGTTTTCAGATGAAGGGAGCCCGAGCAGTTTTGCCTCCATATTTTCACCCCGAATGGATTTTGATCAATGGAAGCCGCTGACTGGACGCGGAGATCCTCTCCGTAATGATCCTACTTATGACTATGAACCTCCTGTTTTAGAAAAAGTTCATTACTGGGCCGATGATGGCCGCATCGAAAGGGAGCAAGAACGCAAATCTGAAGTTTTAGTGCTCGGGGTTTCTTCTCGGAAACCAAGTGTTACCTCCAAACCACCAATGCCACCAAGAAGGCATTCTAAACCCCCAACATTTCCATCTAAATATGAAGACTTCGCTTATAAGTTTGGGGATAATTTCCCTATGACTATTTTGGTCCCGCCACCGCCGCCTCCTCCCGGGCATAGTCCGTCTTTATTTATTCTTTCACAAGAAAAAGTGCCAATGCCCACACCTTCCAAATTAAAGATTCCTGATTCGACTACAATAACAAGAGACACTACCACAATTCCAGATTTTATGCTGACATCTTATACTCTACAAGAAGCTAATCTCGTATATCAAGCTTCAACAGCTAAACAGAATCGGCTCCACGACTACAATAAGACTACGAATATCCCAAACAATACCGTCAGTAGTGATTATGCAGGTTGGGGTCCAACAACACCGTTTGAAGACGTTAATGATACACACAACCTTATATCTTATAAAGATCATCAAAATGTCGAATTCACTAAAGAACCTCTCTTTTATTATAAGCCTGTGCTTTCGGAGGCCCCTCCTCCCCCTCGCGCATCTACAAGTCCGTTAATTCTGTCAACATTTTTACCAACTGCATTACCTCCAACAATCAGTTATACAGAGGAGACGTGGCCGTCTAGAGAAACAATACCAGAAACGACAACGGAAACTACAAACACTTTCACAGAAACAACAACCGAAAAAAGGTTCACAGAATCTTTACATTCAACACCAAAACCGCTGTTGAACCTAAAGCCGAATATTATTGATATGTTGGGTCCGATGATATCAATGCCCATGGTAACAGATCCGGATAGACCAGAAGATAATTTATATGCTCATGCATCTGACACTATACAAATATTCAAGGATCCCTCAATGGTAGATGAAGTGAATTTAGAAATTATGCAAACCATGCAACCTCCTCCTCCAGTAAAATTTTCAGAAAATACAACGCCACAACTTATCGAAAGATTTAATGTAAATCCACATATTTTAAATAATATACTCCACGAGAAACCTGTAATGCATACGCATGATCCTTATCTTCACATGCGTTTCACTACTCCAATGTCTGTTACTGTCGCTCCATCTCAAGACAGTCGCTCTACAACTGAAGCACAATCTCTACCTAGCTACTTAATCATACAAGGGCATTCAAAAGTTAAAACCTATGGATCTAAGCCGAAAGTGAGTGGCTCTGTTACTAACGAAATTCCTCATCCCAATGAGACAACTGAAGTTAAGCACTTACATCCAATTAAGGACAAATACTCTAAAAAATCAGATAAAATAGAAAAGAACAGAGAGGGCCGAACACAAAATTTGAAATCATTGATAGATACTGGTTTAGGTTCGATAGAAATTCAAGAAGCTGATGTAGGTATAAAATACGATGTAAGTGATGGAAGTGAAGTACCGGTAGAAATATACAGAAAAGGTATTGTTGACAGCGATGAAAATGATTACTCAAAAACCCACAAAAAAGAAAATCGTAATAAGAGGCAAATAGACCTTGAAACTATAATGCCTTTTGATGAAGGTTCCTTAGAAGAACTCGTTTTCAGTTTTTTGGACAACAAAAAGAATGAAACAGGAATTACCGGGCTACTAGCCCAAGCTATAAGCGAAGACACAGACTCTATTGAAGACGCTAATGATGAAGAAGATGATAGATAAAAACTGCATATACTCCAAAATTAGCATCAATTATTTATTCCAACAATTTTAGGATGAACAATTCTCTCATAAATTATTGTCATTACATTTTTACGGTACCTAGGCAGCGAAATTAAAATTTTGAGAATATCTAACATGTAGGCAGATAACTTCTTGCATTATAATCAGACGATATTTTTTGTTTGCATTGCAAGTTATAATAAATCTACTACGATGTGATACAAATGTATCTAAAAATATCTAGGTATCTGTTAGGTTACCTTTTGTTACACAATTTCATATTTATAATTTTATGTACTATGTTATATAATATGTTAAATATTCCCACCGTCATAATTATTTACAATATAGATAAATTATTATTCTGTGTATATCATACAACTAGTAAAAAAGATTTTTCATGATTTTTGGAATTTTTAATTATTAGGTACTCCAGTTTACGATCTACTCTAATCCAGCGTTAAACTTGTAAGTTTTACTAACTTACTTAAGTATATCTATAGAGAGGGAGCCCAAGATGATCAGACCCTCATTCTATAAAAGCTGAAAGTACGCAGAGAACGTATGACGATCCTCGACTTTGAAGTTTGAATCATGGTGGCTTTTGGAGATATCAGGTAGCAAAGGTTTACTTATACATCTTTGCTACCTGATTTGGTAAACCATGGATTTTTAAGAGATCAAAGTAGCCTAATATGTGTTAAACCAGGGTATATAATCTATCTTCATTCCTTTCAGCTAAATCGGTGTATTAGTTGTGGCATGAAGAAGTAATACGTGAATTTCGGTTTTTCAAAATCCTGCGGTAGCCTACGGTAAAAAGTAGCCTAAGGGCACGTTTCTGCACACGCGGCGCGTGTCCAATGCGCCGCCGCGTTCAACGCAAGCGCTTTTGCATGAACACTCATACTTGGCCATATGTTTGAGTTAACCGCGTGACGCGACGCACCATGCGAAGCGCAACACGTGTTAGTCCAAGGTATAATCTATCTCCATTCCAACAGTCAAATCTGTCCAATTAATTATTAAAATTTAGTTATATATATGTGTGTGTATGTTTGTTACTCACGCAAAAACTTCTGAATGGATTTGGCTGAAATTTGAAACGCAGATAGTTTATACCTTGAATTAACACACAGGGTTTTTTTTATCCCGTAAAAATGAATGGTTCCCGCAGTATTAGTTTTAAGATTTCCGCAGTAAAACAGGAACCCTTATCTTAAAAATATCCTTCTGTTCCTATGTCACAGATTTTAGTCAGAAAATATAAAAGCTCTTGAATTAACACTAGTCTTTACCTAGGTATAGTTTGCAACCGCAAAAACCTGTGGTTACCTTGACGGAGATGAACATGATTTGCCATGGGCTGGCTCGGCAATTCTATAATATTACCACCGATTTTGGATTCATCATAAATAAATATTTTATACATAGTTCGAAGAGCTGATGGTCGTTGGGGTCCCAAGGTGCTGGAGTGGCGACCCCGCACCGGTAAGCGCAGTGTTGGCAGACCCCCCATTAGGTGGACCGACGACATCAAACAAGTCGCAGGGAGCCGCTGGATTCAGGCGGCGCAAGACCGAGCTGTGGAACTGTGGAGGTCCATGCAGGAGACCTATGTCCAGCAGTGGACATCTAAAGGTTGATAATGATGAAATATTTTATACAGATTTTTAGACTATGCAATAGGTACAGATTTGTAGGTTTGAGATATGGCAACACTGCTCTAGCGTGCAATAATATTTTAAACTATGGACATACTAATGAGAGCTTACATAGCTAGCTACATTATATTTTTCTAATTATGTAGGTTTAGATGGACACTTGTACAAAAACGAAGTACGCGGCTCCGGCGCAGCGCGCAGCGGACGCGGCCCACTAACACACACGTTTCTTACCATCCTTTTCTTAGAAAGACACTGGCAACTAAGATAAAGTGAAAGCTGCTTATAAACCTATAAAGCCACCGTTTATTGCAATCCCTACAATTCAAAGAAAATCATGAATCACGAATAGTTCACTAGTTTTCAAACTTCGACGTTGATCCACTGGTGTTCCTTGAATGTTGTGTCAGTTACGAAAGCATATAAATGCTGAGCAAGTATAAAATGATTTTTACAATTCGAATGTACTCAAACGGGTCCTTTGACGGGGACGTTGTATTACACCAATCAGCCCGACACAGGCACACCCTGTATTCAGCATCAGCAAGCCTATAAACGAAATAATTACCATTTAGTAGGGAAAAAAACTGTAAGTTACCTACTTAAAAGTTATACTTATGTATTTGTAAACTGAACTGAAAATTGTTTCTGGAGAACTTAGGTAAGATAACGACCTCCTTAGCGCAGTTGTGAGTGCAATAGTCTAATGTAGAAGGTCTCGGGAACCATTTCCGGCGGTAGTTTTGAATTTATAATTTCTTAACGTTTCTGGGCCCTGATTCTGTAACTTAGTTGCTATCAAAAAATGATAGCCACTGACATATATTTTTTATCCATTGAAGGTTTGCTACGAAAATGATACTTTTATTTTCATAGCAAACCTTCAATGGATAAAAATATGTGTCAGTGGCTATCATTTTTTGGTATCAAGTAAGTTACGGAATCAGGGCCCTGGTCTGATCTGGTTTGAAGGCTTCGGCCATACCTTGATACCAACTTATCAAGTTGGTGTTGCGGTGTTGCACGCTGCTGTGCAACATCGCTCTAAGGCTGTTTTGTCGGAGCGACAGCATGGCCTTGCCATGGACCATGCATGACAAGTGGTAGGTACCTACGTCTTATGCTACCAAGGGGAACATTTGCAGTATGCTGCTTGTTTAAGACAGCAATAAAGCATTTTGGTGTGATAATAATGCGGATTGGGTTTACCTAATTAAAACAGCCATTTCCGCTTCCATCTTAAACTAAATCGCCGTTCAGGTGGGATAGTAGTCACGGGCTCCATCGAATAAACGAGGCATGTGGTTCGTGAGACACGTAGCCGTAGGTAGAGAGCATAAATTCCAGTTCAATATAAGGAGTTACTATAATTTTATTTTATTTATAGCTTATGCCCGCGGCTTCGTCCGCGTTGATTTAGTTTTTAAAAATCCGTGAAAACTCTTTGATTTGATTTTCCGGGATAAAAAGTAGATACCTAGCGTATATGTCACTCTCCATTCTGTTGCAGCGTGATTGAAGGACAAAGCAACAAACAAACACACTTTCGCATTTATAAAATTATAATATTAGTAAGGATTGCATAGAAATTAGGAACCATTGCTGAATTGGACACAGAACGCAGCAAAAGTAAGCTTAGACGGCTATTTAAATTAATTTTCTTTATTTACTATACCGTTCCAATTTGCAAGTCATGGCTCTGGTGGGGGTGTCCATTGATCTGGGAAAGGGGTCGGTACTACTGACTTGATAGCACCCCCGTTGTACAATCCATGCATGCTTCGCTCGGGCCGTCCAAGATCGGACGAAACACATCGCGTTATCTGTAGGTACAAAATTTATAATTTAATATAATTTTTTTTAAGCAACCGACTTCAAACTCCCGCTTTACTACATTACACACACACTATACAACGTATATAATTTATTGTTGATATTTTAAAAACCGCTCGTCCGATTTCGATAAAATTTATATGGGACCACCTGGGGAGTATACCCTTTCAAACAAAAAATAATTTTCCAACTCGGTTTAGGCGTCTTCGAGTAATCGATGGACATACATAAAAAAAAGATTCCGACGAATTGATAACCTCCTCCTTTTTTGAAGTCGGTTAAAAATAGGGATGTTTTATAGACATAGGGTAGGTAGCAGATAGATATTTTGGGCAATCTAGTCCGCACTCCGCAAAGCAGAAATGACTGCGTACCGTATAGTACTTAGTAGGTATTACTACCTACCTACGCTTGTGTCACACTTTTGATCTCATTTGAGATACTACAAATGGTAAAAGAATTACTGCATACAGTTCTACATGTTCTAATTTCACGGAATAAAAAGTGCGAAGAAGATTTTCGGTCGTCTTTGAATCAGCGCTGTTTACTTCACTGAGGTACTGATTTATCCAAAAAAATTAGCGCCACGTCAAGCTATTGATTGATAAAATTACAAGTTGCGTTATGGCACCCGCTGTGCGACATTGCTCTGAGGGCTCGTTTATGGAGACGCGGCGCATTGCGCGTCGCGTGGTGCGTTGCATCGCGCGGTGCGTCACGCAATTCTCTGTTCATGGAGAGGCGTTACGAGTAACGTAGCGATAGCAGCGACAGGGCACGCGTCGGTGGCCGCGTCACACGCGAAAATACAATCATAATATGGTGATATGTGGTCTCGTTTACGAAGACGGGGGGCGTTGCGCAAACGGCAAACGACGGTGGCCATCCCTGCGCCCGCGACGGACCCTTCTGCCAGTCTTTTTCGGATAACACACAACGCAGAAGAGTGTGGATACACCACATCATCAATGGAGTACGATATATGTAGGTAAATATAAGTAATTGATTTTTTTTAGAAGAAATTCTATGTTAGAGTGAATTATTTACTATAAGAACTGGCCGAATAACGTCTTGTGCTTCGCCGCATGTTTTCATAAGACTGAAAGTGCACGACGCCGCGAGCTCCGCCGCGTACTAGGTACACCAGTTAACAAGCAAACGAGTCAACAAGAACGCTCTCACACTTGGCCATATGTTTAACAGGGCGACGCAACGCACCACGCGACGCGCAACGCGCTGTGTCTCCATAAACGAGCCCTTATGGCTATTTCGCCGAAGCAACAACTTGGTTGCGATGGTTACGACAATGCGGCATGCCGCATGCTGTATATAGTGGCGTGCGCCTTCTTGTGATACCTAGGTAGGTACCTAATAGGTATGCTTTAAAATCTTTAAATTATAATAATCGACCGAGCGAAGCGAAGGTCTTTGAGTCTACTTGAGTGAATTTGCACTTGTCCGTCCGTCCGTCCGTCCGTCCGTCCGTCCGTCTGTCAGAGCCTTATAACTTCTGAATTACTGAACGAAATTACTTCAATTTTAGATATAATATGTAAACCGATGGCCTCCAGCCGAAAATGGCTTAAAAAGTTATAAAAATCTTTATTTCAGGGGGGCTCTCATAGAAGCGAATGCGAAGAAAAAAAAAAATTTTGCGTTTCATAGGTTTACAGTACCTCATTTTAAAGATAATTTGGAACAGAGTACAAAAGTATTTTTTTTTTAAATTTTTTCCTAAAATTGACGAAATGGGGGGCTTTCAAAGTGGAGATTATATTTGACCTCAGAACGGAATAACCATTGAAAGCTGGGGCTTGAAAGTTTTACAATTTTAGCGTAATATCATGTACTTGAACAACAAATACTAAAATTAGATAAATGTAATAAGGAAACTAAATTATTTAACTTTTAATGAGCAGCAACAACAGAACTTCACAATGATGTCAATAGATGGCGCTCTCATCTCATATAGCAAATGCAGCTTTATGTAACATACCTATTATTCAATTAAGATTATTATTTAGTCATTTAGCAAACATCAATAAAACTTCACGTTGCAGTTTGTTTTTACATATTTCTGATCGTGTCAATAGTTGACGCTGTGTACAAGTAATTTAATTTGAATGTTCCAAAAAACTATACCTAAGTTTGATTGAGGCCTTGAGGATTTCACTATAACAGTTCCCTAACCTTTACGGGCTACCTATGTTAAGTTAGTTGACACTTTCTGTCAACTTTGTTATTACGAACCTCTACGGGACAACTAAAGGTGAAAATGACATTGGGATGTTAGAATTGTATTTAGGGGCTACCTATGTAAAGAGACTTCTACAAATGGGATGATTTAGGTATGGTTGGTGAAAACGGGCATAATAATAATGTCAATTTTGATCGTCAATTATGGGAAACCGTTACCGCGAGGTCTCAGTTCGGGGCGAACCACTAGTATAAGTTAATAGGTATGTTTCAATTTGTAGCTTGCCATTAGGCACGCTAAAATGAGGCAGCATGACGCATTTTGTTGGGCCGATCTGAAACAACCCTTACATCCCTAATTAAAAAGGTTATGACTTAAAGTTGGCACCTTTAGAACAATTAAGCAAATAAGTGCGACTGTTGTTGAATTCGTGCGAAGACTTAACAAATTCTCCACCGCAGACATTCTCGCTGCGGTGAGTTGATGAACAGTTGTAGCAAAGCAATGCCAACGATTTATTCACACAATACATGAAAACCAGGAGTCTCCACACTCTTATACTAAGAATATCGCTCATGCTCATGATTTGGGAAATAAATTTTATTTATTGGGATTTTATTTGCTTTGTTTAAGTACTTACTATAATTTTTTGAATATGGTAGGAAATATTTTAGTGAGTTCCCACCTACAAGCAAAGAGTAAATATGCCTACAAGTCTACTTTGACTTTTTTGACTTGGTGTTGACATTTTGGTGACTTGTGACAATAATCTGGTAGATATAGACGTAGTCGTAATTCCTAAATCCTAGTTCCATAGATTCACTTGACGTTGTGTACTACATGATTAAAGTACCTACTCATTATTTTCTCCAAAAATTGCCCGAGGGAATATGTCTAACTATCATATTTAAGTCACAATAGTAGCTTGTGTGCTAAAATTTAATTAGATTTCCTTTACTACCGTAGTACCTACCTATTAATTCTTTCTTACTAACACATATTATAAATAGTGTTTGTTTGTTGGTTTGTCCGTCAATCACGCTGCAACAAAGCTACGGATTTACGTGATTTTTTGGATAGGTATAGTTGAGAACCTGGAGGGTGACATATAGGCATCCCGGAAAATCAATGAGTTCCTGCGGGATTTAAAAACCAAATTCACGCGGACGAAGTCGCGGGCATCAGCTAGTCTATATACATAATACAAATATGGTACCTACCTGCTAGCTCCCTGTCTACCAAAAATACCTTATACCTAGCACCTACAGCAATGGGCCGACTTCACGGTATGCGAACCTCTATAAATATAAGGTCTCTATACAAATAACAAAGTATCTAGATATTCCGATAAACCAGTTACCAAAACCAAGGTACAAGGTGATACAAGTATATTTACAAGACAGTAGGTATTTAGTAGGTAGGCAGAAGTGGGGCTTTTCGGGATTTTCTACCACTTAAAATTCCTTCGACTGGCCACTTTCAGCGCATGGAGGTGCCTTGTACGTATTAGACAATAAGGGTTATTCAAAAATTCTCATCAAGATTAGGTATATAACGGAGTCTTGATTATAGGATCGATCAATCTGAAAAGCCTAAGTAATCCTAAGTATTATCCTTTTTATGATAAAACTGGAATACTTAATCTAAACAATTATGTAAGTAAGCTACCTCTACAAAACACTGTTGAGGAACATCGGAGTCTGCAAATATCACTTCTTCTCGTAAGTAACACCCCTCTTTGTAATGGATCCTCTCCATATAGTTTATAGCTCAGCGTTCCGTTGTAGCATAATAGAGCCAGGGTATCATTAATGATCATAAAATAAATACATAAAGGCAGAACACGTGGAGATGTCATGGCCTACCAGATCAAAGCTTTAAGTAGGGACTTATTATATTTACCTACTACCGTAAGGTACCTACCTACCTTATCATTTGATGTAAATAAGGCATATACACACATCAAAAGTGTCTAGGGATCAACATATATTTTTGCAATAACTTTTCTCCTGATTGATATTAATTAAAATTTTCTTTAAGGATTCATCAAATAAAGTGTTTTCGTTTGTCACAGTAACGATAAACCAAGTCACCTTTGCATTAATAAAGAAATTTGCCATTTTCCTAATAAAGGGATTTTTAACATTTGAACCACTAACATTAAAGTTCGAAAAAAAGACTGAAATAACAGTTTTCTTTAAAATTTTATTGGGTAACTTAAACAATTAATAATCCGTGTTTCTACCGCGAACACTAACAACACAAGAACATCGGTTTGGCATACTCAAAATGAGTTCATCCAAATCACGCTGTGGAATGGCCGCCCATGTTCGTTGCAACAACAAAAAAAGGTCTTTTTGCCACTGGATACCCTCCATATTCGGCAGAGCTCTTCTCTGTAGCATATCCCATGCATGCTCAATCGGGTTCAAGTCTGGCGACTGAGCAGGCCAGGGCAGGACATTGATGTTAGCTGCGGCGAGAGTCTGTCTTACAACTCTTGCGGTGTGCGGTCGTGCATTATCATGCATTAACTGAAATAAGGGACCGATTTGCACTTGTAGAGGAACGATGACGTCTGATACAATCGTCTCAGCATAAATTTGAGCGTTGAGGTTGCCTCTGATCCAAATCAACTCAGTTCTTCCGCCGATCCAAATACCCGCCCATACCATGATGGTTCCACCACTATAAGGATGGACTTCCTGGCAGGATTTTAATCGCTGTTGGCGTCCAGGGGTTCTCCAGTGTCGTATACGTCTTGTATCCGGTCTCATACCAAAACGAGACTCATCAGAAAAGCACACGAAACGCCATTGTTCTTCTGCCCAATTTCTGTGTTCAAGAGCCCATTGATATCGAATCCTACGATTGTGCATTGCTATAGGTGGTACCCGTAGCGGTCTTCGGGAATGAAGGTTCACTTCATGCAAGCGGTTTCTGACTGTTTGGTCGCTAATTAAGTTCCCTGAAGAGTGATGAAGCCTCACGGCTAACATCATGGCGGTTATTGTTGGAGCTCTTCGAGTTAAGATTTGAATGTATCGGTCTTGTTTCCGTGTGGTGCAGCGATACCGTCCTCCATGGCGCTCAGCCACGGTACCAGTGCTTCGGTAACGTGTCCAAAGTCGACTGATAACACTCTGACTTGTATTCAGAGCTAAAGCCACAGTACGTTGCCGGGAACCAGCTTCTATCATTCCCACGGCTCTGAGCATTTCTTCCCTGCTTAAATGACGTCGCCGCTCCATAATAACGTTGGTTTTAATCAGTAGTAGGGAAACAGTAGCACTAATAATGTCTTCAATGCGTTGTATGTTTTTATAGGGAAAATATTGACAGCTGATTTTCATCTTTTACTCGAATTTGATTGACAGTTCCTGATTCAAATTATGAAATGCACCAAAAAGGATCCATATAAATTTATAAAATCATAAATTTATTACAAAGCCACATCTCAATCTCAAGAAATCCGCATAAAAATGCTTGATCCCTAGACACTTTTGATGTGTGTATTATAAAACATGGTCACAATATCTGTGCACCTCGCTGGAATGCGATGACCCTCCCACTTCCCCGTTCACCTTCCCGCGCTCGCCCCATTAGAATAGAATAGAAATGTTTTTTATTCAAATAAACTTTTTTTAACAAGTGCTTTTGAATCGTCGATGAGTCTACCTACCACTGGTTCGGAATGCCTTTCCTGCCGAGAAGAACCAGCAAGTAACACGGCGGTTGCGCCGGTTGCTCTTTCAATTCAATAGATAGATACCTACTATGGTATGTAGTGTAGGTACGCAGTGTTTCCATAATGAGTGGAAGTTCCACAAAAGCATACATACCTAATTATAATGCAAGACATGTTAAGACGAGCAGACAGAATGTAGCTCCATTCCCGCCGGTGGCACCCATTCACGAGCATTGCATCAGTATTACCACGTATACCATACTAGAGCGCCGACATAACGTCATTAACGCTAGGTTGTAGTACTATTATAAATATTCTGTGGCTAGGTGTAGGTGCACAGATAATGTGATCGGGTAGTAGTTATATTATAATATTTCATCATAAATCTCCAGAGACTCCAGATGTTATAGAATGGTATTTTTAAGAATTCCCGAACGTAGTACTGAAGAGTTTTGTGTGTAAAAAACTTGAGAGGTGTCAAGGGACACCCGGATGGAACGAAGTTCCTTTCGATTAATTAATTTGGCATTGTGTTCAATATTTTCACACTACAATATTAGATCTCCGTAGCCTTGTGGTTTCTACAGTCGCTAAACAGTTAAAGGTCGATGGTTCGAATCCCAGCTCGACAGACTGAATTTTCTATTTTCTATTTTATTTTAAATAATTTCTACATGTGGAATTTTTCCCTAATTTTTTATAACTTAAAAATAAGTTATAAAAATTTGGGAAAATAGCGACTGTAGAAACCACAAGGCTACCGAGATCTTATATTGTACTGTGAAAATATTGAACACAATGCCAAATTCACATTCAAAAAAGTGTCGGTTTCAAAAAAGTGTTTGTTCAATTTTGTCTTAATTTTTTCCGTCTAGCCCCCTACAGCACCGCGCGATAAGGAACTACGTTCCAAAAATATTCTATAATCCAGAGAGTAACTATAGCAAATTAAATACAAATCTTTCATGCCCTTTTGGTCGACAGCAGTGAAGCCAGATTGGCTTACCTACTTTTCATTTTCACGGATAGGGTGTGGAAACTCTTTCTTCTGTATCAACTGATAGAGATATAAGGGGTCTTGCATGGACTTCCACAGGCCTCGGTCATGCGCCGCCTGAATCCAGCGGCTCCCTGCGATTCGTTTGATGTCGTCCCAAGGTGCTGGAGTAGTGACACCGCACCAAGAAGTGTTGGTAGACCACTAGGTGGACCGACAATATAATACATATTTTATATAAAAACTAGCTGATGCCCGCGACTTCGTCCGCGTGTATTTAGTTTTTAACATCCCGCAGGAACTCTTTGATTTTCCGGGATGCGTTACCCTCCAGGTCCTGACCTATCCAAAAAATCACGTCAATCCGTAGCTTTGTTGCAGCGTGATTGACGGACAAACCAACAAACAAACACACTTTCGCATTAATAGTATCGTATTAATAGTATTAATAGTAAAAGAATTATTAATACTATACGATAATAAAGGCGATCTAATTAAATTTTAAAACACAAAAGGTAGGTACTATTGTGACTTAAATATGATAGATACATTCCCTCAGGGACTTTTTTTGTAGAGAATAATGAGTACTTTAATCATGTCGTACATAATTTTTATGTATCATCAATATAGTTTTCTCAGCACACGCGAAATAATGCATTTTATAGGCAAAATTTTGCTACTTTGGGTTACATTATTGCAATTTTCTTAAGGATCTATAATTTTTTTGAAAATAAATTATAGCCTATGCTACTTCCTGATTGGTGAAAAAATGTTTAAAATCGGTCCAGTAATTACAATTCGGTACAAAAACAAAAAAATCTTTCCTCTTTATAATATTAGTAGGTACTTATAGATAACCGGTTTCGAGTCTTAGAGAAAAAACCGAGTCATCGTGTAGGTACACGACATCCCGGACCGGATCCGTCCGCCCGAGAATCGTGAAATTTTGGAGGTGAAATGAGTGCCTACAGAGAATCCGGACTCAGGTCTCAGATAAAGTTCGGTCTAAGTTAAGCAACACATTTGTCAGCATTTAGGAATGTTTTTGTAGGTATTGACAGCCACCTAAACATTATATTCTTCTTTTTTTCAAGAAATTACTAGGTAAATTAGTTATCTTTTCTAGGTTTTGTACGAGCTTTTAGACAATGAAACATCATTTAAACCGTCGACCGGGACCGAAACTTGCTCTGCTTGCGATCTGGCACTGGCGGCGTCGCTCCGTGATACCTACCTAATGTTTCCCAGCCCTGATTTAGTACTATCATGGTGCAGGTGGCTTGTAAAAGAAAAAAATAATATTTTTTAAATTATATTTTTAGTTTTCATAAATTGATAACTATTCACTATCGGTGAGGTAACAATTTTTTGTAGAACCGTATTTCTGCAATCTATAATATTCAAAACTCACAATCTAACTGGTAATTTCGAGGTGCATTCAATATGTTCCAATAATAAGCACTCCAATCCAATGTTTTCAAAACAAACAGGAAGGAAAACATTTCAATCGATTTTACATTCGGCTCTGAATAAGATGCACATAGCGTGTGCAACCGCACTGCGCCGCCCCGTTCAACCCATCGCTGGTACACCTCTCACACAACGCGAGTAACAATTTGTAGGTACGAGACATATCGCTCACGGGACCAAGAGTCGAGGCGGCATGCATCGCAGTGCAAGATCATCGAGGCACAACACGCCACTTCCTCGACCCCACCATTGACTTACTATACCGCAAGACACAAAATCACGCTCAGCGTTCGAGAAACAATTTCTATCACAACTACAGAGCATGATTTTGTGCGACTAGACTGTTTAATGTTTAGTTAATCCATTAATGAAACGAAGAAGAGTCGCGCGCCTCGTTTGTTCGGCCGAAAGCCGAAGTCCGAACTGAATGCGCGCTGCCTCGAATTTTAGTGAGCGATTACTTTACTCCTTAGTACTTATTAAATATTAAAACTTTTTTAAGTCTTGCAAGGATTAACCTTGTAGCTAACTAAAATACATAATTATATTATATTACTTTTTCAATAGACAAAGTTTAGTCAACAATTTTTTTTTTCATTTTTTTTTCTATTTATAGAATGACGTTGGTTCCATTTTGTTTTTAGAAAATACCTAATGTTATAATAATCTTTTAGCAAGAAATTAAAAATTATTTATTATTTATCGTGCAAGAAAATATTGTCAATATTTATTAGAATTGCTACATACATAGGTACATTTATTTACTTCTACTTTTTAATTATTTACGATTTAACAATTCGTATGTGTTAATAGTTTTATTTTTAAGTCAGAAATCAAGTTATAACTCATAACCAGAGAAAAACTAAGCCAAGCATAACCTGCATTAATAGTAATTAAGTCTATGATTTGCCTTTACTTTGTAGCCAATACAACCAAACAATCTGTCGTTACTCATAATTATACTATACTTGGTGCTCTAACAGCCGTATACAGAATTTATTTAAGTCTGTTTACTTTACACTTAAATCTCCGGCAAGCTCGAATTTTCATACGAAAGTAATTTTACGTTAATTTAGAATCTAAAAACATAACAAAATATATTAAGTATTAAAAGAATTGACGTTCCTCACCGCAGAGACTCAAGTTGTTTTATTTTTTTATATACTTTCATAACAAAAATTTTCAAGCCTCGATATGTCATTAAACCCCCCATAATCAACCCTATTGGGTTAATTATGGGGTTAATTATATATTGGTAATAAATGGGGTAAGCCCATTATATTTACAAAGTTTGATCTAAATCCGGCATGTAGTTTCTAAATTAAAGCAAAATCACTTTTGTATGAGAGGTAGAGTTAATTCGTACTTTTATTTCCGCATGCTTATAGAGTTGTCTAATTATTGACTGTTAATTAAAATTAATAATAATTTAATTCACAGCAAAAATAAAATCCATTATGAACTTAATAATATTAAACCAAACCATACTGTAAAAAGGCAGTGTTAAATGCAGGCATGTATAAAAAATAAAATAAAACTGACCATTTATTAAAAAAAAAACCCATTGTATATACCGAAAATATGTGTTATCTTTTAATCGCCCATCGGTTCACACGATGTCGTCGGCGATCACAATAACAATATGTCGGCGATCACAATAACAATATTAATTAACATTTTAGAATATCTGCGTAGGTACATAATTTTTTAATTAGAAAATAAAGACTAAATAATCTAGGCAAGTAAAAGCAGCTATTAAAGGGATAGATTTATTTAGAAAATATAGTTTTTGAGAAAAAGATAAGTTTTAATTTGGATCATCATCATCATCATCATCATCATCTCAGCCTGCGGACGTCCACTGCTGAACATAGGCCTTTCCCAGAGAACGCCACCACACCCGGTCCTCAGCCTTCCTCATCCAGCCACTTCCCGCCACCCGCTTTATATCGTCAGTCCAACGTGCTGGAGGGCGCCCCACACTACGCTTACTTGTTCGCGGTCTCCACTCTAGGACTTTTCGGCCCCAACGGCCATCGCTTCTGCGACAAGCATGGCCTGCCCACTGCCATTTCAGCTTGCTAATGGTTTGAGCTATGTCGGCGACCTTGGTTCTCTTACGGATCTCTTCATTTCGAATCCTGTCCTTAAGAGAAACTCCTAACATAGCCCTCTCCATAGCTCTCTGAGATAATAAAATTAATTTGGATATTGATTCACAAATCATATTTTATAAAATATGTTATGATCAACCAATCTATGATGCCTGAAATTTTATTTACACTTGCTAGTAACATTTAAATTATTTTAGATAACTAAAATAAGTTGTTTGCAAACTTCCATGTGTACCTATTCAACTGCTTCGTCATTACTGAGTAAAAATCACATACATGTATGTTAACAGGAATATTTTAATTTAAAATGCATACACATTACACATATGTATTGTATATATTAATATGGCCCAAAATTTTCATTTTCATGTAACCTTTAAACTAACTTATCTAAAATTTAAATGCCACATATTTCACATAGTCTTCTAAGGGCCAATTTCACCAACATAAAATAAGTCATAACTGAGCATAAATTTGATATTTTGGCAGATTTTCAGTCTAAACACCAAATTTATTTCTAGGTTAAACATCACTCTATCTTGGTGAAATCTGCAATAAGTAGGATAATAATTACATAAAAGAATAAAGACCTTCAATGTGAAATGCTTAATTTTAAAAGGCCTGTTGATTAATAAATATTAAAATATATAAATTTTACAATTTGAAAATAATATAATATTACGATATTGTCTATCAATAATCGATTAGTGTAAAATTTTAATAATAAAAATCAATTACAACTGAAAAATACAAATATATGTATTATAGTTACAAATATTTTTATATGTATTACTATATAAATAAATAAAATTATACATAAACAATTTTAATATTATACACTAGAAATAAAGGCCAGCGTGAGATACCAGGAGGCTGTTATTTTACAGACAAATAAATTAATTGTACATTATATTACATATAAATCAAAATTTATTAGCTACATGTAATGAAGTCACTTTATACTTAAAGTGACTTCATTTATATATCTTTTATTTTAATACACATTAAAATAGTTACTACTATTTTAATGTGTAATTATTATCATAGTTTATACAAAGGTGTGGAGAATAGGCGACGAGTTGACGGCGGTTGGGTATTTTATGGTAAATAACAGCACAATTTGTTCACAACGAGATGTTTTCCAATATTAAGTAATGATACTAACCAAATTTTTCTAAACCTCACATGAAACTTTTTAAGATTATTTTAACAATACAAGATAAAGTTTATACAATTTTCACGACGTACATCAGTTATTAAAATATAACCAGTTAATCTAACACATATTAAGTCAAACATGAAGATAACTAAGACAAGCAATTTAAATAGCTAATAATTTGATGTCTCCAAACTACTTGGACGTACCATAACGATACTGGATGTTTCTCATTGTGCATGTAAACTTGAAGTCAGCATATATGATCTAGCTGACAGTCCAATCTAAGCCCCAACGTTCTGATACCTTCAACTGGGCAGCTGCAGCATCTTTCAGTGAAAATAGGTGGGTCATCTCTTGTTCGGTCTTAGCCAACGCAATAGCTTTTTCGAAAAGTTCTAATGACCTTCGTAGATTGCCTCTGAAAAATTACAAATTTAGTTTAACAAATGTGTTGAGAATTTTTTAAGTTAACAATTTTATTTACCTACACATTTTCATCTGTTGATTCTGAACACCTTAAAAAGGAAGTGTGATTAATTTATCCAATTTCTCAAGTGTATTCACAAAAAAAGGATTGTATGACCATCTCCATTTTACATCATGCTAGCTGAAGCTTGCAACACAATCCATGTGGATCTGGGATTTTTAAAAATCTGGCTTTCTAGTTTCTAGAATAAAAAGGATTCAATGTCCTTTCTCAGGAATCAGGATGCTAACTACTTCACCACAGATGCTGAAGGCCCGCTTGCAGAAGCCAGGTTAGGTTTAACCCACGAATTTTATAATTTTGACAGAAGCTTTATACAAAATCTGTCAAAGCAGCAGCTAACTCTGGGTTAAAAGGATAACCCGGCGTTTCTGCAAGCGGACCTAATTGGTTCAAAAGTTTAAGCATAAAAGGTGACAGACAGACAGAGTTATTTATGCATTTATAATATAAGTAATTATATGTTTTCTTCGTAGCAAATAATATTATAGTATCTCATATAAATAAAATCTATTAAGAATTTCAAATTCTGGTGCTGATAGAGTACAACTCAGATAAACTGAGGATAAAAGATAAACAAACCAAATAGCAATATTGATAACCTTTATAATCTTAGATCACATAACCAACATTACAAGGTTAATCAGAAATTCATAAAATGCTTGCTATGAGAATAATTCATAACATTCAGCATTTAGTTTTTAAATGTTATCTTAAAGAGTAAATGTAAATCAACATTGTATTAAGTACAATTGTTATTAAACTAGCGGCACGCTATGAAGGCCGGTTTGACGTTTGTCCGCTCATGAAGTTCCGTATTAATTGATAACGACTTTGAAGGAAATAATTGTATTACTTTATTGACGATAGTGATGTGCAGAGATTCATAAATTTTATCGAATGTAGTTTTAGGTTTAGGACTCAAAATTTATTTATTAAATTGATTTCTAAAATGTATACAAGTGTAGAAAAATCAGTTTGCACCATTTAAGGGGTGAATGTACTTGTGAATATGAACAAATTTCACTATGTGGACAAACCTCTGAAATCGCAAAAAAATATCAGCTGTTTCATACAAAAGGTAAAATTTTTATTTTTATATGATATATACCACAACTCGGCATTTGGTTATGGCGTGAAATACGTTAAAAATGGCGTAGATGCAAACATGAATATGTTAAAAGCGGAATTAGTACGTCTTTTAAAAGAAAACAAACCAACCAAGATCCGATACGTCATTGACGAAATAGCATTAGAACATGGGCACAGAGTTATACGGTTACCGCCTTACCATTGTGAGTATAATGCGATTGAGTTGGTGTGGGCTCAAATTAAGGGATATGCTGCAAGACACAATACAGAACCCCCATTTACCACAAAAAAAATGCTAAAATTATTAGAAGAAGCTTGTGAACATGTGACTAAAGGAGACTGGGAAAAGGTTGTGAATAGAACTGTTAAATTAATAAGGGAAGATTATGAAAGAGATGTGAAAATAGATAATATTATAGAAAACGAACATATAATTATTAATGTAGGTGATGATAGCAGTGACGACAGTGAAAATAGTAGTATGGACGAATCTGATTAATTATGGCCTTTTGTGGCACCTTTTTTGGTATCTTTTGTATTCATATGTTTCTTGTGTGCATATAAAGTATGTATATTCATTTTCATTCAAATATTCAGTTCGTTCAAATAAATTAAATAAACATATACATTTTTGTTTTATTAAACCTATTTAATCAGGTACAAAAACAAAACTTAATTGTTTTTTGTTCGAGAATAAATTGACATTCCACATCACTATTGTAATGTGTCAAACCGGCCATCATAGCGTGCCGCTAGTGTAGTACCAGTACCATACCAAGTTCTCCTTTAATGTAGTTTTACTATTTTGGGAGGTAGAGGTTGTAGTAAATGATTAATATATTCATGATTAGCTTTTACCTCACCCCCTGTTTCTATCCTGCCTATCTATCTATAGGTAATCCAAATTTGTGATTATCTTGCTATTCAAAATTACGAATTTTGATTTTTTCACTTTTTCAGCTGGTTTTTCGGGTTTTCCCTATTTTTTTTATTTTTATCCACCCCTGCATTAGATTGCACTAAAAAAATATATTCAAATTGGCCATTTTTGAGTTTTAGCCACACTAATAAACACCAATCGATTTTTTTAGATATTGCTTTCATCATATTTTCTTCTAGTTTCTAAACTGTTTTATATACTCTGAGTGAGTAATTTAACAAGTAATATTAATAAAATCAGCTGTTTTTTTTTTTGGCAATATTTTCCCCATCCCAGTTTAAGTTAAAGATGATTTTGATAGTAAAAGTATTCCTTACCTTTGTACTTCGATTGTACCCAATGTTTCATACGCAAAATCACATTTGTCGTCAATTTCAATAGCTTTGTTAATTAACTTGACAGCTTTGTCAAAATCTGTGCTCTTCTGAAGCTGAACCAGGCCTTTGTGTACATATAAAGTGGCATTATTGGGGTCAACAGCTAGTGCAGACTCAAACAGAGCCTCAGCTCGACCCCACTCCTGTTGATCAGATAATACTTGAGCATAGAGAATGTAGACTTCTGCACATCTTGGGAACCTCTCCAGGGCGCGCTCAAAGTCAGCTCTCACTTGCGTCAAAGCTCCAACATTCTTGTGCAACTGTGCATGTCTATAATCAGCATAACATTTTTGAATGTAAGCAATGGAGAAATCAGGATTGAGTTCAACAGCCTTGGCAAACTCAGCGGTCGCCTCATCCATTCTCTCCAACAATAAATACACTTGACCACGATGGTGATAGATATCAGAATTATTAGGGTCCAACTTTGCAGCATTAGAAAAATCTTCCAAGCAACGTTCTGTGTTTTCTAGTTGTGTGAACAGAGAAGCTCGCTTAATAAGAGCATTAACTCTTATTTTAGTAGGTGCATCACTTTCAATTACATTTGCAAGATCAGCCTGAGCCTCTTCATGTTGTCCTAGAAGGAGGTAGAATGTTGCCCGTAAGAGTAGGGCTTCATATTTGTACTTTCCTTCACTGTCTAACTCTTCAGTACAAGCATCGACTACTGAGTCATAATCTTGAGTGTCCAGGGCACGCTTTGCTTTTGCAAAACCGCTATTATCCTTTTCATCTACATACATTTTTGTAATGGGATCTTCAGAGAAAGCAGAAAAATAAGTCTTGATGAAATGCTTGGATGGCATGACAGGCTGTCTCTTAGCAAGAGCTTCGCGAGCATGCTGTCTGCCGAGTGCTTTGAGAATACGATCAGCATTAACCAGGGAGCTTTGCACTTGGAATCTCTCAAGAATACATGCAGATGTCACATCTTCCAAAGCAAGCACGAGGTCACCACTCTTCTCAGCTGCTCGAGACCGCCGAAGAAACGCTTTGACATACTTTTCATTGAGCTTGAGTGCAAAAGTACAGTCTTCCTTTACCTGCTCCCACATTTCTCGTTTTTCGTAGCAAGCAGACCGGTTCTGGTAAAAGGTAGCCAGATCGACGGGACGATCGGGTGGACACGCCTCGATCGCTTCATTATACAGAGAAATAGCCTTATCATATTCACTTGCATGGAATGCTCGGTTTCCTGCGCCCTTCAATTTCATGGCACGATCTATAGCACTTTCGGCTGCTTTGGCATTGTCTTCGTTATCCAACGAGATCGTGGTTTTTGCTTTCAACTCAGCTGCTTTTTTCTTTTCAGGATCTTCTAATCTATTTCTAAGATAAAGGTAACCTAAACCTATTGCCAAAGGAGCACCGAGAAGGATGGCAAGCTGCCATTTAGGAAAAGGTGTACTGCCCGTCGAAGCCATCCTTTATTTCAACCGGGTTTTAACGATTCACCATTTATTTCCCGATAGATATAACACTAAAAGAACTCCAAATTTTTTGATTCAATAACCCAAGTTATTCCTTGACATAAAGCCCAATTTTTGACTCCTTTTCGTTTTCATTTGAGAATTGACAAATGGCAGTCTAAATTGACTTTGCTTTGAATTGGAATATGTAAATCTATGGTACCTACCACAGACCGGGGCCCTGATTCTGTAACTCAGTTGCTATCAAAAATCGGCTAAGTGCGAGTCGTGGCTCGCTCTTTTAGGGTTCCGTAAATACAATCATTTTTTTTTTAAACTAGATACGTATTTAGATATCTTAGTTCTTAGAAAGTACTAAATTAGCACATGGGGGAAAATGCTCGTTTGTTTTGGTCACAACTTACAAACCGCATTACAAATCGGTGTTTTCAGCATTTGTTGTTTAAATACACTATATACCAAAATTTCAAATTCCTAACTAGTTTAGTTTTTGAGATAGACCCTTTAACAAAATTGGTCTAAAACTGACAACTTTGATGGCCCCCCATTTCTTCATTTTTGTAGCTAAAAAATAAAAAAAATATATAATTTGAACTTCACTTAATGAGCTCTTCTAGACAATGACACCCCACATGCCAGGGTAAAAAAATAAAATTTTATTTCGACTCCTTTTCCATGTATTTTTTAATTTAATTTAATTTTTATTATTTGTTGTTATAGCGGCAATAGAAATACACAATCTGTGAAAATTTCAACTGTTTATCTATTACGGTTTATATATACAGCCCGCTGACAGACGGACGGATGGACAGCGGAGGTTTAGTAATAGGGTCCCGTTGGCACCTTTTGGGTACAGAATCCTAAAAAATGATAGCCACTGACATATATTTTTTATCCATTGAAGGTTTGCTATGAAAATAAAGGTATCATTCTCGTAGCAAACCTTCAATTCAGTGGCTATCATTTTTTGATAGCAACTAAGTTACAGAATCAGGGCCCACGGAATAATAATTAGCGTGGTAAGGCCTCTATTTTAAGGAATCATGATACATGTACATCAACATCATGTGCCTTAGCATGAAACCACCAACCACACAGAATCATGACTCAGAATCAGAATCATTCCCACATCCCATCATTCCCTTTTCTAGATAAGAATAGAGTACTCTGTGATCAGAATTTTAAAATGCAAGGCTGAAAAGGGCTAGAACCCAGAGCCTTAAAACAATGCCTTAAAAAAAATTATAAAAAAAGAATGCAATGCAGTAGATTTACAAAAATGTAGGTTAAAAAAGTGATTTTGTACTCTGAGATTTTGCCCTTGTATTTACATCTGCCCTACATCTGCCCCATTGTATCCTCTATAATACAATATTTATATATAATATAATCTGTTTGCCCCATGAAATGGTTTGCCCCATACAAAGTTGACCCCCCCCCCCCTGATAAATTGTCTTGTTGACAGCGATGCCAGATCGTTCCCTAGGGAACGAAAAGCGTTCTATTTTATGATCAAGCGTTCCCTCGGCGTTCCCTTACTTCAACCGTTCTTTTCGTTCTTTTACGAAAACAAAATTAGAAAATAATTAAGGAAGTCAAGACGACATAATCTGTGTTCAAGAATCAAGAACAAAAAATTGCGTTTCGTTTCTCCATCCGGCCCAAAACTGCCGCCCTTTCCTAAGCAAGTACGAACGCAGCCATAACAAAAAAATACGCTTCTTTAGTCTGTGGCGAGCGAGACGACTGCCGCCGAGTGCCGCCGCGCCGTTCCGGCGACTGCAGTTGCACTATATTCAATATACTCTATGGGCGACTGTGTGTGTGATGTTCTGTGGTGAAGTACACGGGTCACGGAGTAAATCTAAATTGGTAAATAAACAAAGTTTTTGATTTGCTGCAGCTTGGGAGTTGGGAAGTTTTTTCACTGAGTGTGTACTATGTACCTACTTTTAATTTTATGTTTTTATGGGGTTAATATTGTGTTTGTAGTTAGTAGTTTGCTGCAGCTTGGGAAGTTTTTTCACTGAGTATGTACCTACTTTTTAATTTTATGTTTTTATGGTGTTAGTATTATGTAATTATTACTTGCACAATTAAATTTTCTGGAAAAAAATTGATTTAAAAACTTCGTTCCCTCACCTCGAATTTCGTTCCTTTTCAGACACCACGACGTTCTATTTCTCCAGCCGCCAATGGCAACACTGCTTGTTGAATCTTGTTAATTTTTAAAGTAAAGTGTATGTACATAGTGTAAACATATTTTAACGTTTATACCTACTATATAATAACAACAAAATGTTTTCTATCAAAAAAGTTAACGTTGTGAGTATTATTGTACCTATTTTATTTTCATAAGATAAAACTTCAATGCCCCATTTGTAATATTATGCTTTCCTCTAAATTACAGGTTATAAACGGTCTTAGAAGAACCAGTAAAATCTGTAGAAAGGCTTCTCCATTTATCCAACAAAAACGACTCAAAAGTGATTTGTATGAACCTGATTATCTTATTGTAAGTAAGTAATAAGTATGCACAAATACTCACTTCTTTTTACATGACTGTCTAATGAGGGATTCCCAAACTATTTTGGGCAAGGAACCCCTTTTCCAAAATGAATATGGGCTATGGGGGTCTGAGGTATCAGACCTCAGACCCCAAAGCCAAATGACTTTAAAAATCCTATCTCTAGTTTTTTTTATTGATACAAAATACTTACAAACTTAAAAACTTTGCAGTTGGTTAAGTGAAGTAAACTTGACATCATTTTCTCATCAAAATTTAACAATATAAATAAGACATAAAATCCAGTAAATATCAAGTCAAAATATTTAAGTAGTAATTATTTAAAAAACAAAATTAAAATCGCAAAGTAAGTAAAGATAAAATATAACGCATAACACTTATACAGTACAACTTACAACTTATACAGTATCTTGAATGTTTCAAATAAGAA
This sequence comes from Oeneis ivallda, assembly GCA_029955525.1. NCBI lineage: Eukaryota > Metazoa > Arthropoda > Insecta > Lepidoptera > Nymphalidae > Oeneis > Oeneis ivallda. The sequence goes on from JARPMR010000010.1 coordinate 15,685,648, forward strand.
CTTGTGTTAATTGTTGACCCCCAAAATCAGTTTTTTGTTTATACCAACCCCTGGGAAACCGATTTCGACCCCAAGGGGTTGATATCAACCACTTTGGGAATCCCTGGTCTAATCTTTTTAATAGCCTACATGGAACTAGGAATTACGACTACGTCTCCTATTAGACTATTCACTAAACTAGCGGCACGCTATGATGGCCGGTTTGACACATTACAATAGTGATGTGGAATGTCAATTTATTCTCGAACAAAAAACAATTAAGTTTTGTTTTTGTACCTGATTAAATAGGTTTAATAAAACAAAAATGTATATGTTTATTTAATTTATTTGAACGAACTGAATATTTGAATGAAAATGAATATACATACTTTATATGCACACAAGAAACATATGAATACAAAAGATACCAAAAAAGGTGCCACAAAAGGCCATAATTAATCAGATTCGTCCATACTACTATTTTCACTGTCGTCACTGCTATCATCACCTACATTAATAATTATATGTTCGTTTTCTATAATATTATCTATTTTCACATCTCTTTCATAATCTTCCCTTATTAATCGACCGAGCGAAGCGAAGGTCTTTGAGTTAACTAGGGCGATTTGCACTTGTCCGTCCGTCCGTCCGTCCGTCCGTCCGTCTGTCAGAGCCTTATAACTTTTGAATTACTGAACGTAATTACTTCAAATTTAGATATAATATGTAAACCGATGGCCTCCAGCCGAAAATGGCTTAAAAAGTTATAAAAATCTTTATTTCAGGGGGGCTCTCATAGAAGCGAATGCGAAGTAAAAAAAAAAAATCGCGTTACATAAAATTGTTACGTATCATTTTAAAGATAATTTTGAACTGAGTACAAAAATATTTTTTTTTTAATTTTTCCCTTAAAATTGACGAAATGGGGGGCTTTCAAAGTGGCGATTTTATACGCTCGCTTGAAGACGCTCTCTAGAAAAATCCGCTATGGATTTTCAAACTGATTTTATGTTTTTAGGTCACTTATATCCTGTACTTGAACAACAAATACTAAAATTATATGAATATTATAAAGAAACGAGATTATTTAATTTTTAATGGGCGTCAGTAATTCATATAGCATCAACATAGCTTCACAATAATGCTAATAGATGGCGCAGTCAGTAACTATTCCCATGGAACTACGAGTTAAATTCAATGTTTGATAAATAATTCAATGTTTTCACTAACGTTCCCTAACCTTTACGGGCTACCTATAAGTTAGGTGATTGATGTTTTCTGTCAACTTATTTATCACGATCCTGTACGGGACACCTAAAAGGATATTGGGACGGATGTTAGGACTTAGGATTGTATTTAGGAGCTACCTACGTTAAGAGACTCCTACTTAGGGGATGATTTAGGTATGTTTGGTGAAAACGGGCATAATAATAATGTCAGTTTTGGTTATCATGTATCGATTGAATGAATAATCATGGGATACCGTTACCGCGAGGTCTCAGTTCGGGGCGAACCACTAGTTTAACAGTTCTATTCACAACCTTTTCCCAGTCTCCTTTAGTCACATGTTCACAAGCTTCTTCTAATAATTTTAGCATTTTTTTTGTGGTAAATGGGGGTTCTGTATTGTGTCTTGCAGCATATCCCTTAATTTGAGCCCACACCAACTCAATCGCATTATACTCACAATGGTAAGGCGGTAACCGTATAACTCTGTGCCCATGTTCTAATGCTATTTCGTCAATGACGTATCGGATCTTGGTTGGTTTGTTTTCTTTTAAAAGACGTACTAATTCCGCTTTTAACATATTCATGTTTGCATCTACGCCATTTTTACGAAGCCATGCGACGATATCAGCTTTCTTTTGGGATTGGGCAGGTGGCTTGTCAATTTGCATCGAGTGGTATGGGGCGTTGTCCATAATTATAATAGATGGTTCAGGGAGGCTACACAACATTGAGGTAAACCATTCAGTAAACTTTTCTCCATTCATGTCTTCATGATAGTCTCCAGTGGTTTTTGACGCAAAAGCCATGAGAGAACCTTCGACAAACCCGTTGATGGTTCCGGCGTGACAAATTATAAGTCGCGATCCTTTTCCTACAGGAACTTTGGAAGTAGATGCTGCTGTGTCATCGTTCCAAGAACGGCCTACAGTATGGTTAGCATTAAGCCATGTTTCATCCAAGAACACAACATTTTGCCAATTTTTGATTTCTTTCACTTGCCGTAAAAAAGTATACCTTGCCATCGCTATATCAAATCTTTCCATCAATATTTTGCGTTTGTTACATTTTTTGTATCGAAATCCAATGGTCTTCAAAATCTTCGTTAAAGAACTTTCCCCACCGAAGAATAATCCAGCTTCCTTCAGTGAATGCACCAACTTTTTTCTTGTTGGATACTCCTTCTGTAAATAGTAGCCGTAAACATGTCTTCGGATAGCATCGGCATCAAAGCTATCGATGCCTACGACTGGTTTTGCTCGTTTTCTCTTTTTTGGTGTGTGAAGTTTATTTTCTTCTGTGCCAGTCTCGCCATATTTTTTTTTAGTTATCCGTCTAACAGTTCGTTGTCCAATATTAAGCGCATCCGCTACGCGTTCAACCACTGACGTTATAGGTAAAATTGGCCCTCCATTTTGAGCTTCACGATCGAAATAGTTACGAAGGCGTATTACGAACTCACGTGTCTGACTATTTAGAACAGTTCTCTGCGCACGTTCGGTCATATCGACGAAATCCACAACAAAGGGCTTGAACAGAGTCCAAATTAACGAGCAAGGGTCAACAGTAATGCAGTATCAATATTTGAAATCCAAAGCCAGGTCAAAACTATATCACAATCGCATTGCACTGACAGTTTATACTTTTCGAAGCAACGTCAATTCGAAACTGCTTTGTTTTGCATTGAGCATTGACGCGAGTTTGCCGGAGGTAGTAGTTGTGCTAGCCAGCGATCCTATGTGACGATCGTATTAGATTCCATTTTTAAAAATTTTCAATTTAGAAAACCAAATGCCGAGTTGTGGTATATATCATATAAAAATAAAAATTTTACCTTTTGTATGAAACAGCTGATATTTTTTTGCGATTTCAGAGGTTTGTCCACATAGTGAAAATTGTTCATATTCACAAGTACATTCACCCCTTAAATGGTGCAAACTGATTTTTCTACACTTGTATACATTTTAGAAATCAATTTAATAAATAAATTTTGAGTCCTAAACCTAAAACTACATTCGATAAAATTTATGAATCTCTGCACATCACTATCGTCAATAAAGTAATACAATTATTTCCTTCAAAGTCGTTATCAATTAATACGGAACTTCATGAGCGGACAAACGTCAAACCGGCCATCATAGCGTGCCGCTAGTGTATTGGGTATTTGACTGTTGTCAAAATTTTCATATTCAGTAATTTTAATCAAAAATATAACATGCAAGAATAACATTTGTAAAAACAGAAATAAATCTGTCCAAAAACAAGTTATAAGCTGTTTCATTGTGACTATCGTCTCTTTCTAAAACAAATTTTTTTATGGAGCCTGTTTGGAGCTGCTGACTTGTGACATCACAATTCAGTAGCGTTCTCTCGTCTAACAGGAAACTTTAAATCTCTATATTTCCGAGACTAGTTATGATATTATTTAAAAAAAAAAGGCATTGTGTTATAATATTTAGAAACATTATTTTAAACAAATAAAAAAATATCAGTCAAATACTCAATTACCAAACTGTTTACTGAACAAGTGCAGTTAAAATATTTTAAAGCGCAGTTTAAGTAATAGTACTAGACTGGATTAGACTGAGACCTCTCTTCCCACAGTCAATAGTGTAACGTAAGTTTAAGAGAATGATTTGTTTACACTGCCCGCATTAATTCCTCATTTGTATTACAGAGTATGCAACCTGATGAGCCTGTATATGATTGCTTGAATTTACAACTGAAGGGATATGATTTCACAGTCCTTGAATCTTGCCAGAAAGAAATTCACAGATATGCTGAAATAATGGGCATACAGGTTGATGAATGGTTTGTTCCCTTGTTGTCAAATAACATTCCAACACAACGTAATAGTACCATTATCATTAGCAGCAGCAGCAGTAGTCTATCAACAGCTCACTACTAAGCGCAGCTCCCTCCTAGCCCAGTTCAAATTGGCAGTCTTCACTAACCTTTGAGAACATAATGGAGAAGTCTTAGGCATGCAGGTTTCCTCACGATTCGACATTTGCCGTCTCTGAAGCATGTGATATTTAATTGTCTAAATGCAAATAAATCCAAAACATCAGAGGTGTGTGCCTGGGATAGACTCTGCAACCCTTCAAAGAGGACACTGCAGCCTAACCTAGGCTATAGCTGCTCTAAACCAACTCTCAAAACTCAAAGTTTCAAGGCTATAATAATTATTGAGAATAGAGAATTCTTATGGCTGGTTAAGGTATGAATTCATAATAATGACTATAGTATATATATTAATTTTAGTATTTTGGCGGCGGTCCTGCACCTGATCTTGTCTGTTGTGTCTGATTTCCATCCCATCAGACTATGACAGTGAGGGAATAGAGAGTGCACCTGGGTTTGCGCGCACGCTTGTGCACTATAATATCTCCCGCGCGGATGACTAATCTCTGAGGACCGCTGTGATCGAATAGGGTCGGGAGGAAATTGTTAAAATTATAATCTGCTAACTAAAGGCCTCATAAGTAGGCTCAGGACCGCTCAGCGGGCGATGGAGAGAGCTATGCTCGGAGTGTCCCTGCGGGATCGAATCAGAAATGATGAGATCCGTAGGAGGAGAACCAAAGTCACCGACATATCTCAGCGAGTCACGAAACTGAAGTGGAAATGGGCGGGGCACATTGTTCGAAGAGCTGATGGTCGTTGAGGTCCCAAGGTGTTGGAGTGGCGACCCCGCACCGGGAAGCGCAGTGTTGGCAGACCCCTCACCAGGTGGACCGACGACATCAAACGAGTCGCAGGGAGCCGCTGGATCCAGGCGGCGCAAGACCGAGGCCTGTGGAAGTCCATGCAAGAGATCTTTGTCCAGCAATGGACGTCTATCGGTTAGATAGATAAAGAAGATAATCTGCTGAAGAAATCAATGTCTCAATAGTTGTGTGTATTGGATGCATAGTAATCCCGATGGATAAATGAAATTGGATACGAATTAATGAGATTGGATTGGATTGGATGGATTGTGAATGTGTGTTTTGTTTATGCTATCACATCGTTTGTAACACAAACACTTCAATTTGATTTATGTATTTGTATAGATTTAAAAATTCATTGTGTTTATTGGTTTACAGTTGGGCAACACCAGCGCAGCAGTTAAAAGTTCAGAGGTTTAAGCCTGCAAGTACTGCAGTAGAATCGGAGTATCACCTTAATGTATATGAAAGAAATGTTCAGGTAAATGAAAATAGGGTTGAAAGCCTATTCTCGCATAGAAAAAATTAACTAGTTTTCGACAAGTTGCACTGCGTGGTGCAACTTGTCGAAAACTAGGTTTTTTTTACCCACCTTTGAAATACAATGCCGAATCAATCTGGAAGACAATTTTAGTGAGAATTAAGATTCTGGAAAATCCTGTTAGGCACACCTTCATGTCACTTGTACAATGTACAGGTCTTAAACTACGGCCGTTCAGAGAATGCGTTCCTGACACGTCGCGATTGAACTGACGACGTAACTTTGTAATGGCGTTGCAGTTACGATAAAAATATTATTACTGCTTGTTTACCGTTTTAACAATTGATGAGCATTAAAACAACATTATTCAATAATCAATTAATGTTATAATTTTGTGACAGTTGTCGTGACTAACTGACAGGTGTCAGGAACGCATTCTCTGAACGGCCGAACAATACCTATAGTAAATAAACTTAACAGCTAACTGAATGAGAAAGTCTATCAGGGTTATGATTTTAGCAGTCTGTATGTGTTTATGTGCCCATGAATGTTCCACCGTAGCGCCTAAACTACTGAGCCGATTATGACGTATATGGTGTCAATCGATTCGTTTATTAACGTCCGGGTGATCTGCTACATTTTTTATATGAACAAAATCATTATAACAGATGTAGAATACTTTCCGTAGTCAGAATTTAGGTTTTAAATTTTTTGCTTGTTGTAAAGGAAATCTATCAAATAGTATGATTTAAAATAAATACGAGATCGCTTGTTTAATTTTCTTATGGTAGAAAGGTACACTTTAAAAACCTTATAGGTGACGGATGTACCTGCATGGGCACTCGGCACTCTGCTGCGAGTCTCGCGCGCGCTTCTTCCGGAGGGATGCACACTCAATGTTCACGAGCATTCGCCGGAACATGAAGAAGTGCGCTATGTGCCAGACAACGAACTGATTGACTTGAAACAACAGTTAGATGACATGGGCGGCGCACGCGCTGACAAAAAGAAGAAAAAATAGTTTTCTTTGTGTGTGTGTGTGTGTGCTGTAGGTTAAATTATAAACTATGATTATGTTATAACTTATTAAATGAAATAAAATTTATTGCTAAAAAATTTTTTATTGGGCGACACAGTATTTATATTGTATGCTATCTTATGACCGCGACTTTGTCCATGTGGATTTAGTTTTTCAAAATCCCGCGGGAACTCTTTGATTTTCCGGGATAGCCTATGTCACTCTCCAGGTCCTCAACTATATCCATGCGAAAAATCACGTCAATCCGTTGCACTGTTGCAGCGTGATTGAAGGACAAATAAACACACTTTCACATTTATAATGTTAGTAAGATAATAGATTTTTAAAGAAAACACTTAAACGTGTAATAGAAGTAAAAAATAATTTTCACTATGTCATTAAAATTTAATATAAGTCTACGAAGTTTAAAACTGAATTATTAATCACTGACTTGATGCTGAAGTAGTATTTAATAATAATATATAAAAAACCTTTAAAAAAACCGACTTCAAACACTGAAAAGTATAAAATAATTTCAGTTTGTACACATATGATGAATTCGGGTGGGCCTAAATACCTGTTTTCTACGGAACCCTAAAAATTGGTCGATTGGTTGGTCCGTTGCTGCCTGATTGAAGGACAAACCGACTAGCAAACGCAATACTAATAATATACTATAGTGTCTAGTCGTGTGATAACTATAGTCAAGTAATAAAAATTAAGATCCTAGAAGAGAAAGAGAGAAGATCCTAAGAAGAGAAATCCTTTATTTTATAGAAAACAGTTTAAATAATTTTATCTAGGTACTCATAGTGAAAGCTATCAGGAAGTAGGAACTCAACATCTCGATAGTTACTGAATAACATATCACGATTCACGAGGGAAGGTAGTGCAATCTTATGAGCTTGTAGAATTCTCCTAGATTTGAAAACGAACAGAAAATAATAAAGTAAAAGATAATAATAACATAAGTGCGAGTGCGGAGATATAGGTACAATAGGTACCTATTCCTTATTTTAACTTTAAAGAAATGAAAGCGATCAGAAAATCAGAAATCCGCATCGGCTCACACGAGCGATATGACCATTAAATTTTTTTTATGCTTTGTAGAAAGGTGTTTAATGGAGTAAAAGCGCAACAAACCGCCCTTCTGCCGAATTCCAAAAAAAAGCCTGATTCACAAAGCGGTGCGTATTTTTCTCGAAGCTAATAAAGATCGCGCGATCTGTACCATAACACCTACTGAAAGTACAGGGAGTAGTGAGTACCCTGTACTTTCAGTAGTTAGTTAGTACTCTACCAATAACCAAAGTACTTGAATACCTAGGTACTTAGTAAAATCATATTTATATACATTTTCTTTGTAATTTAAGTGACTCAACGAGACAAAATAAGAGCGTTTCGTATTGAATTAACGCAACCTAATACGATACCCACTGTTGTAACAAGTAGATACCTACGTCGACAATCCTTTCCCCTCGTCAAAATAACCACCTTCTAACTTGCAACACCGCTCTGGACCGACTGTTTTCGAGTAATATAGCTAAAAATCAACATTTCCTAGTGACCTGTGACCTACCTTTATATTATTATATGAAATGCTACTGAAGAACTGCCTAGCTAAGATGTAGCTAAGATTCTTTTATTTGTGGGTAGGTACTTATCTCTACCATTACTAAAATTATAAATGCGAAAGTCTGTTTGTTCGTCGGTTTGTCCATCGATCACGCAGCAACGGATCGACGTGATCTTTTGTTTGGGTATAGCTGTTAAGGACTTGGAGAGTTACATAGGTTCCCTTTTATCCCGGAAAAACAGGATTTACGTAATTTTAAAAACCTAACTCCACTTGGACCAAATCGCGGGCAAGAGTTAGTAGGTCATAAAAATCTTATATGAAAAACTCCTGTATTTCTTTATAGGTATAGGTATCTCTAAAGTAGCTAAAAGTATAAAAACCTACCTATTTGTAGTTAGGTAGAGCTATCCATAATATTTCTTTGTAAGGAGTTCACAGGCATTCGGGTTGTGATTTTATCTACAGCTGATGTCTATAATGTGAATGGAATAGTGATTAACCCCAGATGAAAATTCGTAGGACCCTACGCGCTACATCTACGTAGAAATACTAAGTCAGGAGTTACGACCTACGAGCGCTTAAGAAGGTACCTATAGGTATTGTATTTGTATCCCATCGTCGTAACTCGTAGATACCTAGGTACCAAGTTGCTTAGGTATATAGGTATACATATAGATACGTATCAATCAGTGTACCTACTGTACTATGACACTATGAGTCTGGTGCGTGATAAGTACTGTTAACTATTCTATTATACCTAACTAGCTGATGCCCGCGACTTCGTCTGCGTGGATTTAGTTTTTAAAATCCCTCGTGAACACTGATTTTCCGGGATAAAAAGTTTGCCTATGTCCTCAACTATAGATAGTACCCATGCAAAAATTCACGTCGATCTGTGGCTCTGTTGTGGCGTGATTGAAGGACAAACCAACAAACAAACACACTTTCGCATTTATATTATTAGGATGATTAGAAGATTAAATTGCATAGGAAAACACTGTAGCATTAAGTCCATACGATGTATTACATCCATACCTACTATGTAGTATGTAGGTATAATGATCGTTTGGCAAAATCTGACGCCTTTGGTGTAGTTTGACTTTGATAAAATAGGGCTATCCACGATGGCTATATAAGATAAAGTACGCTAGCCAGCTTAAGATGAGCCGTTCGTTCAAAGTATCTTGTAGATTCCGGGGTTCAAGTTATTTGGACCTTATACTGAACATCGTGATGTCTATAATTTCTGAACTACGAAATTGACGACCTTGAAATAATTACAGGACAATCTCTAAAGAACCTGCTTTCTAACAAAAAAAGAATGGATTAAATCGGAATACGCCTTAATGAATTACAGCGAAATACACATTTTGACTTTCATCCCCTCTCCCAAGGGAACTGTGCTGAATTTCGGGATAAAAAGTATCCTATATTAAACCTCGTAGTAATAACTTAAATCGTGCCAAGTTTCATTTAAATCCGTCCAGTAGTTTCGGCGAGATGCGCGGCCAAGATACAGACAGACAGACAGACAGACAGACAGACAGACAAAAAATAAAAAAAAATTGTTCAGTATCGATTATAGAGTGCCCTCAAACAAAAATTTTCAAAATATCTTCAATGTACAGAATTGGACCTGTTACAGTTTTATTATATTATAGACTAGCTGATGCCCGCGACTTCGTCCGCGTGGATTTAGTTTTTAAAATCCCTCGGGAACACTTTGATTTTCCGGGATAAAAGTAGCCTATGTCACTCTCCAGGTCCTCAATTATACCCATGTAAAAAAATCACGTAGATCCGTGGCTCTGTTGCGGCGTGATTGAAGGACAAACCAACAAACAAACACACTTTCGCATTTATAATATTAGTAATTATGATTAGGATATTAAATTACATAGGAAAACACTGTAATATTACGTCCATACGATATATTACATCCATACCTACTATGTAGTATGTAGGTTTAATGATCGTTTGGCAAAATCTGACGCCTTTGGAGTAGTTTGACTTTGACAAAATAGTATCCACGATGGCTATATACGATAAATTACGAATGCCAGCTTAAGATGAGCCGTTCATTCAAAGTATCCTGTAGATTCCGGGGTTCAAGTTATTTGGACCTATACTGAAGATTGTGATGTCTATAATTTCTGAACTACGAAATTGACGACCTTGAAATAATTACAGGACAATCTCTAAAGAACCTGCTTTCTAACAAAAAAAGAATGGATTGAATCGGAATACGCCTTAATGAATTACAGCGAAATACAAATTTTGAATTTCATCCCCTCTCCCAAGGGAACGGTGCTGAATTTCGGGATAAAAAGTATCCTATATTATACCTCGTAGTATTAACTTAAATCGTGCCAAGTTTCATTTAAATCCGTCCAGTAGTTTCGGCGTGATGCGCGGCCAAGATACAGACAGACAGACAGACAGACAGACAGACAGACAAAAAATTAAAAAAAAATTGTTTCGGCTTCAGTATCGATTATAGAGTGCCCTCAAACAAAAATTTTCAAAATATCTTCAATGTACAGAATTGGACCTGTTACAGTTTTATTATATTATAGATAATATTATGTTCATTGCAACATACATAAGTAGCCCTCGGCTGGTTATACCTACTAATGTTGAGTCCCTGCCACTCCCTGCTGTCTACATACCTATTTAAGTATTTACGCTGTTTGTGTATTCCCGTAGTATTAATTAAAACAGGTAGTACCTACCTACACCTTCTAGCTAGATAGCTATTATGGAGAGGTACCAATAGGTACTGATTGCTGTTTTGCAATCAGCGTCACTTGATTATTTATCTCAGTCTATCCATGACCCGTCGGCACAGGTAAGTTTGTACATCTTGATCGTTTAGCCACATTTGCAGTAAATACCTATTCAGGGCGCGCACTTATCTCATGGTCCTCGCTTCTAACTCAGATTCGCAATATTCGCACTCTCCATCCTTTATTGATTAACTACTTAAATAAATAATTTACAATTTATATGGACGTGGATGTGCGGACTTATGCTAAAGACTAAGTATAGACGTTGATTGTTAACAAAATTTTTATCTTTGGTTGATAAGATAGGTAGTTAAAATGGTTTTAAAATACCTCATCATCACCACTAGCAACTCATCAACGACTCACTCGCTACTGAGCGCAGGTCTCCTCAGAAAAGGGAGGCCATATTTACATAATTATTATCAGACTTCACTTTGTCAAAATTATGGAGAACCCTCAGGCGTACAAGTTGACTCACGATGTTTTTCCTTCACCGTTGAAGCATGTTGTTTTCAGTCCTATGTCCCCCTAGTGGGGCATAAGGCGTCTGCAGTACTACGCCATTCCGAGTGGTTAGACTTCGTTCCACGTCATCCATATCCTCGAAACCTCCGCCATAACTACGCCGCCATGTTTGTTCATGTCGACGGCCCTGCTTTCTGTTGCCTGCTACCCCCCGAATAGGATACCACGGTGCTAAACACTAGGCTAACACTGCTCCTTTAACATAAGTACTACCTACTTATTCAACAACCCACCAAACCCACTAATATGTTCTCGGGAGTAACCCTGAAAGAAATATTGTGATAGGTACTCAGACGGACACAGGCTACAAAGGCCATTCTTTTTCTTTATTTCATGTGTAACCCTAAGCCAAATTGAGTCAGAAATCAACTAAAAGCAATCTTATAGTAGGTAAAATCATTGGTTTCAACTTGCAAAAAATGCCTACACGTAAAGTTGCATTCTAACCATGAACAAAGCTTATTTGTCTCGAGTCTCCTGACAAAGCGGAGCATCTTGATTTACATCTGAATTTGTTCCTATCATCTTGAACTAAGTACCTATAGTTGCATCACCACTGCCTTGGTTAAGTAATGTGCGCTCGAAACACAAAGCTATTAAATCATCAATATGCTTCACGGCCTTTATATCATTTTTGAGGTAATTATAAATATTGGCCTTCCTTTATTATTTTTCCATGTATTAATTATTGTGACCACCAATTTTATTTAGATTTTTTGTAGATATTAAAATATGCCTAAACTCGTCAATATATTCGTTCTTGAATGCCCTAACTAAACTTATATGTAGGTAGTTTTCAGACATTTCATAGTGTGTTATGCTAATGCCGCTTAATGACATCATAATATAAGATATTATGATCTCGTCTTTGAGTATTAAACCACTTTAATACTCAAAGGATCTCGTTGATTTGCTCATATTATATTCCTACTTATCAGCGGGACGTAGCTCCCCGCGCACATAATATTTTACCATGCTCATTTGCTCAAGTTCGAGCTCGCATTTATTTATCCGTGGATCTCGCCACGTGGTTTAGACTATATCTTAAAAGATTGGCGAGGACTATATGCCCATGACCTATTACCATATAAGTAGTAATACTTACATAACGCCCATAGCGATTTCACTTGATGGCGAATGTTTATGCATCAAGCATTTATAACCATAGCGAAAAGGGTTTTGTAATAATTGTTCAATGCAAGACGCATTCTTACCTAGTTTCCGTAGTAAACAAACTCTTTATAGCTTTGTCCAGTCCGTCCACGTCTGTGTAGACATGGTACAGACGACGCGACATTCGACAAGTTGCACTTCTCGCTTGTGCTCGATGCCTGCTACATAACAGATCAGTAGACCTAGAAAGTCCATACTATGATGCCTCACTTCACTCTGCACCTATGGCTTGCGCCTTTGATGCCTGCTATAGACCAAAGCCTGATATACCTAATGCCGGCAAGATGCCAGCGCAAATGCCCGTGCCATTATGCGTGCCCAACTTCAACTAAGTTACAGATTAGCTACTTAGTAGGTAACAAGAAAGCGTCACGCTTGTTTTTCAGTGCCCGTCCACTCTCAGCATAAGCAGGCCTGTGTCACTCTTGGTACTTACGCGTTTTAAATACCTACAATCGCGCGCACTCCCGGCGTGCCTCCGCTGTCGGGGCTAGCGCGCTCTAGGCGAGTGACGTACTACTGAATTTAACATTGCTTACGTAAATAGTTTTTCGTAAATATTATTTTAAATAGATTACGTTTAGTGTTTAGTACATGTGTAGTAATAAAAATAGTTGTAAACATTAAAATGGGTATCTATCTAATGAAATAATGGCATAAAGTCGTTGCTACTATAATTGTTGTGTGGATGGATGCTTAATCAGCAAAGAAAAGGATTCTAATTTATCATTTTTTACGTTGCGCATAAACTAATATTAATTTTATGAATCTGTGTCCATGTTTTCCCTCCCAATATTTACTAAAATTATATGTTTTATATGTTTATGTTTTTTCAACCCTTAAATTTAACAATCGTTATTTTAAAGACAGAAACAATCTTTAAAGACATTATATTAAAGTTAAACAGCTGATGTAAAATAAATAAATAATTAAAAGTTATACCTACTGATTTTTTTACTCTTTGTTGACAGCCCCAGGCAACCACGCAACGTTGTCCGTGACGTAGGTAGGCGAAAAGATCCAAAGCAATATGGACCCTCGTGCTGAGCAATAAAGTGTAATTTAGCTTGCGTGTGTGATTTATCTATTTAATAATAATTATGTAGGCTATTAAAGCGCCGGCAAGTAGTCAACATCAAAGGAGTGAAACTTCTGTACGTAGTGCTATTATACGTAGTACTATTATATATTCTGTGGCATAAGCTAGAGGACGAATGGGTATATTTTGAACCTACGACCTGTCAGACTTCAGGCCGCAGAATCGTTGAGTTATTGGGACTTTTCTCATTAAAACGTTGATGTTTTGGCATTGGTGTTGATGTTTTAATTGATTCTTTGAGTGATAATGGTAGTTAACGAGTTAAATTAGAAAAATAAAACTGGCATCAAAGCCTTGGATGATACGATGTTGTTTGTGAACTGTAATTATTATTATACTCGTAGTGTTTACTTGCCTTTCTGACCTTCTTCGAATATTGAAATAATCCACGCCTTCCATCTCGTAACAAAACGAAATCTAAAGTAGGTACAAACCATACTATCCATGTCTATCTGTCTATTTGTTATCCCAATCTTGACAAAAGATACCGTGCTTGTATCCTAGAGACGGTCATAGGATAGGTACGAAACTACGAATACGAAATTCGAATTATTGGAATTCATACCCAAGCGCGGCATATCTACACTTAATTATTTTAACTAATACCTATGACTGGATGTCTATGTACGTACCTACGTAATGAAAAGATAAAATAAATTATAGACGTATCATAGGGTAATAAAACTATAAGGGCGGAAAATAAACACAGTCGAGCCTCAGGCGAACGTTTTAATTGCACTTTATGTGAGTTTAATACACGTGTATATGTGAATGTATAATGTAATAAGTGTAGGTACCTTCTATAAAATAAAATTATAAAAAGATAGGTATCGACGATGTTTCGGATCCATAGGTAGGTGCGGTCTCCAATTGGGGGGTGAACTCACACAAAAAATTTCTTCAAAATCTATCCACCCGTCTAGGAGGAGTTCAGTGACATACCTACACACGCACACAAGAAATATATATATATATATATATATTAAGATGTAAGTAACTCGTCCACAATAATTTTGAGTATCTACCAAGTCTTCAAAGATTACTATGGGTGGAACATGAGTAGAGTATACTCATGAGTTCATGTTTAGGCCTGCCTGTTGAGAAACGCTGCTGAGGTCATTGTATTAAGGTCTCTCAAAGTACCTATCTGCAAATCGTAGGTGATGTACGGCGTAGTCGCTGTTGATGTCAAGTCCTCTGCAACCTGACGCCCTCCAACGCAGCGGTAAATAGTGGGGAGTTTACCTTATGTCTCCCTGTCGCACTCAGCTATGTAATGAGATCCAATGAGTGTTGAAAAAACAATAATATTATGATACTTACCTAATAAAGGTTCATTCTTGAACATCATAATTTTACAAAACAAAAAATATAATACGGTCTATTTCTCAATTCACGACATCGATCCGGCGGATGAAGGTAGATACGTATCTACCTACCTGCTCAGCTCCTATAGGTGTATACAGCTAATCATAAACTACATGTGCTAGGGCTGTTACTATAGCATTTTATATTATACTATTTCCATATTTTCCATATAAATTTTGTTTTAGGTATATAATCTACTACGTGTAAGGAATAATTAGAAAAATATCTGTGCGACAGGTTTTTTTGTGACAGAGACCAGGGTCTAATGATTGAGCAGGCAAGCGTTCCCAGGAATCCAGTATAGAATAATATAGAAAACGTATTCGAACTTAAGTCGCACTGGGCTGTCCACGTAATACGAAGAACCAAATAGTCGTTGGGGTCCCAAACTCCCAAGGTGCCACGTCACGACCTCTTCGCTAGGTGACCTCAGTTATAGGTGGAACGACATGACGAGTCGCAAGACGAAGGCGAGTGGAAGTCCCGACAAAAAACCTACGTCCAGCTGAGGATGCCTGTCAGTTGACAAAGAAGACAAGAAGAAAAAAGTGTTTTTTATCAAATAGGTACCCGAATGCTTTTGAATGAAAAAATAAAATAGACAAAATCGGTTGAATTCACGGAGCTATGGGAGCTATGGCTATATATAACATAACTTCATCCCCTATCCCGAAAGAACGCTACATTTATTGGGGATAAAAAATATCCCATATGATAAAAATTCAGAGTACACTTTAAGTAGCTATACTAAATTAGAATTACATTTAAATCCATTCAGAAGTTTCGGCGTGTTGCGTTTACAGACAGACAGACAAAAATAAAAACACGTACTTTTTTGGGCTCTTTATCAAATTATCGATAAAGCTAAACTCCAAATATAATTTTAATGTGCTGAGGTAAGGCTGAGGTCACCCGGTGACAGTTTTATTCTAAGTACAGGTACAGGGTAACAGCCCTAGCAATGCGTATGAGATTATCAAAACGTGATCCGGTAAACTTAGTGGCGGGCAATTACTTCACCATTTGTACAGTCCACAGCGTACAGTGCAATGCAACGTTTCGCATTTCGACGCAATGTTCACACTGGGATGTAATAGATAATTACACGATTTAAATTTTAAACAGAAGGATAGAGCTCAAATTGAGTAATAGTGGGTACCTACGTAGGTACCTCCTACTACTACTTTAGATAGAGCATCCGTGCATTGACATAATATTATGCGGTGTGCCGTGTGATGTCTTAATTCAAAACATTGAACAACATTTTCTTAACTTAGGCCTTTAGCAAACCTACTACCTCCAAAATATAGCAGCAGAATAATTGAAGCTCTGCCATGACATATTTTGTTAGGACATGCGAAAAAGAAGTAGATACCTCAGTGAAACTGTTCTTTCATTCGTACCTATATCGCAAGAATTTTTGACCATTACTCGTTAGTAGGCATGTGTGGTGTCGGTCAGTGAGAGTACTAAATGACGCCTCTTCACACATAGTTCGTTTTATGACTGGTCTCGTTGTATGGAACTATCAGTCTATTTGGGGTCGCAAATCGTGCTGTCCGCGGGTGGCCCAAAATTGGGCGATCCTTTTGCCCTGAATATCATTAATTTGTCTCTAAAAAATTATCTCTTTATTTTGGCCATCCAAAGGGGCTACCAGCATCTTGGGTGCTTGGACACTATGCCGTGCTGAGGTGACATCAATGATGTTTAACATGTATATTAATTTTAATTTAAGATATAATTTAATAAATTTAATACATACAAAAGTATATTTAAAAAGAAATCTAAATAATAATAGAAACGATGAACGATGAAACGAAT
Source organism: Oeneis ivallda (assembly GCA_029955525.1). Classification (NCBI taxonomy): domain Eukaryota; kingdom Metazoa; phylum Arthropoda; class Insecta; order Lepidoptera; family Nymphalidae; genus Oeneis; species Oeneis ivallda. Next base: position 15,702,417 of record JARPMR010000010.1, read on the forward strand.
GCGCCACGCTAGCCAAAATTTTAGTTTGTAGGTCCAGGCAGAGAATATAAGTACTTGGTACAGGTACGTTGAAGTCGGGCGAGCGTTGCAGTTTCATAGTTCTATTGAGGCCCGCCCGACTTCAACATACGAGTACGTGTACAAACTGAAATTATTTTATGCTTTTCAGTGGCGTTTGAAGTCGGTTTTTTTAAAGAATTTTTATATATTACTTTAAACTTTTTAGTGTAGCTTCATAGGATAAATCTACACATTCTCTGATCGCGAGAGATTTGTTTCTATTCATTGATCAAAACGAATCCAAACTCGACATATCAGCTATTATTTTTAAAGACTGTACTAGTGTGTTGCATATCCTGGCTGCAGTTTCAGCTCCATCATCAGAGCCATCCCATGGATATCATTTAAGACTACTTATCAATACGAAAAAAGCGAGCCCAAACTAAATATGGTTACGTAGTTTCATTACAGAGTGTTCATAACCACCGTTCAGCTTCATCACCACACCTTGGATATTATCTAGGACCAGAGTACTTCTTAAGACAAATCAAACGAGCCCGAAATCCATGGTTTTACATCGTTTTACTACAGAATTCGCATAGCCATCTTCCGCCTCCATCATCAGATCAGCTCCATGTTACAGTAACATTGCATTGTAATCTGATTTACATGTAGATACATGCACATTTTCAGCTCAATCGGAAACCGGGAATGGTTCTAATACACCTTGCAAGACTTGGCCTAAACATACATTGCAAGATAAATAAAAGCCTGTAAAAATAAGATGATAAATAGAAATTTAGCTTATGTATGCATGTTATGTACCTACTAGGCATGGTTAAAAGTCTGATCGGGAGTGATTTCCTCTCATTCATTGAGGAGTTCCGTCCTCCATCTCCGAAGATATTCATTAGATCTTTACCAAATTTAAATGGGACCTACCTGCAGATAAGTCCTATCAAATAAAAAAAATTAAAATTAAAAAAAATACGCGTCGAATTGAGAACCTCCTATTTTTGTATTTTTTTAAGTCGGTTAAAAATTGTGTACCCATCTTGTAAATATTAATCATCATTAGATCTTTATCGATAAAAATTAACCACAATTTGAAATGAACTTCCTCTTATATTGCGATAGAGCTTTATTAAGCGATTTCGTTATTATAAATCTAACACGAGGTAGTAGGTACTAAATATGATGTAAACAGCTGTATATTGTATAGCGCTAATCGTGATCTGCCAAATTAATGTTTTCCAAGGAGAAGGTAGAATATTTTTCAAGGAGAAGCACATATACATACTTGCACATAATATACATTCTTCAATAGAATTTTATTATAATTATTCGTACCTACTTAGTAATTTGGAAGTCAAAATGTTTCACGATTGATTTGTTAATTAAAATACCCAATATGAAAAATCAGGGTACCAATTGTCTAAAAGTTATTCCATTAATCGTATTCGTATTCGATGACATTAGCGGCAAAGTAAAATAAAATCCTTGAATATATTGATTTAAAGTCACAAATTCAGTACAACCGATTTTAACATGGAGAGTTATGGAGTGTATCGTACTTACCTAAACTTATAAGAAAGCATACATACACGAAATTGAGCTCTAATTCCATGCTGTTATGGTTTATTTTATTTTGACGAAATGTCATCGAATACGATTACGATCAATGGAATAGATATTCCTATATAACTGTATACAATCACACCTCTGGTCTGGTCTGGTGGACACACTTTGGATGTGACTAGTGACACTCCTACCGTCAAAGACATGCGGTTAAATCCGATTTAGCGTTCCCTACGATGGCGTTTAGAAACCGATTAAAGGTATGGGTTTAATTAAAACTCCCTTCCATGTTAGCCCGCTACCACAGAGTGAGGACAGTGATACCTTACTGTGCCGTTACCGTCTTAGACTAGATTGTTACTTACCATCAGGTGAGATCCCATCGCAGTCAAAGGCTATCTTGTACTTAGAATAATTATTAAAAAAAAATCACAACATAGACTTTTCTATCTTACATAAAAGGGCTACGAACAAATAATTATAGATTTTAGAGTTCGTTGTACGTTAGGGCTTGTTCATAGTAGCTGTGCAAATCTCTGTAGTAACAGAGATAAACTTTGAGATACGCAGCAGTATCTTTTGTTTACTTATTTGATTACATGTTACTCAAACCGCTATTATGAACATTAAAATCTGCCTTTTTGCGAGACTTTGCGGTTTCTTAATATAGGTACCTACTTTGATATCTAACGTTAATTTGTGGTTAAAATAAAAAATCTATTTAAAAAACCGACTTCAAACGCGACTACAAAGTATAAAATAATCTTAGTTTGTACAGGGTATGTTGCAGTCGGACGGGCCTTAATAAAAAACAGGAATTTTTTGAAGTCGGTTAGTAACGCGTTGAACATTTAACTTTGGGAGCAAATAATCGTTATAAATTATTCTTAAACCAAAGCAATTGAACCTTTAACGCCACATAATGTTTGAAGGTTAGAATAGATCAGTAAACTTGATGAGACACAAGCATCAACCATAGCATACTTTACGTTTAACTCTTTACAATGGTCCTTTCGACATACTTACCCACCTACCTACTGATTACTATATGGAATGGAATGGAAATAGCTATTTATGCAACTGCATCGTAATTAGGGTCATTTTAATTCGAGTGCTGTTTGTTGATACGAGGCTTGCCGAGTATCAAAATAAGATAGTACGAGAATTAAAATGACTAATTACGTTCAGTAGCATACAAGATTTTATCTACGACAAGGAAAATAAAATCATTAACAAAATACGCCGTACGCTCAATAAAGTAACAAAAAGTAACTCCGTAAGCCGCCACCAGCCGCCTGTGGCGCCTCTGTCGTATGAATGGTACAAAAGTGCCAGAACTCAGAGCCTTAGGTTTAGGTATCCTATTTTAAGAAGATAACCATTTCGATTCAGCTCCCATACAACGAGCTGCATCGAAATGAGAAGCAAAACCGAAAGAGGGTTCATTTCGATTCAGCTGTCAAATTCGAAATTGGAACTTTTCGATGTCGGAGTAGATAAATATTTTAGCAGTCCAGATAAGTATTATGTTACCGGCTAAACCCGATTTCAGCCTGCAGGGCCGAGCACATAAGTTCTATTTGGCCCTATATATACGTAAGTTAAGTATCAAAAGGAAAATTAAGATAATAACTATCCTATCTTTTAAGTTGGACCATATTACAGATAGTTACGAAGTTTGATAAAAATCGGTTCAGTAGTTTCAGAGTTTATCCCGAACAAACATTATGACACGAGATTTTTATATATATAGATGTTACCGACCAAACCCGAATCCTATCTCTTATAGGAAGAACTAGTTTAGCCTAGGCAAAACTAGTTTGGCCTGTAACATATATATGTATTTTTATTAAAAAAGCAGTGATAGCCAGTTATTACTGCGGTCTCCTATTCGGAGGGTCACAGGTTCGATTCCAGGCCTGACTTTTGTGCGTTTAAGAATTTAAATATCACAAGCTTCAACGGTGAAGGAAAACATCGTAAGGAAACCTGCACACCTGTTCTCCATAGTTCATTTCATTTGACAGTTCTCCATAATGTTCTCGAAGGTGTGTGAAGTCCGGCAATTTCCGCATTGGGCCAGCGTGGAGGACTATGGCCTTTATCCCTTCTCTAGAGACCTCCGCTCAGTAGTGAGCCGTTGATGGGTTGCTGATGATGATGATGATGATGTATTTTTATAATTACCTACATATGTTCCACCGTAGTCCGCAGCGCCTAAACTACTGGCCCGCTTTTGATGCGAATGTGGTGTCAATCGATTCGGGGTGTTTTATCCAATTTTCCGTACGGGTTACAATTTTTTAACTTTTCTTTTAATTAGGTTTGACATTATGGTTTCGATACTCTCAATATCTAAGGATAAAAATAAAAATTGGCCAACCATTTGCAACAGCAGCGCCCTAAAGTAAGGTATATCTTGTTTGGTTTGGTCAAGCAACGGTAACCTATGTCTGAAGCTGAATGAGTAGTAAATTTTTTGAAGATTTTGGTCATTAGACTTTCATTTCCTGTCTTGAAGAGAACGTTAAGTTGTTCACGATTATGTCACTGACATTTTGATTTGATGGTTAACCAGTGTTTAATAGTGCTTAAGTACATTATTTTATGCCTACTTTAAAGTTTAAGTTTAACCTATTTTATTAAGATGCTTGGGTTTTCTCTACCCTAGGTGGAGGTTTTATCGAAATCTAGAAAGATTATTATCGGTTACCTGCCTAGTTACTTATTAGTTACCTACATCTATTACATAATTTGTTAGTAATAGGTAGTGGTATGGTAGTAGTTGTAAGTTTAAAGTTCTAGGGAGGCAGTTTGGCCAGCCCTTCAAAGGTAAGTCGCGAATCAAAATTAGTAGAGAGGTACATTACTTATACGGTTTACCTATAATATACTAGATGACGGCCGCGACTTCGTCCCGTGAAATAAGGTTTTTTAATTGCCGCGGGAACTCTGGATAAAATGTAGCCAATTAGCTAATCCCGGGTATGAGCTATAGCCAAATCGGTTTATTTTTTGTGGAGTGAAGGAGTAACAAACATCCAACCATCCATCTTCACAAACTAAGTAGGATTCTGTAATTCCATCTGTTGCTCTTGCACTGAATTAATCGCTTCGACCAACGACATTTAATACTATAGACCTAAAATAGTCGAATCCGTTCGCATTCGTTGAATCCGCTTCCGATTGGTAGAGATTCTTGTAATAAAATATAATAATAATTAGTACATAATCGCACACACTTTGTTCTGGTTGTAGTCAAAGTCAAACTAAGCAGCAATGCAGTAAATTAACAGCGACTGCGATAATCGCAGTAATGATGTAATCACAAGTTCAGAAGTAGGGGGATGAAATTATTATTAGGTACTAGCTGATGCCCGCGACTTCGTCTGCGTGGATTTAGTTTTTAAAATCCTTTGGGAACTCTTTGATTTTCCGGGATAAAAAGTAGCCTATGTTGCTCTCCAGGTCCTCAACTATACCCATGCGAAAAATACTGTCGATCCGTAGCCCTGTTGCGGCGTGATTGAAGGACAAACCAACACACCAACAAACAAACACACTTTCGCATTTATAATATGAGTAAGGATATAACATTTTTATCAGAGCAGTGATACCCTAATGGTTAGGACTGCGGTCTCCTACTTGGAGGGTCACGAGTTCGATCCCAGACACCTCTGACCTTTAATTAAAATCTTGATTCAACTGTGATGGAAAACATCGTAAAGATTGACCTGCACGCCTGAGAGTTCTCCATAATGTTATCATGTGTTTGGAGTCTGCCAATTTGCATTTGACCAGAGTGGTGGGCTATGGCCTATAACCATTATCTGAAAGTATACCTGCGCTAAATAGTGAGCTGATAATGATCATGATGATTAGTTTTATAGGTCATGACTCATGATGGAGAATTTAAGCGAGAGCGATGCCGTAGGTAAGTACCTAACTGCATTTCTTCTGCGATACCTACCTACCGCATGCGGGGACCCACGGTATGCCACGAGATGCAGTGCTAAATGTCACTTGTCATTACTCATTATACAAGCGATACTTGCGACGTCACACTACCATGAGTGTGGCATACAATCCGACAAAAATCACTACTTTGCGGCGCGGCGCCGCAACTTTGATTATCTATGAACTTAGCGCTGATGTCGTTTCCTTATTCCATAAGACAAACCTATGCTCTCATGTAGATTGTACGTGCGACGCAATATTACATAAAGTGTTACACGCGAATATTGTGATAGGTACGTATAATGCAAACCTATCTAATGATTATTCGCAAGAAGATGATCGTTGATCTACTTGCGACATTTGAATTATTTTTAACTCACGGACTATAACTACAATACCGGTATTATCATGAGTTTTCAACTTATTAATTATCACCTCTTTACAAACATACCTACCTAGTCATGTCTAGAAGTTTACGCTTCTATCTATTAAATACATACATAAACCTTCTACTTATTTCATAAATCATTGTGCAGCAAGTCGTAATAATTATTATCTGAGTATCCCGTAATTTATTTTGACGATTGTACTGGAAACACTTCAGCTGTTTTTTCTTTTCTATTTTTCCACATCAAAATTTTAATAATCCTCGATACTTTTCTCTATCAATCCGACATGTTACTTGTCGCTTGTAGATTAAAGCAAAACTAAGTTTGTATGGAAACTCTAGCATACGGAATATCCTCTTCAGTTTAAGAGTGACGGATATACGGTCTACGAGTAGTTGCAGTTTCGAACCTTGCCTTGTTAGATAGTCTCGCCACTTCAAATGTTTGTTGTAATTAGTGCCTCGTAGGTCTAGTGGCTAGCTTATCTGATGGCTGCCGATCATGGGGTCCTAGGTTTGAGGTCAGGGTCAAAAAAAGATTTTGGATTTGTATCAAGGAATTTTCAGTGAGGAGAGGGAATATAGATGTTGGGAAATTGTACTCAGTAAAACAGTTGGGAATGTTTCCCGTTGTGTTGACTGAGTAGGTATACCCAAGCCAGTCTGGTGCTGTACCTGATCTCTCTCCGTTCATGTAGCATTGCAGTCCCAACGGATTATGAGAGTGAGGGAATAGAGAATGCTCATCTTGTACATTAAGTAGGTACCTACCTATAATCCTGCTGCTCTGAAATTCGGTCAGTACATTATAATTAGGTCAAGAACAGAATAAACAAAAGCTAGTGACTCTGGTGTGTTGTGTGTGGCCCCATCAGGTGATCCCATTTTGATAATGGCGGTGATGGGTCAACACGAGATGAGTGAAGCCGCAGGGACAATGGCTTGCGTCACGCTGGCCGCGGCCGCGGAACTGCTTCCGTTCTCCAGCTCTGAGCTCGCTCGTCTCACGGCCCTGCAGCCCCCGGGTGGGGCGACGCTGCGCATATATAAAATACACGGCCGACCCCTCAGCAACATATCGCATAGCATCATCATGAAGGTAGGTAATACCTCGTACACGCAGTAGTAACAATAATTTTGAGAATATGCAGATTCTTGCCATCAACAGCTATCAATAGTCAATTATCGTCCAGTTATCAGATCAAAATTGTTGTTACCCAAATGTAGTTTTCATTTTCGTTTCTTAAATATTTTTTTATGGAATTGATTAAAACAATACCATTATAAAATTAATTATTACACAATTATACGTACCTACCGTCTGAGTTGCGTAATTATTATGTATTTATAGGTGCTATAAAATAAAGGATTATTTTTTTGAAAAACTTCTAATAATTTATAGGTGCCAAAAATAGCGATAATATGTATAACATTAGAACTGTAAGTTTATTTAGATATATATATATATATATATATATATATATATATATATATACGTACCCACCTATCTACTTACAATGTAGGTACTTACCTTTGTTTCTACTTGTAGGTATTTGTCTGCCTGTTGGCCGTGGTGGTGGCCGTTCAAGCCGGCTTCAGCAGTGGTTGGTCAAGCGGCGGCGGTGGCGGTGGCGGCGGCTGGTCCGGGGGCGGCGGTGGCGGTGGCTGGTCCGGCGGTGGCGGTGGCGGCCATGGCGGCAGTGGTGGAGGCGGCCGTAAGTGAAACCTTGCTACCTTACTTTTTTTGTAATTCGGTAAGAAGTCTTGACTGATGTTACCCACCGAACTTACTGACTGATCTTAACCCAGAAAGGGGAGAGTGACGCTTATGGGCAAGTATCAGACAAAAAAGAATTTTTAGGGAGTCACGGTGCACTGGGAAACACGAAAAGACCAAGTACCGGGCGCTCTCCCGCGGCCCATAAAACCGAGAGGTTGGATGGGCAATAGAAGAAGGGGGGTTGGTCATATCCGCCGGTATCTGACGTCTAACGATGCAGTCTTGGTGCTTAACCTGCTGTGCGATTCTCTAAAAATGATTGCCACAATGTGACGATTACAATCGCCTCTAATTAGCCGATACTCACTAATTAAATAATTAAATAATTTATTAAATAATAAATTAATAATAAAAATAAAAAAAATAGGTAAAAATTCCACATGTAGAAATTATTTAAAATAAAATTGAAAATAGAAAATTCAGTCTGTCGAGCTGGGATTCGAACCATCGACCCTTATCGACCTTTATGCGACTGTAGAAACCACAAGGCTACAAGGCTAATATTGTACTGTGAAAATATTGAACACAATGCCAAATTCACATTCAAAAAAGTGTCGGTTCATTTTGTCTTAATTTTTTCCGTCTAGTCCCCTTCCGCACCGCGCGATAAGGAACTACGTTCCAATAAATGTTCTACGTTACAAGGATATAGGTATAACCGATTGAGAAGTACCTACGAGTACCTTCGATCAAATTCTTTAAAATTATTTATTTCATGACTTCATGTACCTAGGCCAAATGTTGGCACAATGACAAGTCTAGAATCTACCATCGGTTCGGAAAGCTGATCATTCGTTGCTTTACAATCTCAATTCTGGTGATGATTGCCTGGTGATTTATGGTAAATCTTGTTGAAATATGTAATGCATTTCTGTCAATAGCGAGAGAGTGTTAGCAGATTGCCATCATCGCAATGTAGAAATCAATTTTAGATAATCCCGCAGCGCTTTTTAATTAGGTTACCTACACTGAATGAGGCCCGTGCATGTTTAGGTATTTAAAAATTTCCTTGATTCTCTTTGATTTTCTGGGTAAAAAGTCAGATCACAAAAAATCCCGTCAAAATAGGTTCAATCATTCCGAAGATAAGCCTGCAATCACAGACTAGATCGGGAGATAACTATACAATGTCAAAACGTGTGTTTGAGTCATACCTACTTACTAAGCTATCATTTAATTGTAAAAACTAAGTACCTAACTGATAGCAAGCAAGTTGCCAACATGACTTCGATCAAGTAACTAGTACATCTTTAGTCAATCCGAAATGGACTGATGTATGTATTCACATAACGGCATGTTACGTTTCAAGTGACTATTGTTAGATTAATTTTTGCTACGTTACGTATACTTAGTTTATTCTGAGCTCATTCCTTTTTGTTGCACTGTGAAACAATTACAATGAGCGGTACCTACCTAGTCAGGTAGGTACTATGTCTTAACTGATAAAATACTTCTTGTACGATTACAGACTATACTTGCTACTCGTATGTCTTTTAATGTACCTTCCCTTTGATTAATTTAATTAATTTATTATTAAACAAACTTGTACGGTGGAAGTTTCTGAGGCACTGTGTAGGTATAATCAGTAAAAAAATATTAATCATGTCATAACACTTAATTAACGCCTTTAAAACAGAATGGTGATTGACTGGCAGAATTTATAATTATTTTAGAATTATTTATTAATTATTTATTTTAGAATTTATAATTAATTTAGAATTACATAAACGCACAGCCTAAACTTATGACTTTAATGTTAATAGATTTTCTGAAATTCATGTGAAATTGACCCAATTCCAAGCGATTTGATAAAATGAATAGGTACCTTATATTTTATTCTTACTCTTTTCTGTTTTATTGTCACAAAATTACTAAAATTAAAGACTATCTAGTACTTATTTAATTAAAAAAAAATCACTTCAATTCAGACCATTGTTAGCGCAGTGTTAATATAGCTCTATAACTTAATTACTTAAGTACTCATATTATATCTAATATTTTTTGTTCCTTGAACAGAGGTGAAGATTATCAAAATCATCACAACCGGCGGCGGCGGCGGCGGTGGCGGCGGATACGGTAAGTTCGTTTAAATACCCTACGACATTTAGAAAGGACTAACTAGTCTTTACATAACTCCGCGGAAACAGAACCTGACCTACCTGGGGGTAACTCTTTCAACAGTCGGTGTCATTTTAGGTATGAACTTATACTAATACATACTAACTTATTTACTAACTAGCTGACGCTCGAGACTTCATCCGCGTGGAGTTAGGTTTTAAAAATCCGGCGGGAATCCTTTGCTTGCCGGGATTAAATGATAATAGACGATCTACTTACTTATAACACGGGCCTCGTTAGTGAAAACTCACGTCGTCGATCCGTTCCCGTTTTTCTATTTATGCGTGATTGAAGGCCAAAATACAAACTTTCGCATTTATAATATCAGTAATTTGTCAAAAAGAAATATTTTGAATTCACTTTTATGGTGCAAAAATTTCTCTACGCCAAAACTTTATATTCATATTCTACCAAGGTACCTACGAACTTTTAGGACGTTAGGTCTAGTATGTTTGTGTGTCTAAGTTCGAAACTAACTATCTTAGAGTAAGTAGGTATACCTAGATTATTAGATATTTTCACTTGCCTGTTTGAGGACTTCACTAACAAAGGTTTCTCACGCTTTGCGAGTTCTTCCTAGAATAAGAAGACGCTTCCTCCGCCTTACTTAGGCAACGATTGACCACGAGTTGATAACCGATAATAACAATACGAAATATACTTCCTACCTAGTCTACTTATGAAAAATGGAAAGGGGTGAACCCTTTCTATTTTGTCCCTCAGTAATGAGAATAAGATGCATGAAGAGAGAGAGTATAGTGAATAAGAAACTTTATTTAAGGCCATATGAACAATAGACGAATGTGTGTATTAACTTGTAGGAGGTTGTTAATTGGATTGCGTTCGAAATTCAGAAAGCGTTTTACAAATATTTGCTTCATTTCAAATAGGTAGGAAAAGTTACGCCAAAGCTTGTACAGAATTATTGCGTAAAAATTTAGTTCACCGCGACTTTGCAAGATTTTATTAGATATCCAGATTTTTAGTTACCTACTCGGGCTACTCGTATTTTAAGAAAAGTTCTACCATTGAGTGACTAATAGCTATAGTTTCCAATTTCCAAGGTGATCATATTTGTGGTGTGTATATGCTAAATAGTCAAAAAAAATTCGTTCCATCCCATTTATATCCTACACCATATGGTACCTATAAATATTTAAAAAAAATGATATTGTGATAAGAAACATTAAATCCTATTTTATCCATTGAGGAGTTCTGTTCTTTATCTCCGATAATTTTTATCAAATCCTCACTCGGCTCATATTTGACGGAGTTTTTACACTTTTGTAGTATCTATATCTATCATGTATCTATATTATATATTGTATAAAAATCAATTGCGGTTCGTTAGTATCTCTAAAACTCAAAAACGGCTTGACTGATTTGAATTTTTTTTTGTCTTGTTCGCTCTAATACAGGCGTGGTTAAAAATAAAAATGAAATACGGAAAATTCAAAAGAACAGCTGAAAAATCGATACAATCAAAAATGGTCATTTTCTATAGTAATCACCACTTGGGATTACTTTTAATAAGTAGATGGCGAGAAAAACGCGGCGAAAATTTCGTCAATTTGTTACCTCGGTCTTCGTAGCAGCTTCATTGAAGGGCTAATGTGTGCAATATAGCATTTCGCAGGAACTGTTTGTTTTTCCGGGATAAAAGTAGCCTATATAACTCTCTAGGTTCTCAACTATACTGCAACTGCAAAATATTTAAATTTTAAAATAGTTATATAGTTAGGGACTAGGGTAAAAAGTGATCACTACATACTAGAGTTTGTTCATACAAAAGATTTCAACGAGCTTGCATCTACGTTTAATGAATAATACAATCATCTGGCACTTTGTGAATAGAAAAAAATCTTGCTGCCTTGCACATTAAGAGAGGTCAAAAGATCGCACAAGAGGGTCATCCGTTCACTTGATGGTACCTACAACAGAATGACGAATTTCGCAATGATATTATCTAACAACATTAGAGGTGCGTGGCGGTGGCAGTGTAGTTGGGATGATAAGAATTAAATTCATGCAGCACTCTACCTAACTTTTTGTAATTTATGGGGCAGATGTGAGGTATTAATAATCATTTAGAAACAAGAAAATCATATTTCATTTAAACATACAACCTACTTACGTCATAACAGATAGATACCTACTGTTATGGATAGGCTTATTTTGTTTTAATTTGTTATTCATTTTAAAACAATAAAATTATAAGTATTTCATTATAATATACCTACCTATACTTATATCCATTTATTTCATCAATAACAAACAACTCCCGGTCTGCTACTGAGAATTTCTTGACTGGTGCATGCCGCTTATAATCTATTGCCCGCGATTTCGTTAGCGTGGATTTAGTTTTTGAAATCCCGCGGGAACTCTTTGGTATTCAGGGATAAAAAATCAGGGCTAAATAGTCTATGACATAGACTCTATGTCACCCTCCAAGTTCTTCACTAGATACCTATTCCCATGCAAAAAAAAAATTAAATGGATCCGTAGCTCTGTAGCGTGATTGAAGGATAAATAAACAAACCCACTTTTAACACACATTTTTTAGTATTAGACTTACCTAAGGATTTTCTTAGCTATCTAACATGGTAAACAAATCGCAAATTCAAACGTTGCGTAGAAACGCCTAGGTAACTGACGAACTAGCCGGGTACTTATATGTTCTTAAAAAGCTTGATCTTTTTCACTTGTAGTTACCTAACACGGTTTCATTATCAGTGTGACAAGATCGTGCGCTGTTATTTTGCGTTACTTACACAACTTACGCCTTTCTGCGAGATACCACTTGTTTTTCTATTAAAACAGTAGGAAAAATGGATTAGGTAGGATAATATCTTTTGTAGTTTTTATCTATTCTATATGTATTGAGGCCCGGCTGTACGTATAAAGCTTTATTGATGTTAGATTATATGCTCATGTGGTGTTATCTACAGGGGGTGGCGGCGGCGGCTGGAAGAGCGGCGGCGGTGGCGGCGGCGGCTGGAAGAGCGGTGGCGGTGGCGGCGGCTGGCCTAGCGGCGGCGGAGGCGGCTGGTCTAGCGGCGGCGGAGGCGGCTGGAAGAGCGGTGGCGGCGGCGGCGGCTGGTCCAGCGGCGGCGGCGGCGGCGGCTGGAAGAGCGGTGGTGGCGGCTCTTCTGGATGGTGGTGATCAAGCCTAAGAACGAAGCCTAGTGATGCTAAATAAAGATATACAATTTTACCTCGATAAGCCTTGTTTTATTATCTACCCATTAGGTATATGGGCATTTGGGCAAGTGGTGTACCAATGGACATTTGTACCTGTGGACAGAATCGATTCCGTCAAAACTAGCAACAATAAAATTCTTATTTGAACGCGACCATAAAGCTTTGACTATGGTTGACAGTTCGCGTTCAAATTAGAATTTTAGGGTTGCTAGTTTCGACGGCATCGATTGTGTCCACACTCCACAGGTACGAGCGTCGATAGGTACAGCACTTGCCCCTACCTACCTAGACATAAGAGACTAATACCACGGCTAGGATTTGGGATTTTAAAATCCCGTAGACTCAGATTTCTTGGAACAAAAAATAGACCAAGTTCTAACTTTTTATTACTTTTAAAACTTGTTTTGTTTTATTGATGTTTGATATTTAAATCTATATATATAAAAGAAAGTGGTGTTAGTTACACTATTTATAACTCAAGAACGGATGAACCGATTTGGCTGAAAATTGGTGGAGAGGTAGCTTAGAACCAGGAGACGGACATAGGATACTTTTTATCCCGTTCGACCGCGTTTCCGTCAAGTCACTATAAAACGTGGTATAACAAAAACGCATCTGACATGGAATAACAAAACGCAAATGACAGTGGAATAACAAAACGTAAATGACAGCTAAACGTAATTTTGTCTTTGGTTAAGTATGGTAAAAAATTTGACAATTATAAAAATGATAGCTAAACGTAATTGATAATATGAGTAATATGTTTTCTCTTTGAATCATCATTAACAATGCTGCGAGCAAGACGATCAATTAATGTTTCCTGCTACAAAGCTACGGATTGACGTGATTTATTGGATAGGTACCTATAGTTGAGAACCTGGAGGGTGACAAAGATTTCCCGCGGGATGTTATGAACTAAATCCACGCAGACGAAGTCGCGGGCATCAGCTAGTATTATATAATAATTTTAATTGAATAATATGATTAGTACTTCTGCTGCGTTTGCAATATGAGATGAGAGCGCCATCTATTGACATCACTGTGAAGTTCTGTTAAAAATACTGCAGCTCATTAAAAATTAAATAATTTAGTTTCCTTATTATATTTATCTAATTTCAGTATTTGTTGTTGAAATACATGATATAACGCTAATAATTATAAAAGTTTCAAGCCCGGTCTTTCAAGCGATCATGACTTCTGAGGTCAAATATAATCTCCACTTTGAGAGCCCCCCATTAATTACGTTCAGTAATTCAGAAGTTGTAAGGCTCTGACGGACGGACGGACGGACGGACGGACAAGTGCAGATTCACTCAAGTAGACTCAGAGACCTTCGCTTCGCTCGGTCAATTACATTTGTAAGTTTAATTTACCATGAGAATTATAAAAGAATTTTTATTGCTTTAATCATTTTTTAACGATTTTTAGCCTATCCGCCTTCCAAGACCGATTACAACAAAAAAAGGCCAATTAAGTACCATTTCTTTTTTATGATTTTGGTAGCTTCGGACCCTGCGAAGTTTTTAAACCTAGCCAGAAGCTATGGAAACTCCTTTTTGTATTTTTAAATTGAAGTTGAATGTTTGAGTAAATCCTACTAAAAACTAAAGTTCTAACTTTCAAGCCTTTTTTGAGTAACTTTGAGTAATTTCAGGAAGCTGAGTTATTTTTTTTATTAAAACAACATTCAAGACAATTATGTCGCAAAAAAAATACTGCAAAATACCTACTACAAAAAAAATGAATTTTTGAAACCTCGCTGGCAGAAAACAATCAAAAAACACAAAAAAAAAATTAACTCGAAAACTACAAAAAATCGTGGAACATACATGGGGTATTTTCGGACACCCCCAGGTGTGAGGAATCTAAAAAGAATTTATTGACGTCACTAGTTGGACCATTCTGTATAGAGTAAGTTAGACCAAAAAAAAATTTTTTTGATAATTCTATGTAAAAATCATAAAAAGGATATAACTCAATTAATAAAAAGGATATAACTCGACTTAGATCACTCAGCACAGGAGGCACAGATTAAAAAAAATCCTTTTTAAAACGTAAAAAAATAAATATAATACAATGACAATTGCAAGAAACACATATCAATATTTTTTACAATTTTTCTTGTCTAACTTGTGACGCTTAGCTCTGTTTGGATCATAGTTTTCTTTGTCTGAGGAGTCTGTGCTAACAGGAGTATGTCCCCGAACTGCATGCCTCTTTCTGTGTTCATATTCCCCTTGCTCTAATTGAGAGAGAACACTGCAATCTCTGTAACAAAAGTGATGATGTACTTTATTACATTTTTCGTATTTATTTCGTAATCCAGTGAGTATTTATTTTTATTCAATACTAGCTGTTAATGTGTGATGCTGATGACATACTCTATTGTTACTGTGTCTACTATGTCTCTCTGCTAATAAAAGAAGTGTAATATAAAAATAAAGTAACAGGCCAACGACACAAGATGTCTACGACTTCTACGAGCAACGCGTTGTTGCTACCCAAATGACCAGGAGTCTCAATATAGAAGTTTAGGTTGAATTTTCTTCTAGAAGAAAAGGGAATAGAAATCAAGATAAAGCCGAAAACAAAAGAAGATTTGCAGGCTGATATCAAAGCGCGCAGCCTGATTTAGCAATGCGTGTGTGACAAATACATTGAAATAATTAAGAAATGCAAGAAAGCAGCAGAGATAATGAAAAGATTAGAGGAAGTGTTCGAAAGGAAGAGGTTTACAAGATTACATCAAAGTTATTCCAAAGGCGGCACTCACAGCAGAGGTCGAGGTGTGTACTTCTACAGGACATCATTGCAGTTTACCCGAGCAGCCCAAGCACAAAAGAGGATGACGAGAGATACAAGTGAGTGTTAGTGATGATAGAGTTCGTTTAGTAGTAGGTTCCGGAGCCACAGAACATATGATAATGGCTAAATATGAACAGTATTATGAAAAACATCCTGGACCTGGAAATGAAGATTTATGTTGCTAATGGACAATACCTTACCTGCATTAAGAGAGGTAAACTTAAATTAGTTTATAATAATAATTGCACGGTTGATTGTTTAGAACTTGTCACATAATCTATTGCCTGTAAGGAAATTGCTTAGAAAAGAGTTACAAGTTAGATTTTATAATGATAATGTAAGTATTAATAATACAAAAAGAAAAGAAATAATACAAAAAGAGATCCAAATAGGCTCGTGATTCCTCGACTGCGCCTCCAGAGGGTCCGAAAGACATTTGTGGGAATGGGCGTGACGTTCTATAATAAAATTCCACAGTCGATCTTAGACTTGCCTTTACACAAGTTTAAGAAAGCAATTAAAACTTCTCTCATGGAAAAAGCATATTATACAATTGAAGACTATATTAATGACAAAAAAGCGTGGATATAACTCGCTCCAGCGATTCATGAGACAGTAATAATCAACCTGTGTAACAAAATTATCCTGTGCTATCCAGTGTTTCTACTTTATTTGTGTCTAAGTGATGTCTTAAAATTAGCAATTGAATATTAGTTTTCAGTTTGATGCCTTGACATGGGTAGCATAAGTATGTCACGCACTCTTTAAACATTTCTGTGGTGGTGTCGTGTGATGCGGGTTGTTACGTTCCCTCAAATATGGTTGAGCGAAGCAATGGCTGGGTTATGCGTCATGCTCGTGAACGGGTGCCACCGGCGGGAATGGGGCTACTTTATGTCTGCCCATCTTAAGATAGAAGTTAGTCTGAATGCATTTTTGGAACTTTCCTCATTGTGGAAACACTGCATATATAGCATAGTATTTACTGTATTGTAAATCTGTTTTGAAAAGAGCAACCGCCGAGTTTCTTGCTGGTTCTTCTCGGCAGGAAAGGCATTCCGAACCAGTGGTAGATTCATTGACTATTCAAAAGCACTTGTAAAAGTTTATTTGAATAAAAAATATTTCTATTTTATTCTATTCTATTCTATTCAAAAACTAAAGTTATTGGTAACTTGAGAGATAAATAATTAATTAATATATATCATAGAAATGAAGCTTCAAATGATCATTGTTTAATCTCTATAGATTTGTGGCATCAAAGATTAGGACATGCCAACAGGCATCAGCTCAAACTTCTGCAAATGCCATACAGCGAGACTCCGCGTGAACCTTGCATGAAAGGTAAGTCAACAAGATTACCTTTTAAGTCAGTGCTAAAGCCACGTTCAAAATCAATTGGTGAGCTAATACATACGAATATATCTGTGGAGCAGTGACCGCATTAACAGGCGAGATTTACTATCATACAATAATTGATAATTTCACACATTTTTGTGAAGTATCTTGTTGAAAAGGAAAAGTGACTGATAGGTTAATTGAATATATAAACAGACTAGCTGATGCCCACGACTTCGTTCGCGTGGATTTAGTTTTTAAATTCCCTCGGGAACTATTCAGGTCCTCAACTAGTAAATACCAAGACGATAATGATGTAAATGGTGAAAGTGAATATGAAGATACTGAAAAAGGAATAGAAAAATCAAAGAAAGTAACAAGGTCAGGAAGGATAGTGAACAAGCCAAGCAGATATCAAGATGATCAAGAAATCTACACAGCATATTGTTTACTGTCAAGTGATCCGCAGGACTATAACGAGGCAATAGACAAAGGATGGAATAAGGAAATAAATAAAGAATTAAATTCACATGAAAAATTGGGAACTTGGGAGCTAGCAGAATTACCAGAAGGAAAGAAAGCGATAGATACGAAATGGATTTTCAGAACTAAACAAAGGTGCTGTGATTTTATTTAAAAGAGAAAATATTTAATGCTAGGGACCCTCCCCCGCTACGCACGGGTAGTAGAGCATACTAGTGGTTCGCCTCCTCGCGGTAACGGTTTCCCATAATTACTTATTCATTCAATAGATACATGACGATCAAAATTAACATATATATGAGTCATTGGTATTTTCGAAAAAACATCTTAATATGTACGGAAATTCCAATAGCTTGAGACACTGACACAAGCTGAGAATACCACCGTCAAGAACGGTAAAGTTCAGCAATAGTGCGTATATTGTGTTAGCAAAACTGTATAATAAATTACCAGCTGAACTTTACAAAATTGACAATATTTTCCTATTTAAAAATAAATTAAAAGAATACCTTTTAATCAAAAACTATTATACAATTGGGGAGTACAAGATTTAAAATATGTATTTGTTTTTAATAATTTGCTGACATGTTTTAATTTATTTAATAATATCTGCAATTTGTAGAATTGACGTTGACAATAACATAAAAATGGTCTCTATTGGTATTAATTTAAATGTAGTTTTATATAACTGTGTGACTGTTTCTTTTGGTTCTTTTGCATGCTACTCTGTGGCGGTTGAAGTGCTTGAAATCATTGTAACATCTTTATAATATGTACTCAATCTGGCAAAATAAATAATTTGAATTTGAATTTGAACATTATTATTATGCCCGTTTTCACCAACCATACCTAAATCACCCCCTAAGTGGATGTCTTTTAACGTAGGTAGCCCATAAATACAATCCTAATATCCCAATGTCATTTTCACCTTTAGTTGTCCCGTAGAGGTTCGTAATAACAAAGTTGACAGAAAGCGTCACCTAACTTAACATAGGTAGCCCGTAAAGGTTAGGGAACTGTAGTGAAATCAGTCATCAATTTATAGTTATAATTCCAAAAAGCTATACCTACTTAGGTATAGCTTTTTGGAACTTTAAAATTAAATTATTTCTACACAGCGACATCTATCGACACGATCAGAAAACATGCAAAAACATACCGCAAAGTGAAGTTTTATTGATGTTTGTTATTTAACTAAATAATAATTTTAATTGATTAATATGTTCTTATATGTATTAGTACTTGTCATACAAAATAATAATAGTTTACGTAAAGCTGCGTTTACAATATGAGATGAGAGCGCCATCTATTGACACCATTGCGAAGTTCTGTTAAAAATACTGCAGCTTATTAAAAGTTATTTAATTTAGTTTCCTTATTATATTTATCTAATTTTAGTATTTGTTGTTCAAGTACATGATATAACGCTAATAAAATTATAAAAGTTTCAAGCCCGGCCTTTCAACGGTTAATCCGTTCTGAGGTCAAATATAATCTCTACTTTGAAAGCCCCCCATTTCGTCAATTTAAGGGAAAAAATTAAAAAAAAAATACTTTTATACTCTGTTCCAAATTATTAATTATCTTTGAAATGATATACTGCAATCGTAAGTAACGCTATAAAAATATTTTACTTCGCATTCGCTTCTATGAGAACTCCCCTGAATAAAGTTTTTTATAACTTTTTAAGCCATTTTCGGCTGGAGGCCAGGTTCACATATTATATCTAAAATTGAAGTAATTCAGAACGTTCAGTAATTCAGAATTTATAAGGCTCTGACAGATGGACGGACAGACGGACGGACGGACAAGTGCAAATTCACTCAATTAGACTCAGAGACCTTCGCTTCGCTCAGTCAATTATGCCTACATAATATTGTTTTTAGGGTTCCGTACCAAAATGGTAAAAATGGAACCCTTATGGTGAGATTTTTTATATTAACAATAAGCCTCTACAAAGTTAACGATTAATAAGCAAATTAATATAATATAATAATATTATAGTTTTACTTTTACTTCTAGAGTACGAAACCCTCGGTGCGCGAGTCCGACTCGCACTTGGCCGGTTTTTTTACTGTCGTAGGGTCGCATCAGCTTGGTACGTCGAGATACGGCCTTAACGTATGAATGTGCAGTGCAGAGTAAGACAGAAAAAAGTGTCAGTAAATAATTAACGATTCATACAAACTTCAATACTTTCAAGATAAAGTTCAAATTTTTTGCGCCAGAAATTACCAAAATTAAATAATTGATGTAAAAAAAAATTCAAGCCAATATTTCAATGCATAATAATTTACTTTAAAACAACTTTGTCAAAACTACACAATAACTCTTTAAACCTAGATTAAAAGTGTGAGTGCATTTTAATAAAAATATTACCTACTTTTCAGTTTCTGATCTGTGTACTTCTGCAGTAACCTCCAGTAAACTGTCCTTTTCAGTAGGTGATATATCACTGTCTGAATCTGAATCATCAATTATCAAAAATTTAGGTTCTTTCACTGACCGACTATTTTTGTGATTGGCTTCAGTAATTTCCTCAAACAAATCAGCACTCTCTTTATTAACATCATGATTCTGATCATCATGATCTGTTGGGGTAAAATTGTTCTGAATAACATTTCTGTTTTCATTTGCTTGCATTTTCAACTCACTAACTTTAGACAAATTATTAGAAGTTGATTCAAAGTTGTCTGCATCCTCAGTCTGAACGCCAATAGAGCATTTGGTACTTGCTGTAGTATTACTTAATGCTTCATAGAATTTAAGGGTAGTTACAAAGCTACTATGGTCTATTTTTATTGTAACATTATTATTTGAATTTTCAGTGATTTTGATATTACTTGAACTTTCTTTAAATTGATTATTAACATGTTTAAGAAGTGAACTTTTCTTGTAAAATGGAACCTTACTGACAGCTTGAATATTCTGGGTTAGTCTCGGCTTGTCTATGAGATATTTTGTATTTACCTCATTTTCACTCTTTAATTTAGAGATAGTTGTATCACAGGGGCATTTTTTATCAGCCTCTATGACAGCTTTCCAAGCATTTTCGTCTTTATCTAAACTTTGCTGAGTATTGTCAATAATTACAATTTGATCTTTAATAGCATTACCACTCTCATTTTTGTCACATATAATCTTTTTGTTTAGACCATCTTCATCAATCTTTATTACATCATCCTTTCCTGTTCTTGTTAAAGATAGCTTAGATTTATTTTTTAACCCAGATTTAAGAGACTTTGAATGAATTGTATTTCTACTAGGAGTTTTTTTCTTTTTAGTAACTTTGTTTGGTGTCTTAGGTCTCATAACATTTTGACCATTCACATTGATATCTGTGAAAGGTTTACGAGGTAAGTTAGACTCCCTTAGGCTTGTTTCATTTTTATTTATCCATCGTCGCACATAACTCATTTTGTTCTCCATTTTTGAAACCTCAGCTTTTGAGGTATTTTCACCAGGAAAAGCTGTGTGTTTTATGTTTTCTTTATTTTGAATTGAAATATTTGAGCTTCTCCTGCTATTGGAATACTTTGTTGGTGCTTGAATGCATTCTGGAAATAATTGCTTCTCCAACTGTAACTTCTCTGAAACTCTTTGCCTCCTGTAAACTGAATATTTAATACCAACTTAATTTTTAGTATTTGTAACTGTATTGTAATAAGAGCTACTTTAAAAAGATACCCAAGATAATTTTAGATTGAGTATTATAATATTATGTAAACAAAATTAGTTGAGAAATTAAAAGTAAAGAGTCAAGTTTGTAATTATTCCCACATAGCACTATGTGGGAAAAGAAATGTGCATAGCCTTATGTCTGTGTTAGAACAGGGTATTCCACAATGGTTTGGCTTCTGTCTGATATACCAAACAAAAGCAAAACTATCAAACTTGCCTGTCCTAAAAATGGTAACTGACTTGTACTGTTTGTTTGTAATGTACCATTCAAGGCAATCTTGTTACAATATAGCAACACAAACTGACTTGTAGTGTGTGTTTGTAACATATCATTCAAGTTCTTGGCTCAAGTGTGCTCCATTTGTGCTTGTGCACTTGCGACTTGCTCTCGTGATGACCCAACCTGCACTGACTTGTAACACTCAAAGGGAATTACCGAAAAAACCGACAGTCGAGTGGAGCACATGGAGCACGCAGCGAATGATACATTACAAACTAATGTTACAAGTCAGTCTTTAGTTTGTTACAAAAACTTGATACATTTTTTTTTATTCCATGACAAGCTAGTCCTTGTCTGCGATCTCACCTGTTGGTACGTGACGATGCAGTCTAAGATGGTAGCGGGCTAACTTGGACGGGGTATGGCAGTGAACATTCAACCCATACCCCTAATTGGTTTCTACATGCCATCGTGCCGGAACACTAAATCGCTTGGTGGCACGTCTTTGACGGTAGGGTGGTAACTAGCCACGGCCAAAGCCTCCCACCAGACCAGACCAGAGACAATTCAGAAATTATAAATTCCCAAATTGACCACACCGGGAATCGAACCCGAGACCTCCCAGTTATAAGACAACAGCGCTCACCACTGAGCCAGGGAGGTGGTCAAAACATTACACCAAAATGTTACAATTCAGTCTCCAGCTTAAGAGATTTGACAATGCTCCTTCTCTTTTGTTCTGCAGCTATAATTTCACAGCTGAGGTGTGCTAAAAGCATGTATAGAGAGCAAAAGTTTGTACATAAAAAGGTCCATACCATCCAAATTAAATAATTCTTGAAAATAATGTAAAAGGTTTGAAGCATGCTCTATCCGGAGTGTTTGGGGGCAATCGTTGACCTGTGTTGACACATCTGGTGGTGAGAGGCACAGTGAACAGTCTGCAGCTGCCAGCACACACTTCTCACAAACTGAATGCCCACAGGGATACCTCACACGAAGACCTTTAAGCTTGTCACTGAAAAATAACTATAAGATAATTAAGTGCAGACATAAGTTGTTTATTCAAGTCATATCTTAAAATGAGTATTTGATTTTAATATTAGTTTCAATTCAATGCCTTAAGATGGGTAGCCTAAGTATGTCACACTCTCTAACATTTCTGCGGTGGTGTCGTGTGATGCAGGTTGTTACGTTCCCTCAAATATGGTTGAGCGAAGCAATGGCTGGGTCATGTGTCATGCTTGTGAACGGGTGCCACCAGCGGCAATGGGGCTACTTTCTGTCTGCCCGTCTTAACATGTGTTGAATTATAATTAGAAATAATTACGTATGCTTCGTATGCTTTTGTGGAACTTCCCCTCATTGTGGAAACTCTGCATACATAGAATAATATCTATTAAGTATATTGTAAAAGTATTTTGAAAAGAGCAACTGCCAAGTTTCTTGCTGGTTCTTCTCAGCAGGAACGGCATTCCGAAGCAGTGGTAGACTCATTGACGATTCAAAAGTACTTGTAAAAGTTTATTTGAATAAAAACATTTCTATTCTATTCTATTCTATTCCTATAAAGCCAAGTACATTCACAAAGACAAGTAGGGTGGGAAGTGGAGAATACAATCCCGGGATTCGGAAAATCCTGGGACTGGACATAGGCTAATCTCAGGATTTTTGGGATTACCACAAACAGGTCTAGTTTACATGAGCATTCGTTTGCAATTACAAAAATCTCCTAAACCTAGTAGAAATTGATAAAATATGGGGACTCCTCAGATTTTGAAGTACAAAATGAATTGGGTGTCGGTAAATAGTATTAGGTGTGAAATGAGCCTGATTAAAAATTGAAGAGTTTGTGGATATCACTTAGAATCAGCATATAATATGTAAATATCTGTTGTCACTTGTCTGTTCTTCCAACCAGTGCAGAACCTGACCGAGCATGTTCAGCCGCTGCATATGTTGGCAATAAACAAAGTTGGCAAAGAGTCTATTAATTTATAACTATGAAGTAGGCTTGGAAGTAAAACAAACTATAACGATAACGTAACGTCATACGAAATCATAATTAAGTGTAAATACAGTCGCTACTTTATACGTAAGCACGTATGTATATTTTTCACATCGAACATCGAAATACAAAAATGTTTCCTTTGAAGTCTATTTTCTTCAGTCTTTAGAGAAGTAGGCTTTACACTGTCTTACTTCCTGTAAGGCAGTGTAAAGCCAGATTATTAGTAATTCATTGTTAGTAAGAACCAAACATTATAGATGCATAAAGATAGATGATAAAGAGTTGTTTACACTTTTCTTACCAAGTGACACATCGACATCTATCAGCTATAGTTATAACATGCTGAACTATTCGATCCACGTTAAAGCTATTCATAGTAAAACATCTTTCAACAAATTGAATAAAAAATTACTTTATTAATGATTTGTATTAAAATTTCAATTACTACTACCGTAAAAATTATAAAAACACAAAAAGCAATGTTGATAGATAGTATGTCCAACATCAATCGGCGAATTTGCGGCAAATCTTCAATCGAGTCCAAAGAGTATAAGAATATAGATCGAGTCTCACTTCTCAGTCGACTAGGAATAAAAAGTATTCCGTGGTCGAGTAAGGCTGGAACCACATCTGTGCACATCGATTCGCATTTTTAACCGACTTCCAAAAAGGAGGAGGTTCTCAATTCGGCCGGTATCTTTTTGTTTTCTATGTATGTCCACCGATTTCTCAGGTATTTCTGATTTTTCGTGATTTTTTTTTATCGACAGAGGATATTTGCGAAATGGTCCCATAAAAATTTTCACCTTCAACTCCTCAAGCCTGATGCTGCAGGGGTATTGCCCACCTAAACTATGGAGATTTAGAAAATGTCGATTACGAATTGATATTGTAAGTAACACTAACAAAAGACTACATCATGGAGCTCTAGGTCCAGAAGGGCGGGGGGCGGAGGGGTCTGCCTGCCCTGGGCCTCTGGTCCAGGGGGCCCCCAAATGATTCCATGTTCCCTTGATCAAATCCTATACAATTACAAGGCTTTAAAATTTATTCTTTGTAGGTACTTATTGAGGTGATTCGAATCTTATGAAGACTCTTATATATTCAAAGACTCGATTCGAAAAAATAATGTTCAACCAACTGCTTCTACACTTTAACTTAAATAAACTTCTTCACCCTGAGCAGTACGGTTTTACTAAGGGTCGATCAACAACCGATGCAGCCGCAACGCTGTTACAACACATTTTCGATGCATGGAATAACTCACAGAATGCCATTGGTATTTTTTGTGATTTATCAAAAGCCTTCGACTGCGTTGATCACAAGACCCTCTTACTTAAACTGAGCCACTATGGTATTAAAGATATTGCACTTAGCCTCATTGCGTCTTATCTAAGGGATCGTGTTCAAAGAGTGTGTGTCAATGATGTAAAATCATCCGGATCAGCCTCAGTAATGGGTGTACCCCAGGGTTCTATTCTAGGTCCATTCATGTTTTTGATTTACATAAACGATTTACCATATTTTGTCCAAAATACTTGCGATATTGTACTATTTGCTGATGATACGTCTTTGATTTTCAAAGTCGATAGGAAAAAAGACAATTTTGACGATGTAAATAATGCATTATCTCAAGTTTCTGAATGGTTTACGGCAAATACTTTCTGTCTGCCCGTCTTGACATGTGTTGAATTATAATTAGAAATAATTACGTATGCTTTTGTGGACCTTTCCCTCATTGTGGAAACTCTGCATACCTACATAGAATATCTGTTAAGTATATTGTAAAAGTATTTTGAAAAGAGCAACTGCCGAGTTTCTTGCTGGTTCTTCTCGGCAGGAACGGCATTCCGAACCAGTGGTAGACTCATTGACGATTCAAAAGTACTTGTAAAAGTTTATTTGAATAAAAAAACATTTCTATTCTATTCTATGAAAAATGATAGTTTTGTATGGACAAAATGCGAATGGATGCGCACAGATGTGGTTCCAGCCTAAAATAGCAAAAGCATGCGCGTTGCATCATTCGCTTGAGTCAACTCGCGTTGCGACTCGAGTCAATAGCCATAGTAACACGAGTAGGTAACTCGAATTAAAAAATCCAACTCGTCAGTCATCACTTAAAATGTCAGTATATTATAATCATGGTAGGTAGGAAATTCCTACCTTCATGATTATTGTACTCTGTGATTTAAAAAACCAGCCCAAGTGCGTGTCGGTTGTTGCAAGTAACAAATATTATTGCTGACCAGTGACCTAGGATAGTGCTTTTATTTTATTTATGAATATTGAATTCATAAATAAAATAAAAGCAAAAACAACAAACAAACAAATCTTTCCTCTTTATAATATTAGTATAGGTAAAGAGGAAAGATTTTTTGTTTGTTTGTTTGTACCAAACGGGCTCTGTAACTACTGGACCGATTTTAACCATTTTTTCACCAATAGAAAGCTAAGTTATCAGGAAATAACATAGGCTATAATTTATTTTCAAAAAAATTAGAAATCCTTAAGTAAATTGCAATAATGTAACCCAAAGTAGCAAAATTTTGCCTATAAAATGCATTATTTGGCGTGTGCTGAGAAAACTATTGATGCTACAGAAAAATTATGTACTACATGATTAAAGTACACATTATTCTCTACAATAAAGTCCCTGAGGGAATACAACTATCATATTTAAATCTCAATAGTAGCTTTTGTGTTCTAAAATTTAATTAGATCGCCTTTATTATCGTAGTATTAAATTCTTCCTTACTAATACATATTATAAATGCGAAAGTGTTTGTTGGTTTTTCCTCAATCACGCTGCAACAAAGCTACGGATTGACCTGATTTTTTGAATGGGTATAGTTGAGAACCTGGAGGATGACATAGGCATCCCGGAAAATCAAAGTTTCCGCGGGATTTTCAACAACACACACACCACGCACGCACGCACGCACGCACGCACACACACACACACAGGGTAGGTACTAGGTAGGTAGTCAATTAAAGCTTGTTTGTATAAATAAATCAAATATATTTACATTTTAAGAGTGTAATTCGAATTATATAAATAAATTAATTCAAACTATGTATAAATGCAACTATTATCACGTTAGATTACTATATAATTATTTTGGATGATAGATCTCAATATTTTAATTAAATACATTTAATAATCTAATGTAACATCCATTAGCTTGCTTATAAAACGCTTGAAACCAATTGTAATGTTATTAGTTCATTTTATTATGGAACAGTGGTGCTGATCCCTCAACTGAAGGGCAAGCATTTATAGTTTCCCAGATAACGTTAAATTCAAATGACATTTATAGTTTCCCAAATAACGTTAAATTCAAATGACATTTGAGTGAGAGTGCCATATCTATAGATCTCACCCTAAGGGTAAATCTATAGATCGCACTCTCACTCAGCTCAACTCAAGATTGAGTTAAAACGAGATAGATTTATGTCAGGACATAATTGTGTCTCATTTGAACTCTATCTTGAGTCTTGAGCAGAGCCAGAGTACAATCTATAGACTATAGATCTCAGCCTTAGTCCAGTTGGCTGGTTTCATAGAACATTTATTCTGGTGTAATGCGGCCTGCAGCCTTAGACTTGGACTATTAGTAAACGAAATCCCTTAGGCCTAATTCACGCGAGAGCTTTTTTTAACGTCCGTTATAAAAGCGTCCAAATAGAACAAATGCAGGGCCTTAACGTGCAACGCCGAGCGCTGAAAATACAACACTGCTCGATAGAAAAGCGTCGCGTTTTAAAAGGGCTGACGTGTGAACATATGCTTGGGAACGCTTTTGTTCTATTTGGACGCTCTCGTGTGAATTAGCCCTTATGTCGTATTTTCAAACATTTTTTTACTTTCAGATAAAGTTTACAAATCAAACATCATAAAAAACTTATTTATAAGTACATAACAAAGTGTACATTTGTGTTTCAACACTTGTAGTAAAATAGTAATTTGTTACGATAGTATAATTTTAAGACTTAATAAAGCAGTACAACAACTATAAACAATAGTAATATATTTTATAGTCTAACATGATAAATCTAATAATTTCTATTCCTACAATAATACCCCTTTTAGGATTAAAGTAATTTGTACATGGCAACAGGTTAATTAGTTTGAATGGTTTCATAATAATAATTATTATTATTAATCAAATTTTAATATATTAAAATAGAAATTCATGAGACTGTTCATAGTAGGTACATAATACATTATAATAATAAATAATTATTATCTCATTAAAAAGGCAAAGAAACAGAAAGGTAGGCCTAACCTAACATTCTCATTATTTTTATAAAGGAAACGTTCATATAAACGATTTTGTCTGATATTAAATGAAAGTATATTCCGAAAATATATAATTTTTGTACAGCGCTTGCCATTGCATAAAATTAATGAGGATAAAAGTTGTAGAAAATTATTTTCTCTTAACAAATTAAACAAACAGGCATAGTCCTAGGATACCAAGTCAAAATACCAGTCCAGTACCCCAAGTAAAAATTTGAGGTTTATAGATATGCAAAAAAATCCTGAAGGATTCACTGGAAAACTCATTTTTTCCCATGCTGGCATAGTTAAATTATGTATTAACGTAGCAGAGAAACTAAATTCTATTAAGTATGTACTATCCAAAAACTACTTATAAAGATGTATCGCAATAACAATAATACTGTAATATTTACATAGTATTGTACAGAGCGCTCAGCGTTCGCGACGAGCTCGCTTCGCTCGCGCTGTGGGCGCTTGGGCACTGTGCTCGTCGTCCACGCGCCGCTTGGCCGGCGGCTGCGGCCTCTGCAGTTGACTTTGCGCCGTCAACTGCAACTGCAGTGCGTGCGTGTTGAGGCGCTCCGCCAACAACAACGGCTTGAGAGCGGCCATCTTGTGACTGTACAACGTAACGCGAGGCCTGCTGTTCACAGCAGCCGTCAGTTGCTCTCTCACTGACAACTCTGTGTTCTCCGAGTTATTGTTCCATCTATCATTGTCTATATCTTTGTCCTCTTTCTGCCCATTATCAGATTTTTGTGACTCGTCTGTGGGCTCACCATTGTCAGGGCTGCAGACTATGTTCACTTGTGCTCGTACCTCTGCATCAAACTTTGATATAGTACTAACAAGAGGCTTTGCCCATCCTATGTGCAGGATGGGTGTTTGGCTTCCCTCTTCCCATTTACAAATACCATCATAAAACCTGAAATGTTAAGTAACTTATATGTATTAGTGTACTGAATGATTGTCCTTAATAATGACAAAATAGTGCAAGTAATACAAGCAAGATTAGAATTATTCAGCAGCTGATAGAAGATGGATATTTTCTCTACTGGATCCAGTTAGAAATAAGGAGATGTGTTGAGGAACTAGAACCACTAACTTATCAGGCACATCATAGTTCATATAAGTGAGAGTTTGGGGTCTCAAGATGTTGGAATGGTGATCTTGCACTAATATAATTTTTATTTTAACATACATACTCTATTGAAATCAGTACTTAATACATAATATTATAATTATTATAATATGTACAAACAAAATTATTAGCTCACCTAAGAAGAGACGCGAAACATTCTGGATCCTTTAAAATTGATCTTGCAGAATGTCCAGAGCTTTCAGCTTTCATCAACTGAGGTATTAATTCATTTGCAATTTCTGAAAATTCCTTATATATTTCTTCATCATCTCTTGAGTAGTTATAGCTGAAAATGTTATTATTTTAATTTAACAAAGTTACAAGTTGATGTTATTTTTTTTTTCTTGTTATGTAAGGGCTTGACTGAGATTTCATCTGATGCTATATCATGGACTATTTCAACCTATACTCTAAGTCTAGACATTCTATTGAATAGAATAGAATTTTTTTTAGTCAAATAAACTTTTACATAGTGCTTTTGAATGGTTAACTCTGGTTTATACATGGCACCATACCAGAATGTTAATTACTTTTGGTAATGTCTCTGAAAGATGCTCAATTAAATAAAGACCTGGCACAAAATCGTGCCGAATGGAAGAAAAGGATAAGGAAGGCTGACCCCTAGTAGATGGTAAAAGGTCCAGGAGGAAGAAGAGTGTCTCTGCTTGCTGTTCACATGGAAGAGCTGTTTGTCCAGCAGTGGACAGTGGTTGGCGACTATACAGCGTGTAAGGGGCTTTCTAACGAAAAAAGATTTATTTTTTTAATTAATTACAACATGGAATTGTCTATGTAACCTATATCTCAACTAGATTTTAATTGAAAAAAAACAACAAAATGACAAAATTTAACAGAAAACAGCAATCGTGAATAGGCGCGCGATCAGCTGTTTATCAAAAGTTCAAAACACTGTAGTCTCAAAACACTGTAGTCTCGTATCAGCGTTCATTGTAACTGATACATTGCATGCTTAAAAATTACAATATTGGCAAACCATAATTTCTGGCAAAATATAAATAATAATAAAAGGGATAAATGGCATTTGTATTTTATTTTCACTATGGGAGGTTCCCATTCACAAAGTTTGTAAGTCCCTTACATTCTGTAGAAGCACAGGATAACAATTACAAATCACTCCAAAGTGTTAGTCTGATCCTTCAATAAGAAGACTGCTTCTGAGGTGCGAGGGCTTCAGGCGCTTAGTAGGATAAATCTTTGCATTCTAGTGCGAGTTCTGATGGGTCATTGTGTTCTAAACTAAACAGACACATGTATAAACCTAAAGCTCCAGGGCTCAGATATATGCAGGCTGTGCTAGGAATCAGTGGAAACACTGTTGCATATTATCTGTTACTGCCCTGCTTTAATGCATAAAAGAAGCATCCCTGAGGAGGCACTACTCTCATCCCAGCCAAGAAAGTGCTGCTGTTCCTGGCGGCAACAAGTCTCAGAGGAGTTATAAATAGTGGCGAGCACAATAAACCGGCAACGGTCAACGTGCTACTGCGAATCAGGACCTGCATAGCCGCACACCTAAAAGAATAGAAGAACAATTACTCACTGTCTAATAACATCACCAGCGCAGGCCCAAGCATGAAATGCTTCCTTATACATCTTATGTCTGTGATAGTAGCCACCTTGAAAAGTGTATGGATACACATGCCGATCCTCATAATGTGTTCGTGAAGAGCGAATTGCTTGAACATACAAACCAGCTGAATCTGGTCTAGGTGTATTTGTTTTTGAGACTCCACTTTCATCTTTTAATGTAGAGTTGTCTTGTTCTTCAGTGCAATTAGATATCTTCATATACTCATCTAGATCACCAAGATTTCCTAAAGCCATAGGATATGCATCTAAATGGCCTAAAAAACATATAACATTTTAGTATTCAATTTCAGGACCTATTGAAGATGTTATTCATTAATTAATTCATATTTTATGAAACTGAATGTGTCAGTTCCTTTTATTGCAACTTTTATTATTATACCTACTAATATTGTAATGTGAAAGTTTGTGAGGATGGATGTATTGATGGAGGGATGTTTGTTACTCTTAAACGCTACAACAAATGAACCAATTGGGCTGATATTTGGAATGGAGATAGCTCATACCCAGGATTAACACATAGGTTACATTTTATCCCAGAAAATTTAAGTTTCCGTGGGAATTGAAAACCTTAATCCATGCGGACCAAGTCCATCATCTAGAGACCTTTTTTTAATTTTAATCATACTGGTTATATCCTACCTACCTTTATCAAACAACAACCAAAGAAGTCTGTGCTGCAATTGGGCGACTTCGTGCACATCAATAGTAGGTGTTAGTGTTGGGTTAATGGACGACACTAAAGCTGCAAGTTCCATAACCCGTGAGCACACAACGGGTTTGCCGGCCACATACAGCCAGGATCGAGCAAGCACCCCTTCTCCAACGGACCGACCCCTCTTGTCTTCGTTACCTTTGCCATGCCATGTTACCTGGTTCAAATAAACCACATGTGTCACATTAAGCAACAAGCGATGCTCAACATGTTTGATAGCTCTGCTCAATGGAACGCAACATTGCTAGATAAATGCAACATGACATTAAAATTAATGGTCCAGGAGCCAGTAACATTGAAAGACCCCTCATAGTGGATTCGAAAATTTTGTATCAAAATTGATAGTCAAACATTAAAGGTTTATAATAAGTTCGGTATTCGTTAATTTGAAAAGCCAAAACAATGTACGAAAAGAATAACATATATATTTATCATGATCAGTAACCCATCAACAGCTCACTACTGAGTGGTCTCCTTAGAGAAGGGTTATAGGCCATAATTGACAGACTTCAGACACCTTCGAAAACGTTATGGATATGCCAAGGATCTAAATGACATACCAAGAGAGTACAGCTGTAGCTGGCAGTTTTTTTACAAATTACAATCAAGCCCCAGTAAGAGGCCAATTCAATAATAGTTTTAACTTACTTCAGCAGTGTTTGTTCCATCTTTTCCAAAAACAACCCAAGCATGATCTTCTGAGAGTGCGAGGTGTACATCTTGTTTACCCAGGACCTGACAGCCAGCAGTCACTGCAAAAGCTACTCCAAAACAGTCCAGTTTGTTCCCAGTCAAAAAGCTGTAAATGGACTGAAGATGTGCCCTGTCCTTATAGTAGCTTCGTGTCAAAGAGTTCCAAACCACATCTGCCACCCGCTTAACCAGATCACGAGTGGCAAGTTCTCCACTAAGTAGTTTTGCTTCGACGCCGCTTTTCATCATAGATACGAAACGATCATAAAGTGTTTTCACTTCTTCCCACTCTACAGAAGGAAACTTCATCTTGATAAATTTATTTGAGGATAAAGTTACGTCTTTATCACAATTTTTAACTTTTGTTAAGTTATTTTCAACAGCCCCAATTATAATGGAAAACAATGCTAAATCTGGTTCCTTATTGCTACGCAACTGTTCCTCAAAGAGGTCACATAATTTTTGAATACTGTCTATTGGGAAAAAATGTTTATAATCTGATAATAGAGACATGTTTTAAATATTACATTATTTTTCAATTTTAAGCAAATAAACATCAGCAGTGATCGGACGCCGGTTGACCATAGACAATTGACCATAGCATAGCCTAGCCCTGTGGCCTAGCCATTGACCAAAGAGAATATAACCACTACCACAGATTAGGTATTAGTTTGACCACTACATTCTATTGATTAGTAAAACGTAGAAAAGGAGTTTCACCAGTTTCACCCACAGTCGTAATTCCTAGTTCCATGGTTGCACCATAGAACTAGTCACTATCCTAGTGTTCGTGGTCTATGCTAGTCTAGTCACTCACTAGGATATATCCTTCTCTATGCTCACTACTAGTTAGTACTCTGTGCTACTAGTGATGTGAACCGGTTTTAAAAAAAACCTAAAAGTCATCACTGGCAACACGCTCTGTTAAGACTTAGGGTGGAACCACATTTGTGAGGATATACAAATAAATAAAATTGAAGTGTCTGTTTGTAATGTCAAAATAACAGCTTTCTACTAAATGCATATGAAAGTAAATATAGGACATAACAAAAATACATTATTTTGTATGTCTGTCTGTCTGTTTGTTCCGGCTAATCTCAGGAATGGCTGAACTGAACTTTCTAACGGAACTTTCACTGGTAGATAGCTGATGTTATAAGGAGTAAGTAAGGCTACTTTTTTAACCGACTTTCAATAATGGAGTTGTGTTTCATACCTGCGAACATGGATATCACCGAGATTTCTCAACTGATTTGCGTAACCCTTTTTTTAATCCATTGCGAACTCCTATCCTCTTCTTTTCAAACCTGATGCCGCAAACAACTACACTCCTAAGCAGTGCTAATTTAGAATGTGTCGATATTAGAGGTACCTTCAAAGTCGGGTAGACTTCATCATTGAAATCCAGATGCCGCTCTCAACTCTTCAACCACAATGCTAAAATACTAAACTAGCTTTTGCCCCCGACTTCGTCCGCGGGGGGACTTCAGCTTTAAAAATCCAGCGGGAAGGGAACTCTCTCGCTCGGCTCGGCTTGACTCGTCTCGGCTCGGCACGGCTCGGTACGGCTCGGCTCGGCACGGCACGGCTCGGCTCGGCTCGGCTCGGCTCAGCTCGGCTCGGCTCGGCTCGGCTCAGCTCGGCTCGGCTCGGCTCGGCTCGGCTCGGTACGGCTCGGCTCGGCACTGCACGGCTCGGCTCGGCTCGGCTCAGCTCGGCTCGGCTCGGCTCGGTTCAGCTCGGCCCAGCTCGGCTCGGCTCAGCTCGGCTCGGCTCGGCTCGGCTCGTCTCGTTGTTTTGTGTTGCATTGATTACAAGCATGCTTTGGTATAAATACGGGTGGCTGATGCTTTGCGTGTCATTCTCGCTCGAGACATCGGACCATTCGGAGCTCGGCGCAGCACGGTTCGTCTGCCGCTGCGCTGCCGAGCACATCACGTCTGCGTCTCATCTACCAGTGCGCTGCCGAGTACGCAGGGGCGTGTCGCAGCGCTGGCCACGGCGCGTCTGCGCCTCACCTGCTGGTGCGCTGCCGAGCAAGTCGCAGCGCCCAGCCACGGCAGTCTGCGTCTCATCTGCCGGTGCGCTGCTGGCCACGGCGCGTGTGAGCCTCGCCTGCTGGTGCGCTCCCGAGCAACTCGCATCGCTGTCCACTTCGCGTCTGCGCCTCACTTGCTGGTGCACTGCCGAGCGCGTCGGAGCGCAGTGCCAGTCCCGGTGCGTCTTCGCCTTATCTACCATTGCGCTATCGAGTACGCAGGGGCGTGTCGCAGCATTGGGCACGGCGCTTCTGCACCTCAGTGCGCTGCCGAGCGCGTTGTATCGCGTCGCAGCGCCGGCCACGGCGCGTCTGCGCCTAACCAGCTGGTGTGCTGCCGGCTCGGCTCGGCTCGTCTCGTCTCGTCTTTTCTTTGTTGAATTGTGTTCCCCCGCCTGCTTTCCGCTCCAGGGGAACCACGCCGCCTTAGCCAGCTACAGGTGAGTGCAGCCATCCACTACATTCGCGATCAGGGTGGCGACGAGGTGCACTGGCACTACTAGCAGCAGCCCGGCAGTCAAATACTCTACATTACATATCAACAACTTGCTAGCGGATGCTAGCTATGTATTTCATGCATTTCGTTTAACAGCTGCTATAATTGCAGGTCAATTACTTTTAATTTTATTAGGTAATTCAGGAATAAATATAACAAATTATCTATTTTAACCTTTTCTTGCAAATCTAAACTGTTGTTTTATGTTGCAGATCGACGGAGCCGACGGCCAGCGACGCGCTGCAAGCGACAGAGGGTGGGTGTGAGCATCCTCAGGAGATGACGACTTTTCAATGAGTATTGTAAAGTCGACTTACAATACTCATTGGAAAGTCGACATCATCCTGAGTATGCTCCGGTGTCGGTGAGTTTTGGTACATGTGAGTGGTGGTGGCATTGCTTGCTTGGGAACTTGGCTTACTCGTTCTTTTCTGATAGGAGACCTGCGCCCAGTAGCGTGACGTTCATGGGTTGCTCAGGTTGGGTTTCAGCTTTCAACTTTTGTTCTTGTTTGTAGCGATCATGGCGGTGACGAGGCGCACTGGTGCTACTGGCAGCAGCCCTGCAGCCCCCAGGCGGCGCAGAGCCCATGCGTGCTGGTGCCCACCGCCTGCTTCCTGCCTCAGGAGAGCCCCGCCGCCTACGCCAGCTACAGGTGAGTGCATAAAGTACACCCCATGCAAAAAATCGCATCGTTCCGCTGCTGCGTCGTTGAAGGAAAACTACTTTCGCATTTTTAATGACGATTGGTAATTTTCAACCATAAATTGTAGCATATTTGTATCTTGCTGAGGAACTTGGCTTTCCCGTTCTTTTCTAATGGGAGATTTGCGCTCAGTAGCGAGACTTTAATAGGTTGTTCATGTTGTGTTTCAGCTTTAAACTTTTGTTTTTCTTTGTAGAAATCATGGCGGCGACGAGGCGCACTAGCGCTACTGGCAGAAGCCCGGCAGCCCCCAGGCGGCGCAGAGACCTTGCGTGCTGGTGCCCACCACCTGCTTCCCACCCCAGGTGAACCACGCCGCCTACGCCAGCTACAGGTGAGTGCAGCCATCCACTACATTCGCGATCAGGGTGGCGACGAGGTGCACTGAAACTACTGGCAGCAGCCCGGCAGTCAAATACTCTACATTAAAAATCAACAACTTGCTAGCGGATGCTAGCTACTTCATGCAGTTCGTTTAACAGCTGCTATAATTGCAGGTCATTTACTTTTAATTTTGTTAGGTAATTCAGGAATAAATATAACAAATTATCTATTTTAAACTTTTCTTGCAAATCTGAACTGTTGTTTTATGTTGCAGATCGACGGAGCCGATGGCCAGCGACGCGCTGCAAGCGACAGAGAGTGGGTGGGAGCAACCTCAGGAGACGACGACTTTTCAATGAGTATTGTAAAGTCAAGTTCATGGGTTGCTCATGTTGGGTTTCAGCTTTCAACTTTTGTTCTTGTTACAGTAGCGATCATGGCGGTGACGAGGCGCACTGTTGCTACTGGCAGCAGCCCTGCAGCCCCCAGGCGGCGCAGAGCCCGTGCGTGCTGGTGCCCACCGCCTGCTTCCTGCCTCAGGAGAACCCCGCCGCCTACGCCAGCTACAGGTGAGTGCATAAAGTACACCCCATGCAAAAAATCGCATCGTTCCGCTGCTGCGTCGTTGAAGGAAAACTACTTTCGCATTTTTAATGACGATTGGTAATTTTCAACCATAAATTGTAGCATAATTGTATCTTGCTTGGGAACTTGGCTTTCCCGTTCTTTTCTGATGGGAGATCTCCGCTCAGTAGCGAGACTTTAATGTGTTGCTCATGATGGGTTTCAGCTTTAAACTTTTTTTTTGTTTGTAGAAATCATGGTGGCGACGAGGCGCACTGGCGCTACTGGCAGAAGCCCGGCAGCCCCCAGGCGGCGCAGAGACCTTGCATGCTGGTGCCAACCACCTGCTTCCCGCCCCAGGTAAACCACGCCGCCTACGCCAGCTACAGCTGAGTGCAGCCATCCACTTCATTCGCGATCAGGGCGGTGACAAGGTGCACTGGCACTACTGGCAGCAGCCCAGCACTCAAATACTCTACATTACAAATCAACAACTTGCTAGCGGATGCTAGCTACTTCATGCAGTTCGTTTAACAGCTGCTATAATTGCAGGTCAATTACTTTTAATTTTATTAGGTAATTCAGGAATGAATATAAAAAATTATCTATTTGAACCTTTTCTTGCAAATCTAAACTGTTGTTTTTATGTTGCAGATCGACGGAGCCGACGGCCAGCGACGCGCTGCAAGCGACAGA
This sequence comes from Oeneis ivallda, assembly GCA_029955525.1. NCBI lineage: Eukaryota > Metazoa > Arthropoda > Insecta > Lepidoptera > Nymphalidae > Oeneis > Oeneis ivallda. The sequence continues at coordinate 15,739,243 of JARPMR010000010.1, forward strand.
GGGTGGGTGGGAGCATCCTCGAGAGATGACGACTTTTCAATGAGTATTGTAAAGTCGACATACAATACTGATTGGAAAGTCGACATCATCCTGAGGATGCTCCGGTGCCGGTGAGCTTTGGTGCATGTGAGTGGTAGTGACATTGCTTGCTTGGGAACTTCGCTTTCTCGTTCTTTTCTGATAGGAGACCTGCGCTCAGTAGCGAGACGTTCATAGGTTGCTCATGTTGGGTTTCAGCTTTCAACTTTGGTTCTTGTTACAGTAGCGATCATGGCGGTGACGAGGCGCACTGGTGCTACTGGCAGCAGCCCTGCAGCCCCCAGGCGGCGCAGAGCCCGTGCGTGCTGGTGCCCACCGCCTGCTTCCTGCCTCAGGAGAACCCCGCCGCCTACGCCAGCTACAGGTGAGTGCATCAAGTACACCCCATGCAAAAAATCGCGTCGTTCCGCTGCTGCGTCGTTGAAGGAAAACTACTTTCGCATTTTTAATGACGATTGGTAATTTTCAACCATAAATTGTAGCATAATTGTATCTTGCTTGGGAACTTGGCTTTCCCGTTCTTTTCTGATGGGAGATCTGCGCTCAGTAGCGAGACTTTAATGTGTTGCTCATGTTGGGTTTCAGCTTTAAAATTTTGTTTTTGTTTGTAGAAATCATGGCGGCGACGAGGCGCACTAGCGCTACTGGCAGAAGCTGGCAGCCCCCAGGCGGCGCAGAGGCCTTGCGTGCTGGTGCCTACGCCAGCTACAGGTGAGTGCAGCCATCCACTACATTCGCGATCAGGGCGGCGACGAGATGCATTGGCACTACTGGCAGCAGCCCGTCAGTCAAATACTCTACATTCCAAATCAACAACTTACTAGCAGATGCATGCTACTTCATACGCGTGGATTTAGTTAACTCTTCGAGTACACCCAAGCAAAAAATCGCATCGTTCCGCTGCTGCGTCGTTGAAGGAAAACTCAACAAAAACGCATTTTTAATGACGATTGGTAATTTTCAACTATAATCTGTAGCATAATTGTATCTTGCTTGGGAACTTGGCTTTCCCGTTCTTTTCTGATGGATATCTGCGCTCAGTAGCGAGACTTTAATGTGTTGCTCATGTTGGGTTTCAGCTTTACACTTTTATTCTAATTTGTAGAAATCATGGCGGCGACGAGGCGCACTGGCGTTACTGGCAGAAGCCCGGCAGCCCCCAGGCGGCGCAGAGACTTTGCGTGCTCGTGCCCACCGCTTGCTTCCCGCCCCAGGTGAACCACGCCGCCTACGCCAGCTACAGGTGAGTGCAGCCATCTACTACATTCGCGATCAGGGCGGCGACGACATGCATTGGCACTACTGGCAGCAGCCCGTCAGTCAAACACTCTACATTACAAATCAACAACTTGCTAGCGGATGCTAGCTACTTCATGCAGTTCGTTTAACAGCTGCTATAATTGCAGGTCAATTACTTTTAATTTTATTAGGTAATTCAGGAATAAATATAAAAAATTATCTATTTGAAACTTATCTTGCAAATCTAAACTGTTGTTTTTATGTTGCAGATCGACGGAGCCGACGGCCAGCGACGCGCTGCAAGCGACAGAGGGTGGGTGGGAGCATCCTCGAGAGATGACGACTTTTCAATGAGTATTGTAAAGTCGACTTACAATACTGATTGGAAAGTCGACATCATCCTGAGGATGCTCCGGTGCCGGTGAGCTTTGGTGCATGTGAGTGGTAGTGACATTGCTTGCTTGGGAACTTCGCTTTCTCGTTCTTTTCTGATAGGAGACCTGCGCTCAGTAGCGAGACGTTCATAGGTTGCTCATGTTGGGTTTCAGCTTGCGCTGCAAGCGACAGAGAGTGGGTGGGAGCAACCTCAGGGGACGACGACTTTTCAATGAGTATTGTAAAGTCAAGTTCATGGGTTGCTCATGTTGGGTTTCAGCTTTCAACTTTTGTTCTTGTTACAGTAGCGATCATGGCGGTGACGAGGCGCACTGGTGCTACTGGCAGCAGCCCTGCAGCCCCCAGGCGGCGCAGAGCCCGTGCGTGCTGGTGCCCACCGCCTGCTTCCTGCCTCAGGAGAACCCCGCCGCCTACGCCAGCTAAAGGTGAGTGCATCAAGTACACCCCATGCAAAAAATCGCGTCGTTCCGCTGCTGCGTCGTTGAAGGAAAACTACTTTCGCATTTTTAATGACGATTGGTAATTTTTAACTATAAATTATAGCATAATTGTATCTTGCTGAGGAACTTGGATTTCGCGTTCTTTTCTTATGGGAGACCTGCGCTCAGTAGCGAGACTTTAATGTGTTGCTCATGATGGGTTTCAGCTTTAAACTTTTTTTTTTGTTTGTAGAAATCATGGTGGCGACGAGGCGCACTGGCGCTACTGGCAGAAGCCCGGCAGCCCCCAGGCGGCGCAGAGACCTTGCGTGCTGGTGCCAACCACCTGCTTCCCGCCCCAGGTAAACCACGCCGCCTACGCCAGCTACAGCTGAGTGCAGCCATCCACTTCATTCGCGATCAGGGCGGTGACAAGGTGCACTGGCACTACTGGCAGCAGCCCAGCACTCAAATACTCTACATTACAAATCAACAACTTGCTAGCGGATGCTAGCTACTTCATGCAGTTCGTTTAACAGCTGCTATAATTGCAGGTCAATTACTTTTAATTTTATTAGGTAATTCAGGAATGAATATAAAAAATTATCTATTTGAACCTTTTCTTGCAAATCTAAACTGTTGTTTTTATGTTGCAGATCGACGAAGCCGATGGCCAGCGACGCGCTGCAAGCGACAGAGGGTGGGTGGGAGCATCCTCGAGAGATGACGACTTTTCAATTAGTATTGTAAAGTCGACTTACAATACTGATTGGAAAGTCGACATCATCCTGAGGATGCTCCGGTGCCGGTGAGCTTTGGTGCATGTGAGTGGTAGTGACATTGCTTGCTTGGGAACTTCGCTTTCTCGTTCTTTTCTGATAGGAGACCTGCGCTCAGTAGCGAGACGTTAATAGGTTGCTCATGTTGGGTTTCAGCTTTCAACTTTGGTTCTTGTTACAGTAGCGATCATGGCGGTGACGAGGCGCACTGGTGCTACTGGCAGCAGCCCTGCAGCCCCCAGGCGGCGCAGAGCCCGTGCGTGCTGGTGCCCACCGCCTGCTTCCTGCCTCTGGAGAACCCCGCCGCCTACGCCAGCTACAGGTGAGTGCATCAAGTACACCCCATGCAAAAAATCGCGTCGTTCTGCTGCTGCGTCGTTGAAGGAAAACTACTTTCGCATTTTTAATGACGATTGGTAATTTTCAACCATAAATTGTAGCATAATTGTATCTTGCTTGGGAACTTGGCTTTCCCGTTCTTTTCTGATGGGAGATCTCCGCTCAGTAGCGAGACTTTAATGTGTTGCTCATGTTGGGTTTCAGCTTTAAAATTTTGTTTTTGTTTGTAGAAATCATGGCGGCGACGAGGCGCACTAGCGCTACTGGCAGAAGCTGGCAGCCCCCAGGCGGCGCAGAGGCCATGCGTGCTGGTGCCTACGCCAGCTACAGGTGAGTGCAGCCATCCACTACATTCGCGATCAGGGCGGCGACGAGATGCACTGGCACTACTGGCAGCAGCTAGCAGTCAAATACTCTACATTAAAAATCAACAACTTGCTAGCGGATGCTAGCTACTTCATGCCGTTCGTTTAATAGCTGCTATAATTGCAGGTCATTTACTTTTAATTTTATTAGGGAATTCAGGAATAAATATAACAAATTATCTATTTTAATCTTTTCTTGCAAATCTAAACTGTTGTTTTATGTTGCAGATCGATGAAGCCGACGGCCAGCGACGCGCTGCAAGCGACAGAGGGTGGGTGGGAGCATCCTCGGGAGATTGCGACTTTTCAATGAGTATTGTAAGGTCGACTTACAATACTCATTGGAAAGTCGACATCATCCTGAGGATGCTCCGGTGTCGGTGAGTTTTGGTGCATGTTAGACTAGGTGGTGGTATTGCTTGCTTGGATACTTGGCTTTCCCGTTCTTTTCTGATAGGAGACCTGCGCTCAGTAGCGAAACGTTCATGGGTTGCTCATGTTGGGTATCAGCTTTCAACTTTTGTTCTTGTTTGTAGCGATCATGGCGGTGACGAGGCACACTGGTGCTACTGGCAGCAGCCCTGCAGCCCCCAGGTGGCGCAGAGCCCGTACGTGCTGGTGCCCACCGCCTGCTTCCTGCCTCAGGAGAACCCCGCCGCCTACGACAGCTACAGGTGAGTGCATCAAGTACACCCCATGCAAAAAATCGCATCGTTCCGCCGCTGCGTCGTTGAAGGAAAACTACTTTCACATTTTTAATGACGTTTGGTAATTTTCAACCATAAATTGTAGCATAATTGTATCTTACTTGGGAACTTGGCTTTCCCGTTCTTTTCTGATAGATATCTGCGCTCGGTAGCGAGATTTTAATGTGTTGCTCATGTTGGGTTTCAGCTTTAAACTTTTGTTTTTGTTTGTAGAAATCATGGCGGCGACGAGGCGCACTAGCGCTACTGGCAGAAGCCCGGCAGCCCCCAGGCGGCGCAGAGACCTTGCGTGCTGGTGCCCACCACCTGCTTCCCGCCCCAGGTGAACCACACCGCCTACGCAAGCTACAGGTGAGTGCAGTCATCTACTACATTCGCGATCAGGGCGGCGACGACATGCATTGGCACTACTGGCAGCAGCCCGTCAGTCAAATACTCTACATTAAAAATCAACAACTTACTAGCAGATGCATGCTACTTCATGCGCGTGGATTTAGTTAACTCTTCGAGTACACCAAAGCAAAAAATCGCATCGTTCCGCTGCTGCGTCGTTGAAGGAAAACCGAACAAAAACGCATTTTTAATGACGATTGGTAATTTTCAACTATAATCTGTAGCATAATTGTATCTTGCTTGTGAACTTGGCTTTCCCGTTCTTTTCTGATGGATATCTGCGCTCAGTAGCGAGACTTTAATGTGTTGCTCATGTTGGGTTTCAGCTTTACACTTTTATTCTAATTTGTAGAAATCATGGCGGCGACGAGGCGCACTGGCGCTACTGGCAGAAGCCCGGCAGCCCCCAGGCGGCGCAGAGACTTTGCGTGCTGGTGCCCACCGCTTGCTTCCCGCCCCAGGTGAACCACGCCGCCTACGCCAACTACAGGTCAGTGCAGCCATCTACTACATTCGCGATCAGGGCGGCGACGACATGCATTGGCACTACTGGCAGCAGCCCGTCAGTCAAACACTCTACATTACAAATCAACAACTTGCTAGCGGATGCTAGCTACTTCATGCAGTTCGTTTAACAGCTGCTATAATTGCAGGTCAATTACTTTTAATTTTATTAGGTAATTCAGGAATAAATATAAAAATTATCTATTTGAAACTTATCTTGCAAATCTAAACTGTTGTTTTTATGTTGCAGATCGACGGAGCCGACGGCCAGCGACGCGCTGCAAGCGACAGAGGGTGGGTGGGAGCATCCTCAAGAGATGACGACTTTTCAATGAGTATTGTAAAGTCGACTTACAATACTCATTGGAAAGTCGACATCATCCTGAGGATGCTCCGGTGTCGGTGAGTTTTGGTGCATGTTAGAGGTGGTGGCATTGCTTGCTTGGATACTTGGATTTCCCTTTCTTTTCTGATGGGAGATCTGCGCTCAGTAGCGAGACTTTAATGTGTTGCTCATGTTGGGTTTCAGCTTTCAACTTTTTTTCTTGTTTGTAGCGATCATGGCGGTGACGAGGCGCACTGGTGCTACTGGCAGCAGCCCTGCAGCCCCCAGGCGGCGCAGTGCCCGTGCGTGCTGGTGCCCTCCGCCTGCTTCCTGCCTCAGGAGAACCCCGCCGCCTACGCCAGCTACAGGTGAGTGCATCAAGTACACCACATGCAAAAAATCGCATCGTTCCGCTGCTGCGTCGTTGAAGGAAAACTACTTTCACATTTTTAATGACGTTTGGTAATTTTCAACCATAAATTGTAGCATAATTGTATCTTGCTTGGGAACTTGGCTTTCCCGTTCTTTTCTGATGGATATCTGCGCTCAGTAGCGAGACTTTGATGTGTTGCTCATGTTGGGTTTCAGCTTTAAACTTTTGTTTTTGTTTGTAGAAATAATGCCGGTGACGAGGCGCACTGGCGCTACTGGCAGAAGCCCGGCAGCCCCCAGGCGGCGCAGAGACCGTGCTTCCCGCCCCAGGTGAACCACGCCGCCTACGCCAGCTTCAGGTGGGTGCAGCCATCTACTACATTCGCGATCAGGGCGGCAACGACATGCACTGGCACTACTGGCAGCAGCCCGTCAGTCAAATACTCTACATTACAAATCAACAACTTGCTAGCGGATGCTAGCTTCTTAATGCAGTTCGTTTAACAGCAGCTATAATTGCAGGTCATTTACTTTTAATTTTGTTAGGTAATTCAGGAATAAATATAACAAATTATCTATTTTAACCTTTTCTTGCAAATCTAAACTGTTGTTTTTATAATGCAGATCGACGGAGACGACGGCCAGCGACGCGCTGCAAGTGACAGAGGGTGGGTGGGAGCATCCTCAGGAGATGACGACTTTTCAATGAGTATTGTAAAGTCGACTTGCAATACTCATTGGAAAGTCGACATCATCCTGAGGATGCTCCGGTGTCGGTGAGTTTTGGTGCATGTGAGTGGTGGTGGTATTGCTTGCTTGGGAACTTGGCTCTCCCGATCTTTTTTCGATAGGAAACCTGCGCTCAGTAGCGAAACGTTCACTGGTTGCTCATGTTGGCTTTCAGCTTTCAACTTTTGTTCTTGTTTGTAGCGATCATGGCGGTGACGAGGCGCACTGGTGCTACTGGCAGCAGCCCTGCAGCCCCCAGGCGGCGCAGAGCCCGTGCGTACTGGTGCCCACCGCCTGCTTACTGCCTCAGGAGAACCTCGCCGCCTACGCCAGCTACAGGTGAGTGCATCAAGTACACCCCATGCAAAAAATCGCATCGTTCCGCTGCTGCGTCGTTGAAGGAAAACTACTTTCACATTTTTAATGACGTTTGGTAATTTTCAACCATAAATTGTAGCATAATTGTATCTTGCTTGGGAACTTGGCTTTCTCGTTCTTTTCTGATGGGAGATCTGCGCTCAGTAGCGAGACTTTAATGTGTTGCTCATGTTGGGTTTCAGCTTTAAACTTTTGTTTTTGTTTGTAGAAATCATGGCGGCGACGAGGCGCACTAGCGCTACTGGCAGAAGCTGGCAGCCCCCAGGCGGCGCAGAGACCTTGCGTGCTGGCAACATAAAACAACAGTTTAGATTTGCAAGAAAAGGTTAAAATAGATAATTTGTTATATTTATTCCTGAATTCCCTAACAAAATTAAAAGTAAATGACCTGCAATTATAGCAGCTGTCAAACGAACGGCATGAAGTAGCTAGCATCCGCTAGCAAGTTGTTGATTTTTAATGTACTGCCGGGCTGCTGCCAGTAGTGCCAGTGCACCTCGTCGCCGCCCTGATCGCGAATGTAGTGGATGGCTGCACTCACCTGTAGCTGGCGTAGGCGGCGTGGTTCACCTGGGGCGGGAAGCGATCGATGGGGCCGACGGCCAGCGACGCGCTGCAAGCGACAGAGGGTGGGTGAGAGCATCCTCGGGAGATGGCGACTTTTCAATGAGTATTGTAAAGTCAACTTACAATACTCATTGGAAAGTCGACATCATCCTGAGGATGCTCCGGTGTCGGTGAGTTTTGGTGCATGTTAGAGGTGGTGGCATTGCTTGCTTGGATACTTGGCTTTCCCGTTCTTTTCTGATGGGAGATCTGCGCTCAGTAGCGAGACTTTAATGTGTTGCTCATGTTGGGTTTCAGCTTTAAACTTTTGTTTTTGTTTGTAGAAATCATGGCGGCGACGAGGCGCACTAGCGCTACTGGCAGAAGCTGGCAGCCCCCAGGCGGCGCAGAGACCTTGCGTGCTGGTGCCCACCTGTTTCCCGCCCCAGGTGAACCACGCCGCCTACGCCAGCTACAGGTGAGTGCAGCCATCCACTACATTCGCGATCAGGGCGGCGACGAGGTGCACTGGCACTACTGGCAGCAGCCCGGCAGTCAAATACTCTACATTAATAATCAACAACTTGCTAGCGGATGCTAGCTACTTCATGCCGTTCGTTTAACAGCTGCTATAATTGCAGGTCATTTACTTTTAATTTTGTTAGGGAATTCAGGAATAAATATAACAAATTATCTATTTTAAACCTTTTCTTGCAAATCTAAACTGTTGTTTTATGTTGCAGATCGATGGAGCCGACGGCCAGCGACGCGCTGCAAGCGACAGAGGGTGGGTGAGAGCATCCTCGGGAGATGGCGACTTTTCAATGAGTATTGTAAAGTCAACTTACAATACTCATTGGAAAGTCGACATCATCCTGAGGATGCTCCGGTGTCGGTGAGTTTTGGTGCATGTTAGAGGTGGTGGCATTGCTTGCTTGGATACTTGGCTTTCCCGTTCTTTTCTGATGGAAGATCTGCGCTCAGTAGCGAGACTTTAATGTGTTGCTCATGTTGGGTTTCAGCTTTAAACTTTTGTTTTTGTTTGTAGAAATCATGGCGGCGACGAGGCGCACTAGCGCTACTGGCAGAAGCTGGCAGCCCCCAGGCGGCGCAGAGACCTTGCGTGCTGGTGCCCACCTGTTTCCCGCCCCAGGTGAACCACGCCGCCTACGCCAGCTACAGGTGAGTGCAGCCATCCACAACATTCGCGATCAGGGCGGCGACGAGGTGCACTGGCACTACTGGCAGCAGCCCGGCAGTCAAATACTCTACATTAATAATCAACAACTTGCTAGCGGATGCTAGCTACTTCATGCCGTTCGTTTAACAGCTGCTATAATTGCAGGTAATTTACTTTTAATTTTATTAGGTAATTCAGGAATAATATATCAAATTATCTATTTTAACCTTTTCTTGCAAATCTAAACTGTTGTTTCATGTTGCAGATCGACGGAGCCGACGGCCAGCGACGCGCTGCAAGCGACAGAGGGTGGGTGGGAGCATCCTCAGGAGATGACGACTTTTCAATGAGTATTGTAAAGTCGACTTACAATACTCATTGGAAGTCGACATCATCCTGAGTATGCTCCGGGGTGAGTTTTGGTGCATGTGAGTGGTGGTGGCATTGCTTGCTTGGGAACTTGGCTTTCTCGTTCTTTTCTGATAGGAGACCTGCGCCCAGTAGCGTGACGTTCATGGGTTGCTCATGTTAGGTTTCAGCTTTCAACTTTTGTTCTTGTTTGTAGCGATCATGGTGGTGACGAGGCGCATTGGTGCTACTGGCAGCAGCCCTGCAGCCCCCAGGCGGCGCAGAGCCCATGCGTGCTGGTGCCCACCGCCTGCTTCCTGCCTCAGGAGAGCCCCGCCGCCTACGCCAGCTACAGGTGAGTGCATCAAGTACACCCCATGCAAAAAATCGCATCGTTCCGCTGCTGCGTCGTTGAAGGAAAACTACTTTCGCATTTTTAATGACGATTGGTAATTTTCAAACATAAATTGTAGCATATTTGTATCTTGCTGAGGAACTTGGCTTTCCCGTTCTTTTCTGATGGGAGATTTATGCTCAGTAGCGAGACTTTAATAGGTTGTTCATGTTGGGTTTCAGCTTTTAACTTTTGTTTTTCTTTGTAGAAATCATGGCGGCGACGAGGCGCACTAGCGTTACTGGCAGAAGCCCGGCAGCCCCCAGGCGGCGCAGAGACCTTGCGTGCTGGTGCCCACCACCTGCTTCCCGCCCCAGGTGAACTACGCCGCCTACGCCAGCTACAGGTGAGTGCAGCCATCCACTACATTCGCGATCAGGGTGGCGACGAGGTGCACTGGCACTACTGGCAGCAGCCCGGCAGTCAAATACTCTACATTTAAAATCAACAATTTGCTAGCGGATGCTAGCTACTTCATGCAGTTCGTTTAACAGCTGCTATAATTGCAGATAATTTACTTTTAATTTTATTAGGTAATTCAGGAATAATATATCAAATTATCTATTTTCACCTTTTCTTGCAAATCTAAACTGTTGTTTTATGTTGCAGATCGACGGAGCCGACGGCCAGCGACGCGCTGCAAGCGACAGAGGGTGGGTGGGAGCATCCTCAGGAGATGACGACTTTTCAATGAGTATTGTAAAGTCGACTTACAATACTCATTGGAAGTCGACATCATCCTGAGTATGCTCCGGTGTCGGTGAGTTTTGGTGCATGTGAGTGGTGGTGGCATTGCTTGCTTGGGAACTTGGCTTTCTCGTTCTTTTCTGATAGGAGACCTGCGCTCAGTAGCGAAACGTTCATGGGTTGCTCATGTTGGGTTTCAGCTTTCAACTTTTGTTCTTGTTTGTAGCGATCATGGCGGTGACGAGGCGCACTGGTGCTACTGGCAGCAGCCCTGCAGCCCCCAGGCGGCGCAGAGCTCGTACGTGCTGGTGCCCACCGCCTGCTTCCTGCCTCAGGAGAACCCCGCCGCCTACGCCAGCTAAAGGTGAGTGCATCAAGTACACCCCATGCAAAAAATCGCGTCGTGCCGCTGCTGCGTCGTTAAAGGAAAACTACTTTCGCATTTTTAATGACGATTGGTAATTTTCAACCATAAATTGTAGCATAATTGTATCTTGCTGAGGAACTTGGCTTTCCCGTTCTTTTCTGATGGGAGACCTGCGCTCAGTAGCGAAACTTTAATGTGTTGCCCATGTTGGGCTTCAGCTTCAAACTTTTGTTTTTGTTTGTAGAATTCATGGCGGCGACGAGGCGCACTGGCGCTACTGGCAGAAGCCCGGAAGCCCCCAGGCGGCGCAGAGACCTTGCGTGCCCACCACCTGCTTCCCGCCCCAGGTGAACCACGCCGCCTACGCCAGCTACAGGTGAGTGCAGCCATCCACTACATTCGCGATCAGGGCGGCGACGAGGTGCACTGGCACTACTGGCAGCAGCCCGGCAGTCAAATACTCTACATTAAAAATCAACAACTTGCTAGCGGATGCTAGCTACTTCATGCCGTTCGTTTGACAGCTGCTATAATTGCAGGTCATTTACTTTTAATTTTGTTAGGGAATTCAGGAATAAATATAACAAATTATCTATTTTAACCTTTTCTTGCAAATCTAAACTGTTGTTTTATGTTGCAGATCGATGGAGCCGACGGCCAGCGACGCGCTGCAAGCGACAGAGGGTGGGTGAGAGCATCCTCGGGAGATGGCGACTTTTCAATGAGTATTGTAAAGTCAACTTACAATACTCATTGGAAAGTCGACATCATCCTGAGGATGCTCCGGTGTCGGTGAGTTTTGGTGCATGTTAGAGGTGGTGGCATTGCTTACTTGGATACTTGGCTTTCCCGTTCTTTTCTGATGGGAGATCTGCGCTCAGTAGCGAGACTTTAATGTGTTGCTCATGTTGGGTTTCAGCTTTAAACTTTTGTTTTTGTTTGTAGAAATCATGGCGGCGACGAGGCGCACTAGCGCTACTGGCAGAAGCTGGCAGCCCCCAGGCGGCGCAGAGACCTTGCGTGCTGGTGCCCACCTGCTTCCCGCCCCAGGTGAACCACGCCGCCTACGCCAGCTACAGGTGAGTGCAGCCATCCACTACATTCGCGATCAGGGCGGCGACGAGGTGCACTGGCACTACTGGCAGCAGCCCGGCAGTCAAATACTCTACATTAAAAATCAAAAACTTGCTAGCGGATGCTAGCTACTTCATGCCGTTCGTTTAACAGCTGCTATAATTGCAGGTCATTTACTTTTAATTTTGTTAGGGAATTCAGGAATAAATATAACAAATTATCTATTTTAACCTTTTCTTGCAAATCTAAACTGTTGTTTTATGTTGCAGTTCGATGGAGCCGACGGCCAGCGACGCGCTGTAAGCGACAGAGGGTGGGTGAGAGCATCCTCGGGAGATGGCGACTTTTCAATGAGTATTGTAAAGTCATCTTACAATACTCATTGGAAAGTCGACATCATCCTGAGGATGCTCCGGTGTCGGTGAGTTTTGGTGCATGTTAGAGGTGGTGGCATTGCTTGCTTGGATACTTGGCTTTCCCGTTCTTTTCTGATGGGAGATCTGCGCTCAGTAGCGAGACTTTAATGTGTTGCTCATGTTGGGTTTCAGCTTTTAACTTTTGTTCTTGTTTGTAGCGATCATGGCGGTGACGAGGCGCACTGGTGCTACTGGCAGCAGCCCTGCAGCCCCCAGGCGGCGCAGTGCCCGTGCGTGCTGATGCCCACCGCCTGCTTCCTGCCTCAGGAGAACCCCGCCGCCTACGCCAGCTACAGGTGAGTGCATCAAGTACACCCCATGCAAAAAATCGCATCGTTCCGCTGCTGCGTCGTTGAAGGAAATCTACTTTCGCATTTTTAATGACGTTTGGTAATTTTCAACCATAAATTGTAGCATAATTGTATCTTGCTTGGGAACTTGGCTTTCCCGTTCTTTTCTGATGGATATCTGCGCTCAGTAGCGAGACTTTAATGTGTTGCTCATGTTGGGTTTCAGCTTTACACTTTGTTCTAATTTGTAGAAATCATGGCGGCGACGAGGCGCACTGGCGCTACTGGCAGAAGCCCGGCAGCCCCCAGGCGGCGCAGAGACCTTGCGTGCTGGTGCCCAACACCTGCTTCCCGCCCCAGGTGAACCACGCCGCCTACGCCAGCTACAGGTGAGTGCAGTCATCTACTACATTCGCGATCAGGGCGGCGACGACATGCATTGGCACTATTGGCAGCAGCCCGTCAGTCAAATACTCTACATTCCAAATCAACAACTTACTAGCGGATGCATGCTACTTCATGCGCGTGGATTTAGTTAAGTCTTCGAGTACACCCCATGCAAAAAATAGCATCGTTCCGCTGCTGCGTCGTTGAAGGAAAACTACTTTCGCATTTTTAATGACGATTGGTAATTTTCAACCATAAATTGTAGCATAATTGTATCTTGCTTGGGAACTTGGCTTTCCCGTTCTTTTCTGATGGATATCTGCGCTCAGTAGCGAGACTTTAATGTGTTGCTCATGTTGGGTTTCAGCTTTACACTTTTGTTCTAATTTGTAGAAATCATGGCGGCGACGAGGCGCACTGGCGCTACTGGCAGAAGCCCGGCAGCCCCCAGGCGGCGCAGAGACTTTGCGTGCTGGTGCCCACCGCTTGCTTTCCGCCCCAGGTGAACCACGCCGCCTACGCCAGCTACAGGTGAGTGCAGCCATCTACTACATTCGCGATCAGGGCGGCGACGACATGCATTGGCACTACTGGCAGCAGCCCGTCAGTCAAATACTCTACATTCCAAATCAACAACTTACTAGCGGATGCATGCTACTTCATGCGCGTGGATTTAGTTAAGTCTTCGAGTACACCCCATGCAAAAAATAGCATCGTTCCGCTGCTGCGTCGTTGAAGGAAAACTACTTTCGCATTTTTAATGACGATTGGTAATTTTCAACCATAAATTGTAGCATAATTGTATCTTGTTTGGGAACTTGGCTTTCCCGTTCTTTTCTGATGGATATCTGCGCTCAGTAGCGAGACTTTAATGTGTTGCTCATGTTGGGTTTCAGCTTTACACTTTGTTCTAATTTGTAGAAATCATGGCGGCGACGAGGCGCACTGGCGCTACTGGCAGAAGCCCGGCAGCCCCCAGGCGGCGCAGAGACCTTGCGTGCTGGTGCCCAACACCTGCTTCCCGCCCCAGGTGAACCACGCCGCCTACGCCAGCTACAGGTGAGTGCAGTCATCTACTACATTCGCGATCAGGGCGGCGACGACATGCATTGGCACTACTGGCAGCAGCCCGTCAGTCAAATACTCTACATTCCAAATCAACAACTTACTAGCGGATGCATGCTACTTCATGCGCGTGGATTTAGTTAAGTCTTCGAGTACACCCCATGCAAAAAATAGCATCGTTCCGCTGCTGCGTCGTTGAAGGAAAACTACTTTCGCATTTTTAATGACGATTGGTAATTTTCAACCATAAATTGTAGCATAATTGTATCTTGCTTGGGAACTTGGCTTTCCCGTTCTTTTCTGATGGATATCTGCGCTCAGTAGCGAGACTTTAATGTGTTGCTCATGTTGGGTTTCAGCTTTACACTTTTGTTCTAATTTGTAGAAATCATGGCGGCGACGAGGCGCACTGGCGCTACTGGCAGAAGCCCGGCAGCCCCCAGGCGGCGCAGAGACTTTGCGTGCTGGTGCCCACCGCTTGCTTTCCGCCCCAGGTGAACCACGCCGCCTACGCCAGCTACAGGTGAGTGCAGCCATCTACTACATTCGCGATCAGGGCGGCGACGACATGCATTGGCACTACTGGCAGCAGCCCGTCAGTCAAATACTCTACATTCCAAATCAACAACTTACTAGCGGATGCATGCTACTTCATGCGCGTGGATTTAGTTAAGTCTTCGAGTACACCCCATGCAAAAAATAGCATCGTTCCGCTGCTGCGTCGTTGAAGGAAAACTACTTTCGCATTTTTAATGACGATTGGTAATTTTCAACCATAAATTGTAGCATAATTGTATCTTGTTTGGGAACTTGGCTTTCCCGTTCTTTTCTGATGGGAGATCTGCGCTCAGTAGCGAGACTTTAATGTGTTGCTCATGTTGGGTTTCAGCTTTACACTTTTGTTCTAATTTGTAGAAATCATAGCGGCGACGAGGCGCACTGGCGCTACTGGCAGAAGCCCGGCAGCCCCCAGGCGGCGCAGAGACTTTGCGTGCTGGTGCCCACCGCTTGCTTTCCGCCCCAGGTGAACCACGCCGCCTACGCCAGCTACAGGTGAGTGCAGCCATCTACTACATTCGCGATCAGGGCGGCGACGACATGCATTGGCACTACTGGCAGCAGCCCGTCAGTCAAATACTCTACATTACAAATCAACAACTTGCTAGCGGATGCTAGCTACTTCATGCAGTTCGTTTAACAGCTGAATTGCAGGTCAATTACTTTTAATTTTATTATTTAATTCAGGAATAAATATGAAAAATTATCTATTTGAACCTTTTCTTGCAAATCTTAACTGTTGTTTTTATGTTGCAGATCGACGGAGCTGACGGCCAGCGACGCGCTGCAAGTGACGGAGGGTGGGTGGGAGCATCCTCAGGAGATGACGACTTTTCAATGAGTATTGTAAAGTCGACTTACAATACTCATTGGAAAGTCGACATCATCCTGAGGATGCTCCGGTGTCGGTGAGTTTTGGTGCATGTTAGAGGTGGTGGCATTGCTTGCTTGGATACTTGGCTTTCCCGTTCTTTTCTGATGGGAGATCTGCGCTCAGTAGCGAGACTTTAATGTGTTGCTCATGTTGGGTTTCAGCTTTCAACTTTGGTTCTTGTTACAGTAGCGATCATGGCGGTGACGAGGCGCACTGTTGCTACTGGCAGCAGCCCTGCAGCCCCCAGGCGGCGCAGAGCCCGTGCGTGCTGGTGCCCACCGCCTGCTTCCTGCCTCAGGAAAACCCCGCCGCCTACGACAGCTACAGGTGAGTGCATCAAGTACACCCCATGCAAAAAATCGCATCGTTCCGCTCTTCGTTCCGCTCCGCATCAGAAAAGAACGGGAAAGCCAAGTTCCCAAGCAAGATACAATTATGCTACAATTTATGGTTGAAAATTACCAAACGTCATTAAAAATGTGAAAGTTAGTTTTCCTTCAACGACGCAGCAGCGGAACGATGCGATTTTTTGCATGTGGTGTACTTGATGCACTCACCTGTAGCTGGCGTAGGCGGCGGGGTTCTCCTGAGGCAGGAAGCAGGCGGAGGGCACCAGCACGCACGGGCACTGCGCCGCCTGGGGGCTGCAGGGCTGCTGCCAGTAGCACCAGTGCGCCTCGTCACCGCCATGATCGCTACAAACAAGAAAAAAAGTTGAAAGCTGAAACCCAACATGAGCAACACATTAAAGTCTCGCTACTGAGCGCAGATCTCCCATCAGAAAAGAAAGGGAAATCCAAGTAAGCAAGCAATGCCACCACCTCTAACATGCACCAAAACTCACCGACACCGGAGCATCCTCAGGATGATGTCGACTTTCCAATGAGTATTGTAAGTCGACTTTACAATACTCATTGAAAAGTCGCCATCTCCCGAGGATGCTCCCACCCACCCTCTGACGCTTGCAGCGCGTCGCTGGCCGTCGGCTCCATCGATCTGCAATATAAAACAACAGTTTAGATTTGCAAGAAAAGGTTAAAATAGATAATTTGTTATATTTATTCCTGAATTCCCTAATAAAATTAAAAGTAAATGACCTGCTATTATAGCAGCTGTTAAACGAACGGCATGAAGTAGCTAGCATCCGCTAGCAAGTTGTTGATTTTTGATGTAGAGTATTTGACTGCCGGGCTGCTGCCAGTAGTGCCAGTGCACTTCGTCGCCGCCCTGATCGCGAATGTAGTGGATGGCTGCACTCACCTGTAGCTGGCGTAGGCGGCGTGGTTCACCTGGGGCGGGAAGCAGGTGGGCACCAGCACGCAAGGTCTCTGCGCCGCCTGGGGGCTGCCAGCTTCTGCCAGTAGCGCTAGTGCGCCTCGTCGCCGCCATAAACTTTTGTTTTTGTTTGTAGAAATAATGGCGGTGACGAGGCGCACTGGCGCTACTGGCAGAAGCCCGGCAGCCCCCAGGCGGCGCAGAGACCGTGCTTCCCACCCCAGGTGAACCACGCCGCCTACGCCAGCTTCAGGTGAGTGCAGCCATCTACTACATTCGCGATCAGGGCGGCAACGACATGCACTGGCACAACTGGCAGCAGCCCGTCAGTCAAATACTCTACATTACAAATCAACAACTTGCTAGCGGATGCTAGCTTCTTAATGCAGTTAGTTTAACAGCAGCTATAATTGCAGGTCATTTACTTTCAATTTTGTTAGGTAATTCAGGAATAAATATAACAAATTATCTATTTTAACTTTTTCTTGCAAATCTAAACTGTTGTTTTTATAATGCAGATCGACGGAGCCGACGGCCAGCGACGCGCTGCAAGTGACAGAGGGTGGGTGGGAGCATCCTCTGGAGATGACGACTTTTCAATGAGTATTGTAAAGTCGACTTACAATACTGATTGGAAAGTCGACATCATCCTGAGGATGCTCCGGTGTCGGTGAGCTTTGGTGCATGTGACTGGTAGTGACATTGCTTGCTTGGGAACTTGGCTTTCTCGTTCTTTTCTGATAGGAGACGTGCGCTCAGTAGCGAGACGTTCATAGGTTGCTCATGTTGGGTTTCAGCTTTCAACTTTGGTTCTTGTTACAGTAGCGATCATGGCGGTGACGAGGCGCACTGGTGCTACTGGCAGCAGCCCTGCAGCCCCCAGGCGGCGCAGAGCCCGTGCGTGCTGGTGCCCACCGCCTGCTTCCTGCCTCAGGATAATCCCGCCGCCTACGCCAGCTACAGGTGAGTGCATCAAGTACACCCCATGCAAAAAATCGCGTCGTTCCGCTGCTGCGTCGTTGAAGGAAAACTACTTTCGCATTTTTAATGACGATTGGTAATTTTCAACCATAAATTGTAGCATAATTGTATCTTGCTTGGGAACTTGGCTTTCTCGTTCTTTTCTGATGGGAGATCTGCGCTCAGTAGCGAGACTTTAATGTGTTGCTCATGTTGGGTTTCAGCTTTAAACTTTTGTTTTTGTTTGTAGAAATCATGGCGGCGACGAGGCGCACTAGCGCTACTGGCAGAAGCTGGCAGCCCCCAGGCGGCGCAGAGACCTTGCGTGCTGGTGCCCACCTGCTTCCCGCCCCAGGTGAACCACGCCGCCTACGCCAGCTACAGGTGAGTGCAGCCATCCACTACATTCGCGATCAGGGCGGCGACGAGGTGCACTGGCACTACTGGCAGCAGCCCGGCAGTACATTAAAAATCAACAACTTGCTAGCGGATGCTAGCTACTTCATGCCGTTCGTTTGACAGCTGCTATAATTGCAGGTCATTTACTTTTAATTTTGTTAGGGAATTCAGGAATAAATATAACAAATTATCTATTTTAACCTTTTCTTGCAAATCTAAACTGTTGTTTTATGTTGCAGATCGATGGAGCCGACAGCCAGCGACGAGCTGCAAGCGACAGAGGGTGGGTGAGAGCATCCTCGGGAGATGGCGACTTTTCAATGAGTATTGTAAAGTCAACTTACAATACTCATTGGAAAGTCGACATCATCCTGAGGATGCTCCGGTGTCGGTGAGTTTTGGTGCATGTTAGAGGTGGTGGCATTGCTTGCTTGGATACTTGGCTTTCCCGTTCTTTTCTGATGGGAGATCTGCGCTCAGTAGCGAGACTTTTATGTGTTGCTCATGTTGGGTTTCAGCTTTAAACTTTGTTTTTGTTTGTAGAAATCATGGCGGCGACGAGGCGCACTAGCGCTACTGGCAGAAGCTGGCAGCCCCCAGGCGGCGCAGAGACCTTGCGTGCTGGTGCCCACCTGTTTCCCGCCCCAGGTGAACCACGCCGCCTACGCCAGCTACAGGTGAGTGCAGCCATCCACTACATTCGCGATCAGGGCGGCGACGAGGTGCACTGGCACTACTGGCAGCAGCCCGGCAGTCAAATACTCTACATTAATAATCAACAACTTGCTGGCGGATGCTAGCTACTTCATGCCGTTCGTTTAACAGCTGCTATAATTGCAGGTCATTTACTTTTAATTTTGTTAGGGAATTCAGGAATAAATATAACAAATTATCTATTTTAACCTTTTCTTGCAAATCTAAACTGTTGTTTTATGTTGCAGATCGATGGAGCCGACGGCCAGCGACGCGCTGCAAGCGACAGAGGGTGGGTGAGAGCATCCTCGGGAGATGGCGACTTTTCAATGAGTATTGTAAAGTCAACTTACAATACTCATTGGAAAGTCGACATCATCCTGAGGATGCTCCGGTGTCGGTGAGTTTTGGTGCATGTTAGAGGTGGTGGCATTGCTTGCTTGGATACTTGGCTTTCCCGTTCTTTTCTGATGGGAGATCTGCGCTCAGTAGCGAGACTTTAATGTGTTGCTCATGTTGGGTTTCAGCTTTAAACTTTTGTTTTTGTTTGTAGAAATCATGGCGGCGACGAGGCGCACTAGCGCTACTGGCAGAAGCTGGCAGCCCCCAGGCGGCGCAGAGACCTTGCGTGCTGGTGCCCACCTGTTTCCCGCCCCAGGTGAACCACGCCGCCTACGCCAGCTACAGGTGAGTGCAGCCATCCACTACATTCGCGATCAGGGCGGCGACGAGGTGCACTGGCACTACTGGCAGCAGCCCGGCAGTCAAATACTCTACATTAATAATCAACAACTTGCTAGCGGATGCTAGCTACTTCATGCCGTTCGTTTAACAGCTGCTATAATTGCAGGTAATTTACTTTTAATTTTATTGGGTAATTCAGGAATAATATATCAAATTATCTATTTTAACCTTTTCTTGCAAATCTAAACTGTTGTTTTATGTTGCAGATCGACGGAGCCGACGGCCAGCGACGCGCTGCAAGCGACAGAGGGTGGGTGGGAGCATCCTCAGGAGATGACTACTTTTCAATGAGTATTGTAAAGTCGACTTACAATACTCATTGGAAGTCGACATCATCCTGAGTATGCTCCGGTGTCGGTGAGTTTTGGTGCATGTGAGTGGTGGTGGCATTGCTTGCTTGGGAACTTGGCTTTCTCGTTCTTTTCTGATAGGAGACCTGCGCCCAGTAGCGTGACGTTCATGGGTTGCTCATGTTAGGTTTCAGCTTTCAACTTTTGTTCTTGTTTGTAGCGATCATGGTGGTGACGAGGCGCATTGGTGCTACTGGCAGCAGCCCTGCAGCCCCCAGGCGGCGCAGAGCCCATGCGTGCTGGTGCCCACCGCCTGCTTCCTGCCTCAGGAGAGCCCCGCCGCCTACGCCAGCTACAGGTGAGTGCATCAAGTACACCCCATGCAAAAAATCGCATCGTTCCGCTGCTGCGTCGTTGAAGGAAAACTACTTTCGCATTTTTAATGACGATTGGTAATTTTCAAACATAAATTGTAGCATATTTGTATCTTGCTGAGGAACTTGGCTTTCCCGTTCTTTTCTGATGGGAGATTTATGCTCAGTAGCGAGACTTTAATAGGTTGTTCATGTTGGGTTTCAGCTTTTAACTTTTGTTTTTCTTTGTAGAAATCATGGCGGCGACGAGGCGCACTAGCGTTACAGGCAGAAGCCCGGCAGCCCCCAGGCGGCGCAGAGACCTTGCGTGCTGGTGCCCACCACCTGCTTCCCGCCCCAGGTGAACTACGCCGCCTACGCCAGCTACAGGTGAGTGCAGCCATCCACTACATTCGCGATCAGGGTGGCGACGAGGTGCACTGGCACTACTGGCAGCAGCCCGGCAGTCAAATACTCTACATTTAAAATCAACAATTTGCTAGCGGATGCTAGCTACTTCATGCAGTTCGTTTAACAGCTGCTATAATTGCAGGTAATTTACTTTTAATTTTATTAGGTAATTCAGGAATAATATATCAAATTATCTATTTTCACCTTTTCTTGCAAATCTAAACTGTTGTTTTATGTTGCAGATCGACGGAGCCGACGGCCAGCGACGTGCTGCAAGCGACAGAGGGTGGGTGGGAGCATCCTCAGGAGATGAAGACTTTTCAATGAGTATTGTAAAGTCGACTTACAATACTCATTGGAAGTCGACATCATCCTGAGTATGCTCCGGTGTTCGTGAGTTTTGGTGCATGTGAGTGGTGGTGGCATTGCTTGCTTGGGAAGTTGGCTTTCTCGTTCTTTTCTGATAGGAGACCTGCGCTCAGTAGCGAAACGTTCATGGGTTGCTCATGTTGGGTTTCAGCTTTCAACTTTTGTTCTTGTTTGTAGCGATCATGGCGGTGACGAGGCGCACTGGTGCTACTGGCAGCAGCCCTGCAGCCCCCAGGCGGCGCAGAGCTCGTGCGTGCTGGTGCCCACCGCCTGCTTCCTGCCTCAGGAGAACCCCGCCGCCTACGCCAGCTAAAGGTGAGTGCATCAAGTACACCCCATGCAAAAAATCGCGTCGTGCCGCTGCTGCGTCGTTAAAGGAAAACTACTTTCGCATTTTTAATGACGATTGGTAATTTTCAACCATAAATTGTAGCATAATTGTATCTTGCTGAGGAACTTGGCTTTCCCGTTCTTTTCTGATGGGAGACCTGCGCTCAGTAGCGAAACTTTAATGTGTTGCCCATGTTGGGCTTCAGCTTCAAACTTTTGTTTTTGTTTGTAGAATTCATGGCGGCGACGAGGCGCACTGGCGCTACTGGCAGAAGCCCGGAAGCCCCCAGGCGGCGCAGAGACCTTGCGTGCTGGTGCCCACCTGCTTCCCGCCCCAGGTGAACCACGCCGCCTACGCCAGCTACAGGTGAGTGCAGCCATCCACTACATTCGCGATCAGGGCGGCGACGAGGTGCACTGGCACTACTGGCAGCAGCCCGGCAGTCAAATACTCTACATTAAAAATCAAAAACTTGCTAGCGGATGCTAGCTACTTCATGCCGTTCGTTTAACAGCTGCTATAATTGCAGGTCATTTACTTTTAATTTTGTTAGGGAATTCAGGAATAAATATAACAAATTATCTATTTTAACCTTTTCTTGCAAATCTAAACTGTTGTTTTATGTTGCAGTTCGATGGAGCCGACGGCCAGCGACGCGCTGCAAGCGACAGAGGGTGGGTGAGAGCATCCTCGGGAGATGGCGACTTTTCAATGAGTATTGTAAAGTCAACTTACAATACTCATTGGAAAGTCGACATCATCCTGAGGATGCTCCGGTGTCGGTGAGTTTTGGTGCATGTTAGAGGTGGTGGCATTGCTTACTTGGATACTTGGCTTTCCCGTTCTTTTCTGATGGGAGATCTGCGCTCAGTAGCGAGACTTTAATGTGTTGCTCATGTTGGGTTTCAGCTTTAAACTTTTGTTTTTGTTTGTAGAAATCATGGCGGCGACGAGGCGCACTAGCGCTACTGGCAGAAGCTGGCAGCCCCCAGGCGGCGCAGAGACCTTGCGTGCTGGTGCCCA
Organism: Oeneis ivallda; assembly: GCA_029955525.1. Lineage (NCBI taxonomy): Eukaryota > Metazoa > Arthropoda > Insecta > Lepidoptera > Nymphalidae > Oeneis > Oeneis ivallda. Next base: position 15,761,261 of record JARPMR010000010.1, read on the forward strand.
CCTGCTTCCCGCCCCAGGTGAACCACGCCGCCTACGCCAGCTACAGGTGAGTGCAGCCATCCACTACATTCGCGATCAGGGCGGCGACGAGGTGCACTGGCACTACTGGCAGCAGCCCGGCAGTCAAATACTCTACATTAAAAATCAAAAACTTGCTAGCGGATGCTAGCTACTTCATGCCGTTCGTTTAACAGCTGCTATAATTGCAGGTCATTTACTTTTAATTTTGTTAGGGAATTCAGGAATAAATATAACAAATTATCTATTTTAACCTTTTCTTGCAAATCTAAACTGTTGTTTTATGTTGCAGTTCGATGGAGCCGACGGCCAGCGACGCGCTGTAAGCGACAGAGGGTGGGTGAGAGCATCCTCGGGAGATGGCGACTTTTCAATGAGTATTGTAAAGTCAACTTACAATACTCATTGGAAAGTCGACATCATCCTGAGGATGCTCCGGTGTCGGTGAGTTTTGGTGCATGTTAGAGGTGGTGGCATTGCTTGCTTGGATACTTGGCTTTCCCGTTCTTTTCTGATGGGAGATCTGCGCTCAGTAGCGAGACTTTAATGTGTTGCTCATGTTGGGTTTCAGCTTTTAACTTTTGTTCTTGTTTGTAGCGATCATGGCGGTGCCGAGGCGCACTGGTGCTACTGGCAGCAGCCCTGCAGCCCCCAGGCGGCGCAGTGCCCGTGCGTGCTGATGCCCACCGCCTGCTTCCTGCCTCAGGAGAACCCCGCCGCCTACGCCAGCTACAGGTGAGTGCATCAAGTACACCCCATGCAAAAAATCGCATCGTTCCGCTGCTGCGTCGTTGAAGGAAAACTACTTTCACATTTTTAATGACGTTTGGTAATTTTCAACCATAAATTGTAGCATAATTGTATCTTGCTTGGGAACTTGGCTTTCCCGTTCTTTTCTGATGGATATCTGCGCTCAGTAGCGAGACTTTGATGTGTTGCTTATGTTGGGTTTCAGCTTTAAACTTTTGTTTTTGTTTGTAGAAATAATAACGGTGACGAGGCGCACTGGCGCTACTGGCAGAAGCCCGGCAGCCCCCAGGCGGCGCAGAGACCGTGCTTCCCGCCCCAGGTGAACCACACCGCCTACGCCAGCTTCAGGTGAGTGCAGCCATCTACTACATTCGCGATCAGGGCGGCGACGACATGCATTGGCACTACTGGCAGCAGCCCGTCAGTCAAATACTCTACATTCCAAATCAACAACTTACTAGCGGATGCATGCTACTTCATGCGCATGGATTTAGTTAAGTCTTCGAGTACACCCCATGCAAAAAATAGCATCGTTCCGCTGCTGCGTCGTTGAAGGAAAACTACTTTCGCATTTTTAATGACGATTGGTAATTTTCAACCATAAATTGTAGCATAATTGTATCTTGCTTGGGAACTTGGCTTTCCCGTTCTTTTCTGATGGATATCTGCGCTCAGTAGCGAGACTTTAATGTGTTGCTCATGTTGGGTTTCAGCTTTACACTTTGTTCTAATTTGTAGAAATCATGGCGGCGACGAGGCGCACTGGCGCTACTGGCAGAAGCACGGCAGCCCCCAGGCGGCGCAGAGACCTTGCGTGCTGGTGCCCAACACCTGCTTCCCGCCCCAGGTGAACCACGCCGCCTACGCCAGCTACAGGTGAGTGCAGTCATCTACTACATTCGCGATCAGGGCGGCGACGACATGCATTGGCACTACTGGCAGCAGCCCGTCAGTCAAATACTCTACATTCCAAATCAACAACTTACTAGCGGATGCATGCTACTTCATGCGCGTGGATTTAGTTAAGTCTTCGAGTACACCCCATGCAAAAAATAGCATCGTTCCGCTGCTGCGTCGTTGAAGGAAAACTACTTTCGCATTTTTAATGACGATTGGTAATTTTCAACCATAAATTGTAGCATAATTGTATCTTGCTTGGGAACTTGGCTTTCCCGTTCTTTTCTGATGGATATCTGCGCTCAGTAGCGAGACTTTAATGTGTTGCTCATGTTGGGTTTCAGCTTTACACTTTTGTTCTAATTTGTAGAAATCATGGCGGCGACGAGGCGCACTGGCGCTACTGGCAGAAGCCCGGCAGCCCCCAGGCGGCGCAGAGACTTTGCGTGCTGGTGCCCACCGCTTGCTTTCCGCCCCAGGTGAACCACGCCGCCTACGCCAGCTACAGGTGAGTGCAGCCATCTACTACATTCGCGATCAGGGCGGCGACGACATGCATTGGCACTACTGGCAGCAGCCCGTCAGTCAAATACTCTACATTACAAATCAACAACTTGCTAGCGGATGCTAGCTACTTCATGCAGTTCGTTTAACAGCTGCTATAATTGCAGGTCAATTACTTTTAATTTTATTATTTAATTCAGAAATAAATATGAAAAATTATCTATTTGAACCTTTTCTTGCAAATCTTAACTGTTGTTTTTATGTTGCAGATCGACGGAGCTGACGGCCAGCGACGCGCTGCAAGTGACGGAGGGTGGGTGGGAGCATCCTCAGGAGATGACGACTTTTCAATGAGTATTGTAAAGTCGACTTACAATACTCATTGGAAAGTCGACATCATCCTGAGTATGCCCCGGTATCGGTGAGTTTTGGTGCATGTGAGTGGTGGTGGTATTGCTTGCTTGGGAATTTGGCTTTCCCGTTCTTTTCTGATAGGAGACCTGCGCTCAGTAGCGAAACGTTCATGGGTTGCTCATGTTGGGTTTCAGCCTTCAACTTTTGTTCTTGTTACAGTAGCGATCATGGCGGTGACGAGGCGCACTGGTGCTACTGACAGCAGCCCTGCAGCCCCCAGGCGGCGCAGAGCCCGTGCGTGCTGGTGCCCACCGCCTGCTTCCTGTCTCAGGAGAACCCCGCCGCCTACGCCAGCTACAGGTGAGTGCATCAAGTACACCCCATGCAAAAAATCGCGTCGTTCCGCTGCTGCGTCGTTGAAGGAAAACTACTTTCGCATTTTTAATGACGATTGGTAATTTTCAACCATAAATTGTAGCATAATTGTATCTTGCTTGAGAACTTGGCTTTCCCGTTCTTTTCTGATGGATATCTGCGCTCAGTAGCGAGACTTTAATGTGTTGCTCATGTTGGGTTTCAGCTTTAAACATTTGTTTTTGTTTGTAGAAATCATGGCGGCGACGAGGCGCACTAGACTACTGGCAGAAGCCCGGCAGCCCCCAGGCGGCGCAGAGACCTTGCGTGCTGGTGCCCACCACCTGCTTCCCGCCCCAGGTGAACCACGCCGCCTTCGCCAGCTACAGGTGAGTGCAGCCATCCACTACATTCGCGATCAGGGCGGCGACAAGGTGCACTGGCACTGCTGGCAGCAGCCCGGCAGTCAAATACTCTACATTAAAAATCAACAACTTGCTAGCGGATGCTAGCTACTTCATGCCGTTCGTTTAACAGCTGCTATAATTGCAGGTCATTTACTTTTAATTTTGTTAGGGAATTCAGGAATAAATATAACAAATTATCTATTTTAACCTTTTCTTGCAAATCTAAACTGTTGTTTTATGTTGCAGATGAATGGAGCCGACAGCCAGTGATGCGCTGCAAGCGACTGAGGGTGGGTGAGAGCATCCTCGGGAGATGGCGACTTTTCAATGAGTATTGTAAAGTCAACTTACAATACTCATTGGAAAGTCGACATCATCCTGAGGATGCTCCGGTGTCGGTGAGTTTTGGTGCATGTTAGAGGTGGTGGCATTGCTTGCTTGGATACTTGGCTTTCCCGTTCTTTTCTGATGGGAGATCTGCGCTCAGTAGCGAGACTTTAATGTGTTGCTCATGTTGGGTTTCAGCTTTAAACTTTTGTTTTTGTTTGTAGAAATCATGGCGGCGACGAGGCGCACTAGCGCTACTGGCAGAAGCTGGCAGCCCCCAGGCGGCGCAGAGACCTTGCGTGCTGGTGCCCACCTGCTTCCCGCCCCAGGTGAACCACGCCGCCTACGCCAGCTACAGGTGAGTGCAGCCATCCACTACATTCGCGATCAGGGCGGCGACGAGGTGCACTGGCACTACTGGCAGCAGCCCGGCAGTCAAATACTCTACATTAAAAATCAACAACTTGCTAGCGGATGCTAGCTACTTCATGCCGTTCGTTTAACAGCTGCTATAATTGCAGGTCATTTACTTTTAATTTTGTTAGGGAATTCAGGAATAAATATAACAAATTATCTATTTTAACCTTTTCTTGCAAATCTAAACTGTTGTTTTATGTTGCAGATCGATGGAGCCGACGGCCAGCGACGCGCTGCAAGCGACAGAGGGTGGGTGAGAGCATCCTCGGGAGATGGCGACTTTTCAATGAGTATTGTAAAGTCAACTTACAATACTCATTGGAAAGTCGACATCATCCTGAGGATGCTCCGGTGTCGGTGAGTTTTGGTGCATGTGAGTGGTGGTGGCATTGCTTGCTTGGGAACTTGGCTTTCTCGTTCTTTTCTGATAGGAACCCTGCGCCCAGTAGCGTGACGTTCATGGCTTGCTCATGTTGGGTTTCAGCTTTCAACTTTTGTTCTTGTTTGTAGCGATCATGACGGTGACGAGGCGCACTGGTGCTACTGGCAGCAGCCCTGCAGCCCCCAGGCGGCGCAGTGTCCCGTGCGTGCTGGTGCCCACCGCCTGCTTCCTGCCTCAGGAGAACCCCGGAAATCTACTTTCGCATTTTTAATAACGATTGGTAATTTTCAACCATAAATTGTAGCATAATTGTATCTTGCTTGGGAACTTGGCTTTCCCGTTCTTTTTTGATGGATATCTGCGCTCAGTAGCGAGACTTTAATGTGTTGCTCATGTTGGGTTTCAGCTTTAAACTTTTGTTTTTGTTTGTAGAAATCATGGCGGCGACGAGGCGCACTAGCGCTACTGGCAGAAGCCCGGCAGCCCCCAGGCGGCGCAGAGACTTTGTGTGCTGGTGCCCACCGCTTGCTTCCCGCCCCAGGTGAACCACGCCGCCTACGCCAGCTACAGGTGAGTGCAGCCATCTACTACATTCGCGATCAGGGCGGCGACGACATGCATTGGCACTACTGGCAGCAGCCCGTCAGTCAAATACTCTACATTACAAATCAACAACTTGCTAGCGGATGCTAGCTACTTCATGCAGTTCGTTTAACAGCTGCTATAATTGCAGGTCAATTACTTTTAATTTTATTAGGTAATTCAGGAATAAATATAAAAAATTATCTTTTTGAACCTTATCTTGCAAATCTAAACTGTTGTTTTTATGTTGCAGATCGATGGAGCCGACGGCCAGCGACGCGCTGCAAGCGACAGAGGGTGGGTGGGAGCATCCTCAAGAGATGACGACTTTTCAATGAGTATTGCATAGTCGACTTACAATACTCATTGGAAAGTCGACATCATCCTGAGGATGCTCCGGTGTCGGTGAGTTTTGGTGCATGTGAGTGGTGGTGGTATTGCTTGCTTGGGAACTTGGCTTTCCTGTTCTTTTCTGATAGGAGACCTGCGCTCAGTAGCGAAACGATCATGGGTTGCTCATGTTGGGTTTCAGCTTTCAACTTTTGTTCTTGTTTGTAGCGATCATGGCGGTGACGAGGCGCACTGGTGCTACTGGCAGCAGCCCTGCAGCCCCCAGGCGGCGCAGTGCCCGTGCGTGCTGGTGCCAACCGCCTGCTTCCTGCCTCAGGAGAACCCCGCCGCCTACGCCAGCTACAGGTGAGTGCATCAAGTACACCCCATGCAAAAAAATCGCATCGTTCCGCTGCTGCGTCGTTGAAGAAAATTACTTTCGCATTTTTAATGACGATTGGTAATTTTCAACTATAAACTGTAGCATAATTGTATCTTGCTTGGAAACTTGGCTTTCTCGTTCTTTTCTGATGTGAGACCTGCGCTCAATAGCGAGACGTTAATGTGTTGCTCATGTTGGGTTTCAGCTTTACACTTTTGTTCTAATTTGTAGAAATCATGGTGGCGACGAGGCGCACTGGCGCTACTGGCAGAAGCCCGGCAGCCCCCAGGCGGCGCAGAGACTTTGCGTGCTGGTGCCCACCGCTTGCTTCCCGCCCCAGGTGAACCACGCCGCCTACGCCAGCTACAGGTGAGTGCAGCCATCTACTACATTCGCGATCAGGGCGGCGACGACATGCATTGGCACTACTGGCAGCAGCCCGTCAGTCAAATACTCTACATTCCAAATCAACAACTTACTAGCGGATGCATGCTTCTTCATGCGCGTGGATTTAGTTAAGTCTTCGAATACACCCATGCAAAAAATCGCATCGTTCCGCTGCTGCGTCGTTGAAGGAAAACTCGACAAAAACGCATTTTTAATGACGATTGGTAATTTTCAACTATAAACTGTAGAATAATTGTATCTTGCTTGGGAACTTGGCTTTCCCGTTCTTTTCTGATGGATATCTGCGCTCAGTAACGAGACTTTAATGTGTTGCTCATGTTGGGTTTCAGCTTCACACTTTTGTTCTAATTTGTAGAAATCATGGCGGCTACGAGGCGCACTGGCGCTACTGGCAGAAGCCCGGCAGCCCCCAGGCGGCGCAGAGACTTTGCGTGCTGGTGCCCACCGCTTGCTTCCCGCCCCAGGTGAACCACGCCGCCTACGCCAGCTACAGATGAGTGCAGCCATCTACTACATTCGCGATCAGAGCGGCGACGACATGCATTGGCACTACTGGCAGCAGCCCGTCAGTCAAATACTCTACATTACAAATCAACAACTTGCTAGCGGATGCTAGCTACTTCATGCAGTTCGTTTAACAGCTGCTATAATTGCAGGTCAATTACTTTTAATTTTATTAGGTAATTCAGGAATAAATATAAAAAATTATCTTTTTGAACCTTATCTTGCAAATCTAAACTGTTGTTTTTATGTTGCAGATCGACGGAGCCGACGGCCAGCGACGCGCTGCAAGCGACAGAGGGTGGGTGGGAGCATCCTCAAGAGATGACGACTTTTCAATGAGTATTCCAAAGTCGACTTACAATACTCATTGGAAAGTCGACATCATCCTGAGGATGCTCCGGTGTCGGTGAGTTTTGGTGCATGTGAGTGGTGGTGGTATTGCTTGCTTGGGAACTTGGCTTTCCCGTTCTTTTCTGATAGGAGACCTGCGCTCAGTAGCGAAACGTTCATGGGTTGCTCATGTTGGGTTTCAGCTTTCAACTTTTGTTCTTGTTTGTAGCGATCATGACGGTGACGAGGCGCACTGGTGCTACTGGCAGCAGCCCTGCAGCCCCCAGGCGGCGCAGTGTCCCGTGCGTGCTGGTGCCCACCGCCTGCTTCCTGCCTCAGGAGAACCCCGGAAATCTACTTTCGCATTTTTAATAACGATTGGTAATTTTCAACCATAAATTGTAGCATAATTGTATCTTGCTTGGGAACTTGGCTTTCCCGTTCTTTTCTGATAGGAGACCTGCGCTCAGTAGCGAAACGATCATGGGTTGCTCATGTTGGGTTTCAGCTTTCAACTTTTGTTCTTGTTTGTAGCGATCATGGCGGTGACGAGGCGCACTGGTGCTACTGGCAGCAGCCCTGCAGCCCCCAGGCGGCGCAGTGCCCGTGCGTGCTGGTGCCCACCGCTTGCTTCCCGCCCCAGGTGAACCACGCCGCCTACGCCAGCTACAGATGAGTGCAGCCATCTACTACATTCGCGATCAGAGCGGCGACGACATGCATTGGCACTAGTGGCAGCAGCCCGTCAGTCAAATACTCTACATTCCAAATCAACAACTTACTAGCGGATGCATGCTTCTTCATGCGCGTGGATTTAGTTAAGTCTTCGAGTACACCCATGCAAAAAATCGCGTCGTTCCGCTGCTGCGTCGTTGAAGGAAAACTCGACAAAAACGCATTTTTAATGACGATTGGTAATTTTCAACTATAAACTGTAGAATAATTGTATCTTGCTTGGGAACTTGGCTTTCCCGTTCTTTTCTGATGGATATCTGCGCTCAGTAACGAGACTTTAATGTGTTGCTCATGTTGGGTTTCAGCTTTACACTTTTGTTCTAATTTGTAGAAATCATGGCGGCTACGAGGCGCACTGGCGCTACTGGCAGAAGCCCGGCAGCCCCCAGGCGGCGCAGAGACTTTGCGTGCTGGTGCCCACCGCTTGCTTCCCGCCCCAGGTGAACCACGCCGCCTACGCCAGCTACAGGTGAGTGCAGCCATCTACTACATTCGCGATCAGAGCGGCGACGACATGCATTGGCACTACTGGCAGCAGCCCGTCAGTCAAATACTCTACATTCCAAATCAACAACTTACTAGCGGATGCATGCTTCTTCATGCGCGTGGATTTAGTTAAGTCTTCGAGTACACCCATGCAAAAAATCGCGTCGTTCCGCTGCTGCGTCGTTGAAGGAAAACTCGACAAAAACGCATTTTTAATGACGATTGGTAATTTTCAACTATAAACTGTAGCATAATTGTATCTTGCTTGGAAACTTGGCTTTCTCGTTCTTTTCTGATGTGAGACCTGCGCTCAATAGCGAGACGTTAATGTGTTGCTCATGTTGGGTTTCAGCTTTACACTTTTGTTCTAATTTGTAGAAATCATGGTGGCGACGAGGCGCACTGGCGCTACTGGCAGAAGCCCGGCAGCCCCCAGGCGGCGCAGAGACTTTGCGTGCTGGTGCCCACCGCTTGCTTCCCGCCCCAGGTGAACCAGGCCGCCTACGCCAGCTACAGGTGAGTGCAGCCATCTACTACATTCGCGATCAGGGCGGCGACGACATGCATTGGCACTAGTGGCAGCAGCCCGTCAGTCAAATACTCTACATTCCAAATCAACAACTTACTAGCGGATGCATGCTTCTTCATGCGCGTGGATTTAGTTAAGTCTTCGAGTACACCCATGCAAAAAATCGCGTCGTTCCGCTGCTGCGTCGTTGAAGGAAAACTCGACAAAAACGCATTTTTAATGACGATTGGTAATTTTCAACTATAAACTGTAGAATAATTGTATCTTGCTTGGGAACTTGGCTTTCCCGTTCTTTTCTGATGGATATCTGCGCTCAGTAACGAGACTTTAATGTGTTGCTCATGTTGGGTTTCAGCTTTACACTTTTGTTCTAATTTGTAGAAATCATGGCGGCTACGAGGCGCACTGGCGCTACTGGCAGAAGCCCGGCAGCCCCCAGGCGGCGCAGAGACTTTGCGTGCTGGTGCCCACCGCTTGCTTCCCGCCCCAGGTGAACCACGCCGCCTACGCCAGCTACAGGTGAGTGCAGCCATCTACTACATTCGCGATCAGAGCGGCGACGACATGCATTGGCACTACTGGCAGCAGCCCGTCAGTCAAATACTCTACATTACAAATCAACAACTTGCTAGCGGATGCTAGCTACTTCATGCAGTTCGTTTAACAGCTGCTATAATTGCAGGTCAATTACTTTTAATTTTATTAGGTAATTCAGGAATAAATATAAAAAATTATCTTTTTGAACCTTATCTTGCAAATCTAAACTGTTGTTTTTATGTTGCAGATCGACGGAGCCGACGGCCAGCGACACGCTGCAAGCGACAGAGGGTGGGTGGGAGCATCCTCAAGAGATGACGACTTTTCAATGAGTATTCCAAAGTCGACTTACAATACTCATTGGAAAGTCGACATCATCCTGAGGATGCTCCGGTGTCGGTGAGTTTTGGTGCATGTGAGTGGTGGTGGTATTGCTTGCTTGGGAACTTGGCTTTCCCGTTCTTTTCTGATAGGAGACCTGCGCTCAGTAGCGAAACGTTCATGGGTTGCTCATGTTGGGTTTCAGCTTTCAACTTTTGTTCTTGTTTGTAGCGATCATGACGGTGACGAGGCGCACTGGTGCTACTGGCAGCAGCCCTGCAGCCCCCAGGCGGCGCAGTGTCCCGTGCGTGCTGGTGCCCACCGCCTGCTTCCTGCCTCAGGAGAACCCCGGAAATCTACTTTCGCATTTTTAATAACGATTGGTAATTTTCAACCATAAATTGTAGCATAATTGTATCTTGCTTGGGAACTTGGCTTTCCCGTTCTTTTCTGATAGGAGACCTGCGCTCAGTAGCGAAACGATCATGGGTTGCTCATGTTGGGTTTCAGCTTTCAACTTTTGTTCTTGTTTGTAGCGATCATGGCGGTGACGAGGCGCACTGGTGCTACTGGCAGCAGCCCTGCAGCCCCCAGGCGGCGCAGTGCCCGTGCGTGCTGGTGCCCACCGCCTGCTTCCTGCCTCAGGAGAACCCCGCCGCCTACGCCAGCTACAGATGAGTGCATCAAGTACACCCCATGCAAAAAAATCGCATCGTTCCGCTGCTGCGTCGTTGAAGAAAACTACTTTCGCATTTTTAATGACGATTGGTAATTTTCAACTATAAACTGTAGCATAATTGTATCTTGCTTGGAAACTTGGCTTTCTCGTTCTTTTCTGATGTGAGACCTGCGCTCAATAGCGAGACGTTAATGTGTTGCTCATGTTGGGTTTCAGCTTTACACTTTTGTTCTAATTTGTAGAAATCATGGTGGCGACGAGGCGCACTGGCGCTACTGGCAGAAGCCCGGCAGCCCCCAGGCGGCGCAGAGACTTTGCGTGCTGGTGCCCACCGCTTGCTTCCCGCCCCAGGTGAACCAGGCCGCCTACGCCAGCTACAGGTGAGTGCAGCCATCTACTACATTCGCGATCAGGGCGGCGACGACATGCATTGGCACTAGTGGCAGCAGCCCGTCAGTCAAATACTCTACATTCCAAATCAACAACTTACTAGCGGATGCATGCTTCTTCATGCGCGTGGATTTAGTTAAGTCTTCGAGTACACCCATGCAAAAAATCGCGTCGTTCCGCTGCTGCGTCGTTGAAGGAAAACTCGACAAAAACGCATTTTTAATGACGATTGGTAATTTTCAACTATAAACTGTAGAATAATTGTATCTTGCTTGGGAACTTGGCTTTCCCGTTCTTTTCTGATGGATATCTGCGCTCAGTAACGAGACTTTAATGTGTTGCTCATGTTGGGTTTCAGCTTTACACTTTTGTTCTAATTTGTAGAAATCATGGCGGCTACGAGGCGCACTGGCGCTACTGGCAGAAGCCCGGCAGCCCCCAGGCGGCGCAGAGACTTTGCGTGCTGGTGCCCACCGCTTGCTTCCCGCCCCAGGTGAACCACGCCGCCTACGCCAGCTACAGGTGAGTGCAGCCATCTACTACATTCGCGATCAGAGCGGCGACGACATGCATTGGCACTACTGGCAGCAGCCCGTCAGTCAAATACTCTACATTCCAAATCAACAACTTACTAGCGGATGCATGCTTCTTCATGCGCGTGGATTTAGTTAAGTCTTCGAGTACACCCATGCAAAAAATCGCGTCGTTCCGCTGCTGCGTCGTTGAAGGAAAACTCGACAAAAACGCATTTTTAATGACGATTGGTAATTTTCAACTATAAACTGTAGAATAATTGTATCTTGCTTGGGAACTTGGCTTTCCCGTTCTTTTCTGATGGATATCTGCGCTCAGTAACGAGACTTTAATGTGTTGCTCATGTTGGGTTTCAGCTTTACACTTTTGTTCTAATTTGTAGAAATCATGGCGGCTACGAGGCGCACTGGCGCTACTGGCAGAAGCCCGGCAGCCCCCAGGCGGCGCAGAGACTTTGCGTGCTGGTGCCCACCGCTTGCTTCCCGCCCCAGGTGAACCACGCCGCCTACGCCAGCTACAGGTGAGTGCAGCCATCTACTACATTCGCGATCAGAGCGGCGACGACATGCATTGGCACTACTGGCAGCAGCCCGTCAGTCAAATACTCTACATTACAAATCAACAACTTGCTAGCGGATGCTAGCTACTTCATGCAGTTCGTTTAACAGCTGCTATAATTGCAGGTCAATTACTTTTAATTTTATTAGGTAATTCAGGAATAAATATAAAAAATTATCTTTTTGAACCTTATCTTGCAAATCTAAACTGTTGTTTTTATGTTGCAGATCGACGGAGCCGACGGCCAGCGACACGCTGCAAGCGACAGAGGGTGGGTGGGAGCATCCTCAAGAGATGACGACTTTTCAATGAGTATTCCAAAGTCGACTTACAATACTCATTGGAAAGTCGACATCATCCTGAGGATGCTCCGGTGTCGGTGAGTTTTGGTGCATGTGAGTGGTGGTGGTATTGCTTGCTTGGGAACTTGGCTTTCCCGTTCTTTTCTGATAGGAGACCTGCGCTCAGTAGCGAAACGTTCATGGGTTGCTCATGTTGGGTTTCAGCTTTCAACTTTTGTTCTTGTTTGTAGCGATCATGACGGTGACGAGGCGCACTGGTGCTACTGGCAGCAGCCCTGCAGCCCCCAGGCGGCGCAGTGTCCCGTGCGTGCTGGTGCCCACCGCCTGCTTCCTGCCTCAGGAGAACCCCGGAAATCTACTTTCGCATTTTTAATAACGATTGGTAATTTTCAACCATAAATTGTAGCATAATTGTATCTTGCTTGGGAACTTGGCTTTCCCGTTCTTTTCTGATAGGAGACCTGCGCTCAGTAGCGAAACGATCATGGGTTGCTCATGTTGGGTTTCAGCTTTCAACTTTTGTTCTTGTTTGTAGCGATCATGGCGGTGACGAGGCGCACTGGTGCTACTGGCAGCAGCCCTGCAGCCCCCAGGCGGCGCAGTGCCCGTGCGTGCTGGTGCCCACCGCCTGCTTCCTGCCTCAGGAGAACCCCGCCGCCTACGCCAGCTACAGATGAGTGCATCAAGTACACCCCATGCAAAAAAATCGCATCGTTCCGCTGCTGCGTCGTTGAAGAAAACTACTTTCGCATTTTTAATGACGATTGGTAATTTTCAACTATAAACTGTAGCATAATTGTATCTTGCTTGGAAACTTGGCTTTCTCGTTCTTTTCTGATGTGAGACCTGCGCTCAATAGCGAGACGTTAATGTGTTGCTCATGTTGGGTTTCAGCTTTACACTTTTGTTCTAATTTGTAGAAATCATGGTGGCGACGAGGCGCACTGGCGCTACTGGCAGAAGCCCGGCAGCCCCCAGGCGGCGCAGAGACTTTGCGTGCTGGTGCCCACCGCTTGCTTCCCGCCCCAGGTGAACCAGGCCGCCTACGCCAGCTACAGGTGAGTGCAGCCATCTACTACATTCGCGATCAGGGCGGCGACGACATGCATTGGCACTAGTGGCAGCAGCCCGTCAGTCAAATACTCTACATTCCAAATCAACAACTTACTAGCGGATGCATGCTTCTTCATGCGCGTGGATTTAGTTAAGTCTTCGAGTACACCCATGCAAAAAATCGCGTCGTTCCGCTGCTGCGTCGTTGAAGGAAAACTCGACAAAAACGCATTTTTAATGACGATTGGTAATTTTCAACTATAAACTGTAGAATAATTGTATCTTGCTTGGGAACTTGGCTTTCCCGTTCTTTTCTGATGGATATCTGCGCTCAGTAACGAGACTTTAATGTGTTGCTCATGTTGGGTTTCAGCTTTACACTTTTGTTCTAATTTGTAGAAATCATGGCGGCTACGAGGCGCACTGGCGCTACTGGCAGAAGCCCGGCAGCCCCCAGGCGGCGCAGAGACTTTGCGTGCTGGTGCCCACCGCTTGCTTCCCGCCCCAGGTGAACCACGCCGCCTACGCCAGCTACAGGTGAGTGCAGCCATCTACTACATTCGCGATCAGAGCGGCGACGACATGCATTGGCACTACTGGCAGCAGCCCGTCAGTCAAATACTCTACATTCCAAATCAACAACTTACTAGCGGATGCATGCTTCTTCATGCGCGTGGATTTAGTTAAGTCTTCGAGTACACCCATGCAAAAAATCGCGTCGTTCCGCTGCTGCGTCGTTGAAGGAAAACTCGACAAAAACGCATTTTTAATGACGATTGGTAATTTTCAACTATAAACTGTAGAATAATTGTATCTTGCTTGGGAACTTGGCTTTCCCGTTCTTTTCTGATGGATATCTGCGCTCAGTAACGAGACTTTAATGTGTTGCTCATGTTGGGTTTCAGCTTTACACTTTTGTTCTAATTTGTAGAAATCATGGCGGCTACGAGGCGCACTGGCGCTACTGGCAGAAGCCCGGCAGCCCCCAGGCGGCGCAGAGACTTTGCGTGCTGGTGCCCACCGCTTGCTTCCCGCCCCAGGTGAACCACGCCGCCTACGCCAGCTACAGGTGAGTGCAGCCATCTACTACATTCGCGATCAGAGCGGCGACGACATGCATTGGCACTACTGGCAGCAGCCCGTCAGTCAAATACTCTACATTACAAATCAACAACTTGCTAGCGGATGCTAGCTACTTCATGCAGTTCGTTTAACAGCTGCTATAATTGCAGGTCAATTACTTTTAATTTTATTAGGTAATTCAGGAATAAATATAAAAAATTATCTTTTTGAACCTTATCTTGCAAATCTAAACTGTTGTTTTTATGTTGCAGATCGACGGAGCCGACGGCCAGCGACACGCTGCAAGCGACAGAGGGTGGGTGGGAGCATCCTCAAGAGATGACGACTTTTCAATGAGTATTCCAAAGTCGACTTACAATACTCATTGGAAAGTCGACATCATCCTGAGGATGCTCCGGTGTCGGTGAGTTTTGGTGCATGTGAGTGGTGGTGGTATTGCTTGCTTGGGAACTTGGCTTTCCCGTTCTTTTCTGATAGGAGACCTGCGCTCAGTAGCGAAACGTTCATGGGTTGCTCATGTTGGGTTTCAGCTTTCAACTTTTGTTCTTGTTTGTAGCGATCATGACGGTGACGAGGCGCACTGGTGCTACTGGCAGCAGCCCTGCAGCCCCCAGGCGGCGCAGTGTCCCGTGCGTGCTGGTGCCCACCGCCTGCTTCCTGCCTCAGGAGAACCCCGGAAATCTACTTTCGCATTTTTAATAACGATTGGTAATTTTCAACCATAAATTGTAGCATAATTGTATCTTGCTTGGGAACTTGGCTTTCCCGTTCTTTTCTGATAGGAGACCTGCGCTCAGTAGCGAAACGATCATGGGTTGCTCATGTTGGGTTTCAGCTTTCAACTTTTGTTCTTGTTTGTAGCGATCATGGCGGTGACGAGGCGCACTGGTGCTACTGGCAGCAGCCCTGCAGCCCCCAGGCGGCGCAGTGCCCGTGCGTGCTGGTGCCCACCGCCTGCTTCCTGCCTCAGGAGAACCCCGCCGCCTACGCCAGCTACAGATGAGTGCATCAAGTACACCCCATGCAAAAAAATCGCATCGTTCCGCTGCTGCGTCGTTGAAGAAAACTACTTTCGCATTTTTAATGACGATTGGTAATTTTCAACTATAAACTGTAGCATAATTGTATCTTGCTTGGAAACTTGGCTTTCTCGTTCTTTTCTGATGTGAGACCTGCGCTCAATAGCGAGACGTTAATGTGTTGCTCATGTTGGGTTTCAGCTTTACACTTTTGTTCTAATTTGTAGAAATCATGGTGGCGACGAGGCGCACTGGCGCTACTGGCAGAAGCCCGGCAGCCCCCAGGCGGCGCAGAGACTTTGCGTGCTGGTGCCCACCGCTTGCTTCCCGCCCCAGGTGAACCAGGCCGCCTACGCCAGCTACAGGTGAGTGCAGCCATCTACTACATTCGCGATCAGGGCGGCGACGACATGCATTGGCACTAGTGGCAGCAGCCCGTCAGTCAAATACTCTACATTCCAAATCAACAACTTACTAGCGGATGCATGCTTCTTCATGCGCGTGGATTTAGTTAAGTCTTCGAGTACACCCATGCAAAAAATCGCGTCGTTCCGCTGCTGCGTCGTTGAAGGAAAACTCGACAAAAACGCATTTTTAATGACGATTGGTAATTTTCAACTATAAACTGTAGAATAATTGTATCTTGCTTGGGAACTTGGCTTTCCCGTTCTTTTCTGATGGATATCTGCGCTCAGTAACGAGACTTTAATGTGTTGCTCATGTTGGGTTTCAGCTTTACACTTTTGTTCTAATTTGTA
Organism: Oeneis ivallda; assembly: GCA_029955525.1. NCBI lineage: Eukaryota > Metazoa > Arthropoda > Insecta > Lepidoptera > Nymphalidae > Oeneis > Oeneis ivallda. Next base: position 15,777,191 of record JARPMR010000010.1, read on the forward strand.
GAAATCATGGCGGCTACGAGGCGCACTGGCGCTACTGGCAGAAGCCCGGCAGCCCCCAGGCGGCGCAGAGACTTTGCGTGCTGGTGCCCACCGCTTGCTTCCCGCCCCAGGTGAACCACGCCGCCTACGCCAGCTACAGGTGAGTGCAGCCATCTACTACATTCGCGATCAGAGCGGCGACGACATGCATTGGCACTACTGGCAGCAGCCCGTCAGTCAAATACTCTACATTCCAAATCAACAACTTACTAGCGGATGCATGCTTCTTCATGCGCGTGGATTTAGTTAAGTCTTCGAGTACACCCATGCAAAAAATCGCGTCGTTCCGCTGCTGCGTCGTTGAAGGAAAACTCGACAAAAACGCATTTTTAATGACGATTGGTAATTTTCAACTATAAACTGTAGAATAATTGTATCTTGCTTGGGAACTTGGCTTTCCCGTTCTTTTCTGATGGATATCTGCGCTCAGTAACGAGACTTTAATGTGTTGCTCATGTTGGGTTTCAGCTTTACACTTTTGTTCTAATTTGTAGAAATCATGGCGGCTACGAGGCGCACTGGCGCTACTGGCAGAAGCCCGGCAGCCCCCAGGCGGCGCAGAGACTTTGCGTGCTGGTGCCCACCGCTTGCTTCCCGCCCCAGGTGAACCACGCCGCCTACGCCAGCTACAGGTGAGTGCAGCCATCTACTACATTCGCGATCAGAGCGGCGACGACATGCATTGGCACTACTGGCAGCAGCCCGTCAGTCAAATACTCTACATTACAAATCAACAACTTGCTAGCGGATGCTAGCTACTTCATGCAGTTCGTTTAACAGCTGCTATAATTGCAGGTCAATTACTTTTAATTTTATTAGGTAATTCAGGAATAAATATAAAAAATTATCTTTTTGAACCTTATCTTGCAAATCTAAACTGTTGTTTTTATGTTGCAGATCGACGGAGCCGACGGCCAGCGACACGCTGCAAGCGACAGAGGGTGGGTGGGAGCATCCTCAAGAGATGACGACTTTTCAATGAGTATTCCAAAGTCGACTTACAATACTCATTGGAAAGTCGACATCATCCTGAGGATGCTCCGGTGTCGGTGAGTTTTGGTGCATGTGAGTGGTGGTGGTATTGCTTGCTTGGGAACTTGGCTTTCCCGTTCTTTTCTGATAGGAGACCTGCGCTCAGTAGCGAAACGTTCATGGGTTGCTCATGTTGGGTTTCAGCTTTCAACTTTTGTTCTTGTTTGTAGCGATCATGACGGTGACGAGGCGCACTGGTGCTACTGGCAGCAGCCCTGCAGCCCCCAGGCGGCGCAGTGTCCCGTGCGTGCTGGTGCCCACCGCCTGCTTCCTGCCTCAGGAGAACCCCGGAAATCTACTTTCGCATTTTTAATAACGATTGGTAATTTTCAACCATAAATTGTAGCATAATTGTATCTTGCTTGGGAACTTGGCTTTCCCGTTCTTTTCTGATAGGAGACCTGCGCTCAGTAGCGAAACGATCATGGGTTGCTCATGTTGGGTTTCAGCTTTCAACTTTTGTTCTTGTTTGTAGCGATCATGGCGGTGACGAGGCGCACTGGTGCTACTGGCAGCAGCCCTGCAGCCCCCAGGCGGCGCAGTGCCCGTGCGTGCTGGTGCCCACCGCCTGCTTCCTGCCTCAGGAGAACCCCGCCGCCTACGCCAGCTACAGATGAGTGCATCAAGTACACCCCATGCAAAAAAATCGCATCGTTCCGCTGCTGCGTCGTTGAAGAAAACTACTTTCGCATTTTTAATGACGATTGGTAATTTTCAACTATAAACTGTAGCATAATTGTATCTTGCTTGGAAACTTGGCTTTCTCGTTCTTTTCTGATGTGAGACCTGCGCTCAATAGCGAGACGTTAATGTGTTGCTCATGTTGGGTTTCAGCTTTACACTTTTGTTCTAATTTGTAGAAATCATGGTGGCGACGAGGCGCACTGGCGCTACTGGCAGAAGCCCGGCAGCCCCCAGGCGGCGCAGAGACTTTGCGTGCTGGTGCCCACCGCTTGCTTCCCGCCCCAGGTGAACCAGGCCGCCTACGCCAGCTACAGGTGAGTGCAGCCATCTACTACATTCGCGATCAGGGCGGCGACGACATGCATTGGCACTAGTGGCAGCAGCCCGTCAGTCAAATACTCTACATTCCAAATCAACAACTTACTAGCGGATGCATGCTTCTTCATGCGCGTGGATTTAGTTAAGTCTTCGAGTACACCCATGCAAAAAATCGCGTCGTTCCGCTGCTGCGTCGTTGAAGGAAAACTCGACAAAAACGCATTTTTAATGACGATTGGTAATTTTCAACTATAAACTGTAGAATAATTGTATCTTGCTTGGGAACTTGGCTTTCCCGTTCTTTTCTGATGGATATCTGCGCTCAGTAACGAGACTTTAATGTGTTGCTCATGTTGGGTTTCAGCTTTACACTTTTGTTCTAATTTGTAGAAATCATGGCGGCTACGAGGCGCACTGGCGCTACTGGCAGAAGCCCGGCAGCCCCCAGGCGGCGCAGAGACTTTGCGTGCTGGTGCCCACCGCTTGCTTCCCGCCCCAGGTGAACCACGCCGCCTACGCCAGCTACAGGTGAGTGCAGCCATCTACTACATTCGCGATCAGAGCGGCGACGACATGCATTGGCACTACTGGCAGCAGCCCGTCAGTCAAATACTCTACATTCCAAATCAACAACTTACTAGCGGATGCATGCTTCTTCATGCGCGTGGATTTAGTTAAGTCTTCGAGTACACCCATGCAAAAAATCGCGTCGTTCCGCTGCTGCGTCGTTGAAGGAAAACTCGACAAAAACGCATTTTTAATGACGATTGGTAATTTTCAACTATAAACTGTAGAATAATTGTATCTTGCTTGGGAACTTGGCTTTCCCGTTCTTTTCTGATGGATATCTGCGCTCAGTAACGAGACTTTAATGTGTTGCTCATGTTGGGTTTCAGCTTTACACTTTTGTTCTAATTTGTAGAAATCATGGCGGCTACGAGGCGCACTGGCGCTACTGGCAGAAGCCCGGCAGCCCCCAGGCGGCGCAGAGACTTTGCGTGCTGGTGCCCACCGCTTGCTTCCCGCCCCAGGTGAACCACGCCGCCTACGCCAGCTACAGGTGAGTGCAGCCATCTACTACATTCGCGATCAGAGCGGCGACGACATGCATTGGCACTACTGGCAGCAGCCCGTCAGTCAAATACTCTACATTACAAATCAACAACTTGCTAGCGGATGCTAGCTACTTCATGCAGTTCGTTTAACAGCTGCTATAATTGCAGGTCAATTACTTTTAATTTTATTAGGTAATTCAGGAATAAATATAAAAAATTATCTTTTTGAACCTTATCTTGCAAATCTAAACTGTTGTTTTTATGTTGCAGATCGACGGAGCCGACGGCCAGCGACACGCTGCAAGCGACAGAGGGTGGGTGGGAGCATCCTCAAGAGATGACGACTTTTCAATGAGTATTCCAAAGTCGACTTACAATACTCATTGGAAAGTCGACATCATCCTGAGGATGCTCCGGTGTCGGTGAGTTTTGGTGCATGTGAGTGGTGGTGGTATTGCTTGCTTGGGAACTTGGCTTTCCCGTTCTTTTCTGATAGGAGACCTGCGCTCAGTAGCGAAACGTTCATGGGTTGCTCATGTTGGGTTTCAGCTTTCAACTTTTGTTCTTGTTTGTAGCGATCATGACGGTGACGAGGCGCACTGGTGCTACTGGCAGCAGCCCTGCAGCCCCCAGGCGGCGCAGTGTCCCGTGCGTGCTGGTGCCCACCGCCTGCTTCCTGCCTCAGGAGAACCCCGGAAATCTACTTTCGCATTTTTAATAACGATTGGTAATTTTCAACCATAAATTGTAGCATAATTGTATCTTGCTTGGGAACTTGGCTTTCCCGTTCTTTTTTGATGGATATCTGCGCTCAGTAGCGAGACTTTAATGTGTTGCTCATGTTGGGTTTCAGCTTTAAACTTTTGTTTTTGTTTGTAGAAATCATGGCGGCGACGAGGCGCACTAGCGCTACTGGCAGAAGCCCGGCAGCCCCCAGGCGGCGCAGAGACTTTGCGTGCTGGTGCCCACCGCTTGCTTCCCGCCCCAGGTGAACCACGCCGCCTACGCCAGCTACAGGTGAGTGCAGCCATCTACTACATTCGCGATCAGGGCGGCGACGACATGCATTGGCACTAGTGTCAGCAGCCCGTCAGTCAAATACTCTACATTCCAAATCAACATCTTACTAGCGGATGCATGCTTCTTCATGCGCGTGGATTTAGTTAAGTCTTCGAATACACCCATGCAAAAAATCGCATCGTTCCGCTGCTGCGTCGTTGAAGGAAAACTCGACAAAAACGCATTTTTAATGACGATTGGTAATTTTCAACTATAAACTGTAGAATAATTGTATCATGCTTGGGAACTTGGCTTTCCCGTTCTTTTCTGATGGATATCTGCGCTCAGTAACGAGACTTTAATGTGTTGCTCATGTTGGGTTTCAGCTTCACACTTTTGTTCTAATTTGTAGAAATCATGGCGGCTACGAGGCGCACTGGCGCTACTGGCAGAAGCCCGGCAGCCCCCAGGCGGCGCAGAGACTTTGCGTGCTGGTGCCCACCGCTTGCTTCCCGCCCCAGGTGAACCACGCCGCCTACGCCAGCTACAGGTGAGTGCAGCCATCTACTACATTCGCGATCAGAGCGGCGACGACATGCATTGGCACTACTGGCAGCAGCCCGTCAGTCAAATACTCTACATTACAAATCAACAACTTGCTAGCGGATGCTAGCTACTTCATGCAGTTCGTTTAACAGCTGCTATAATTGCAGGTCAATTACTTTTAATTTTATTAGGTAATTCAGGAATAAATATAAAAAATTATCTTTTTGAACCTTATCTTGCAAATCTAAACTGTTGTTTTTATGTTGCAGATCGACGGAGCCGACGGCCAGCGACGCGCTGCAAGCGACAGAGGGTGGGTGGGAGCATCCTCAAGAGATGACGACTTTTCAATGAGTATTCCAAAGTCGACTTACAATACTCATTGGAAAGTCGACATCATCCTGAGGATGCTCCGGTGTCGGTGAGTTTTGGTGCATGTGAGTGGTGGTGGTATTGCTTGCTTGGGAACTTGGCTTTCCCGTTCTTTTCTGATAGGAGACCTGCGCTCAGTAGCGAAACGTTCATGGGTTGCTCATGTTGGGTTTCAGCTTTCAACTTTTGTTCTTGTTTGTAGCGATCATGACGGTGACGAGGCGCACTGGTGCTACTGGCAGCAGCCCTGCAGCCCCCAGGCGGCGCAGTGTCCCGTGCGTGCTGGTGCCCACCGCCTGCTTCCTGCCTCAGGAGAACCCCGGAAATCTACTTTCGCATTTTTAATAACGATTGGTAATTTTCAACCATAAATTGTAGCATAATTGTATCTTGCTTGGGAACTTGGCTTTCCCGTTCTTTTTTGATGGATATCTGCGCTCAGTAGCGAGACTTTAATGTGTTGCTCATGTTGGGTTTCAGCTTTAAACTTTTGTTTTTGTTTGTAGAAATCATGGCGGCGACGAGGCGCACTAGCGCTACTGGCAGAAGCCCGGCAGCCCCCAGGCGGCGCAGAGACTTTGCGTGCTGGTGCCCACCGCTTGCTTCCCGCCCCAGGTGAACCACGCCGCCTACGCCAGCTACAGGTGAGTGCAGCCATCTACTACATTCGCGATCAGGGCGGCGACGACATGCATTGGCACTACTGGCAGCAGCCCGTCAGTCAAATACTCTACATTACAAATCAACAACTTTCTAGCGGATGCTAGCTACTTCATGCAGTTCGTTTAACAGCTGCTATAATTGCAGGTCAATTACTTTTAATTTTATTAGGTAATTCAGGAATAAATATAAAAAATTATCTTTTTGAACCTTATCTTGCAAATCTAAACTGTTGTTTTTATGTTGCAGATCGATGGAGCCGACGGCCAGCGACGCGCTGCAAGCGACAGAGGGTGGGTGGGAGCATCCTCAAGAGATGACGACTTTTCAATGAGTATTGCATAGTCGACTTACAATACTCATTGGAAAGTCGACATCATCCTGAGGATGCTCCGGTGTCGGTGAGTTTTGGTGCATGTGAGTGGTGGTGGTATTGCTTGCTTGGGAACTTGGCTTTCCCGTTCTTTTCTGATAGGAGACCTGCGCTCAGTAGCGAAACGATCATGGGTTGCTCATCTTGGGTTTCAGCTTTCAACTTTTGTTCTTGTTTGTAGCGATCATGGCGGTGACGAGGCGCACTGGTGCTACTGGCAGCAGCCCTGCAGCCCCCAGGCGGCGCAGTGCCCGTGCGTGCTGGTGCCCACCGCCTGCTTCCTGCCTCAGGAGAACCCCGCCGCCTACGCCAGCTACAGATGAGTGCATCAAGTACACCCCATGCAAAAAAATCGCATCGTTCCGCTGCTGCGTCGTTGAAGAAAACTACTTTCGCATTTTTAATGACGATTGGTAATTTTCAACTATAAACTGTAGCATAATTGTATCTTGCTTGGAAACTTGGCTTTCTCGTTCTTTTCTGATGTGAGACCTGCGCTCAATAGCGAGACGTTAATGTGTTGCTCATGTTGGGTTTCAGCTTTACACTTTTGTTCTAATTTGTAGAAATCATGGTGGCGACGAGGCGCACTGGCGCTACTGGCAGAAGCCCGGCAGCCCCCAGGCGGCGCAGAGACTTTGCGTGCTGGTGCCCACCGCTTGCTTCCCGCCCCAGGTGAACCACGCCGCCTACGCCAGCTACAGGTGAGTGCAGCCATCTACTACATTCGCGATCAGGGCGGCGACGACATGCATTGGCACTAGTGTCAGCAGCCCGTCAGTCAAATACTCTACATTCCAAATCAACATCTTACTAGCGGATGCATGCTTCTTCATGCGCGTGGATTTAGTTAAGTCTTCGAGTACACCCATGCAAAAAATCGCGTCGTTCCGCTGCTGCGTCGTTGAAGGAAAACTCGACAAAAACGCATTTTTAATGACGATTGGTAATTTTCAACTATAAACTGTAGAATAATTGTATCTTGCTTGGGAACTTGGCTTTCCCGTTCTTTTCTGATGGATATCTGCGCTCAGTAACGAGACTTTAATGTGTTGCTCATGTTGGGTTTCAGCTTTACACTTTTGTTCTAATTTGTAGAAATCATGGCGGCTACGAGGCGCACTGGCGCTACTGGCAGAAGCCCGGCAGCCCCCAGGCGGCGCAGAGACTTTGCGTGCTGGTGCCCACCGCTTGCTTCCCGCCCCAGGTGAACCACGCCGCCTACGCCAGCTACAGGTGAGTGCAGCCATCTACTACATTCGCGATCAGAGCGGCGACGACATGCATTGGCACTACTGGCAGCAGCCCGTCAGTCAAATACTCTACATTACAAATCAACAACTTGCTAGCAGATGCTAGCTACTTCATGCAGTTCGTTTAACAGCTGCTATAATTGCAGGTCAATTACTTTTAATTTTATTAGGTAATTCAGGAATAAATATAAAAAATTATCTTTTTGAACCTTATCTTGCAAATCTAAACTGTTGTTTTTATGTTGCAGATCGACGGAGCCGACGGCCAGCGACGCGCTGCAAGCGACAGAGGTGGGTGGGAGCATCCTCAAGAGATGACGACTTTTCAATGAGTATTGCATAGTCGACTTACAATACTCATTGGAAAGTCGACATCATCCTGAGGATGCTCCGGTGTCGGTGAGTTTTGGTGCATGTGAGTGGTGGTGGTATTGCTTGCTTGGGAACTTGGCTTTCCCGTTCTTTTCTGATAGGAGACCTGCGCTCAGTAGCGAAACGATCATGGGTTGCTCATCTTGGGTTTCAGCTTTCAACTTTTGTTCTTGTTTGTAGCGATCATGGCGGTGACGAGGCGCACTGGTGCTACTGGCAGCAGCCCTGCAGCCCCCAGGCGGCGCAGTGCCCGTGCGTGCTGGTGCCCACCGCCTGCTTCCTGCCTCAGGAGAACCCCGCCGCCTACGCCAGCTACAGATGAGTGCATCAAGTACACCCCATGCAAAAAAATCGCATCGTTCCGCTGCTGCGTCGTTGAAGAAAACTACTTTCGCATTTTTAATGACGATTGGTAATTTTCAACTATAAACTGTAGCATAATTGTATCTTGCTTGGAAACTTGGCTTTCTCGTTCTTTTCTGATGTGAGACCTGCGCTCAATAGCGAGACGTTAATGTGTTGCTCATGTTGGGTTTCAGCTTTACACTTTTGTTCTAATTTGTAGAAATCATGGTGGCGACGAGGCGCACTGGCGCTACTGGCAGAAGCCCGGCAGCCCCCAGGCGGCGCAGAGACTTTGCGTGCTGGTGCCCACCGCTTGCTTCCCGCCCCAGGTGAACCACGCCGCCTACGCCAGCTACAGGTGAGTGCAGCCATCTACTACATTCGCGATCAGGGCGGCGACGACATGCATTGGCACTAGTGTCAGCAGCCCGTCAGTCAAATACTCTACATTCCAAATCAACATCTTACTAGCGGATGCATGCTTCTTCATGCGCGTGGATTTAGTTAAGTCTTCGAGTACACCCATGCAAAAAATCGCGTCGTTCCGCTGCTGCGTCGTTGAAGGAAAACTCGACAAAAACGCATTTTTAATGACGATTGGTAATTTTCAACTATAAACTGTAGAATAATTGTATCTTGCTTGGGAACTTGGCTTTCCCGTTCTTTTCTGATGGATATCTGCGCTCAGTAACGAGACTTTAATGTGTTGCTCATGTTGGGTTTCAGCTTTACACTTTTGTTCTAATTTGTAGAAATCATGGCGGCTACGAGGCGCACTGGCGCTACTGGCAGAAGCCCGGCAGCCCCCAGGCGGCGCAGAGACTTTGCGTGCTGGTGCCCACCGCTTGCTTCCCGCCCCAGGTGAACCACGCCGCCTACGCCAGCTACAGGTGAGTGCAGCCATCTACTACATTCGCGATCAGAGCGGCGACGACATGCATTGGCACTACTGGCAGCAGCCCGTCAGTCAAATACTCTACATTACAAATCAACAACTTGCTAGCAGATGCTAGCTACTTCATGCAGTTCGTTTAACAGCTGCTATAATTGCAGGTCAATTACTTTTAATTTTATTAGGTAATTCAGGAATAAATATAAAAAATTATCTTTTTGAACCTTATCTTGCAAATCTAAACTGTTGTTTTTATGTTGCAGATCGACGGAGCCGACGGCCAGCGACGCGCTGCAAGCGACAGAGGGTGGGTGGGAGCATCCTCAAGAGATGACGACTTTTCAATGAGTATTCCAAAGTCGACTTACAATACTCATTGGAAAGTCGACATCATCCTGAGGATGCTCCGGTGTCGGTGAGTTTTGGTGCATGTGAGTGGTGGTGGTATTGCTTGCTTGGGAACTTGGCTTTCCCGTTCTTTTCTGAAAGGAGACCTGCTGGGTTTCAGCTTTCAACTTTTGTTCTTGTTTGTAGCGATCATGACGGTGACGAGGCGCACTGGTGCTACTGGCAGCAGCCTTGCAGCCCCCAGGCGGCGCAGTGTCCCGTGCGTGCTGGTGCCCACCGCCTGCTTCCTGCCTCAGGAGAACCCCGGAAATCTACTTTCGCATTTTTAATGACGATTGGTAATTTTCAACTATAAACTGTAGCATAATTGTATCTTGCTTGGAAACTTGGCTTTCTCGTTCTTTTCTGATGTGAGACCTGCGCTCAATAGCGAGACGTTAATGTGTTGCTCATGTTGGGTTTCAGCTTTACACTTTTGTTCTAATTTGTAGAAATCATGGTGGCGACGAGGCGCACTGGCGCTACTGGCAGAAGCCCGGCAGCCCCCAGGCGGCGCAGAGACTTTGCGTGCTGGTGCCCACCGCTTGCTTCCCGCCCCAGGTGAACCACGCCGCCTACGCCAGCTACAGGTGAGTGCAGCCATCTACTACATTCGCGATCAGGGCGGCGACGACATGCATTGGCACTACTGGCAGCAGCCCGTCAGTCAAATACTCTACATTACAAATGAACAACTTGCTAGCGGATGCTAGCTACTTCATGCAGTTCGTTTAACAGCTGCTATAATTGCAGGTCATTTACTTTTAATTTTATAAGGTAATTCAGGAATAAATATAAAAAATTATCTATTTGAACCTTTTCTTGCAAATCTAAACTGTTGTTTTTATGTTGCAGATCGACGGAGCCGACGGCCAGCGACGCGCTGCAAGCGACAGAGGGTGGGTAGGAGCATCCTCAGGAGATGACGACTTTTCAATGAGTATTGTAAAGTCGACTTACAATACTGATTGGAAAGTCGACATCATCTTGAGGATGCTCCGGTGTCGGTGAGCTTTGGTGCATGTTAGTGGTAGTGACATTGCTTGCTTGGGAACTTGGCTTTCTCGTTCTTTTCTGATAGGAGACCTGCGCTCAGTAGCGAGACGTTCATAGGTTGCTCATGTTGGGTTTCAGCTTTCAACTTTGGTTCATGTTACAGTAGCGATCATGGCGGTGACGAGGCGCACTGGTGCTACTGGCAGCAGCCCTGCAGCCCCCAGGCGGCGCAGAGCCCGTGCGTGCTGGTGCCCACCGCCTGCTTCCTACCTCAGGAGAACCCCGCCGCCTACGCCAGCTACAGGTGAGTGCATCAAGTACACCCCATGCAAAAAAATCGCATCGTTCCGCTGCTGCGTCGTTGAAGGAAAACTACTTTCGCATTTTTAATGACGATTGGTAATTTTCAACCATAAATTGTAGCATAATTGTATCTTGTTTGGGAACTTGGCTTTCCCGTTCTTTTCTGATGGGAGATCTGCGCTCAGTAGCGAGTTTTTAATGTGTTGCTCATGTTGGGTTTCAGCTTTAAACTTTTGCTTTTGTCTGTTGAAATCATGGCGGCGACGAGGCGCACTAGCGCTACTGGCAGAAGCCCGGCAGCCCCCAATCGGCGCAGAGCCCGTGCGTGCTGGTGCCCACCGCCTGCTTCCTGCCTCAGGAGAACCCCGCCGCCTGCTTCCTGCCTCAGGAGAACCCCGCCGCCTACGCCAGCTTCACGTGAGTGCATCAAGTACACCCCATGCAAAAAATCGCATCGTTCCGCTGCTGCGTCGTTGAAGGAAATCTACTTTCGCATTTTTAATAACGATTGGTAATTTTCAACCATAAATTGTAGCATAATTGTATCTTGCTTGGGAACTTGGCTTTCCCGTTCTTTTTTGATGGATATCTGCGCTCAGTAGCGAGACTTTAATGTGTTGCTCATGTTGGGTTTCAGCTTTAAACTTTTGTTTTTGTTTGTAGAAATCATGGCGGCGACGAGGCGCACTAGCGCTACTGGCAGAAGCCCGGCAGCCCCCAGGCGGCGCAGAGACCTTGCATGCTGGTGCCCACCACCTGCTTCCCGCCCCAGGTGAACCACGCCGCCTACGCCAGCTACAGGTGAGTGCAGCCATCCACTACATTCGGGATCAGGGCGGCGACGAGGTGCACTGGCACTACTGGCAGCAGCCCGGCAGTCAAATACTCTACATTACAAATCAACAACTTGCTAGCGGATGCTAGCTACTTCATGCAGTTCGTTTAACAGCTGCTATAATTGCAGGTCAATTACTTTTAATTTTGTTAGGTAATTCAGGATAAATATAACAAATTATCTATTTTAACCTTTTCTTGCAAATCTAAACTGTTGTTTTATATTGCAGATCGACGGAGCCGACGGGCAGCGACGCGCTGCAAGCGACAGAGGGTGGGTGGGAGCATCCTCAAGAGATGACGACTTTTCAATGAGTATTGCATAGTCGACTTACAATACTCATTGGAAAGTCGACATCATCCTGAGGATGCTCCGGTGTCGGTGAGTTTTGGTACATGTGAGTGGTGGTGGTATTGCTTGCTTGGGAACTTGGCTTTCCCGTTCTTTTCTGATAGGAGACCTGCGCTCAGTAGCGAAACGATCATGGGTTGCTCATGTTGGGTTTCAGCTTTCAACTTTTGTTCTTGTTTGTAGCGATCATGGCGGTGACGAGGCGCACTAGCGCTACTGGCAGAAGCCCGGCAGCCCCCAGGCGGCGCAGAGACTTTGCGTGCTGGTGCCCACCGCTTGCTTCCCGCCCCAGGTGAACCACGCCGCCTACGCCAGCTACAGGTGAGTGCAGCCATCTACTACATTCGCGATCAGGGCGGCGACGACATGCATTGGCACTACTGGCAGCAGCCCGTCAGTCAAATACTCTACATTACAAATCAACAACTTGCTAGCGGATGCTAGCTACTTCATGCAGTTCGTTTAACAGCTGCTATAATTGCAGGTCAATTACTTTTAGTTTTATTAGGTAATTCAGGAATAAATATAAAAAATTATCTTTTTGAACCTTTTCTTGCAAATCTAAACTGTTGTTTTTATGTTGCAGATCGATGGAGCCGACGGCCAGCGACGCGCTGCAAGCGACAGAGGGTGGGTGGGAGCATCCTCAAGAGATGACGACTTTTCAATGAGTATTGCATAGTCGACTTACAATACTCATTGGAAAGTCGACATCATCCTGAGGATGCTCCGGTGTCGGTGAGTTTTGGTGCATGTGAGTGGTGGTGGTATTGCTTGCTTGGGAACTTGGCTTTCCCGTTCTTTTCTGATAGGAGACCTGCGCTCAGTAGCGAAACGATCATGGGTTGCTCATGTTGGGTTTCAGCTTTCAACTTATGTTCTTGTTTGTGGCGATCATGGCGGTGACGAGGCGCACTGGTGCTACTGGCAGCAGCCCTGCAGCCCCCAGGCGGCGCAGTGCCCGTGCGTGCTGGTGCCCACCGCCTGCTTCCTGCCTCAGGAGAACCCCGCCGCCTACGCCAGCTACAGGTGAGTGCATCAAGTACACCCCATGCAAAAAAAATCGCATCGTTCCGCTGCTGCGTCGTTGAAGAAAACTACTTTCGCATTTTTAATGACGATTGGTAATTTTCAACTATAAACTGTAGCATAATTGTATCTTGCTTGGAAACTTGGCTTTCTCGTTCTTTTCTGATGTGAGACCTGCGCTCAATAGCGAGACGTTAATGTGTTGCTCATGTTGGGTTTCAGCTTTACACTTTTGTTCTAATTTGTAGAAATCATGGTGGCGACGAGGCGCACTGGCGCTACTGGCAGAAGCCCGGCAGCCCCCAGGCGGCGCAGAGACTTTGCGTGCTGGTGCCCACCGCTTGCTTCCCGCCCCAGGTGAACCACGCCGCCTACGCCAGCTACAGGTGAGTGTAGCCATCTACTACATTCGCGATCAGGGCGGCGACGACATGCATTGGCACTACTGGCAGCAGCCCGTCAGTCAAATACTCTACATTACAAATGAACAACTTGCTAGCGGATGCTAGCTACTTCATGCAGTTCGTTTAACAGCTGCTATAATTGCAGGTCATTTACTTTTAATTTTATTAGGTAATTCAGGAATAAATATAAAAAATTATCTTTTTGAACCTTATCTTGCAAATCTAAACTGTTATTTTTATGTTGCAGATCGATGGAGCCGACGGCCAGCGACGCGCTGCAAGCGACAGAGGGTGGGTGGGAGCATCCTCAAGAGATGACGACTTTTCAATGAGTATTGCATAGTCGACTTACAATACTCATTGGAAAGTCGACATCATCCTGAGGATGCTCCGGTGTCGGTGAGTTTTGGTAATTTTCAACCATAAATTGTAGCATAATTGTATCTTGCTTGGGAACTTGGCTTTCTCGTTCTTTTCTGATAGGAGACCTGCGCTCAGTAGCGAAACGATCATGGATTGCTCATGTTGGGTTTCAGCTTTCAACTTTTGTTCTTGTTTGTAGCGATCATGGCGGTGACGAGGCGCACTGGTTCTACTGGCAGCAGCCCTGCAGCCTCCAGGCGGCGCAGAGCCCGTGCGTGCTGGTGCCCACCGCCTGCTTCCTACCTCAGGAGAACCCCGCCGCCTACGCCAGCTACAGGTGAGTGCATCAAGTACACCCCATGCAAAAAATCGCATCGTTCCGCTGCTGCGTCGTTGAAGGAAATCTACTTTCGCATTTTTAATAACGATTGGTAATTTTCAACCATAAATTGTAGCATAATTGTATCTTGCTTGGGAACTTGGCTTTCCCGTTCTTTTTTGATGGATATCTGCGCTCAGTAGCGAGACTTTAATGTGTTGCTCATGTTGGGTTTCAGCTTTAAACTTTTGTTTTTGTTTGTAGAAATCATGGCGGCGACGAGGCGCACTAGCGCTACTGGCAGAAGCCCGGCAGCCCCCAGGCGGCGCAGAGACCTTGCATGCTGGTGCCCACCACCTGCTTCCCGCCCCAGGTGAACCACGCCGCCTACGCCAGCTACAGGTGAGTGCAGCCATCCACTACATTCGGGATCAGGGCGGCGACGAGGTGCACTGGCACTACTGGCAGCAGCCCGGCAGTCAAATACTCTACATTACAAATCAACAACTTGCTAGCGGATGCTAGCTACTTCATGCAGTTCGTTTAACAGCTGCTATAATTGCAGGTCAATTACTTTTAATTTTGTTAGGTAATTCAGGATAAATATAACAAATTATCTATTTTAACCTTTTCTTGCAAATCTAAACTGTTGTTTTATATTGCAGATCGACGGAGCCGACGGGCAGCGACGCGCTGCAAGCGACAGAGGGTGGGTGGTAGCATCCTCAAGAGATGACGACTTTTCAATGAGTATTGCATAGTCGACTTACAATACTCATTGGAAAGTCGACATCATCCTGAGGATGCTCCGGTGTCGGTGAGTTTTGGTACATGTGAGTGGTGGTGGTATTGCTTGCTTGGGAACTTGGCTTTCCCGTTCTTTTCTGATAGGAGACCTGCGCTCAGTAGCGAAACGATCATGGGTTGCTCATGTTGGGTTTCAGCTTTCAACTTTTGTTCTTGTTTGTAGCGATCATGGCGGTGACGAGGCGCACTAGCGCTACTGGCAGAAGCCCGGCAGCCCCCAGGCGGCGCAGAGACTTTGCGTGCTGGTGCCCACCGCTTGCTTCCCGCCCCAGGTGAACCACGCCGCCTACGCCAGCTACAGGTGAGTGCAGCCATCTACTACATTCGCGATCAGGGCGGCGACGACATGCATTGGCACTACTGGCAGCAGCCCGTCAGTCAAATACTCTACATTACAAATCAACAACTTGCTAGCGGATGCTAGCTACTTCATGCAGTTCGTTTAACAGCTGCTATAATTGCAGGTCAATTACTTTTAATTTTATTAGGTAATTCAGGAATAAATATAAAAAATTATCTTTTTGAACCTTATCTTGCAAATCTAAACTGTTGTTTTTATGTTGCAGATCGATGGAGCCGACGGCCAGCGACGCGCTGCAAGCGACAGAGGGTGGGTGGGAGCATCCTCAAGAGATGACGACTTTTCAATGAGTATTGCATAGTCGACTTACAATACTCATTGGAAAGTCGACATCATCCTGAGGATGCTCCGGTGTCGGTGAGTTTTGGTGCATGTGAGTGGTGGTGGTATTGCTTGCTTGGGAACTTGGCTTTCCCGTTCTTTTCTGATAGGAGACCTGCGCTCAGTAGCGAAACGATCATGGGTTGCTCATGTTGGGTTTCAGCTTTCAACTTTTGTTCTTGTTTGTGGCGATCATGGCGGTGACGAGGCGCACTGGTGCTACTGGCAGCAGCCCTGCAGCCCCCAGGCGGCGCAGTGCCCGTGCGTGCTGGTGCCCACCGCCTGCTTCCTGCCTCAGGAGAACCCCGCCGCCTACGCCAGCTACAGGTGAGTGCATCAAGTACACCCCATGCAAAAAAATCGCATCGTTCCGCTGCTGCGTCGTTGAAGAAAACTACTTTCGCATTTTTAATGACGATTGGTAATTTTCAACTATAAACTGTAGCATAATTGTATCTTGCTTGGAAACTTGGCTTTCTCGTTCTTTTCTGATGTGAGATCTGCGCTCAATAGCGAGACGTTAATGTGTTGCTCATGTTGGGTTTCAGCTTTACACTTTTGTTCTAATTTGTAGAAATCATGGTGGCGACGAGGCGCACTGGCGCTACTGGCAGAAGCCCGGCAGTCCCCAGGCGGCGCAGAGACTTTGCGTGCTGGTGCCCACCGCTTGCTTCCCGCCCCAGGTGAACCACGCCGCCTACGCCAGCTACAGGTGAGTGCAGCCATCTACTACATTCGCGATCAGGGCGGCGACGACATGCATTGGCACTACTGGCAGCAGCCCGTCAGTCAAATACTCTACATTACAAATGAACAACTTGCTAGCGGATGCAAGCTACTTCATGCAGTTCGTTTAACAGCTGCTATAATTGCAGGTCATTTACTTTTTAATTTTATTAGGTAATTCAGGAATAAATATAAAAAATTATCTTTTTGAACCTTATCTTGCAAATCTAAACTGTTATTTTTATGTTGCAGATCGATGGAGCCGACGGCCAGCGACGCGCTGCAAGCGACAGAGGGTGGGTGGGAGCATCCTCAAGAGATGACGACTTTTCAATGAGTATTGCATAGTCGACTTACAATACTCATTGGAAAGTCGAAATCATCCTGAGGATGCTCCGGTGTCGGTGAGTTTTGGTGCATGTGAGTGGTGGTGGTATTGCTTGCTTGGGAACTTGGCTTTCCCGTTCTTTTCTGATAGGAGACCTGCGCTCAGTAGCGAAACGATCATGGGTTGCTCATGTTGGGTTTCAGCTTTCAACTTTTGTTCTTGTTTGTAGCGATCATGGCGGTGACGAGGCGCACTGGTGCTACTGGCAGCAGCCCTGCAGCCTCCAGGCGGCGCAGAGCCCGTGCGTGCTGGTGCCCACCGCCTGCTTCCTACCTCAGGAGAACCCCGCCGCCTACGCCAGCTACAGGTGAGTGCATCAAGTACACCCCATGCAAAAAAATCGCATCGTTCCGCTGCTGCGTCGTTGAAGGAAAACTACTTTCGCATTTTTAATGACGATTGGTAATTTTCAACCATAAATTGTAGCATAATTGTATCTTGTTTGGGAACTTGGCTTTCCCGTTCTTTTCTGATGGGAGATCTGCGCTCAGTAGCGAGTTTTTAATGTGTTGCTCATGTTGGGTTTCAGCTTTAAACTTTTGCTTTTGTCTGTAGAAATCATGGCGGCGACGAGGCGCACTAGCGCTACTGGCAGAAGCCCGGCAGCCCCCAGGCGGCGCAGAGACCTTGCATGCTGGTGCCCACCACCTGCTTCCCGCCCCAGGTGAACCACGCCGCCTACGCCAGCTACAGGTGAGTGCAGCCATCCACTACATTCGGGATCAGGGCGGCGACGAGGTGCACTGGCACTACTGGCAGCAGCCCGGCAGTCAAATACTCTACATTACAAATCAACAACTTGCTAGCGGATGCTAGCTACTTCATGCAGTTCGTTTAACAGCTGCTATAATTGCAGGTCAATTACTTTTAATTTTGTTAGGTAATTCAGGATAAATATAACAAATTATCTATTTTAACCTTTTCTTGCAAATCTAAACTGTTGTTTTATATTGCAGATCGACGGAGCCGACGGGCAGCGACGCGCTGCAAGCGACAGAGGGTGGGTGGGAGCATCCTCAAGAGATGACGACTTTTCAATGAGTATTGCATAGTCGACTTACAATACTCATTGGAAAGTCGACATCATCCTGAGGATGCTCCGGTGTCGGTGAGTTTTGGTGCATGTGAGTGGTGGTGGTATTGCTTGCTAGGGAACTTGGCTTTCCCGTTCTTTTCTGATAGGAGACCTGCGCTCAGTAGCGAAACGATCATGGGTTGCTCATGTTGGGTTTCAGCTTTCAACTTTTGTTCTTGTTTGTAGCGATCATGGCGGTGACGAGGCACACTGGTGCTACTGGCAGCAGCCCTGCAGCCCCCAGGCGGCGCAGTGCCCGTGCGTGCTGGTGCCCACCGCCTGCTTCCTGCCTCAGGAGAACCCCGCCGCCTACGCCAGCTACAGGTGAGTGCATCAAGTACACCCCATGCAAAAAAATCGCATCGTTCCGCTGCTGCGTCGTTGAAGAAAACTACTTTCGCATTTTTAATGACGATTGGTAATTTTCAACTATAAACTGTAGCATAATTGTATCTTGCTTGGAAACTTGGCTTTCTCGTTCTTTTCTGATGTGAGACCTGCGCTCAATAGCGAGACGTTAATGTGTTGCTCATGTTGGGTTTCAGCTTTACACTTTTGTTCTAATTTGTAGAAATCATGGTGGCGACGAGGCGCACTGGCGCTACTGGCAGAAAAGCCCGGCAGCCCCCAGGCGGCGCAGAGACTTTGCGTGCTGGTGCCCACCGCTTGCTTCCCGCCCCAGGTGAACCACGCCGCCTACGCCAGCTACAGGTGAGTGCAGCCATCTACTACATTCGCGATCAGGGCGGCGACGACATGCATTGGCACTACTGGCAGCAGCCCGTCAGTCAAATACTCTACATTACAAATGAACAACTTGCTAGCGGATGCTAGCTACTTCATGCAGTTCGTTTAACAGCTGCTATAATTGCAGGTCATTTACTTTTAATTTTATTAGGTAATTCAGGAATAAATATAAAAAATTATCTATTTGAACCTTTTCTTGCAAATCTAAACTGTTGTTTTTATGTTGCAGATCGACGGAGCCGACGGCCAGCGACGCGCTGCAAGCGACAGAGGGTGGGTAGGAGCATCTTCAGGAGATGACGACTTTTCAATGAGTATTGTAAAGTCGACTTACAATACTGATTGGAAAGTCGACATCATCTTGAGGATGCTCCGGTGTCGGTGAGCTTTGGTGCATGTTAGTGGTAGTGACATTGCTTGCTTGGGAACTTGGCTTTCTCGTTCTTTTCTGATAGGAGACCTGCGCTCAGTAGCGAGACGTTCATAGGTTGCTCATGTTGGGTTTCAGCTTTCAACTTTGGTTCTTGTTACAGTAGCGATCATGGCGGTGACGAGGCGCACTGGTGCTACTGGCAGCAGCCCTGCAGCCCCCAGGCGGCGCAGAGCCCGTGCGTGCTGGTGCCCACCGCCTGCTTCCTACCTCAGGAGAACCCCGCCGCCTACGCCAGCTACAGGTGAGTGCATCAAGTACACCCCATGCAAAAAATAGCGTCGTTCCGCTGCTGCGTCGTTGAAGGAAAACTACTTTCGCATTTTTAATGACGATTGGTAATTTTCAACCATAAATTGTAGCATAATTGTATCTTGTTTGGGAACTTGGCTTTCCCGTTCTTTTCTGATGGGAGATCTGCGCTCAGTAGCGAGTTTTTAATGTGTTGCTCATGTTGGGTTTCAGCTTTAAACTTTTGCTTTTTTCTGTAGAAATCATTGCGGCGACGAGGCGCACTAGCGCTACTGGCAGAAGCCCGGCAGCCCCCAATCGGCGCAGAGCCCGTGCGTGCTGTTGCCCACCGCCTGCTTCCTGCCTCAGGAGAACCCCGCCGCCTGCTTCCTGCCTCAGGAGAACCCCGCCGCCTACGCCAGCTACAGGTGAGTGCATCAAGTACACCCCATGCAAAAAATCGCATCGTTCCGCTGCTGCGTCGTTGAAGGAAATCTACTTTCGCATTTTTAATAACGATTGGTAATTTTCAACTATAAATTGTAGCATAATTGTATCTTGCTTGGGAACTTGGCTTTCCCGTTCTTTTTTGATGGATATCTGCGCTCAGTAGCGAGACTTTAATGTGTTGCTCATGTTGGGTTTCAGCTTTAAACTTTTGTTTTTGTTTGTAGAAATCATGGCGGCGACGAGGCGCACTAGCGCTACTGGCAGAAGCCCGGCAGCCCCCAGGCGGCGCAGAGACCTTGCATGCTGGTGCCCACCACCTGCTTCCCGCCGCAGCTGAACCACGCCGCCTACGCCAGCTACAGGTGAGTGCAGCCATCCACTACTTTCGGGATCAGGGCGGCGACGAGGTGCACTGGCACTACTGGCAGCAGCCCGGCAGTCAAATACTCTACATTACAAATCAACAACTTGCTAGCGGATGCTAGCTACTTCATGCAGTTCGTTTAACAGCTGCTATAATTGCAGGTCAATTACTTTTAATTTTGTTAGGTAATTCAGGATAAATATAACAAATTATCTATTTTAACCTTTTCTTGCAAATCTAAACTATTGTTTTATATTGTAGATCGACGGAGCCGACGGGCAGCGACGCGCTGCAAGCGACAGAGGGTGGGTGGGAGCATCCTCAGGAGACGACTACTTTTCAATGAGTATTGTAAAGTCGACATATAATACTCATTGGAAAGTCTACATCATCTTGAGGATGCTCCGGTGTCGGTGAGTTGTGGTGCATGTGAGTGGTGGTGGCATTGCTTGCTTGGGAACTTGACTTTCTCGTTCTTCTCTGATAGGAGACCTGCGCTCATTAGCGAGACGTTCATGGCTTGCTCATGTTGGGTTTCAGCTTTCAACTT
Source organism: Oeneis ivallda (assembly GCA_029955525.1). Lineage (NCBI taxonomy): Eukaryota > Metazoa > Arthropoda > Insecta > Lepidoptera > Nymphalidae > Oeneis > Oeneis ivallda. The sequence goes on from JARPMR010000010.1 coordinate 15,797,568, forward strand.
TTGTTCTTGTTTGTAGCGATCATGGCGGTGACGAGGCGCACTGGTGCTACTGGCAGCAGCCCGTCAGTCAAATACTCTACATTACAAATCAACAACTTGCTAGCGGATGCTAGCTACTTCATGCAGTTCGTTTAACAGCTGCTATAATTGCAGGTCATTTACTTTTAATTTTGTTGGGTAATTCTAGAATAAATATAACAAATTATCTTTTTTAACCTTTTCTTGCAAATCTAAACTGTTGTTTTTATGTTGCAGATCAACGGAGCCGACGGCCAGCGACGCGCTGCAAGCGACAGAGGGTGGGTGGGAGCATCCTCAGGAGATGACGACTTTTCAATGAGTATTGTAAAGTCGACTTACAATACTCATTGGAAAGTCGACATCATCCTGAGTATGCTCCGGTGTCGGTGAGTTTTGGTGCATGTGAGTGGTGGTGGCATTGCTTGCTTGGGAACTTGGCTTTCCCGTTCTTTTCTGATAGGAGACCTGCGCTCAGTAGCGAGACGTTCATAGGTTGCTCATGTTGGGTTTCAGCTTTCAACTTTGGTTCTTGTTACAGTAGCGATAGTGGCGGTGACGAGGCGCACTGGTGCTACTGGCAGCAGCCCTGCAGCCCCCAGGCGGCGCAGAGCCCGTGCGTGCTGGTGCCCACCGCCTGCTTCCTGCCTCAGGAGAACCCCGCCGCCTACGCCAGCTACAGGTGAGTGCATCAAGTACACCCCATGCAAAAAATAGCGTCGTTCCGCTGCTGCGTCGTTGAAGGAAATCTACTTTCGCATTTTTAATAACGATTGGTAATTTTCAACCATAAATTGTAGCATAATTGTATCTTGCTTGGGAACTTGGCTTTCTCGTTCTTTTCTGATAGGAGACCTGCGCTCAGTAGCGAGACGTTCATAGGTTGCTCATGTTGGGTTTCAGCTTTCAACTTTGGTTCTTGTTACAGTAGCGATCATGGCGGTGACGAGGCGCACTGGTGCTACTGGCAGCAGCCCTGCAGCCCCCAGGCGGCGCAGAGCCCGTGCGTGCTGGTGCCCACCGCCTGCTTCCTACCTCAGGAGAACCCCGCCGCCTACGCCAGCTACAGGTGAGTGCATCAAGTACACCCCATGCAAAAAATAGCGTCGTTCCGCTGCTGCGTCGTTGAAGGAAATCTACTTTCGCATTTTTAATAACGATTGGTAATTTTCAACCATAAATTGTAGCATAATTGTATCTTGCTTGGGAACTTGGCTTTCCCGTTCTTTTTTGATGGATATCTGCGCTCAGTAGCGAGACTTTAATGTGTTGCTCATGTTGGGTTTCAGCTTTAAACTTTTGTTTTTGTTTGTAGAAATCATGGCGGCGACGAGGCGCACTAGCGCTACTGGCAGAAGCCCGGCAGCCCCCAGGTGGCGCAGAGACCTTGCATGCTGGTGCCCACCACCTGCTTCCCGCCCCAGGTGAACCACGCCGCCTACGCCAGCTACAGGTGAGTGCAGCCATCCACTACATTCGGGATCAGGGCGGCGACGAGGTGCACTGGCACTACTGGCAGCAGCCCGGCAGTCAAATACTCTACATTACAAATCAACAACTTGCTAGCGGATGCTAGCTACTTCATGCAGTTCGTTTAACAGCTGCTATAATTGCAGGTCAATTACTTTTAATTTTGTTAGGTAATTCAGGATAAATATAACAAATTATCTATTTTAACCTTTTCTTGCAAATCTAAACTGTTGTTTTATATTGCAGATCGACGGAGCCGACGGCCAGCGACGCGCTGCAAGTGACAGAGGGTAGGTGGGAGCATCCTCAGGAGATGACGACTTTTCAATGAGTATTGTTAAGTCGACTTACAATACTCATTGGAAAGTCGACAACATCCTGAGTATGCTCCGGTGTCGGTGAGTTTTGGTGCATGTGAGTGGTGGTGGCATTGCTTGCATGGGAACTTTTGTTTCTCGTTCTTTTCTGATAGGAGACCTGCGCTCAGTAGCGAGACGTTCATGGGTAGCTCATGTTGGGTTTCAGCTTTCAACTTTTGTTCTTGTTACAGAAGCGATCATGGCGGTGACGAGGCGCACTGGTGCTACTGGCAGCAGCCCTGCAGCCCCCAGGCGGCACAGAGCCCGTGCTTCCCGCCCCAGGTGAACCACGCCGCCTACGCCAGCTACAGGTGAGTGCAGCCATCCACTACATTCGGGATCAGGGCGGCGACGAGGTGCACTGGCACTACTGGCAGCAGCCCGGCAGTCAAATACTCTACATTACAAATCAACAACTTGCTAGCGGATGCTAGCTACTTCATGCCGTTCGTTTAACAGCTGCTATAATTGCAGGTCATTTACTTTTAATTTTATTAGGGAATTCAGGAATAAATATAACAAATTATCTATTTTAACCTTTTCTTGCAAATCTAAACTGTTGTTTTATGTTGCAGATCGACGGAGCCGACGGCCAGCGACGCGCTGCAAGCGACAGAGGGTGGATGGTAGCATCCGCAGGATATGACGACTTTTCAATGAGTATTGTAAAGTCGACTTACAATATTCATTGGAAAGTCGACATCATCCTGAGGATGCTCCGGTGTCGGTGATTTGTGGTGCATGTGAGTGGTGGTGGCATTGCTTGCTTGGGAACTTGACTTTCTCGTTCTTCTCTGATAGGAGACCTGCGCTCAGTAGCGAGACGTTCATGGGTTGCTCATGTTGGGTTTCAGCTTTCAACTTTTGTTCTTGTTTGTAGCGATCATGGCGGTGACGAGGCGCACTGGTGCTACTGGCAGCAGCCCTGCAGCCCGCAGGCGGCACAGAGCCCGTGCGTGCTGGTACCCACCACCTCCTTCCTGCCTCAGGAGAACCCCGCCGCCTACGTCAGGTACAGGTGAGTGCATCAAGTACACCCCATGCAAAAAATTGCGTCGTTCCGCTGCTGCGTCGTTGACGGAAAACTACTTTCGCATTTTTAATGACGATTGGTAATTTTTACCATAAACTGTAGTATAATTGTTCTTGCTTGGAAACTTGGCTTTCTCGTTCTTTTCTGATGGGAGACCTGCGCTCAGTAGCGAGACGTTAATGTGTTGCTCATGTTGGGTTTCAGCTTTAAACTTTTGTTCTTGTTTGTAGAAATCATGGCGGCGACGAGGCGCACTGGCGCTACTGGCAGAAGCCCGGAAGCCCCCAGGCGGCGCAGAGCCATGGGTGTTGGTACCCACCACCTGCTTCCTGCCCCAGGTGAACTACGCCGCCTACGCTAGCTACAGGTGAGTGCAGCCATCCGCTACATTCGCGATCAGGGCGGTGACGAGGCGCATTGGCGCTATTGGCAGCAGCCCGGCAGTCTTACTCAACTTTCCAAATCAACAACGTACTAGCGGATGCTTGTTACTTCATGCGCGTGGATTTAGTTAAGTCTTCGAGTACACCCATGCAAAAAATAGCGTCGTTCCGCTGCTGCGTCGTTGAAGGAAAAGAAGCCCCCAGGCGGCGCAGAGCCATGGGTGCTGGTACCCACCACCTGCTTCCTGCCCCAGGTTAACCACGCCGCCTACGCCAGCTTCAGGTGAGTGCAGCCATCTACTACATTCGCGATCAGGGCGGCGACGACATGCACTGGCACTACTGGCAGCAGCCCGTCAGTCAAATACTCTACATTACAAATCAACAACTTGCTAGCGGATGCTAGCTACCTCATGCAGTTCGTTTAACAGCTGCTATAATTGCAGGTCATTTACTTTTAATTTTGTTAGGTAATTCAGGAATAAATATAACAAATTATCTATTTTAACCTTTTCTTGCAAATCTAAACTGTTGTTTTTATGTTGCAGATCGACGGAGCCGACGGCCAGCGACGCGCTGCAAGCGACAGAGGGTGGGTAGGAGCATCCTCAGGAGATGACGATTTTTCAATGAGTATTGTAAAGTCGACTTACAATACTGATTGGAAAGTCGACATCATCCTGAGGATGCTCCGGTGTCGGTGAGCTTTGGTGCATGTGAGTGGTAGTGACATTGCTTGCTTGGGAACTTGGCTTTCTCGTTCTTTTCTGATAGGAGACCTGCGCTCAGTAGCGAGACGTTCATAGGTTGCTCATGTTGGGTTTCAGCTTTCAACTTTGGTTCTTGTTACAGTAGCGATCATGGCGGTGACGAGGCGCACTGGTGCTACTGGTAGCAGCCCTGCAGCCCCCAGGCGGCGCAGAGCCCGTGCGTGCTGGTGCCCACCGCCTGCTTCCTGCCTCAGGAGAACCCCGCCGCCTACGCCAGCTACAGGTGAGTGCATCAAGTACACCCCATGCAAAAAATTGCGTCGTCCCGCTGCTGCGTCGTTGAAGGAAAACTACTTTCGCATTTTTAATGACGATTGGTAATTTTCAACCATAAATTGTAGCATAATTGTATCTTGCTTGGGAACTTGGCTTTCTCGTTGTTTTCTGATGGGAGATCTGCGCTCAGTAGCGAGTTTTTAATGTGTTGCTCATGTTGGCTTTCAGCTTTAAACTTTTGCTTTTGTCTGTAGAAATCATGGCGGCGACGAGGCGCACTAGCGCTACTGGCAGAAGCCCGGCAGCCCCCAGGCGGCGCAGAGCCCGTGCGTGCTGGTGCCCACCGCCTGCTTCCTGCCTCAGGAGAACCCCGCCGCCTACGCCAGCTACAGGTGAGTGCAGCCATCCACTACATTCGGGATCAGGGCGGCGACGAGGTGCACTGGCACTACTTGTGCCAGCCCGGCAGTCAAATACTCTACATTACAAATCAACAACTTGTTAGCGGATGCTAGCTACTTCATGCAGTTCGTTTAACAGCTGCTATAATTGCAGGTCAATTACTTTTAATTTTGTTAGGTAATTCAGGATAAATATAACAAATTATCTATTTTAACCTTTTCTTGCAAATCTAAACTGTTGTTTTATATTGCAGATCGACGGAGCCGACGGCCAGCGACGCGCTGCAACTGACAGAGGGTAGCTGGGAGCATCCTCAGGAGATGACGACTTTTCAATGAGTATTGTTAAGTCGACTTACAATACTCATTGGAAAGTCGACATCATCCTGAGTATGCTCCGGTGTCGGTGAGTTTTGGTGCATGTGAGTGGTGGTGGCATTGCTTGCATGGGAACTTGGCTTTCTCGTTCTTTTCTGATAGGACACCTGCGCTCAGTAGCGAGACGTTCATGGGTTGCTCATGTTGGGTTTCAGCTTTCAACTTTTGTTCTTGTTACAGAAGCGATCATGGCGGTGACGAGGCGCACTGGTGCTACTGGCAGCAGCCCTGCAGCCCCCAGGCGGCACAGAGCCCGCACGCGCTGGTTGATTGAAATTGAAGTTGATGATATGGGAACCTCAAATCAAGTCATGGATGGCAATTTTCCGGAAATGGGATATTTGGAAGACGATAATTTCGGCGAATGATATTCATTGTATTATGTATAAATAAAATAAAATATAATGAAACTTACTACCCAAACTGCACTTTAATCAACAACCCCGTGCGCAATTTGTATTAATATAAAATGTAGGTTTGGTGACAACCACATAAAGATTTAATTTAGTTTTGATCAATATAGTAGTAATATAGTTTAAATTTTAGCTTCTTTTATAAATTATTATTAATTTTAGTAAATGGTATGTAAAGAAATAAAGAACAAGAAATTTGGAATCAATAAAATATACTTACTATGATTTCAGTAAAGTAGTTAAGTATCAAAACTAATCTTTCGTACTATTCGGGCTACTTTGGTTTGCTAGATGCGAGTGGCGCATATGTGAACGTAGTCACAAGTCCTAGTTCCATGGGTTGCACTTTGCAAGCAAGGCAACACAGGAACTTTCTATTTCTAGGGTCTGCAGGAACCTAATTTCGTACTCTGTGGCACAACATAGATTTTGTACTTGCTAGCTAGTTCATCTGTAACTCAGCGGCTATCAAAAAATGGACGAGGGACGAAAATGATACTTGTATTTTCATAATTTAGCAAACCTTCAATGTAACTGAGTTACAGAAGAGGGACGAAAATGATACTTCTATTTTCATAATTCTTAGCAAACCTTCAATGTAACTGAGTTACAGAAGAGGGACGAAAATGATACTTCTATTTTCATAATTCATAACAAACCTTCAATGTAACTGAGTTACAGAATCAGGGCCACAGAACACTAATACTCCTAGCGGAGAAGAATGATATCTTCATATAACAAGAGTAGCACTGCACTTTAAAATACATAAACTTGATTATTACTCAGTGAAGTTAACTACTCGACTCGATAAAGTTCATAGAATTGCAAGAAATCAATTTGTTATTTATTACGAAACAATAACAAAGACGCCATTGTTGAAACTTTTTGAAAATTGAATCCACAGACCAGGAAAAACAAGATTGAATCATAGAGTTGAAAGTTGAATGACGATGACGCGCCATAGACGATGAACACTAGGTCAAAAAAAGTGATTTTGTACTCTGAGATTTTGCCCTAGTAGGTATTTACATCTGCCCCATACAAAGTTGACCGCCCCTGATCAGGGCCCAGGCTGGCGCAACTTCAGATTTTTTTTGTATGAAACGTCCGCTAATTTTAATGGCGGCCCCTATATATCTTTTTTTTAAATTAGAACTTACTGATTACATTGCTCTGTGGATTACATTCTCTTTGATATGTACCTACTTTGAAATGCTGATTTCGTTTTCGGTTTTCGTGCTATGTGCTATTACTCTCGGTAGAGACTAGATCATAGAGAAGGAGATATATAACTGGACTAGATGATCTGTGGACTAGAGTGTAAAGCATGGGTGTAAAGTATGTTCCTTGGGTATTATTTACCAAAAATATTTACATATTTTAGATAATTGATGACTGATCACTGATGAGAGAACTATTAACTTCTTATCTCTTTGATAATTACGAGCATTATAAAAAAGCTTGCCGATTTTTGAAGAAAATAAAATGATGAACATTGTGCATGAAAAACATATTAAACGATACCGTAAAAAATATCATTTCATGAAATTAAGAGTGAGAAGTTTAATACTAGTAAGAAAAAGTTTATACCTAAATACTATATTTAAAAAAAAGTTACGAGGTGCACCAAGACTGTACGGCGGTAGCTCGTAGCTACCAGGTGCACAGAGGCTATTAGTTGGATTAGCAATGTTAACCTAAATTGGTATATCTATGAAGCTAAACTAACGCAGTTAAAGGCATATAACATACTGTCCAATCTTCTTTATGGTAGACCTGTGGGATAACTACACTCAGGCTAGGGTTATACTGAGGGTACACTATAATAGTAGGTTCAGGATACTGTTGGGATTGCCTTTAACCCTTCTCTGAAAGGAGACCTGTGCTCAGCAGTGAGCCGTTGATGGGTTGTAAATGATGAATGATGATGATGATACTGTTGGGCTTGCAGTTTTGTTTAGCATCAGGCATGTTTGCTTAACAGGGGACTACATTACTTTAATAATTATTAGGTATATAATATTGTTTAATAATTAGTTGTTCCTACTAGTGGTGTATCTGATTGGCTGAATATTATATTCACGCTACATCAATGCATTTTAACCAATAACAAAAGAGTGCCAGCTAATCAGAGGCGATTGTAATTGTCACACATCCTCACAGCTCACAGTTCAGTTGTGAATCTATGGTATTTTGAATTTAAATACCTACTTAATATAATATCTTAGATCTGACTGATTTTATTTGTGTGTTCAGGAAAACGCTGCCCTGTGTGATGAAGTTGCAAAAATACAAGAGAACATTCAAATTGTAAAAGATGAAAGAAAATTTTTGCTACGGAAACTTCTTGAATATGAAAATGATGCTGATATTGTACAGACTTTCAACACAAATGAACAGATGGCAATGTCAAATGGAACAAGATCAAAACCAAAAAAACGCCGCAGTCTGGAAGATGGTGGAAAGAATGTAACAATGTGATAATTGATAAAACACATAAACTGGAATAATTAATCTAAAAAATCAAAATTATTTATTTCATGTAGGCCGACATGTGGCTCTGACTTGTCAAGACTCTTGTCACCTTTAATATTACTTTTTAATTCCTGTTTCTGAATCCAACCACCATGAATTGGGTATTTGACTTGATATTTTATATTTGTTTAAAATAACATTTTTATCTAATATATAAAATTCTCATGACGCTGTCCTCTGAAAGGGGCCGTTCATAAAATACGTTCGCATACAAGGGGGAGGGAGGGGTCTTGCTGAGTGTGACAAGATGTGACAAGAGGGGGACGGGGGGTCTACGGCAACGTGACGTTCGCCGTTCATTATTTTTCGACATGAGCGCTAGCTCTGTCGCGCGGCTCTAGCAGCGTTGCGATCCGTGTGACTGTTTTCTTTGTTTTTCCAATACTTGAGAGAGTAACGTTTCCACGTACCCTGCACTCTCGATTCTTATCTCGATACATCCAAAACAAAAAAGAAAAATTGAAGTAGCTCGGCGTATACAACCAACTCGTATCGCAGCTCGGCGAGCTCGAGAGCTGTTATGCATATTAGGCGATGAAAACGCTGGTACGGAAGATGCAGAACGGCTAGATAACGATGAAGTGGACGGTAGTTTTGAAGATGAAGAAGAAGATGCTGCAATACCGATTATAGATATTTCGGCCCATTTAAAAATCCTTGGACTTCTGATTAATAGAAATATTATTTATTATGTGTTCGTTAAAAAAGATATTTATTGATTTATTTAAATTTTATTATAATAACTAAATAAATATTTTTCATTCTCAAAATTTATGTACTATCATTTGAAATTTATCATACTAAGGAGAAGGGGGGGGGGGGGGGGGGTGTCTTAGTTTTTGTGACGGAATATTTCTAGGGGGGGAATATTTTCTATATTTCACAGAAAGTGTGATACAGCGTGACAATAGGGGGAGAGGGGGTCAAAAAAAGCTGATTTTAGCGTGACGTATTTTATGAACGGCCCCAAACGGCTGGATCGATTTTTATGAAATTTTGTGTGCATATTGGGTAGGTATGAGAATCAGCCTACATCTATTTTTCATACCCCTAAATGATAAGGGTGACCCACCCCTAAATATTTTTGTTAGCAGTACGAATTTCGCTGGGTCAGCTAGTATATTATAATAATGCCATGTTTCTTTTTTATGTCTTAACAACTCCCGTAAATACATAGCTTTAAAGTTCCCTGTTAAAAAGAGTGCTACTGAAATGTGATGTCACAAGTCAGCAGCTCCATAAACACTCCATAGAAAACTTCATTTTAGAAAGAGACAGATACAATCACAGTAAAACAGCTTTATTTTCTGTTTTTACAAATGCATACAGCATACATAGCATTACATTACACACAGCAACAGATTTATTTTTTGTTTTTACAAATGTTCTTCTTACATGTCTGCCTGTCTTAAAGTGTTTAATTATTTATAATATATTTAATATTATTAATTATTTATATTATAATTTAATTAATTAGGTATGCTTTTGTGTAACTCATTGTGGAAACACTGCATTTGAAAAGAGCAACCGCTGAGTTTCTTGCTGGTTCTTCACGGCAGGAAGAGCATTCCGAACCAGTGGTAGACTCATCAACGATTCAAAAGCACTTGTAAAAAAGTTTATTTGAATAAAAATCATTTCTATTCTATTCTATGTTACATTTTCAACTATAAATAATGAATATCAACATTTTGACACTGAAATACCCAATTCACATAATATTACCAAAGTAAACAATCTACTATCTACTAGTACTTAAACTAGAAAATACATACATAGAAAAGAAAGTTATTTCTTTTTGTGTTGTGTTGAGTGATTCAAAAGATCATAATATGGATTCTAAATTACTTTTCCCAATATAAAATTCTCATTTAAATTGTAGAGGGAATACATAAATCTATACTATAAGGTAATAAATAATTAAAAAATAACAATTTGTTTTATTGATGAAACTTGAGTATAATATTAAAACAATAATTTCAGTCTCTGCCTAGATTGCAAGCCAGCTATTGCTGTTGACATAATAGGGTCTTTGACTATATTAAAAATATCGTTTCATTTGGTGTCATTATAAAAGATTATCTTAAAACATTATTCCATACGACAAAACTAAAAAATAAAGTTTTATTTATTTAGAAAACATTAAATAAAATTGCTATAATTCCGGCCATGGTCACGTGATCGAAAACGTTCCGTGATCTCGAATGACGTCACAGTCCACACCACCTATGGGCTGTGGAACTGTCATTGTTTGAAATGTGAACTGTGATGTCATGAGAGCAAATGGAACGTTTCGGCGGCAATTTATTTTTTTGAATTTATTTCTCGATTTTTTATGAAAAATACTGAAAATTATGCCGAAATATACGTTTTGTTAGCTTCAGCATAGCATTATTAACAATTTAAGATGATTTTCTAAAAGTAGTCAAATACCCTATTGCATTGCAACTTGGACTGACTGCACAATCCACATGTAGTTGCAGTCCATTGACTGCAATAGCAATGCAGTTGTCTACTGTTTCCAAACTAGTTTTGCAGTCTGTCAACCTTAAAACAATCTTGTAGTTTATACTTAAAAGTAGGTATCAAAAATATTTCATCTGAGTGGCTTAATATTCAAATGTTGGTTTCAAAGGCATATTTACTGCAAATCTTGTTTTTTTTATTTGTATCTACACATAATATCTTTGTCACACTTATAATTTGAAGGTACCTACTTATGAAGAGTTTACAAGCTCATATTAATGTACCTAACTTGCTTTAGTCTAGTCAACAAGTGCCTTTTTGGTCAACCTTTTTCAGCAGTCTCCGAAAATTATGATTGAGGTGTCATTCGATTTGGAATGGCATCTAGATAGTTCTCGAAAAACAACGAAGTTCCGCAAATAAAAATTACAAAAGTTATCAACAATTAACTAAAAAAGAAAGGGGGTTTAGTTTTTTGCAAATCTATATATATAAAAGAAAGTGGTGTTAGTTACACTATTTATAACTCAAGAACGGATGAACCGATTTGGCTGAAAATTGGTGGAGAGGTAGCTTAGAACCAGGAGACGGACATAGGATACTTTTTATCCCGTTCGACCGCGTTTCCGTCATGTCACTATAAAACGTGGTATAAGAAAAATGCATCTGACATGGAATAACAAAACGCAAATGACAGTGGAATAACAAAAAGTAAATGACAGCTAAACGTAATTTTGTCTTTGGTTAAGTAGGTATGGTAAAAAATTTGACAATTATAAAAATCGGCCAAGTGCGAGTCGGGCCTCGCTCTTTTAGGGTTCCGTTAAAAAAAATTAAATAAAATATTTCCATGTACCCATGGAAATATTTTAATTTAATTTTTTTAATTTAATTTAATTTTTATTATTTGTTGTTATAGCGGCAATAGAAATACATAATATGTGAAAATTTCATCTGTCTATCTATTACGGTTTACGAGATACAGCCCGCTGACAGACGGACGGACGGACGGACGGACAGCGTAGGCTTAGTAATAGGGTCCCGTTGGTACCCTTTGGTTACGGAACCCTAAAAAGTGTTATAATAAAGCATCTGATATTATAAATGCGAAAGTGTGTTTGTTTGTTGGTTTTTCCTTCAATCACGTCGCAACAGAACAGCGGATTGATGCGATTTTTTGCATGGGTATAGTAATGGATGTAGTGGTTCCTCAGACCGGGAGAGCTAATTTTTATCTCGGATAATGAAAGAGTTCCCGCGTAATTTTTAAAAACTCATCCACGCGGACGAAGTCGCGGGCATCAGCTAGTATCTCATAAATAAAGATTTTTCAAATTTGAACAAAGATTCAGTAAGAGGAGGAAATTTCCTAAAAAAACTCCTGACTCTGATAATTTTAATTTAACGCTGAAAATAGGTCTGCGCGCGACATTTTTAGATTGCGCGCGCGGCGTCAAAAGCGAGTACGGCACATTAATTAATTTATTTAAGGTATTGAATATTTTTTTAAATTTGAAAAAATTATGGTGTGTTCTGAACACTATAAATAATTTATTCTTGTTGGAAAGGAGTTGTCCAAAATTGGTTTTTTAAATTTGAATTTAACTAACAAGGATGATTTTAATGTAGTTGGATAGAGATCCCAAAAGGCTTCTATCAAAATAATTTACAGATTTTTTACAGCCTCCGATAATAAAAATTTTTTTTTTGTTTAGACTCAATTTTTTGCTTGTGATTTGTCGTGATTCCTAGTTCCATGTGATTTATACACCGGTAAAAAACTAAAAATATTATTCTACGTAAGTTGTCAATGTCAGGCGATTGTCAGGAACAAGGAATTTTTTTGAACTTATGCAGTTCAAAAGTACCTAGTCGTAATTCCTAGTTCTTGGTCTGTGATTCCTAGTTCCATGGTTCAAAATGACATTTACGTGACAGTAACCGGTGCCAGATTTGATAGTTCTATAGATTATAAAAGTTTTTTAGTGTTACCATCCATTGAAAAATATTTTCTACAAACGACATTTTTCATAATTAATTTAAAAAAAACCGAGGACTTTAAAATTACTATTTTTATGGCGTTTAATTTTTTTTTTTTCTCTTTCACGTGATGGCAGTTTGGTTCTGGTTAATGGACACTCAGAATAAAAAACCACCCTCCATACTAAACTGGGACATGTCTTTTTACTTAAAGTTAATTTTTCAACAAGTTAAACAATTGTTAACTAAACTAGCGGCACGCTATGATGGCCGGTTTGACACATTACAATAGTGATGTGGAATGTCAATTTATTCTCGAACAAAAAACAATTAAGTTTTGTTTTTGTACCTGATTAAATAGGTTTAATAAAACAAAAATGTATATGTTTATTTAATTTATTTGAACGAACTGAATATTTGAATGAAAATGAATATACATACTTTATATGCACACAAGAAACATATGAATACAAAAGATACCAAAAAAGGTGCCACAAAAGGCCATAATTAATCAGATTCGTCCATACTACTATTTTCACTGTCGTCACTGCTATCATCACCTACATTAATAATTATATGTTCGTTTTCTATAATATTATCTATTTTCACATCTCTTTCATAATCTTCCCTTATTAATTTAACAGTTCTATTCACAACCTTTTCCCAGTCTCCTTTAGTCACATGTTCACAAGCTTCTTCTAATAATTTTAGCATTTTTTTTGTGGTAAATGGGGGTTCTGTATTGTGTCTTGCAGCATATCCCTTAATTTGAGCCCACACCAACTCAATCGCATTATACTCACAATGGTAAGGCGGTAACCGTATAACTCTGTGCCCATGTTCTAATGCTATTTCGTCAATGACGTATCGGATCTTGGTTGGTTTGTTTTCTTTTAAAAGACGTACTAATTCCGCTTTTAACATATTCATGTTTGCATCTACGCCATTTTTACGAAGCCATGCGACGATATCAGCTTTCTTTTGGGATTGGGCAGGTGGCTTGTCAATTTGCATCGAGTGGTATGGGGCGTTGTCCATAATTATAATAGATGGTTCAGGGAGGCTACACAACATTGAGGTAAACCATTCAGTAAACTTTTCTCCATTCATGTCTTCATGATAGTCTCCAGTGGTTTTTGACGCAAAAGCCATGAGAGAACCTTCGACAAACCCGTTGATGGTTCCGGCGTGACAAATTATAAGTCGCGATCCTTTTCCTACAGGAACTTTGGAAGTAGATGCTGCTGTGTCATCGTTCCAAGAACGGCCTACAGTATGGTTAGCATTAAGCCATGTTTCATCCAAGAACACAACATTTTGCCAATTTTTGATTTCTTTCACTTGCCGTAAAAAAGTATACCTTGCCATCGCTATATCAAATCTTTCCATCAATATTTTGCGTTTGTTACATTTTTTGTATCGAAATCCAATGGTCTTCAAAATCTTCGTTAAAGAACTTTCCCCACCGAAGAATAATCCAGCTTCCTTCAGTGAATGCACCAACTTTTTTCTTGTTGGATACTCCTTCTGTAAATAGTAGCCGTAAACATGTCTTCGGATAGCATCGGCATCAAAGCTATCGATGCCTACGACTGGTTTTGCTCGTTTTCTCTTTTTTGGTGTGTGAAGTTTATTTTCTTCTGTGCCAGTCTCGCCATATTTTTTTTTAGTTATCCGTCTAACAGTTCGTTGTCCAATATTAAGCGCATCAGCTACGCGTTCAACCACTGACGTTATAGGTAAAATTGGCCCTCCATTTTGAGCTTCACGATCGAAATAGTTACGAAGGCGTATTACGAACTCACGTGTCTGACTATTTAGAACAGTTCTCTGCGTACGTTCGGTCATATCGACGAAATCCACAACAAAGGGCTTGAACAGAGTCCAAATTAACGAGCAAGGGTCAACAGTAATGCAGTATCAATATTTGAAATCCAAAGCCAGGTCAAAACTATATCACAATCGCATTGCACTGACAGTTTATACTTTTCGAAGCAACGTCAATTCGAAACTGCTTTGTTTTGCATTGAGCATTGACGCGAGTTTGCCGGAGGTAGTAGTTGTGCTAGCCAGCGATCCTATGTGACGATCGTATTAGATTCCATTTTTAAAAATTTTCAATTTAGAAAACCAAATGCCGAGTTGTGGTATATATCATATAAAAATAAAAATTTTACCTTTTGTATGAAACAGCTGATATTTTTTTGCGATTTCAGAGGTTTGTCCACATAGTGAAAATTGTTCATATTCACAAGTACATTCACCCCTTAAATGGTGCAAACTGATTTTTCTACACTTGTATACATTTACACAATCTCAGGATTTATATTCATCATCACCTGAGAAAATAAATAAATACAAATCCAGTTTAACTTATTTTGGAACAGTGTCGGAGCGTATCGCGAAGAGACTTAAAGCACATGATATACATGTTGCATTTAGGACAAATAATACACTTAAAACTATTTGCAACGGTAAAGATAAATTAAACAACAAACAAAAATCGGGCATCTATAAACTCGAATGTTCAGACTGTAAAGCCACTTATATTGGTCAAACGGGTCGTAAATTTGAAACACGCTACCAAGAACATATGGCCGCGGTTCGGAACAACCAACCCCAAAAGTCTCACTTTGCGAAACATCTCCTTGATAGTGGACACATATTATCGTCCGATCATTCATACAAAATCTTACACACCTGTGATAAAGGGCTTCGACTGAGCATGTTGGAACAATTAGAAATAATAAAACATAACAATAATACTCAGTTTAAATTACTTAATGAACAAGTGAACGTCTCAAGTTCACCACTGCTTCGTTTGTTTGAAGGGGGGGGTAGTGGGCGGGGCAACAGTAGTGGGGGTAGGAATACGGTATATAATACCGCGCAATTGACACGAGCGTCACTAGACAATGCATCGTTGTAGAGTCAACATCTCCTGAGGATGCTCCGGTGTCGGGGCGAAACGTGCGTCGAGAGTAGTGTAAAAATTATACAGATTTTTTCTGTTGGCGGATTATAGCAAAATAATTCTAACCTTTTCTTGCTAATTATGAAGAACTCTCAGGTGTGCAGGTTTCCTCACGATGTTTTCCTTCACCGTTGAAGCAAGTGATATTTAATTGCTTAAGCGCACTTGACTCCGAAAAGTCAGAGGTTCGTATCCGGGATCGAACCTGCGACCCCCCGAATAGGAGACCACAGTCCTAACCACTAGGCTATCACTGCTTCTAATTCCTAGTTCCATGCAAATCTCATTCGTGGTCATAGAAATAGGAAGGTCGTAATTCCTAGCTGCATGTTCATTGTCCGTGGTCATTTCATTTGTCAATTGTTTGTAATGCATTTGGCATTTGCGCGTTTATTTTATTTTTTCGTTCGTTTTGTGTTTGTTATGCATTGTAGTGTATTAATAACGATTTGGCGTGATTTTGGACAAGACACACCATTTCTTTCTGAACTTAAAGTAATTGCAAGCAAATTGGTTCCAAAGCAAAGTTACATACATATCGCTCGATAAGATGACATCAGACGAAAGTAATGGAAGTAATGGATCTCTAATAATCTTTTTCTAAAAAATAAATAGAACAGCATGACAACCACCATCACTTAGTCGTTTTACTAGTTCCATGCTAATACCATTTTGTACTAGTCGAATTACCATGGAACTAGGAATTGCGACGAATTACTCATTTTAGGTAAGGTTGGTAGGAAGCATGTTCTCATTATGTATATTCAGGCAATAATATTCTGTGCCTATTAGATTATTCAAAGCACAGATTAATGATTGATTCAAAGCTATAGTGGTAATTTGCCTTAAATATATTAAATGGAAACATAACCTCATTTTTTTAACAATTTACTACTGAATATCTTTTTTTTCCCAACTTTATTTGATTGACTTTGATTAACTTTTTTGTTAGTCTGGTTTACTAGAACAAGTATCAGAAGTTTGATTCGTGAACGTGGGCCGCAAGTCTGGGTCAGAAACACTATGGGGGTCTGCCAAACTCCTTTATCGAATGTAGTTTTAGGTTTAGGACTCAAAATTTATTTATTAAATTGATTTCTAAAATGTATACAAGTGTAGAAAAATCAGTTTGCACCATTTAAGGGGTGAATGTACTTGTGAATATGAACAATTTTCACTATGTGGACAAACCTCTGAAATCGCAAAAAAATATCAGCTGTTTCATACAAAAGGTAAAATTTTTATTTTTATATGATATATACCACAACTCGGCATTTGGTTTTCTAAATTGAAAATTTTTAAAAATGGAATCTAATACGATCGTCACATAGGATCGCTGGCTAGCACAACTACTACCTCCGGCAAACTCGCGTCAATGCTCAATGCAAAACAAAGCAGTTTCGAATTGACGTTGCTTCGAAAAGTATAAACTGTCAGTGCAATGCGATTGTGATATAGTTTTAACCTGGCTTTGGATTTCAAATATTGATACTGCATTACTGTTGACCCTTGCTCGTTAATTTGGACTCTGTTCAAGCCCTTTGTTGTGGATTTCGTCGATATGACCGAACGTACGCAGAGAACTGTTCTAAATAGTCAGACACGTGAGTTCGTAATACGCCTTCGTAACTATTTCGATCGTGAAGCTCAAAATGGAGGGCCAATTTTACCTATAACGTCAGTGGTTGAACGCGTAGCTGATGCGCTTAATATTGGACAACGAACTGTTAGACGGATAACTAAAAAAAAATATGGCGAGACTGGCACAGAAGAAAATAAACTTCACACACCAAAAAAGAGAAAACGAGCAAAACCAGTCGTAGGCATCGATAGCTTTGATGCCGATGCTATCCGAAGACATGTTTACGGCTACTATTTACAGAAGGAGTAGGTATCCAACAAGAAAAAAGTTGGTGCATTCACTGAAGGAAGCTGGATTATTCTTCGGTGGGGAAAGTTCTTTAGGGAAAGATTATGAAAGAGATGTGAAAATAGATAATATTATAGAAAACGAACATATAATTATTAATGTAGGTGATGATAGCAGTGACGACAGTGAAAATAGTAGTATGGACGAATCTGATTAATTATGGCCTTTTGTGGCACCTTTTTTGGTATCTTTTGTATTCATATGTTTCTTGTGTGCATATAAAGTATGTATATTCATTTTCATTCAAATATTCAGTTCGTTCAAATAAATTAAACAAACATATACATTTTTGTTTTATTAAACCTATTTAATCAGGTACAAAAACAAAACTTAATTGTTTTTTGTTCGAGAATAAATTGACATTCCACATCACTATTGTAATGTGTCAAACCGGCCATCATAGCGTGCCGCTAGTGTAGACCAAATCCTTCTTCCTTTAATAGTTCAATATTTCCTCAGTGCCACTCAAAATAACAACCTGTATAATCTGTCACAGGCCACAGGGAGGTAGCAGCTATATTGCAGTGCCCCGGAGAGTGGCTTGTCGTCAGTAATCAAGACTCGCCGACTTCCTCCAATGATGAAGATTTCCCTGATACCGGCGATAAGGAGATGGCTGCCATATACCTGGAGTAAGTTCATCAATGCAGGCCGATTATGTAAAACCTGTATCAATCATTGCTACAGTATCAACTGTGGTAATTAGCTAATTATCGTGGTCTTTCTGAAACAATGGATTTTAGTTTATAGCGAGCGAGTATCGGACAATCAATGGCGATTGCAATTGTTGTATTTTAGCAATCATTTTCAAAGAATTGCACAGCTGAATTACACAGCTAAAACTATTGATTTACTGAGGCTTGTTGTATTTAACTTAAAAAAATATAGTAAGGTATATATTGTGTATTCTGTTTTGTTAGTTATTATTATATAATATTATTGTCTTGCTTTGGAAATCATGTTGCCAGACTTATTTGGTCTGTTAGAAAATTTAAGATGAACTGTAGACTTAATTTAGTTTTAATTTAAGGGTCTGTAACGCCTTTAAATCACGAAGTCTTGTTATCTGTATTGCTATCTTGTCTCCGACTTTGGAATTTTATTACAGAACGTCTCGCCCATTCCCACAATCGAACAGTCTTTCTTGAGGCGTAGTTGAGGAATCACAAGCCTATTTGGATTTATTATTTGCGTATCTTTGGAAAATAAGTTGTCTGTTTGCGTGTGAGCAGACGGCTGGTGCCGGTGTTCTGCGCGCGTTACATCGGCGCGGGCGGCGCGGGCGTGCGGCGCGCGTGCCTGTCGTTGGTGCGCAAGATGGTGCACTACGCGCCCGCGCCGCGCCTGCGCGCGCTGTCAGCGCCGCGTATCGCCGCGCTGCTCACGCGCCTCGTCGCGCAAGTGCTCGACACTCAGGTCAGTCGCCGTCGCCGTAACACTGCCAGCCAGCCCAGTAGGTACCACAGTAAGGCCAGGCGCTCATTGGAACTTGTTATTGTCGCCGTGACTTTTTGTCACTGTCACCTACTGTCGCCACGATGCGCCCACTGTTTTAGGCCAGCCATATGTCGCTGGGCGACAAAACGCGCTCATTCTTGAAATGGATTTCAAGTATTGTCAGTTGCTGGAACTATTTGTTGCCGTATTGTCTCGTCTCTACAGTGAGCACACTTTCATATATCTTCATAGCACTCCACTTGGCGACAAAAAGTTACGATGAGCGCTTGGCCTAACACTTTTATATAATCTATTTTTCCTTAGTAGTCTTAAACTGTAAAGAACTTTTTTCTCGCAGAAATGCGCAAAGGACATTCTCACCGCACACTGACAATGAAACCGTGCTGCAAGTGATACACCAAACTAAAACGTCGTAAGCGCCCGGCAAATTGTGGTCGGTTATCTGCGATTTGTTTACCTTTTAAGACAGCTAAGGAAAAATAGTCTCTAGATGCCGCATTAAATTTGCGAATTGAATAAGCGATTTCGAAAAGGACACAATATGTCGTACTATGTTGAGTTTCTTGCCGGCTCTTCCCAGCAGAACTGGTGGTAGATTCATGACTTGTCATAAGTGCTAAAATTTGGCCTACATGAAATAAATGATTTTGACTTTGAATTTGAAAAGTTGTGACAGCACAGTGTTAAAAATCAGTGTCGAACGGGAAAAGGTATTTAAAGCTCAAAAAAGGTGTATAAGAGCAATTCGGAATCTGCATTGGACAGACAGCTGTAAGCCGCATTTCAAAGAGCTTCAAATTTTAACGTTCCCCTCTCTCTTCATTTATGAGACAGCTGTTTTTGTCCACAGCAACCTTTCGTTGTTCAAAAACATGAACAACAGTAGGCACCCGTTAAGGTTACGGGCTCGACCTTCAAAAACCGCAAAAATGCGGAATAGCATTTTCTGTATCTCAATTCATATTTATAATAAAATATCAAGTGACATAAAAAAACTAAATATGACTATACTAGCGGCACGCTATGATGGCCGGTTTGACACATTACAATAGTGATGTGGAATGTCAATTTATTCTCGAACAAAAAACAATTAAGTTTTGTTTTTGTACCTGATTAAATAGGTTTAATAAAACAAAAATGTATATGTTTATTTAATTTATTTGAACGAACTGAATATTTGAATGAAAATGAATATACATACTTTATATGCACACAAGAAACATATGAATACAAAAGATACCAAAAAAGGTGCCACAAAAGGCCATAATTAATCAGATTCGTCCATACTACTATTTTCACTGTCGTCACTGCTATCACGAGCAAGGGTCAACAGTAATGCAGTATCAATATTTGAAATCCAAAGCCAGGTCAAAACTATATCACAATCGCATTGCACTGACAGTTTATACTTTTCGAAGCAACGTCAATTCGAAACTGCTTTGTTTTGCATTGAGCATTGACGCGAGTTTGCCGGAGGTAGTAGTTGTGCTAGCCAGCGATCCTATGTGACGATCGTATTAGATTCCATTTTTAAAAATTTTCAATTTAGAAAACCAAATGCCGAGTTGTGGTATATATCATATAAAAATAAAAAATTTACCTTTTGTATGAAACAGGTGATATTTTTTTGCGATTTCAGAGGTTTGTCCACATAGTGAAAATTGTTCATATTCACAAGTACATTCACCCCTTAAATGGTGCAAACTGATTTTTCTACACTTGTATACATTTTAGAAATCAATTTAATAAATAAATTTTGAGTCCTAAACCTAAAACTACATTCGATAAAATTTATGAATCTCTGCACATCACTATCGTCAATAAAGTAATACAATTATTTCCTTCAAAGTCGTTATCAATTAATACGGAACTTCATGAGCGGACAAACGTCAAACCGGCCATCATAACGTGCCGCTAGTTTAACAAAATTTTCTCGAACTTCCGTCTTGTCTAAGTCGATTCATCTATTTTTTGTAACTATATCAATGTGTTCTATTCAAGTTGTCTAATTAATAATATATCAATGACACTTTCAATTTTGCAATTTGCATCAGTTCAATACGTCAGTCGCTAATAAACAAGTTAAGAAGACACCCGCATTTTATTTTCTAATAGATTTGCCACAGAAAAGTGAACCTTAATGGAGTGAACACAATGGTTATAACGAACCGGATTTTTGGGACGAACTATTAGTGAAGGGACTCGAGAACAAAGGGCAACCTTTCGCAGGTAGAAAAATAATTGGGTTGTAAGAAGACTGAACCATAGCCGTCTCTATCTCCTTTAGAGAGCCATGAAGTAGAAGTCTGGCAACGTCGCAGGTAGGCCGTAGGTCTATCTATGGCTCTGTCAGTCGACATTGACAAGTTTGTGTTTGGTGTTTGGTTTTGCTTCGCGTCGTGTTATTTTGTATTTAAATCATAATTAATTAACAAAAGATACAATAATTTTGGTGTTTAATGTACGGTTTCACTCAAGGTGGATAGAAACCTTTTAGAAATACATCAGTTATGACGAGATAAATCTGTTTTCGTGGTTAACTTTATATCGACTGCAAAGTATAAACAAAGCTGCTAAGGTAAGAAAGTTAAGTTTATTACTGACTGACTACTGTCAATATGTTTTAATGTAACTAATGAAGATATTTTCGATTAAAGATGTGTAGTAACTTACAATTAAGTGCCAGACTCATAATTTAAATAAGTATCTAGGTTTGAAAACATAACCTACAAAAGAAATACTCATATTATTTCATTTTGTTTGTTTATAAAAGTTATTTTAACCGTTTTAGATGCCAAGGAAATGCTGTGTGCCAGAATGCAAATCAAATTACGCCAGTGTTATCCGCATTGAAGGAGCTAAAAGTACATTTTCTTTCCCGAAAGATGCTCATCTCTCTCAAGCGTTACGTGCGATTCCTCGAAAAGACTGGGTACCTACAAAACACTCAGTTGTATGCAGCAACCATTTTACAACCCATGAAATCCAGACTGAGGAAATTGTCATTGGAAGTGACGGACAAGTGTTTAAACAGCAATTGAAATACCCACGTTTAGTCGAGGGTGCAATACCCCATATATTCAATAATCTCCCATCATACATGTCAAAGAGCACTCCACCTCCAAGAAGCAACCCTGAAAAAAGGAGACAACGAGCTGAACTATTTCATGAGGAGCAGGTGTCTAAATTTTTAGAGAGTGACATAATTACATCATTCGAAGACTTAGTGCATAAATTCCAAGAAAAGTTAGGAGACTCTAAATGGTTATATCGAGTGATACCTAATAAGAGGATTTATTTCTATTTGTTAAATCTTGATATTGAAAGTAATAATGGTGACAGTGACAGCAGTGTGAAAGTAGTTAATAGTGTGTTGGTGGATGAAAATCTAAGCATTCAGGTATATGTAAAAGGACATTTAATGCGTCATGAAGATTTAAGCTGGATATTACCTAGTGAACTTAAGCTAAGCAGATGGTCACAGCTTGAAAATATACTATCTCGTTATTATAACAATAGTTGTGAACCAACAAAGTCATTTGACTATTGTCTTGATAGGTCTATTAATTATTTGAACGAAGCAGTTAATATTGAAAATGATAATTTTGCTGCAGAGCTTGTTCTAGACCAAATGAAATTGTTAAAAAATAAGCAACGTAGATATAGTGTTGCTACACTTATATTTTCATTTGTGATATTTAGTATTTCCTCCTGTGCCTATAATACTTTGAGGCAATACCTAATCTTGCCAACTGCAAGACATTTGCAGCAAATAACTTCGATGACTGGCCTGTGTCCGAATTCACCAGAAAATAACTATTGTTATTTAAAATCAATATGCTCTACGTGGGTAGAAAGGGAGAAAGTTGTAAATTTATTGATTGATGAAATTTATATAAAATGTGGCCTAGAGTATAAGTCCAAAACTATTCTAGGTTACGCAGAAAATAATCCAAAAAATCTTGCCAAAACCCTACAGACTTTTATGATTAGCTCTGCATTTGGTAACAAAAAAGAGGTTGTTAAGTTGTTACCAGTACATAATATATCTGGGAAATTCTTGTATGAAAATTTATTGCTCATTGTAAATTACATACAATCATTTGGACTGAAAGTACTTTCAATAATTTCTGATAACAATCGTGTAAACCAAAATTGTTTTAAGTTATTAACAGATGAATCAAATTGTAGCTTCAGTAATCCTAAATATACAGATGAAAAAATATTTGTCTTGTATGATCCAATTCATATCTTTAAAAACATTCGTAATAATTGGATAAATTTAAATAATTGTACTTTTACATATCCTGACTTACATGAAGATAATATTATAAAAAAAGCATCCTTTCATCATTTGCGAGAATTATATAGGACTGAAAAAAATAAGTTGTGTAAAAAAGCTTTTAAATTAAACAATAAATCTATCAATCCTAATACATTTGAACGGCAAAATGTCATGTTAGTAAACAATATTTTTCATGATACCACTATCGCTGCTGTAAAATCTGAGGGTTATGTGGAAACATCAGATTTTCTACAAATTATTAGGGACTGGTGGGATATATTGAATGTGAAAAACACAGTCAAAGGTCAAGTATTAAGAAAACATAACTCTACGCCAATATTTCATAGGGATGATGATAAATTGAAGTTTTTGAAGTCAGTCTGTATTTGGCTAAGAAAATGGAAATCTTTAGAAACTTGTGTAGGTTTGACAAGAGATACTTATGAAGCTATGTTGCATACCACATCTGTCATAATTGATATTTCAAGGTATTGTTTTGAAAATTTTAATTTTGTGGTGTACATACTTCTTGGGAAGTTTCAAACTGACAATATAGAAAAAAGATTTAGTAGGTACAGGTCACTTTCTGGATGTAATTATAATGTAGCTTACAGACAAATTGTTGAGTCTGAAAAAAAAATAAGACTTCAACACTTACTAAAGCAGCGAGATCTGGTCTTTCTCAAATCTTGTACATCAGCTGAATGTTTTCAAGATGAAGTTAATATTGAGAAATTTATGTTTATAATAAACTGCAGTAATTATTTGGAAGCATGTGAAATCGATATTTCGTCTCAAATATGATATGATTAATTTAGTTTTAAAGTCCCTCGGGAACTCTTTGATTTTCCGGAATAAAAAGTAGCCGGTGTCTCTCTCCAGGTCCTCAACTATGCCCATGCAAAAAATCACGTCGATCCGTAGCTCTGTTGTGGCGTGATTGAAGGACAAACAAACATACGAACAAACCAACAAACACACTTTCGCATTTATAATATTAGTATGAAGTATAATGTATGTGTTTTACCTACAAGTTATTGCGTTGACTATAGGTTGACTACTTTTGTACTTGCTTGTAAATGTAATTTCTTTGACTATTTTTATAAAAAAAATTATATTGTGTATTACCTAAAAGAGGAATTAGATAGAGATTTTATTAAGTCATTTGTTGACTAAATAGGTTGACTATTTTTATACTTGCTTTTAAAGTTGTCTACTTTTTTATAAACATATGTTTTACTCTATAAAGACTCTATGACATTGTTTTAACTAAATTTTTGCTATTATCGGCTATTTCATAGTGATTGTATGATGTAGTCTAAATTATGTTGAAGTTGATAATACTCTTAAATATTGTTTTTTCTTTTAAGTAATAATGCATAGACGCTGCCGAGTTTCTTGCTGGTTCTTCTCGCTAGGGTTAGAGCAGCATTCCGAACCAGTGGTAGATTCTTCTTAAAAAGGCAATGAAATAAAAACAAGCTAAATAATAAGAAACCATTAAATAAAGAGAATATTCGCTTTGTGAAGAAGTTTTATTTTATTTTTTGATATACCTACCTACCTACTTTATCATTACCTATCTAAATATCTTCCTTAATTGTTTTAAGAATCTTTTAACTTAGGGAACAGTGCAAATTTTATCAAGATCGGGTCAGTAGTTTCAAAGATATGTACCATAATGTCGTTTACATTGTAACTTTGTTACATCATTACCTTTTCAATTCACTTTTCGATGTTTCTAAAAACACAAAATTATGTAATTATTTAATATGTTAGTTCTCATTCATGTGGACGCCTTAAAAATAAGGCAGCTAATTAGTATAAGTAAATAATTATCAACACCGAAGACCGAAGTCTATACTGATCTATACATTCGTACTGATTTTTCATTTTACCCATGGGCCTACCAGTGGCAGTAAATTGCGACGTTGCCACATTCACTTCATGGCTCCCTACAGGAGATAGAGACGGCTATGACTGAACTCGTAAACAACAATTACTAGATTAACGCGTATTTACGTGTTTCGAAGTGTGTTTTGTTTATTTATTGTTGTTTTACGACGTTTAAAGAATGACCACTACGTTTGAACAAAGTGGATATTTAGCGACTCTCGAAGATGTAGCTAATATGCTACAAAAGGCACAGATAAACATGAAAAAATGCCCCAAGCAAAGACTTACGGAAGGTTATGTGAAAGCTAGATTAAAAACCATAGAAGATTATTGGGACACGTTTAAGCAGGCACATAACAGTCTAACGAAATGCACCCCGAAAGAACAAAAGGGAGTTTTGCCTTATTTTTTAAACGAGGAGTTTTATAAATTTGAAGACGTATACCTGTGCATTCACGCGGATTTGTCCGACTTATTATTGAAATTACAACAAAGAAATACCCTTTGACATTATCTAATATATCACAGGACGGTCAGCTGTCATTTGCTAAGCTACCTCGTATACAACTTCCTACTTTCTCAGGGAAATATGAAGAGTGGCCTTCGTTTCAAGATTTATTTTTAGCACTTGTACACAACACTTCCATCAATGATGTTCAGAAGCTGCACTACTTGAAGACAAGCGTTTCGGGTGAGGCGGAAGTGCTGCTCCGAAACATACAAATAACAGAAAGTAATTATACAGAGGCTTGGGATTTACTTAAACAGCGGTTCGGAAACAAGCGAATGATCACAAATTCGATATTTAAAAGATTATTTGGGCAAAAAAGGGCAAATAACCAGTCAGCGAATCAAATCAAGGCTATATTGGATACTACAACGGAGTGTTTGAGTAGCTTAAAGAATTTGAACGTAAACACGGATTCTTGGGATCCAGTAATAATATTTTTGGTAAGTCAAAAATTGGACCCAGAATCTTTAAAGGACTGGGAAGAAGAGGCTTATAGAGACAGTGGAGAAGATTTGCCAACCTGGGAAGATATGAAGAAGTTTCTTCAAGCTAAGTTTCGGACTTTAGAACTCATCGCACCTACGTTTACTCGAGAAAGGCCATCTACGTCCAAATCATTCCATCTTACAACCGAAGAAAATGAAACGGACATATTCAAGTCTGCTCATGTGTCTACAGAAAGGTCAAGAATCTGTACTTATTGTAAGACTAGTGAGCACTGTATCCAAAACTGTAAGTATTTTATTCAGCAACCTGTAGAAGAACGTCACTCCTTTGTAAAGAATAATAGCATATGTTTCAACTGCTTTGCACCTAACCACAGAGTTTATGAGAACCTATGCAAAGGGACATGCAGAATTTGTGGACGAAGACATCACTTTCTTTTACACCAAAGGAAACAAGAAGAGAAGGAGAGATTAGAAGAAACACATCCAGAGTACAAAATCACAACAGCACACTTATCAAGAGGACAATCTGATAGTAAGTTGATTTTACCCACAGCACAAGTGAAGGTTAAGGCAAAGGATGGAGAGAGATGCAAACTTCGTGCACTAATTGATCAAGGATCTGAAGTTTCGTTTATATCTACTGGAGCAGCTAAACTTTTGGGTTTGTCGAGAAACAATATCAACACTGTAGTCTCTGGAGTGCGAAAAGGAGAACAGATAAGGAGCAAACATTCTGTTGATTTATCGATTACTTCACGATTTAATGAAGGTAAAGAGATCCAAGTGAAGGCTTGTGTATTGAAGACACTATCGACAATATTACCCTCGAAGCATATCGCTACGGACTGGGCAGAATTTAAAACCTTACAGGTGGCGGACCCTACCTGTTTTACACCAGGTGGTGTCGATATTTTACTCGGTGTCGATGTCTTCTCTGAAATTATAGAAGATGGCTTGATAAAGATGCCTGACGGTATAATAGCACAAAAATCATGTTTGGGGTGGATTATTTCAGGTCAACAACAATGCAAGTATAAAAGGGATCACAATATTGAGACATCTTAGGAAAGGAAAAGAAGATTTGAGAAAGCAGAACTATTTATAGTCAAAGAAAGATAGTATAATTATATACAGTTCACTTCTTTAGGAGAAACAGTGTCATCACAGGAAAGATCTAAATTATTTTTATGGAGATTTATTATTGAGAAAACTTCAACTTGTTGAGGATAGCTGAACATAAAAGACATGGTGATACAAGTATAAAAAGGGGTTCAGAGTTGAGATAGATAAAATAGTAAATACCTAAAATGAGAATAAAGAGATCTGGGATACATCATACATTGAAGAATTAAGTAAAGGATTTCCTTTACCTTCCTTTATTAACAAGTATCAATCACAAAGGTCACGGTGGGCGGAGTTACATGTAAAACTATCGTTTTGGTGGGCGGTATGTCTAAGTCGATTCATCTATTTTTTGTAACTATATCAATGTGTTCTATTCAAGTTGTCTAATTAATAATATATCAATGACACTTTCAATTTTGCATCAGTTCAATACGTCAGTCGCTAATAAACAAGTTAAGAAGACACCCGCATTTTATTTTCTAATAGATTTGCCACAGAAAAGTGAACCTTAATAGAGTGAACACGTCTTAATAGGGTATTTGACTATATTAAAAATATCGTTTCATTTGGTGTCATCCTAAAAGATTATCTAAAAACATTATTCAATACGACAAAACTATAAAATAAAGCTTTATTTAATTAGAAAACATTAAATAAAATTGCTATAATTCCAGCCATGGTCACGTGATCGAAAACGTTCCGTGATCTCGAATGACGTCACAGTCCACACCACCTATGGGCTGTGGAATTGTCATTGTTTGAAATGTGAACTGTGACGTCGTGAGAGCAAATGGAACGTTTCGGCGGCAATTTATTTTTTTGAATTTATTTCTCGATTTTTATGAAAAATACTGAAAATTATACCGAAATATACGTTTTGTTAGCTTCAGCATAGCATTATTAACAATTTAAGATGATTTTCTAAAAGTAGTCAAATACCCTATTGTAAGTGAAAAAAAATGTTTAAATAATGGTCGTAAAAAATTTTCGCTTCGTAGAACCTTTCTTACATATATACTTAACAAGATCGCGCCATAAAAGTTAAAAAAATATTTATACTTTATTTATAATAATTTTTTTACTTTACAACATTACTTGGATTTTTCAGTTTTTGATCGTTCAAAAAATTGATCTATACAAAGTATAAATATTTTTTTTACTTTTATGGCGCGATCTTGGTAAGTATGTATGTAAGAAAGGCTCTACGAAGCGAAAAATTTTTACGACCATTATTTAAACATTTTTTTCACTTACAATTAAGACGGAAGTTCGAGAAAATTTTGTTAGTTAACAATTGTTTAACTGGTTGAAAAATTAACTTTAAGTAAAATTTCCAACAAGAATAAATTAGTTATAGTGTTCAGAACACACCATAATTTTTTCAATTTTTAAAAAAAATATTCAATACCTTAAATAAATTAATTAATGTGCCGTACTCGCTTTTGACGCCGCGCGCGCAATCTAAAAATGTCGCGCGCAGACCTATTTTCAGCGTTAAATTAAAATTATAAATAATAGAGTTCCGGGAGTCAGGAGTTTTTATTGGAAATTTCCTCTTCTTTCAGAATCTTTTTTCAAATTTGAAAAATCTTTATTAGTTTATGAGATATTTGCAAAAAACTAAACCCCCCTTTTTTTTTTAGTTAATTGTTAATAACTTTGTAATTTTTATTTGCGGAACTTCATTGTTTTTCGAAAACTAGATGCCATTCCGAATCGAATGACACCTCAATCATAATTTTCTGGTCTAAGATCCGAACCTAAGGCGACCTTCACTTTTTAAATTAAATTTTTAAAATTCGCAAACCTCTATTAGGACCAAATTTTTCGCAGAAAACCCTATATCAACGTGTTCACAATAAAACAGCGCTTAAATGCTGATATAAAATTTTAATTTCAACGCGTGGGGAAATGAGTGACAGAGAGATCCGAGGTAAGTATACCGTGTAATAAAAAAGGACAGAGCATAAGGATTTTTTAATAATTAATTAAAAATATCCTGTCCAGGATTTTTCCAGCGAACCCATTTTTAATACATTTTTTAATAGACTAAATTTATTATAAAATAGGTCTCATTCAATAATCACCTCGGCGAAGGTCGACTTAGGTTCGGATCTTCTACTATTCGGAGACTGCTGAAAAAAGTTGACCAAAAAGGCACTTGTTGACTAGACTACTTGAACTAGTTCATGGTAACATACTGGAATATTTGTACTTATTTTTTAATTCATTTTTTCAAAGAATTAAAAATATTATGTAGTAGGTAAGGTTTTATGAATGTTATACATATTACGTGCATTCAGCCCTCCATACTGCCACCTACTAGAGCGCTAGTTATACGCTACAATAAACAAATCTAGGTATCACTATCAGAAGCATCATCATCAAATGATAAAAGTTGTCTTTTTTTATCCTTACATTGCTTCATAATGGGTAGAAGCTTTTTACGGTCCATATTTTTACTAGGAGTTTTGCCTTTAAAAATAACTTTCTGGGAGAGGTCTGCCTTAGTTTCCGATTCTACTCTTTTTATTCTTTCCTTCTCTGCTTCAGCTTCTTCAGCAGTCAGATCACCTGTTTTAAGAACTACTACTTGTGGTAATTCACTATCCTCATCATCCACAAAATCATCCTCAGCATTATCAAGTTTGTCAAATTTATGATTAGAATTGTCATAACCAGCTTCCTTCTTAAGAACTTTCAAAAAAGGTGGGTCTTCAGGTTTAATGAAGCTAACATTTCTCTTTCTGTTCATATTGTTTTTGTACTATTTGTATTTTTCTCAAGTCATCATATCTCGATCGATCACTCTATCTAACCTTTGTTTCCCGAATCCCGATTCCCGTGGGTGCTCGGGAGCCCGGAGCACTGTGGGTGGCACACTGACAGAGTACTTTGTTGATATATTACTGGACATACACCATACATACACCACGCCACGGACGATACTTTGGTCTGTATAATGTACTTTGTGGACGATACTGCTGGAATCTAGCTGGAATAGATGGATGGGTCATGGGAGAAAGGAAATGAGACCACCAAAGACTTCACTACAATATACCATATATAAATGGCATGTACTTTGTAATAAATGGGACTGCTGCCACAGATTAGGTATTAGACTGCTGCGTCAGGGCCGTCAGGGAATGCGCAACATGGTATTACAAATCATAGACTAGTGTTCGTGGTCTATGATCATAGACCACGAACCATGAACTTAATACACAAACAGAACTGATACCTCGGAAAAGTATTTACGAAAATGAATCTTATCACAAGTACATAAAGTATATTTCTTGTTGCGCATTACACAGAGGCTAATCCGAGCCGAGAGGGATAGTCATAACGGAGGCCGTGTGTCTCGTTCTTTCATCAGTTTCATCTTGCCAGCCTAAAAAAATGATTTTGATCAAAGATTTTGGCTAAAAAAATGAGTTGCGACACTTATTTTTTAATTTTATTTTAACATTTTTAAGTCACCGTATTTAATTGCATTAATTTCGATAGTTATATTTCTTAACAAAAAGAAAATATAAATTTTTATCTAGTCTATTTTTTTCGAGCGGCAACCCGTTAAAACGTGAACGCTAAATCGTCAACTATGTTGACCATGATTTTTTAAATTCTTGTATTGTGTGATGGGTCGAATACGTACGATGCCGATTCCGATTACGATGGTCTCTTACTCCTTACTTTTGTACTATTATTATCATCTTTATTTACTTTTACTCATATTATTTACATTTTTAAATATTTCATTATAAAAAAAATAAAAAAAAATATTTAAAAATATAAAAGATAGCGGTCCACCGGTCTCGGGAACAGGGTGCAAGCAACCGGCGGTCAGGGCCCCAGAGAGAGGAGGCTCTTTCTCGGCTTTCACGAGGTTTTCGTCATGCGGGACAGCAACATCAACAATCATTGCACGGCGCTCTGATCGATCTATCACCACTATGTCAGGCTTATTGGCTACAGTAGTCCTGTCTGTAATGATAGATCGATCCCAGTACAGTGTGATATGACCATTTTCAAGAACTGGGTCGGGTACATACTTGTAGTACGGTACCTCCGATTCCACAAGATTGTATTTCAAGGCAAGTTGCTGGTGGATAATCCTGGCCACTTGGTTATGTCTGTGTAAGTATTCGACGTTAGCTAGATGAGAACAACCAGAAACAATGTGACGGATAGTTTCTCCAGGACGGCGACATGCCCGACATATGTCTACCGTTCCATCCTTCACTATGTATTTTCTGTAATTGTTCGTCATCATGACCTCGTCCATAATTGCACACACAAACCCTTCGGTTCCCCCAAAGAGGTCACCAAAGCGCAGCCAGGCCACGGACGCTTCAAAGTCAACATCAGGCCCGTGGAGGGCCCGATAAAAGCGTCCGTGAAGCTCCTTACCTTGCCATACAACCCTGCGGTCATTGGTACTGAGCACCACAGGTATGCGCCAGTTCTCTTTAGCCAAGGAGAGCGGCGTCAGACCCCTGTCCACTGCGACCACATCGCGGTGCATCTCCGTCTCGGCGTGGAGAAAGTACTCCCTGAGACTGCACACCTCGCGGTTGTGGAGGGTTTTGGCATTCAAAAGGCCTCTTCCCCCACACTTCCGCGGGATGTACAGCCTCATCACCGAGGAGCGCGGGTGATGCATCCGATATGCGGTCAGCAGCGCACGAACTTGTCTGTCCAGGGCGTCAAGCTCAGTCTGAGTCCACCTGAGTATGCCGAAGGAATATATCAAGACCGGCATGACCCAACCGTTGAAGGCGCGCACCTTATTGCCGCCCGACAAAAGGCTTTTCAGCACTTTCTTCAGACGGCCCTCACCGACTGCCTCATGTCGGCCTCTCTGATACCTAACGCCTCCGCCATGCCCAGGTATTTGTAGGTTTCAGTTGGGGAGAGCGATCTGAGGTATATGGAATCCGAGAGCTCAACACCCTCAGATTCCACAATCCTCCCTCGCTTTACATGCATGACCGCACATTTGTCCACACCAAATTCCATCCTAATGGAATCACTAAAGGCTTTAGTTACCTTTAGTAACTCTAGTAGATGTGATTTGTTGGGGGCAATGAGTTTTAGGTCATCCATGTAAAGGAGGTGTGATATAACCTGACCACCTCTCCTCAACCGGTAACCTAGCCCTGAATTCTCCAAGAGAGTACTCAGAGGATTCAGAGCCAGGCAAAACCACAAAGGACTGAGGCTATCGCCCTGGAATATGCCTCGCTCAATCCTTATAGGCTCCGCGCTCCCCAGGGTCCGGCGACACCCTGGATAGTGAAGGACTGTCCTCCACTGCCCCATACATGTCTGTAGGAAGGCGCGTAGTACTGTGTTTACTTTGTACAGTTCCAGCACCTTCATGAGCCATGTATGGGGCACAGAGTCGTAGGCCTTCTTATAGTCTATCCAACATGTCGACAGATCCTTTCGGGAGCGCCGAACCTGTTGACAAATGGCCATATCAATGAGGAGAAGCTCCTTAGTACCACGGGAGCCATTCCTACATCCGTTCTGAGAATTAGACATGATGGATTTTGTATCGATGTGATCGTTAATTTTCGTTCTCAGAATGGATGTAAGAAGTTTATACAATGTTGGTAGGCACGTAATCGGCCTATAATTTTTGGGCTCCGTGGTACTACCTGATTTATGGAGCAGGAGGGTAATACCTGTTGTCAGAAACTGGGGTAGCGACTCTGACTCTAGAGATGATTGGAATTGGGATGCCAAACGAGCGTGCGAGCTGCGTAGCCACTTTATCCAAAAGTTGTGCAGCCCGTCCGGCCCAGGGGATTTCCAATTGGGCAGGTGACGGGCTGCAGTGGCCACGTCTTCAGGGGTTATAGTAACTAGGTCCATTTCTGGAATTTGATCGCACGCTCTTTCTACATCCCACGTCCAATCACCCTCAGTGTGAGCGACAGGCGCCGACCAGATGTTGCGCCAGAATGATGTCATGGCTTCATCATCCGGTAGGCGCGCATCGGTGACACCTTGGTCAGGGTGTTCCCAACCTCGGTATACCCGCCTTTGATCGCTTTGGAAAGTGCGATTCAGGGTATATCTCTCGACCCGGCACTTGTATCTGCGAATACGGCTAGCCCATGCCGAGACCTTCTGTTTCAGGAAGTCAATGCGCTCAGTGACGCGCGCCATATAATCTTGAGGGCTGATATCAGTCCCGAAGAAAGCGCGCCTCACAAAGCGCATGACTCTAGGGCGAGTGTTGCCCCCCCTGAAGCAGAGTAGTTTGCCAATGAGTGCCCTAGCCCCATCAATACGACGTTCGATCCTGCACTGCCAGGCTGGTGCGGTAGGCTTCGGTCGTGTTGCTGTATCATTATTAATTAACTTTACATTAGCAACACGACATGCCGCAACAGCCGCGCAGTACAGAATCGAATGTGTTTCGGAAAGGTCTTCGCTGCTGTCAAAATAACTCGGCAGCAGTGAATCCAGGGCACCCATTAGCGCTTTGTTCTTATTTTTCATGGGCAACCGAGGTAACCGCGGTCTAAACTCGGGTGGTGAAGATCTATATTCCCGAATAGCACTCTCCAAAGCACTCCTCAATTGTTCACTACACTGGGTACTTACATGTGCAGCCCCGCTATCCTGTCCCTCATTAGCCTGAGTGGGCTGCAGCGAAATCGCATGAGCAGTTTGCGATTGTGCTGGAGCTTGCGGTGAGGGGGGGGGGGGTAGCGCGGTTACATTGCAGTTCAGAGCGAAGCCGATCAAGCACGGCGTTGTCCAGCATGTGATTACGCTGAATAACCCGCACCTGGTCCGACAGTCGCTGAGCCGACACATTGAGAGCTGGTTCAAGGACCTGAAACAAAGCATGCATCCTAGCACGGTACGCGGTCATGTTGGTTCCACCCTCAGTAGCCCCTAAGTATGCGCGCATGACATTTTCATTAATTGATGTTGTCCACCTCATGCGCGACACACTACCGCCGGAAGCGGGGACCCTATCAGAAGCCGGTGGGCCTCGGGATCCCAAGCAAGTCGGCGGCCGGCCTCTCCCACGACGATGTACTGGTGGTGGCGACGTCGGCGGGGAGAAAAACTCGTCGCTCGAACTCGACGCAACTGCAGCAATGGGCGTGGTCCCGGGTGGCTGCGAGGCGGAACTGAGCGACGAGTCCGGGGGTGGTGGTGTTTTGGTTTCCTATTATTATTTACATTTATTTCATATAAATCATATAATTTACATTTTTAAATATTTGATTATAAAAAAAAACATTTAAAAATATAAAAAATAGCGGTCCACCGGCTTCGGGAACAGGGTCCAAGCAACCGGCGGTCAGGGCCCCAGAGAGAGGAACCTCCTGACTATGCGAGCCGTGTCCAGGAGAACAGCCTTCTGGATCTGGCCCTTGACCCAGCTACCCAACGAGAGCCTCGAAAGATGTTGGTCGAGGCTCTTGGCTATAAGACCATTAGTGGTGACGACTATCGGTACAATGATTGCTGAGTCTACATTCCACATGGCGACAACCTCGTGCGCCAAGTCGAGATACTTGGTGAGTTTCTCTTTCTCGGCTTTCACGAGGTTCTCGTCATGCGGGACAGCAACATCAACAATCATTGCACGGCGCTCTGATCGATCTATCACCACTATGTCAGGCTTATTGGCTACAATAGTCCTGTCTGTAATGATAGATCGATCCCAGTACAGTGTGATATGACCATTTTCAAGAACTGGGTCGGGCACATACTTGTAGTACGGTACCTCCGATTCCACAAGATTGTATTTCAAGGCAAGTTGCTGGTGGATAATCCTGGCCACTTGGTTATGTCTGTGTAAGTATTCGCCGTTAGCCAGATGAGAACAACCAGAGACAATGTGACGGATAGTTTCTCCAGGACGGCGACATGCCCGACATATGTCTACCGTTCCATCCTTCACTATGTATTTTCTGTAATTGTTCGTCATCATGACCTCGTCCATAATTGCACATACAAACCCTTCGGTTTCCCCAAAGAGGTCACCAAAGCGCAGCCAGGCCACGGACGCTTCAAAGTCAACATCAGGCCCATGGAGGGCCCGATAAAAGCGTCCGTGAAGCTCCTTACCTTGCCATACAACCCTGCGGTCATTGGTACTGAGCACCACAGGTATGCGCCAGTTCTCTTTAGCCAAGGAGAGCGGCGTCAGACCCCTGTCCACTGCGACCACATCGTGGTGCATCTCCGTCTCGGCGTGGAGAAAGTACTCCCTGAGACTGCACACCTCGCGGTTGTGGAGGGTTTTGGCATTCAAAAGGCCTCTTCCCCCACACTTCCGCGGGATGTACAGCCTCATCACCGAGGAGCGCGGGTGATGCATCCGATATGTGGTCAGCAGTGCACGAACTTGTCTGTCCAGGGCGTCAAGCTCAGTCTGAGTCCACCTGAGTATGCCGAAGGAATACATCAAGACCGGCATGACCCAACCGTTGAAGGCGCGCACCTTATTGCCGCCCGACAAAAGGCTTTTCAGCACTTTCTTCAGGCGGCCAAGGAAACGCTCCCTCACCGACTGCCTCATGTCGGCCTCTCTGATACCTAACGCCTCCGCCATGCCCAGGTATTTGTAGGTTTCAGTTGGGGGGAGCGATCTGAGGTATATGGAATCCGAGAGCTCAACACCCTCAGATTCCACAATCCTCCCTCGCTTTACATGCATGACCGCACATTTTTCCACACCAAATTCCATCCTAATGGAATCACTAAAGGCTTTAGTTACCTTTAGTAACTCTAGTAGATGTGATTTGTTGGGGGCAATGAGTTTTAGGTCATCCATGTAAAGGAGGTGTGATATAACCTGACCACCTCTCCTCAACCGGTAACCTAGCCCTGAATTCTCCAAGAGAGTGCTCAGAGGATTCAGAGCCAGGCAAAACCACAAAGGACTGAGGCTATCGCCCTGGAATATGCCTCGCTCAATCCTTATAGGCTCCGCGTTCCCCAGGGTCCGGCGACACCCTGGATAGTGAAGGACTGTCCTCCACTGCCCCATACACGTCTGTAGGAAGGCGCGTAGAACTGTGTTTACTTTGTACAGTTCCAGCACCTTCATAAGCCATGTATGGGGCACAGAGTCGTAGGCCTTCTTATAGTCTATCCAACATGTCGACAGATCCTTTCGGGAGCGCCGAACCTGTTGACAAATGGCCATATCAATGAGGAGAAGCTCCTTAGTACCACGGGAGCCATTCCTACATCCGTTCTGAGAAATAGACATGATGGATTTTGTATTGATATGATCGTTAATTTTTGTTCTCAGAATGGATGTAAGAAGTTTATACAATGTTGGTAGGCACGTAATCGGCCTATAATTTTTGGGCTCCGTGGTACTACCTGACTTATGGAGCAGGAGGGTAATACCTGTTGTCAGAAACTGGGGTAGCGACTCTGACCCTAGAGATGATTGGAATTGGGATGCCAAACGAGCGTGCGAGCTGCGTAGCCACTTTATCCAAAAGTTGTGCAGCCCGTCCGGCCCAGGGGATTTCCAATTGGGCAGGGGACGGGCTGCAGTGGCCACGTCTTCAGGGGTGATAGTAACTAGGTCCATTTCTGGAATTTGATCGCACGCTCTTTCTACATCCCACGTCCAACCACCCTCAGTGTGAGCGACAGGCGCCGACCAGATGTTGCGCCAGAATGAGGTCATGGCTTCATCATCCGGTAGGCGCGTATCGGTGACACCTTGGTCAGGGTGTTCCCAACCTCGGTATACCCGCCTCTGATCGCTTTGGAAAGTGCGATTCAGGGTATATCTCTCGACCCGGCACTTGTATCTGCGAATACGGCTAGCCCATGCTGAGACCTTCTGTTTCAGGAAATCAATGCGCTCAGTGACGCGCGCCTTATAATCTTGAGGGCTGATATCAGTCCCCAAGAAAGCGCGCCTCACAAAGCGCATGACTCTAGGGCGAGTGTTGCCCTCCCTGAAGCAGAGTAGTTTGCCAATGAGTGCCCGAGCCCCATCAATACGACGTTCGATCCTGCACTGCCATGCTGGTGCGGTAGGCTTCGGTCGTGTTGCTGTATCATTATTAATAAACTTTACATTAGCAACACGACATGCCGCAACAGCCGCGCAGTACAGAATCGAATGTGTGTCGGAAAGGTCTTCGCTGCTGTCAAAATAACTCGGCAGCAGTGAATCCAGGGCACCCATTAGCGCTTTGTTCTTATTTTTCATGGGCAACCGAGGTAACCGCGGTCTAAACTCGGGTGGTGAAGATCTATATTCCCGAATAGCACTCTCCAAAGCACTCCTCAATTGTTCACTACACTGGGTACTTACATGTGCAGCCCCGCTATCCTGTCCCTCACCAGCCTGAGTGGGCTGCAGCGAAATCGCATGAGCAGTTTGCGATTGTGCTGGAGCTTGCGGTGAGGGGGGGGTAGCGCGGTTACATTGCAGTTCAGAGCGAAGCCGATCAAGCACGGCGCTGTCCAGCATGTGATTACGCTGAATAACCCGCACCTGGTCCGACAGTCGCTGAGCCGACACATTGAGAGCTGGTTCAAGGACCTGAAACAAAGCATGCATCCTAGCACGGTACGCGGTCATGTTGGTTCCACCCTCAGTAGCCCCTAAGTATGCGCGCATGACATTTTCATTAATGGATGTTGTCCACCTCATGCGCGACACACTACCGCCGGATGCGGGGACCCTATCAGAAGCCGGTGGGCCTCGGGATCCCAAGCAAGTCGGTGGCCGGCCTCTCCCACGACGATGTACTGGTGGTGGCGACGTCGGCGGGGAGAAAAACTCGTCGCTCGAACTCGACGCAACTGCAGCATTGGGCGTGGTCCCGGGTGGCTGCGAGGCGGAACTGAGCGACGAGTCCGGGGGTGGTGTTTGTGCGTTCCGTGCTCTGGATCGTGTCAGCATTCTACATTATTAATTCGTCCAATTTCTTTTGTAGTCTTTCAGGCATCTATTGACAGGTTGTGTCAGTTATGTTTCGGACTGTTTTGATTTTCTTTGTTTGTTCTTTCATGGTTTCTTGTTCTAATTAGTTTTCACTATGGGAAGTGGGGCTGTATTTATTACTTTGGATGCCTTTGACCAGCTATTATGATTAATATCTAGAGAAAATGAATTATTTATCACATTATCTACACATTACCAGTCATTATAATATCTAGCAATGTACTCACTATGACTGGAAATATCGAAACCTTGTACTATTTGTATTATTTATTTCGTAATCAATCCCTAATCCCTAAGAAATTTTCCATTGCTAATGAAAAACTTCAATAATTGTGTTTATAATAAACTTATAATTAGTAGGAAGATTGCAAGATTGAATTTGTCTCGCATATATCGAAAATCTTATTGTCACCCTGTTAGAAAGGGACACACGGCCTCTGTACTAGTTATCTCGCTCGGCTCGCTTTTCAGCTGCGAGTACTCGGTCCTGTTTGTTTCTTAGTTATGTCCATGCCACGAACACTTGAAAATACATATAGTCTATTTGGGGAGAGGTTACCATTATACGTAAACAATTATGGCGTCAGATCACGTGATTATATTTTCACTGTACTAGTGATGCGAAACATTGGCAGACAAGTTGAGAATGAACGATTGATTGAATGAATACATTCTTAAATCGATTATCAATACTATTTAATATGATATTCTTCTGAATTGTGATGTTGGAAACGATATTATTAAGACCTTTCAATACGGATCCTATAATTTTAAATGTTCAAATTTGTAGCTAACTGTAAATGTTACATAAAATATTATGTTTGAATTAATTTTAATTTATTACATATTAAATTTATAAATGGTTTGTCCTTACAATATTTTATTTTTATTATTATTTATATTATACTATTATTTTTATTATATTTGTTATTACAATCCTTCTCCTATTATGATTGTCGAATTATTCGACTTTATAAATCATTCGAACTGATCGAATGATTTACCATGATTAGTAACTACTTTAAACTACTTGACAATTTTGAAATAGATTTATAAACTTAAAGAATCAGGTTAACATTCCAATCGTACAATTGAAACCATTAGTTAAAGTCTCCACTTCTTTTCCGAGAATCCGAGTCGTGAATAATGTAGTAGGCATGTAGGCATTTCGACTAGCCTGAACTGACATTTCGCGCTGAACAACTTTTTTTTTTTTATTTTATTCGATGACAAGCTAGTCCTTGACTGCGATCTAACCTGATGGTACGATGCAGTCTAAGATGGTAGCAGGCTAACTTGGAAGGGGTATGGCAGTGAACATTTAACCCATACCCCTAATTGGTTTCTACACGCCATCGTGCCGGAATGCTAAATCGCTTGGTGGCACGTCTTTGACGGTAGGGTGGTAACTAGCCACGGCCAAAGCCTCCCACCAGACCAGACCAGAGACATACAATTCAGAAATTATAAATTCCCAAATTGACCCCGCCGGGAATCGAACCCGGGACCTCCCAGTTATAAGACAACAGCGCTCACCACTGAGCCAGGGAGGTCGTCAACGCAGTCGAAACATGATGAGTAATTAAAATACTAATAAGTAGTCGTCATTCGATTATGAGTATTAATATAATACTAATGTTCAATTCGAAAATGTGTACATTAGTAGTTGTAAATTATTCGAATAGTCAGATCATTCCCAGTCACGCATCGCTAACCGGTTGCCATTTGCCTTAATACACGGATCTACGAGCGTAATAAATACGACTTCCGATTTTACAATCGACTAAGCTCGTTCTTATCATTCACTCTATGGTTCACGTTTTATTTCCAGCACTAGGGATTTGTTCTATTTCATATGTCAAACACAAACTAGGCTATTAGTCTGTGTTTTTTTTTTCCGATAGTGACTAGATTAATGCTAAAATAATATCGTAAACTGCATAGTTTGAAGTACATTTGTGTTTAATATAAACTTAAAAATGTTTTGCTTCGGGAAATAAAACGTTTGTGAGTGATTTATAGCGCGAACAGTGAAAATAGTGTTAGCAAAACTGAAATGTCCTGTCTGGTATGTTTTGTTTACATATAATGGTAACCTCTCTCCAAATAGACTGTAACACAGATCACTAACTCGTCTGGGGAATACCTACTCAAAGGTTAGTAAGCTTTTTTTTTTAATTTATTTTACGGCCCTGGATACTAGGTCCTTTAAGGCCTACCTACACAGACCCAGGAACAACAAAAGACCTATCAAGCTTCTTGGTGGTGACCATAGATAATACATATAGACTAGGGTACTTCTTCTTCCTTTAATTTTGTGACCAAAGTGGTGACTGCCACTTGCCAGTGTCAAGCCAGCACAATGCACATCGAGTAAAGTAATACCTGTGGTAATACATCTGAAAAACAATGCACTTCAATTCTTTTGCGACAGTGGCACCCCTATTAATTTCTACTCTTTTTTGGAAAGCATAGCCACTGAGCTAAAGAATAGGCATAAGGCGACTACAGGACCTCTGTGGATGGCAACACTGGCCATGAAGCATAGACTTTCAAGACAAAATTCTTTCATCTGTGTTTAGTACCTATCTTTTCATTCAAGCATCACGAAAACGACGAAAACAACGGGCTTGTGTATGGAAGTGCGTTTGACCGATTGCGCCGCAATTATTTTATCTGGGTAAGTAATACACGACTGTACAGAAATAACCTTTTGATACAATAAGAGTACATTCTACAGTAATAAGTTTTTAACTTAGTCTCTTACGGGTTTTTATTACCAAAATGTCATTGTAATTGCACGGGTGTGTGCCCACCGTAACACTCTTTTCGTTAAAACATGAGGACTGTCGCAAAAATTGTTAACTTCCTTTTCTGTTGAAAGAGCTGTTTTTATAAAAATAAGTTATTTTTTAACCCTAGAGGAATATTATTGTTACATTTATTTGTATGAAGGAGGTTAGAGCTAATTCATTTCTAATATATTTTAATTTCTTTCAGTGTGGAGTTTGATGATGAATGAATGAGAATAAGACACTTATATCTTGGTTAAATTAAGGGGAACTAGTTTAGTAAGTCTCAAGCACTATCAGAATGGCAACTTTAGAGCAGCAAGCTTCTAAACTTTTGGATTTTAATCAAAAGCTGGATATCACCCTCCTTGACAACATTGTGGGGTGTTTGTACTCTTCGGTAGGTGATCAGCAGCGCATTGCACAAGATATCCTAACTGCATTGAAGGAGCACCCAGACGCTTGGACCCGAGTTGATACAATATTGGAGTTTTCACAAAATCAAGAGACAAAATACTATGCCTTACAGATACTAGAACAAGTCATACAAACAAGGTGGAAAGTATTACCAAGGAATCAATGTGAAGGCATAAAAAAATATATTGTTGGTCTTATCATAAAAAATTCATCAGATCCTGTTACAATGGAGAGTAATAAAGTGTATTTAAAGAAGCTAAACTTGATATTAATCCAAGTATTGAAAAGGGAGTGGCCTCACAACTGGGAAACATTTATCAGTGATATTGTCGGAGCGTCCAGAACCAATGAAAGTCTATGCCAGAACAACATGGTCATTTTGAAACTTCTGAGC
This sequence comes from Oeneis ivallda, assembly GCA_029955525.1. Taxonomy (NCBI): domain Eukaryota; kingdom Metazoa; phylum Arthropoda; class Insecta; order Lepidoptera; family Nymphalidae; genus Oeneis; species Oeneis ivallda. The sequence continues at coordinate 15,839,181 of JARPMR010000010.1, forward strand.
GAGGAGGTCTTTGTCTTCAGTACTGGCCAACTCACACAAACAAAAGCGAAACATCTCAAGGATACCATGTGTTCTGAATTCAGTCAGATTTTCACACTTTGCCAATTTGTTCTTGAGAATTCACAAAATGCACCCCTCGTTGATGCTACACTGCATACACTTCTGAGATTTTTGAACTGGATTCCTCTGGGTTACATATTTGAAATGAAGTTAATAAGCACACTTATATTTAAGTTTTTGAATGTTCCAATGTTCCGCAATGTTACGCTAAGCTGCTTAACGGAAATAGCTGGAGTCACCGTCAGCAATTATGAGGAGCAGTTTGTAGCGCTGCTTGTGCAGACTATGGAGCAGCTGGAGGCAATGCTGCCCCTGACCACCAACATAAGGGAGGCCTATGCAGCAGGTAGAGATCAGGAACAAGTGTTCATTCAGAACCTTGCTTTATTTCTATGTACTTATTTAAAGGAGCACGGTCAGTTAATTGAGAGGAGAGGTCTCACAAATACTTTGATGAATGCTCTTCGTTACCTTGTATTAATATCAGAAGTGGAAGATGTTGAAATATTCAAAATATGCTTAGAGTTTTGGAATGCTTTAGCTGCTGATTTGTACAAGATTGCACCATGCTCACATTCAGCTGGCCTCTACAGCTTAGGAAAAACGGTTGGACGTAAGACACTTTATGCTGATGTACTCAGTGGTGTTCGTTATATTATGATTTCCAGAATGGCAAAACCAGAAGAGGTTCTGGTTGTGGAAAACGAAAATGGTGAAGTTGTCCGAGAATTTATGAAGGACACTGATTCTATAAATTTATACAAGAATATGCGAGAAACACTGGTCTACTTGACACACTTGGATTACCAAGATACTGAACGTATTATGACTGAAAAACTTCAAAATCAAGTTAATGGTACAGAATGGTCTTGGAAAAATCTCAACACTCTTTGCTGGGCAATAGGCTCAATATCAGGGGCTATGGTGGAGGAGGATGAGAAGCGGTTTTTAGTAGTTGTAATTAAGGAGCTTTTAGGATTGTGTGAACAAAAAAAAGGGAAAGATAACAAAGCTATCATTGCTAGTAACATCATGTATGTTGTTGGACAGTATCCTCGCTTTCTTCGTGCCCATTGGAAGTTTTTGAAAACAGTTGTCAATAAACTGTTTGAGTTCATGCATGAAACCCATGATGGAGTTCAAGACATGGCGTGTGATACTTTTATAAAAATTGCATTGAAATGTCGTCGTCATTTTGTTACCACACAAGTAGGGGAAGCTTGCCCATTCATTGAAGAAATCTTAAGTACAATAAGTTCTATCATCTGTGATTTGCAAACCCTTCAAGTACACACATTTTATGAAGCAGTGGGATACATGATCAGTGCACAAGTCGATCAAGTTGCACAAGAGCAACTCATAGAAAAGTACATGTTGCTACCTAATCAGGTCTGGGATGATATCATCTCTCAAGCTTCACATAATGTCGATATCCTTAAAGATCCTGAAGCTGTCAAACAGCTTGTCAGTATACTTAAGACTAATGGTCGGGCCTGCCGTGCATTAGGTCATCCATATGTTGTGCAACTTGGCAGAATTTATTTGGACATGCTCAATATATACAAGGTCATGTCAGAAAATATCACTCAAGCTATAACGTTGAACGGGGTGGTGGTAACAAAGCAACCTCTTATTAAAAATATGAGGATAATTAAGAAAGAAACTTTAAAGTTAATTGCGAGTTGGGTATCACGTTCAACTGATAACAGTATGGTGTTGGAAAACTTTATCCCTCCTTTACTGGAAGCTGTTTTAGTTGATTACCAAAAAACTACAGTGCCAGATGCACGGGAGCCAGAAGTTCTGTCCTGCATGGCTGCCATTGTGTACAAACTGGGAGGGCACATAACATCTGAAGTGCCAAAAATTTTTGATGCGGTCTTTGAGTGTACTTTGGAAATGATTAACAAGGATTTTGAAGAGTATCCTGAGCACAGAACAGAGTTCTTCCTGCTATTACAGGCAGTCAATACACATTGTTTCAAAGCATTCCTAAGTATACCACCAGCTCAGTTTAAGTTGGTGCTGGATTCCATTATTTGGGCATTTAAACATACGATGAGAAATGTGGCTGACACAGGACTGCAAATACTGTACAGGTTACTCCAAAACGTAGAACAGCACACGCAGGCAGCACAAAGCTTCTACCAGACTTACCTTTGCGATATACTGGAGCATGTGTTCAGCGTTGTCACAGACACCTCGCACGGAGCAGGCCTCACTATGCATGCTACAATTCTAGCATACATATTTTCCTTGGTAGAAACTGGACGGGTTTCTGTTGCTTTGGGTCGCACTCCGGATAATGTTTTATACATACAGGTAATTATTTAATTAATCATAATATGTTTGTCTCTTAATATCTCATGCCTACAACTTATTCTCTAGGTCTTTAGCTTTATCCATGCAAAAGTCGATTTGTTATTTGGTTGCTATCAAAGTAGCACAGTAGCAGTAGTAGGTGTGCAAATTGGCTACCAACCCTAAATCTATTAGCTTAATATTTATTTTAATCAATATTTCTAGACAAATAATTATATTAAATTCAATTCCCAAGCAATGGCATTTAGGTGATAATAATATTTAATAATCTATACTTATAAAGTGTTTGGTTACTTTTAATTGCTTTGACATAGTGACTAATACTATAGGAAGATATGCTTCAATAGTTTGATGTACATAATAAGTTGGGTAGTTTGAATAAAATAAATAAATGATGAGTTATAAAATTAATTTCAGGAATATGTGGCAAACCTTTTGAAAACTGCATTCCCACATCTGACTGATAATCAAGTTAAGATAACTGTTCAAGGGTTGTTCAATTTGGACCAAGATATCCCTGCTTTCAAAGATCACCTCAGAGACTTCCTAGTGCAAATAAGGGTAAGAATTTATTATATAATATATTTTTGTGAATCTAATGAATTAAAGTAATGTTATACTTTTTCTAGTCTCTAGTCTAGTCTGGTGGAAGGATTTGCCTGTGTCTAGTTACTACCCTACCGCCAAAGATGTGCCGCCAAGCGATTTAGTGTTATGTCATTATGGTGTACCCATAGGAACTGATGAGGGTATAAGTTTAATTAAAAACTGCCATGCCTCTCCAAGTTAACCCACTATACCTTAGAATACATAGTAACTTACTATCAGGTGTCTCACAGTCAAAGACTACTTTATCAGGAAATAAAATAGAATGGTAGGCTTTGTCTTAATTAAGAATACAATAGATTATTTCATGTTTTAATTTTTTCTTCAGGAGTACACTGGTGAAGATGACAGCGACTTGTATCTTGAAGAGCGGTTGTTCGCACTCCGGCAAGCACAGGAGGAAAAGAGAAGGGTCCAGTTGTCTGTTCCGGGCATTATTAACCCCCACGACTTGCCTGAAGAGATGCAAGATTAAATTTAGTTACAGTAAGGAAGGTTATAAATGGTAACAGTTCACTTAACAATGATTCAACTGACAATTCAAAGGCAGCCATAATGATAGCGACAGTTATGACGCCAGCAAATGCTGTTTCATAGACAATAGATTGTATGTGATACTATTCAATGACTGCCAGGATTCCAGGAAAAAGTTAATACACAGCACAACAGCTATGCCAGCATCACTGTCATCAACCATTGGATGGACAAAATCTGCCATTAGAAACAGTCATTCATTAAACCCTTGACCTTTTGTTTAATGTCTGATTCATAATGTATGTATGGATTGAGAAGTTGTATTGCATTGTATCCATTGTGATAGCATCAATCCATGTTCACAGATTGATTTGATGCCTCATGTTTTTTAAATGGCTGATCAATCTGGCATTGTAAAGGCATGTGTTTTATACATAGATATTTTATTTTACTCATTTCTTTTAATTCACAAGTACTGTAAGGGTGTTTGGATCAGTGCATGATTTATGTTAAGTTTATGTATAATTTCACTTTTCCCTTTTTTTAAATATATGCGAAAACGAAACGATTGCCAACTTGCGACCCAAAAATATATCGTGTCTATTTTGTGAATGTGGTGTGGCAGCAAAAATACTTTATTGGGCAGAAACAGGTGTTACTTCGCGGAAGTCCATAATATAATTAAATTATTATTTGTTAGAATCAAACCAGATAAATCTATTGTACAACGTGCAGTGACAGGTAGTCAAGAAACAACATTTCCCTGAAGATTCTCCTGTGTCAGAGTGAAACTTGCGTAGTCAAAGATTGATAGAGTCATAGTAAGAAGAAAATAGATTGACGGTAGATAGGTACTTCTTGACCTCATTGGTAGTATCTATTGACAAAGATCGATGACATTGACAGGGGGCGTGAGTGTGCTATCAGCCATGAAGTTAATTCTATGTTGACCATGAATTTTTAAATTCTTGTATTGTGTGATGGGTCGAGTACGTACGATGCCGATTACGATGGTTCCTTACTCCTTACTTTTGCACTATTATTATTATTATTACAATTTTCATTATTTTAATTTTTCATTTCAAACCAATAGAACCTAAGTGCCCTGCCAAGTGGAAACCTGAATATTTCTGTACAACCCTGACCTAACCTAAGATTTTGGTAAACATACCGATCGTGCCGCAACGGAATAAGGCGCGAGGGGGGGGGGGGGAAGTGGGGGCTGTATTTATTACTTTGGGTGCCTTTGGCCAGCTATTATGATTAATATCCAGAGAAAGTGATGAATTTATCACATTATCTACACATGACTAGTTATTATAATATCTAGCAATGTACTCACTATGACTGGACAAATCGATACCGTGTACTATTTGTATTATTTATTTCGTAATCCATCCCTAATCCCTAAGAAATTTTCCATTGCTAATGAAAAACTTCAATAACTGTGTTTATTATAAACTAATTAGTAGGAAGATTGCAAGATTGAATTTGTCTCACATATCGAAAATCTTATTGTCACCCTGTTAGAAAGGGACACACGGCGCGGCCTCTGTACTAACTATCTCGCTCGGCTCGCTTTTCAGCTGCGAGTACTCGGTCCTGTTTGTTTATTACGTCCATGGCTATCAGCACATTCAAGTTCTGTCAGTAAAGTGATTTTCGCGGGGGTCTATCGCGTCATTTTTTTTTTCAGTCCTTAAAGGACTGCATCAATGTCAAAATATGATTTTAGGCTTCTCCTATTGGCCAAAACCATGTTTTGACATTGAAATAGTGTTAGTTCCAACTTTGGCCGCGCGCCGAAAGATCCTTGTCACGCTGTTCACTGTTCAGTGAACTTTTATGGTGTTCTCAATGGAACGTTTTCCTTGTGTGCGTCAAGATGACTGACCAAAGTGACCGATCAGCTTTAAATTACTCCAGCATTTAGTAGCTATTTGGTACTATTTGATACCTTTGTTTAAATATTTAGTACCTAAATATTAACAGAGAAATTTAATTTTAAAAGTGGTCAGTCATTCTGACGTCAAGATGGCTGACCAGTTCTAAAATCCGCATATGGGCTCAGTATTGTGCATATGTTTCTGCAGAATAATTTAGTACCTATTTAGTACCTACACATATATTTTTTCTAGAATTTTTAGCCAAATAATAAAGATTTTATAAGATAATTTTGTTTTATATAAATAACACTATGAAAGTATGCAATGATAGAAAAGAGAAAAAACTGCCAAGTTTTCACTACAGATGTCGCTCGCAATGCTTGACCCATAAACAGAAGTAAGTAAATAGGTACCTACCTCAGGAAATTGATTGTTACTAGGAACTTCCAGGGCTGAGTTTTTCTACTTGTAAAATGCTGAAGAATTTGTAACAGGCTGTAAATTTCTGAAGAAATATGTATCCCGCAGACTGCTTGATTCTGCAGCATCAGCTCAAGGTTACTATGCCTTGGAAATAATTCGAAGTAATACATATCAATCGCTCCAGTGAAAGTTTATAACATAAGTAAACCCTTTGATAAGTAAACATTGTGTAGATTATAAAGAAATTTAATGTAGGTATAATGAATGTACCTACCTACTTCGAAACGAAAAAGTGTGCATATAAAAGAACCTATACTTAATAAAATTAAAAAAAATAGTATAAAAACCTTTCAAAGTCAAATCGATACCAGCGCCATCTGCTAGTAGGTTTAAGTTTTCTTCTTCTTTCTTCAAGTCTTGCATGAACAACTTTTTTAATAGATACATATACCTACTATTCAAAAAAAGAACAGCGTACTCTTTTTTTGAATTTAGAATATTGTAATTTAGAATTTTATTTACGATTACTAATTGTTAATGCGATCTAAGATTTGTTTTATTTAACAATTGTGTAAAGTGACCTAATTGCAATAAATACTACTTAATTTTGTTACTATCTCAACATGAAAAGGGGGCGGCAACGATTAGTTCCTTTAGACGAACAAAAGAAAGTGTTTAATGAATTTAAAAATTATTTTGCACATAAAAATGAACTTCCTTCGCCGAATGACCCAGTGTTTGAAAAAAATTGTGAATTATTGTCGTTTCGAATGTCCGTAAAAGCATTATATTTATCACTGAAAAAAAATTACGATATTTTTTTTGATTATATTGAATCAGATACTGGTTCGGAATCTGATTTTCATGAAGAAATTATAACAAAGCCGATTTATAACAATTGCAAGAAATTTGAATTTTTCATTGATATTTATCAATGGGACTTAATTAAACCAATCACACAATGTTGCAAGCGAACAAAAGGCACATTAAACAATTTTCGCAATAAGACTGTACTGCCAAAGTACCAGTGGGCTGATATGCTTCGAGAAGAAATTTGGAAGAATGAACGTGGTGAGTGCAGCTGGATATTTCGCAACTATAAAATCAAAAGCAAGGATACCGTTACATGTTTTGGTTATTGTAAACAATGCCAAGCACAAATAAAAGTAGTAATTTTTTGGCCAAGTGAGAAAATTGTTCGATGTATTTGTAACGTACATGATATTCAAAATAATTTCAAACACGATATTAAAAAAAAATCAAATTGTCGCCGGTTAAACGCTCTGAACTTAGCAAGGAACTGAAATATAATTCCGCTATCACGGTTCGTAATCTTCTGACAAATTCATTGATGGATATTGGGGATATTGAACCAACACTGCTACCAAAAGTGGGTACACTAAGACAAATTAAATATGAATCTCGTAAGAGCGCTTTTTATCACTCAAATGAAATAATGTCCTTATGGATAATGTCCAGATTGGCTGAATATGTAAATGTAATAAGATTCATATCACTTCTGCCTTTTTCAATGTATTACTGGACACAAGAGCAAGAAAAATATTTTAATCATTATAAAAAACTGGAACGAACTGTGCTTAGTATTGATGCCACTGGTAGTATTTTTAAACCTAATGACCTAATTTTATCTAAATCTATATTTTTATATGTTTGCGTTATGGCTTCGGTCTTTAACGACCATAGTGTACCTATAATCCAGATGATATCGGACAATCACACAATAGATAATTAATATATACCTATGGCTTCATACTTGGAATAAGAAGCAGAATAACGAAACTCCACATGAGGTGATCTTAGATGATTCATCTGCTTTAATCGGAGCTGCAGTGAGAGCATTTACGAATTGCAATTCCACAAAAGAGTATGTACATGAATCTTATACCAAATTGGAAACAAATCAACACACACCTGATCAATGTTATATCCGCATAGACACAAGTCATTTTGTTAAGATTCTATTTAATTTACCGTGTTTCAAGCACATAGATCAACGAACTAAATTTTTTTACATTAAATGTCTTGTGGAAGTAAAACGATGCGACAATTATAATAAAACGAAGAATATTCTCTGCGACATGATAACTGTATGTTTAAATAAATACGATGGAATTGATGCTCAAGGCAAAAAAACGAGATGTGAAGAAGCGAAAAGCAGATTAAAAATTTTGACTTCTTTTCAAATTACAAATGAATCTGAAATTCAGATTGAAGACACAACCAAAATAAACGAATATTCATATGAAAAATCTAAATTATTCGAGAATGTACCGACGCATAAAGATAAAGACCAATGTACTTCAAAACTGCCTAAATGGTTTTACGACGCTATTGATTTAGAAAAATTAATAGTCACTCTTACTGTTGGTGACGCTGATTTGCATGATAATCTATATTATTTTCCTGAATTTCTAAGTACTTTGATTCGTCTAATAGGACAGCTTCCACTATGGTCGAATATAATGAGATGGACGTATGATTCAAAAATAATAAATCCCACATCATCAAACGTAGAAAGTTATTTTAAAAATTTAAAAAGGCATTTATGCAAAATTAATACCAAGACAGACAGATATCGTACCGATGAATTCATGATGGCGCATCTGGAATTTCTTTCAGGAGAATTAAAAGCTGCTCATAGCACATTTAATCTGGGAAAAAAGAAAACAACGCTGAAAAAAGAAAAGAAAGAAAGAAAAAGCACTACGGAGGAATTGAACAACGACTCTATATTTGCAGATAATCCTTCCTTAATAGAAAATTGGAAAGGATTAGCCAGAAAAAATAGAAGTAAAAGCTTAACCGAAAAAATATTTCAGAAAATAATTCTATTGAGAAATGGTTCGGTAACACGATTTGCCGGTAAAAATACAATTATTTCGAATACATGTGCATTCGACGCAGTCTCACAAGCGCTTGCTGTTGGAATAGTTGATGATTATGTGTTTAGCAGATCATTACGCAATAGTAATGATGAGTATTTTCAATTTATAAAAATGATTGCTGCCAACGGTAATCCAATAGATATTTATAAACAGCGTGCGGAGATTTTGAAAAAGTATTTTGATACACGTACTGACGAAGATGGGAAAATTTACGCGACATGCGAATGTAATGTGGCGTATATATTTGAGAGAATTTTAATTGATAAGTTGTATAGTGCAGAAATACAAGAAACATGTTCAAATATTGACTGCTCCATTAATACTATTACATAAAAGAAAATGTGCATTTTTGCCACTTGACCTAACTAAAGAGACCTTAAGTGAATCTGCAAGATCGACATTATTGGCTGAAAACAATATGTCACCTTGCAAAAAGCTTGGTTGCAATGGCATAAAAGCTATTGAATTCAATTTAAAGGATACAATAGCTTTAGAGCCAAGTATAGAAAAAAAAAAATTTATTAATGACATACCACAGCAGTTAAAACTTAATAACATCAACTACTCGTTGTTGGCAATAATAGAATTTGTACCACCACTCACTTCCAATAGTATTGGACATTATAAGTCTCATATCCGCAGGGGGACACAATGGCAATGTTATGATAACTTGTCCACCAGGATAACAAAAAGTACTAGAAACTTCTACGCGCATTGCATTTTATATGCAAAATAAATAATCTAGCAATTCGCGTTCGAAGTTGTGAAATATATCAGACGAAATTTTTTCGAAATATTCTTTGTAGATAGAGGTAAAACATATCCAAAATTTTCAAATTATAGCTCAATTGTTTCTGAATGAAATGGCTGTAACAGATAGACAGCCAGGGCGGAATTATTTACGGAACCCTAAAACGATTTTGTTTTTCCTTTCTTGAGTACATAATGTAAAATTTTCTATAAGATTGTTGAATTCGTGTACGGGTGCCGGGGTACTTTTTTTTGGAACGTAGTTCCTTATCGCGCGGTGCGGAAGGGGGCTAGACGGAAAAAATTAAGACAAAATTGAACCGACACTTTTTTGAACCCGACACTTTTTTGAATGTGAATTTGTCATTGTGTTCAATATTTTCACAGTACAATATTAGATCTCCATAGCCTTGTGAATTCTACAGTCGCATAAAGGTCGATAAGGGTCGATGGTTCGAATCCCAGCTCGACAGACTGAATTTTCTATTTTCAATTTTATTTTAAATAATTTCTCCATGTGTAATTTTTCCCTAATTTTTTTATTTTTATTATTAATTTATTATTTAATAAATATTAATAAAAATAAAAAAATTAGGGAAAAATTCCACATGCAGAAATTATTTAAAATAAAATAGAAAATAGAAAATTCAGTCTGTCGAGCTGGGATTCGAACCATCGATCTTTAACTGTTTAGCGACTGTAGAAACCACAAGGCTACGGAGATCTAATATTGTAGTGTGAAAATATTGAACGCAATGCCAAATTAATTAATCGAAAGGAACTTCGTTCCATCCGGGTGTCCCTTGACACCTCTCTAGTTTTTGTTTTTTTGGTACTTCCCCTCATTGTGGAAATATTATATTTTTTTCTAACAAAGTTGCATAGGTTAAATCGGCTTGGCATCCCACAAGATAGTATAAATAACTTATTACAATGGAATAGCTTCATAATAATATTGTAAAATGATTATTTTGAAAAGAGCAACTGCTGAGTTTCTTGCCGGCTCTTCTCAGCAGAATCCGCTTTCCGAACCGGTGGTAGAGTCATGATAAGTGCCACAGGTTGGCCTACGTGAAATAAATAATTTTGAACTTTGAATATTTTTTTGAATTATTAATATTTTTTTTTTTTGCTTAAATAACGTTGTTTTTAACCGATTTCCTTTGTCTAATAAAAAGTTTAAAACTACACTTCTATTATAAGAAAAATGAAACAAAAGAATATGCGTTACTTTTTCTGTTTTTTTGAGTAAATATTAAGCAAGCTGTTCTTTTTATTAGGCACCTAATAAAAAGAAAGTTCTTGCAAGACATGCTCTATGTGGAAGAAAACTCAAACTTACGAGCAGATGGCTCTGCGTTCGATTTGACCCATTACACATAATATTACATAGAAATAAATATTTTATTGATTTCATACGTACAAAATAATGTAGGGAATAGATTTTTTTAGTTATTCAGCTTTAAACTGAATAAAGTAGATGAAAAACAATGAATGCAAAGCAAAGCAATATCCACTAGGCTACTAGTGCGCCACCTATAACTTCTCGGAGTTATGTTTGTTTTGCTTCAACGGTGAAAGAAAACATCGTGAGGTAACCTGCATGCCTGATTGATAGTTCTTCATAATGTTCTCAAAAGTGTGTGAACTATGAAGTTTGCCAATCTGCTCTTGGCCAGCGTGGTGGTATACCCTTCTCATTCGAAAGGAGACCTGTGCCACACGAGTAAATAGTCCGTACAGAGGTTAAGCTATGTACAAACGGCTCGCGGCGGCTCACCCATTCATAGCGAATATAATGAAAACAAATAGACGAACGATTTCGTGATTGAACAAGTTTACTGATTTTATATTTAAAAATAAGACAATTTAGGTTTATTTATATGTAAATAGTGTTCGGTTTCTACAAATATCTCAAACACTTGCACAGTATGCATGAAAAGATCCAAAGAAAATAAGGTTAATGATGTTTGATAATTGAATAACATACTTAATTATTACTTGTTATACACAATAATAATAGTTGACGAAAAACTATTAACATTATTGTGAAGTTATGTTAAAAATACTGATGCTCATTAAAAAATAAATAATGTCTCTTTATAATATTTATCTAATTTTAGTATTTGTTGTTCAAATTCAGGATATAACTGAAAGGGTATTTTTTCCTTAAATTGTTGGCATGTATCAGGTGACAAACCTAGCATAATAGGTATACATTTTCGACGTTGTTAGGAAGCTTAGCGAAGCGAAGTTAGCGAATTAATAAATGAATGAAGTAGCTTTGCCTCTGGAAAGGGGCAGAAAAGCAAATATTGTCAGCCATAGAAAAACTCAGCCCAAGTTCCTAGTAAGTTGTAGTAACAATCATTTTCCTGAGGTAGGTACCTATTTACTTACTTCTGTTTATGGGTCAAGCATTGCGAGCGACATCTGTAGTGAAAACTTGGCAGTTTTTTCTCTTTTCTATCATTGCATACTTTCATAGTGTTATTTATATAAAACAAAATTATCTTATAAAATCTTTATTATTTGGCTAAAAATTCTAGAAAAAATATATGTGTAGGTACTAAATAGGTACTAAATTATTCTGCAGAAACATATGCACAATACTGAGCCCATATGCGGATTTTAGAACTGGTCAGCCATCTTGACGTCAGAATGACTGACCACTTTTAAAATTAAATTTCTCTGTTAATATTTAGGTACTAAATATTTAAACAAAGGTATCAAATAGTACCAAATAGGTACTAAATGCTGGAGTAATTTAAAGCTGATCGGTCACTTTGGTCAGTCATCTTGACGCACACGTTTTCCTTGGTTGATTATTATTTATGTCTACATTTCTAGTAACGGGAGGGCGAGCGATGCATGGCGTGTGCTGTACTGTGTACTAAATTATTTTTCTGGTTAAGCAGATTATAGCAAAATAAGCTTGTTGTTCTTTGTAAAAATTACTTTATACTGCCAAGCCATTTATGCTTTCGAATTTTATGTATGGCGTGTTTTTGGACCGCTATTACGGTTTATATTCATATTATTCCCTTTTATTTGTAATATTAAAATATTCATTATCAATTCATTATAAATGTATTAAGTGATATTTTCAATAAAAACCATCAATAATAAATTTATTGTAGTAGCATCCATATGTCTCATAAATTCAGTGGACTGTTATCATTAAGACAAACTCTTGTGCTTGGTCAAATTATACCTTATTATGTCAGTATGTACAAAGTATCGCCTGGACCAATGGAAGATGATGAATGTAAGTGACAAGGTTATACCGAAAACCTCTTAAAGGTTTATTTTGACAGCACAAGATGTACCTAGCATATGGCCTTTTTTATTTATAGGAAATAAATCATGCAAAAATATACATTGCTAGAAAATAATTCCAGGAATAAGTTGTTCTGTTTTCGTAATAACATTGAAATTGGATGGTACACATAAGAAATCTCTGTGATTGACCGAGCGTTGGCTGTTCAACATGTATGCTATAGAATCTGAGTATTATGTCACATGAGTAGATTCTATGTAAAAGTTTATGAAATTGCATTGCTGTTAATACCTTTTTTATTTTTCGCCCCCCTTTGTGAATTGGGAATCTTACCAAATGCGTTTCAGGTCCGATTAATTGTCGAATCTTATAATTTGTGTTTGAAATAAACAAATAATAATAATAATACACGGTCTTTATATTACACAAACGACAAGTTGACATTATTTCGGAGGACGGGAAAAGTATGAATAAATAAAACTTTGTTACTAGTACCTACTAAATTTTCAAATGTCTAGGGGGGGGGCAGCTGCCCCTACCTACCCCCCCTTGGCGACGCCTATGCTTATGGTGAGACTTTCTCCGTCCGTCCGTCCGGTCCGTCCGTCTGTCAGTCGATTATTTTAGTAACTATTAAAGCTATCGACATGAAATTTGGAATAGTTATGTATAATAGTGGCCCAACAACATTGGAATAAAAAAAAAATCAAACATGATTTTTAGTTTAATTAAAAAAGGGGGAAAATCGAGGGTTTAAAATTTCAAAGTAAGATAACTATACCGAATGGGGTATCATTTTTTTCGATGCCAAGCTAGTCCTCGATCTCTGCGATCTCACCTGATCGTAAGTGACGATGCAGTGTAAGATGGTAGCGGGCTAACTTGGAAGGGGTATGGCAGTGAACATTCAACCCATACCCCTAATTGGTTTCTACACGCCATCGTGCCGGAACGCTAAATCGCTTGGCGGCACTTCTTTGACAATAGAATGGTAACTAGCCAGTAGCCACGGCCAAAGCCTCCCACCCTTTGAGTAATAAACCAGTTTATTACTCAAAGCTCCCACCAGACCAGACCAGAGACAATTTAGAAAATTATAAATTCCCAAATTGACCCCGCCGGGAATCGAACCCGAGACCTCCCAGTTATAAGACAACAACGCTCACCACTGAGCCAGGGAGGTCGTCAAATAATATATAAAAATAAAATATTCCTGCTCTGTGGGAAAAGCGGCACGAAAACCACCAATAAGCACCAGAAGAATTGCCTTAGCAACTTTACTTGCTTTTTCTACGTGGAACTTATGATTACACTGTCGCTGCCACTGAGCAACTGAACCGACATGTACGCAACCGTCATCCATCTCCATGTAGAAATCGCGAGATCGACATCGAGGTATCGAGGCAGCGACTGCGACCGCGAGGCATCTTCGGAGTTCGGCATGTTCTCACCCTAACAATGCATGTAATCTAGTGCGATTATTGGATCGACCTATCGAGACGCCTCCTGGAGCTTCAGACAATTAATAAAGACCGTCTATTTCTCTTCAAATTGTGTTGTATTAGAATTTTTTTTTGGCGGAAAACATACTGAACCTGCTTATTTTAGGGAATTATGAATAGGGTATTTGACTTCTTTTAGAAAATCATCTTAAATTGTTAATAATGCTATGCTGAAGCTAACAAAACGTATATTTCGGCATAATTTTCAGTATTTTTCATAAAAATCGAGAAATAAATTCAAAAAAATAAATTGCCGCCGAAACGTTCCATTTGCTCTCATGACGTAACAGTTCACATTTCAATGACAATTTTATAATATGTGTTTAGGCCGCGTGTCGCATACTATTTGGTATTTAATAAAATAGTAACGATGAAAAACAGACGAAATTAGCCTATTACGCCGCACAAACACGTCGAAATGTATTGACAAAATGAGAATTCCATACAAACAAACCGGCCATCATAGCGTGCCGCTAGTGTAGGTGGTGTGGACTGTGACGTCATTCGAGAACACGGAACGTTTTCGATCACGTGACCATGGCCAGAATTATAGCAATTTTATTTAATGTTTTCTAATTAAATAAAGCTTTATTTTTTAGTTTTGTCGTATGGAATAATGTTTTTAGATAATAATCTTTTAGGATGACACCAGTTGAAACGATATTTTTATTATAGTCAAATACCCTATTATCACGATGAGTCCTGGGAAAATTATAAAGAGGTTGGCAACACTACCATAGTCAAGTGTAGCTCAGTAGTCGTAATACCTACATCCATGGTTAATGACCAGTTGACAATCGATTAAGGCGAACTAAACGGGTCTGCCCGCGAAATTCAAATTTAATTTGGTTTTTCGCAATTTGTAAACTAATACGACAAAGTAGCTGGCATTCTAATTACGCAAATGGCAGTATCATCTTCACAGGTTTATGAAAAAATCTTAACTTGATGGACACATATATCGACGGGTTCCGGGCTAATTAATTGTATTAAGCGACACTCTGAGCGATATAGACTTTTATACATATTTGGAATCAGCTAATTTTTCTGCGTCATTTGAGCTGGGTTTGGTGACGATCGGAGCACTTTTTTGTCGCTTAATACATCCGCATTTTTGGGCCCATTTTTGGACTGCAATGTATGAAGCGACACAAAATATTGTCAAATTTAGGAACTGTGTACTTAAGCTGACTACCAAATACCAGGCAGTCGTTTAAACGTTTTTTCCTGGAGCAACAATTTACAGGCAACGTACGTTAAAGCATTTAGCCTGACTTTATAAATATATAGAAATGTCGCTTAATACAATTAGCCTCTTTTTTAAATTCTTATCCAGTGTCGCTTAATACAATTAGCTTTACCTTGAAAATATACAAGAATGTCGTTTAATACATTTAGCCTCTTTGTCAAATTTATACCCAGTGTCGATCCATACATTTAGCTCTGTACATGAAATGTTAGATGTTGTCACTTCAACCATTTAGCTTGCAATAGATAATGATATGTCGGTCACATGAACTATTTAGGATTTCAACAATAAACATTTAAAGATTATGGTTAAACCTATTTTTTTATTCAATATTTGATTTGCAGTGTCGTTTCAGTTATAACAAAAGAATAAGAATAGTATACACATTAATACAATCAAAATTTTATATGGATTAACTATTATGACGTTGGTTAAAACAATGATTTTGGTGCCATCGCGATAAACCGCGCGAGTTTAAATGCCCCCGCCACCCCGCGCGGGCACTTCAGGCGTCTGCCGCCTCGTTTTAGTTGACGAAAATCGTAACCCGCAATGGTTTCTGTTATGTTTGGGGAGAAACGGAAGCCAAAAGAGGTGGTAATGAGATTTCCACTATTTGGCAAAAGTACAAAGAAAACGTTGATGAACGTGAAACCGTTAAAAGTTTAATTTTGTACTCGGATTCATGCCCCGGGCAAAATAAAAACAAGATCGTATTGGCAGCCATCCACAACGCTTTGTTGATGTCAAAAAATTTAGAAACTATACAGATGAATTATCTGCTGCCAGGACACACAGAGATGACAGTAGACAGTATTCACGCTACAATAGAAAATTCTGTTCGACACACAACGGTATGGGCGCCTTCACAGTGGCTGACAATTTGTCAGCTAGCTAGAAAGGATCCAGGACCCTATCAGGTGGAAGGCCTTACACACGAAGACTTCAAGAATTATGAAGAATTGTCCGAAAAATATTTCAAGGGAAACCTTGTCGGTAAAATAAGCAAGATTCGTGTAGCAACATTCAAGAAGTCTACGCCAAACGTGATGATCGTCAAATATAGCATGCAAGATGATACAAAAGAAGAGTCCATACAAATTTATGCAAAACCGAAACTACTCAATGCAAAATATAAATGAAAGCTTCCTATCACAAAAGCAAAATATAATGACCTGAAAAAGCTATGTAACACTGGCGCTATCCCAAGAATATTTCATTCAGAATATATCAACCTACCATCCAGCAATACTGGCAAAGATACACTGATCGATACTGATATTGAAGACGAAACAGACCTGCCAAATTAAGCAATTTTCATTATGTCTGATGGGAAAATAGCAAGTGTTTAAGTATAAAGAAGAAGAAAAATAAATTAGAAAGTAAGAAGGAAAAGATTGGTTGAATTTTAACTAACATGTTATTTTTTATAATTTTGATTATTATTTTTTGTTACTGTAGTGAACTACAATTTATTTTTGTCATAGGAGATAAAAATTATTTTTGTTATTGAAGAGAAACTAGGGATAGTATTTAAAGGGTTATTTTTCAATAACCGGCCAAATTTTCACAGGTTGTTACTAACTACCCATGAATATGAACAACTTTCACTATGCGACCAACTCTGAAATCACGAAAAAAAAATCAGCTGTTTCCTACAAAATATCAACACCTACTCGACTAAAATGTATGAAACAGCTGATTTTTTTCGTGATTTCAGAGTCGGTCCCATAGTGAAAGTTGTTCATATTCATGGGTGAACGCCCAGTTAAAATTTGGCCAGTCATTGAAAAATAACCCCGTATAATAGGTAAGAAAACTTCAAAACTTTTTTTAGCGAGAGATGTTTTTGATTTTGATTACTGAGAAAGTTAGAAAAAAATATAGCAGAAAATAAGTAAAGAAATGAAAACCAAAGAAACGCTCGTAACTATTTTAATTTTTTATGTGATTATTTTTAAAAGAAATTATTTTATAGATAAACCTTTTTTTGTAATTGAAGAGATTTTTCATTTGTTTTTTAAAAAGGAGTACCTACTTTAAAAAAAAAAAAAAGAAGTTTTTATATACTTAAATGTTAAAGTTTAGGAATGAAGAACAATGAGAATAATTATTTCAGGTAATAAGACTGTAGGCTACGTAATCAAGACTGTTTAACTTCTGATTCCTATACAATTGTTATAAAAACTTTAGCTGTTATCTTGGTAAGCTAAGAAGTTACTGCTGTTCCTAGGTGATTGTCATTTTAAATAAAAAACTTATCTTTAAACAATTTATAATGTGTGTTTTATTTCTCATTTCATAATTATTAACAAGATAGGTAGGTACACCCTATGTATGTACCTTTTAATTTATCAATGTTTTAACCGCCAATTTCTGCAAACTTCATTATTCAAGTATGATTACAAACAATTTATTAAAAAAATATCAGTCGCATAAACTAATTAGCCATACATTAATAAGTTTAAGATATGGTATTTAAATCAATTAGCTTAGGTTTGAAATATGACCAACTCTTTGATTAAAGCACTTAGCTTAGTGCCATTATTTGCATGCCTAGGCGGTTAAGTCATTTAGCCTGAAATAAGAAACAATAATTATAGGCGGTTAAGTCATTTAGCCTGGAACAAAAAAAAGTAAAATATGGGTCATTTTGTATTAAGCGACATTTATCTTCGTTATAAATAGGAATATTAGAAAAAAAATTAATCTAATTATGGGGAATATGTTATAAAAACAGTATTACCTTTCTTTTTAAAGAAATAATGCGATTTGCTAAAGTTATTTTTTTTTTTCTAAAAATCGAAACTTTAAACTGCTCTGGTGTAAAGTTTCAAAAATGTCGGTTAATACAAATAGCCCGGAACCCGTCGATATGTGTCCATAAATGTGTCCATATTTTAGCATAATTGATTTAATAATTATTATTCCTGCAAATAAAACTAGTATTTTCTTTTCTTACAGAGCATACGAACTATTTCAACACTTAAATCACTTTAATATAGGTGCTTACTTTATAAGTTGTTTATCGTTTAGCGGATCGCTAATGTCACTGGCCACTGCTCGAGTTGTCTCAATGATATTATAGTTTCCGATTGAGCTGAAAATGTGCATGTACATGTAAATCAGATTACAATGCAATATTATTGTAACATGGAGCTGATCTGATGATGGAGGCGGAAGATGGCTATGCGAATTCTGTAGTAAAACGATGTAACACCATGTAGTTCGGGCTCGTTTGATTCGTCTTAAGAAGTACGATGGTCCTAGAATCTAGGACCATCGTACTTCTTAAGACGAATCTACTTGTCATACAAAATAATAATAATTTACTTAAAGCTGCATTTGCTATATGAGATGAGAGCGCCATCTATTTCCATCATTGTGAAGTTCTGTTAAAAATACTGCTGCTCATTAAAAGTTAAATAATTTAGTATCCTTATTACATCTATCTAATTTTAGTATTTGTTGTTCAAGTACATGATATTACGCTAATAATTATAAAACTCCCAAGCCCGGCCTTTCAATGCTTAATCCGTTCTGAGGTCAAATATAATCTTCACTTTGAAAGCCCCCCATTTCGTCAATTTTAGGAAAAAAATAAAAAAAAATACTTTTGTATTCTGTCCCAAATTATCTTTAAAATGATATACTGCAACCCTATGAAACGCAAAAAAATATTATATTTCGCATTCGCTTCTATGAGAGGCCCCCTGAAATAAAGATTTTTATAACTTTTTAAGCCATTTTCGGCTGGAGGCCATCGGTTTACATATTATATCTAAAATTGAAGTAATTACGTTCAGTAATTCAGAAGTAATAAGGCTCTGACAGACTGACGGACGGACGGACGGACAAGTGCAAATTCACTCAAGTAGACTCAGAGACCTTCGCTTCACTCGGTCAATTAAATTTTATCCTACACCTTATTTCGAATAATTGATTTATCTATAAAAATTTTGCAAATACTGGTAAGTGGTATCCCTACTTACACTAGCGGCACGCTATGATGGCCGGTTTGACGTTTGTCCGCTCATGAAGTTCCGTATTAATTGATAACGACTTTGAAGGAAATAAAGTAATACAATTTACTTTATTGACGATAGTGATGTGCAGAGATTCATAAATTTTATCGAATGTAGTTTTAGGTTTAGGACTCAAAATTTATTTATTAAATTGATTTCTAAAATGTATACAAGTGTAGAAAAATCAGTTTGCACCATTTAAGGGGTGAATGTACTTGTGAATATGAACAATTTTCACTATGTGGACAAACCTCTGAAATCGCAAAAAAATATCAGCTGTTTCATACAAAAGGTAAAATTTTTATTTTTATATGATATATACCACAACTCGGCATTTGGTTTTCTAAATTGAAAATTTTTAAAAATGGAATCTAATACGATCATCACATAGGATCGCTGGCTAGCACAACTACTACCTCCGGCAAACTCGCGTCAATGCTCAATGCAAAACAAAGCAGTTTCGAATTGACGTTGCTTCGAAAAGTATAAACTGTCAGTGCAATGCGATTGTGATATAGTTTTGACCTGGCTTTGGATTTCAAATATTGATACTGCATTACTGTTGACCCTTGCTCGTTAATTTGGACTCTGTTCAAGCCCTTTGTTGTGGATTTCGTCGATATGACCGAACGTACGCAGAGAACTGTTCTAAATAGTCAGACACGTGAGTTCGTAATACGCCTTCGTAACTATTTCGATCGTGAAGCTCAAAATGGAGGGCCAATTTTACCTATAACGTCAGTGGTTGAACGCGTAGCTGATGCGCTTAATATTGGACAACGAACTGTTAGACGGATAACTAAAAAAAAATATGGCGAGACTGGCACAGAAGAAAATAAACTTCACACACCAAAAAAGAGAAAACGAGCAAAACCAGTCGTAGGCATCGATAGCTTTGATGCCGATGCTATCCGAAGACATGTTTACGGCTACTATTTACAGAAGGAGTATCCAACAAGAAAAAAGTTGGTGCATTCACTGAAGGAAGCTGGATTATTCTTCGGTGGGGAAAGTTCTTTAACGAAGATTTTGAAGACCATTGGATTTCGATACAAAAAATGTAACAAACGCAAAATATTGATGGAAAGATTTGATATAGCGATGGCAAGGTATACTTTTTTACGGCAAGTGAAAGAAATCAAAAATTGGCAAAATGTTGTGTTCTTGGATGAAACATGGCTTAATGCTAACCATACTGTAGGCCGTTCTTGGAACGATGACACAGCAGCATCTACTTCCAAAGTTCCTGTAGGAAAAGGATCGCGACTTATAATTTGTCACGCCGGAACCATCAACGGGTTTGTCGAAGGTTCTCTCATGGCTTTTGCGTCAAAAACCACTGGAGACTATCATGAAGACATGAATGGAGAAAAGTTTACTGAATGGTTTACCTCAATGTTGTGTAGCCTCCCTGAACCATCTATTATAATTATGGACAACGCCCCATACCACTCGATGCAAATTGACAAGCCACCTGCCCAATCCCAAAAGAAAGCTGATATCGTCGCATGGCTTCGTAAAAATGGCGTAGATGCAAACATGAATATGTTAAAAGCGGAATTAGTACGTCTTTTAAAAGAAAACAAACCAACCAAGATCCGATACGTCATTGACGAAATAGCATTAGAACATGGGCACAGAGTTATACGGTTACCGCCTTACCATTGTGAGTATAATGCGATTGAGTTGGTGTGGGCTCAAATTAATGGATATGCTGCAAGACACAATACAGAACCCCCATTTACCACAAAAAAAATGCTAAAATTATTAGAAGAAGCTTGTGAACATGTGACTAAAGGAGACTGGGAAAAGGTTGTGAATAGAACTGTTAAATTAATAAGGGAAGATTATGAAAGAGATGTGAAAATAGATAATATTATAGAAAACGAACATATAATTATTAATGTAGGTGATGATAGCAGTGACGACAGTGAAAATAGTAGTATGGACGAATCTGATTAATTATGGCCTTTTGTGGCACCTTTTTTGGTATCTTTTGTATTCATATATGTTTCTTGTGTGCATATAAAGTATGTATATTCATTTTCATTCAAATATTCAGTTCGTTCAAATAAATTAAATAAACATATACATTTTTGTTTTATTAAACCTATTTAATCAGGTACAAAAACAAAACTTAATTGTTTTTTGTTCGAGAATAAATTGACATTCCACATCACTATTGTAATGTGTCAAACCGGCCATCATAGCGTGCCGCTAGTTTAGTTAAACACGCATACATTTGAGATTTCAAGTTGTGACGAGCGCCGTCACAACGCAAAGCAGCCTACACGGGCGGCGTGAATCATCGCACGAGGGACCCGCGTGAACACGCCGTCACAGCGCAAGCAGCCCACGATACACGTGCCGCCTGACTCATCACGCGGGGCCGACGTGAACGCACACGCCAGGGCAATGACACCAGCGGCGCGATCCCCGCCGAACCGCGCCGAGGCCCACCGAAGCAGCCAGCAGAAAAGTATAAAACGCCGAACAAGAGCGTCCACCGGCAGTTCGCCAGCGGCGCCCGTACCATCGGGGTCGGTCTGATTTCCCTCTGGATCGATCCCATCGTCGGCCTGATTACCCTCTGGGTTGACGAGTGGTACGAGCTCTCTGGTAGGACCACAGGGGCTGTTGCTCGCACCTGGCCTCGCGGCCCGGCCCGTCCAACCACCCCGAGCGTCTGCGTTTCCCCCCGCGACCGCCGCGTCACCCGCGCTCCACCGGGAGTCCGTCGTCCTTCCGTCAGCCGCCCGGGCGGTCCCGCTTCATATAATATTGTAACCGTGTTTAGGCTTGCGTCAACGTCTCTCGATATCGTGTAATAGGTTAAGAGAATTGTAAATAAAAGTCGTTATTGTTTATCGAGTATTTTATTCCTTGTCCTAGGAAATAGTGAAAAGCGAGGTTCGATCCCTCATATCTAATGAACGAAGTGGGTCGCTCTCAGCCGGGTCGATCCACTCCGTTACATTTGGCGCCCAACGCAAAAACCCGCGATACCGTTCCGTGAACACGTGAAAAAAAAAACCACCTACTCGTCCGTGAAAATACCGCGCGAACCAATTAGGCAGCCGGTCCGTTCTGCGTCGCTTAAGAATCGCGTCGCATCCGTAAAACCACTCACCCGCGCCAATCCGTTACGCTTGGCCGGTCCGTCCGCCCGCGTCGCGTCGCGAGAAAAAGTACCGCGTCGCGTTCACAGGCATATTCCGTAAAAATAGACACGCTCCACGCGACCGTGGTGGTGTCTACCCGTACCGAAAAACACAGAGTGGCAATCAAACAGTAGGTCATTTCACTTTAGGAATACTCGCGACTTTTACAACTTAACGGTCACAAACTCTTTCACGTAATCGATTCGATTTATCGGGTCCACTGAAAGGGTGAGTAACCGATCGTATAAAGAGAAAGAAAACATAGGGAAAGGAATAAGAAAACGCGAAATAGATGCTTATCCCGGATTAGTCGGCTTGATTAACCTCGAGTAGTTAGATAAATCACGGGAAAAGCATCTCATCGTTTAGAAAACTACTACACGTACGACACAAGGGGGAACACCGCGGAGATTAGGGAAAAATTAATAAGAAAAATACAGTAGGTAGAAATAACGCTCGCCGACCGACCGTACTTGCTGTAACCGCCGGAATAATTAAACCGAGTACCGCGAAATAACCTAGCAACAGAGTAGGTTACCGTAGATATTAAAAATAAAAGATATAAACTAGCATCCGTACCGTTACCATAGATATTAAAAATAAAAGACATAAACTAGCACCCGTACCACTACCGTAGATATTAAAAATAAAAGACATAAACTAGCACCCGTACCACTACCATAGATATTAAAAATAAAAAGATACTAACTAACAACCGTACCGTTACCGTAAAAAAAAAAAAAAATAATCACTAACGTCCGTACCGTAAAAGGAAAAAAAAACCCAAGACAGGGGGAACAAATCGAAGGCGAACTATGCCAACTGCCTGGATCTACTCACTAAACAAACAAAAACTAACAGAAGAACTAGAGAAGAGAAACATACCAGCTCCAACTACAAGCACAGTGGAGGAATTAAGGAAGCTGTTATCAAAAACGATAAAAACCGAAGAAGCAACTAGCCAAGACAACACAATGGGTACCGAAAGCGGAGCAAAAGACTTCGACAAAGCAGTGTCCCGATGGAAGATACAGTTCGATTCAACAGGAGACGCCGTAGAATTCCTAGAAAGAGTGGAAGAACTGGCCGAAACATTAGAGGTCAACAAAGACAAAATAATACACGTCATACCAAGATGTCTCAACGGAAAAGCAGCACTATGGTACAGGAACAACAATCAATATTGGGAAACATGGGAAGATTTAACAGACAGCTTCAAGTTGTACTACTATCCGAAAAATTATGAGAAAAATCTTTTAGAAACGATCATAAACAAGAAACAGGAAGCACGTGAAGATTTCGTCGACTATCTAACAAACATGCAAACATTATTCAGAAGATATGGGAAATTAACACCAGAACAACAACTAGAGAGAATCTATGACAACATGAGAAGCAACTACCAGTTCTACATCAAAAGAAGAGATTTCAACACGATGACGGAATTAATACAGCTGGCAAAAGAATACGAAAAAATCCGAACAGATCAGTATCAGTATACATACAAGACACCGACATACTACCACGAGGGAAACCAACCAGAACACTCCAGAGCAGGGTCCAGAAACCAGGAACACAAACAGAAGCCGGAAGGAAAACTAATCTTACCAGACTATGACCCAGGGAAATGCTGCTGGAAGTGCGGAAAGAAAAACCACAGGGCCCGAGACTGCCGAGGCAAACAGGCTATTTTCTGCAGCCGTTGCGGATTACTAGGAAAACTAACTCGGGATTGCTGCAACGGAGCGAACAAAGGGAGAAAAACAGGGTCACAAGCCTACACAACAAACGTACAAGAAAGAAAAAAAGACAATAGAATATTCGCAGAGGTAAAAATAGGCGACAAGACGTACGAAGCACTGGTGGATACAGGGTCAACAAATACGTACATAAACAAGACCATCATGAACCACATAAAAGAAACTAGGAAGGACGTAATACCCAAATCAAACACTATAAAATTAGCAGATGGTTCGAAAATAACATCGGACACAGCAGTGAACATCGAACTCGAAGTCGCAGGACAGAAACTAACACATCAAGTGATATATCTACCAACAACTACAGTAATGATAATGGGCATGGACTTGTTAAGAAGACTGGGACTAGCAATAAGATGGGAACAAAAACCAAGTAGACAAACCGACAAAGAAAAACCTAAGGAAAAACACGAGGGCAAACAAAGGTTAACAAAGGAACAACAAGAAAGACTACAAGCTAAAATAGCCGAAGAATTAGGAAAAGCGGAAAAAAGGCCAAAAGGCATTAAAGAGGGGAAACATATCACAAAACCAAAACATAAAGAACCAATAAAACAAAACGGGATAGCAGATGAACTATCAAGAAACCCAGTATGCGCCGCGTCAGTTGACGAAAACGAATGGTACACAAGGAAATTCAATAAGGTAATGGCGAACCCCGAAACAGAACCAGACTATCGAATACAGGAAGATAAACTATATAGAAGAATAATCAATCCACGATACGGGGGCAAATTAGATCCCGACACCGAATGGAAGCTATGCGTCAAAAACTCCGACAAAAGAAGAATCCTCTCACAAAACCACGACGAACCCAGCGCAGGACACCTAGGGGTATCAAAAACCTTCAACAAAACAGCACAACGTTATTATTGGCCAGGCATTTTTAGAGATGTCGCAAAATACGTAAACAGGTGCGAGACATGTCAAAAACACAAAACGTCGCAGGAAAAAAGACCAGGACTCATGCATATCAATAACACGGAAGAACCATGGCAAGTAGTGACAACCGATCTAATAGGACCACTACCACGGTCGTCAAAGGGATATCAATGGATCATCGTTTTTCACGATAAGTTCACAAAGTGGTCGGAAATAAAGCCATTGAGGAACGCGACGACAAACGCAGTCATAAACGCACTAAAAGAGTGCATACTCATGAGATACGGCAGAATACAGACATTACTCAGTGACAACGCAAAGGTCTTCACAAGTAAACAGTTCAGAGACACACTCGATAAGTACGGTATACAACAGAGACTTACCGCACCATACACACCCCAGTGTAACCCAACAGAAAGAATAAACAGGACATTAGAAACCATGATAGCCGCCTTTATAGAAAAAAACCATAAAAAATGGGACGAGTACTTAGGTGAATTCAATTTTGCGATAAACACTTCAGTACAAGAATCAACGAAATACACGCCCGCATTCTTGTTATTCGGCAGGGAACTTAGACATTTTAACGACGAAAACAACCTCCCAACTCCAACACTGAAAGAAAAACAAAAACTAGAAGAAATTTATCAAATGGTACGAGAGAACCAGAAACTAGCATCAACAAACCAAAAGAAAAACTACGATAAATCGAAACGAGAATGGGAACCAAAGATGGAACAACTCGTACTTAAACGAGATTTTCCACTGTCAAACGCAGAAAAAAAGTTCTGCGCGAAACTAGCACCAAAATACTCAGGCCCGCACAAGATAATAGAAAGAAAATCGCCCGTGATATTTTTATTAAAAGCACTCAACGGAGGCAAGATATGCACAGCACACATAAAGGATATAAAAAGATTCCAAGAATAAAACGAAAGAAACGTAACCGATAAAAGTCAGAACACGACACGAATAGTCCAAGACGACACACACCATCCAACATAGACCCGACCGGGAAGGTCCGACCTGACAAACATCGGACTATAAGAAAGCATAGACAAAGAGCACAGAATACACAAATGTCACTAGAAAGAAATCAACCTACCCTCAAGACAAGAAATATAACATCGAAATCAAGAAAATGTCAAAAAAAGGATCAGTTACAGTGGAGTAAACGATTGCGGACGCGACAACCCCAGCGTGCTCGGACAAAGAAGCGGCAATGCAAGGTCCGTCAACCAGAAAGGAACCCGATGACGACCGAACGAGGTCACCAGAATGCCAGGCACTGGCCACAGAGGTGGTGGCAGCCGAGGGGCAAAAGAAGAAGAAAAAGAAACGGAGAGGAAGAAAACGCATGGGTAACCACCGAAAGGGGATAGTGAGGTTACCCAAATACAAAAAGGGTGACAAAGGAGGGAAGGCACAGCCAAACGCATAGGTTCGAAATATACAAAGTGACATACAGACGACAGTAAACCACTTTCTAGTTCTTTTGATCCAGAGGATGGTGTGTAACCAACGGTGATGTTTACAGGTAAACATCTCAAAACGAGAGGGGAGAGTGTGACGAGCGCCGTCACAACGCAAAGCAGCCTACACGGGCGGCGTGAATCATCGCACGAGGGACCCGCGTGAACACGCCGTCACAGCGCAAGCAGCCCACGATACACGTGCCGCCTGACTCATCACGCGGGGCCGACGTGAACGCACACGCCAGGGCAATGACACCAGCGGCGCGATCCCCGCCGAACCGCGCCGAGGCCCACCGAAGCAGCCAGCAGAAAAGTATAAAACGCCGAACAAGAGCGTCCACCGGCAGTTCGCCAGCGGTGCCCGTACCATCGGGGTCGGTCTGATTTCCCTCTGGATCGATCCCATCGTCGGCCTGATTACCCTCTAGGTTGACGAGTGGTACGAGCTCTCTGGTAGGACCACAGGGGCTGTTGCTCGCACCTGGCCTCGCGGCCCGGCCCGTCCAACCACCCCGAGCGTCTGCGTTTCCCCCCGCGACCGCCGCGTCACCCGCGCTCCACCGGGAGTCCGTCGTCCTTCCGTCAGCCGCCCGGGCGGTCCCGCTTCATATAATATTGTAACCGTGTTTAGGCTTGCGTCAACGTCTCTCGATATCGTGTAATAGGTTAAGAGAATTGTAAATAAAAGTCGTTATTGTTTATCGAGTATTTTATTCCTTGTCCTAGGAAATAGTGAAAAGCGAGGTTCGATCCCTCACATCTAATGAACGAAGTGGGTCGCTCTCAGCCGGGTCGATCCACTCCGTTACAAAGTTTGTATCATATACGCCACGTCATGATCGCACGCTATAATAGTTGTAATAAGTACTGTCCGGACCCTAGCACCGAGTCCTTACTCCTTGGCGGGACGTATATACATCAAGATGTACAGTGAATAGCGCCTTTACTTACATTAATCTATGGTGATCTATGGTGTTCGTCTGACACAAAACAAAGTACATCAGACCCAGCGTTGCCAAGTTAGGCGATTTTTCGCCTTTTAGGCTATCTCGAAGAGTGTCGGGGCGACGAAAAATTGCGATTGGCGACTGGTCGCCATTTAGGCTACTTCAGAAAAAAATAGGGCGAAAAAGGGCGATTTTTACAATATGCTCAAAAAATAGACACGTTAAGTCTCGTAAGCAATATTATGCAGGTATACATTTGTGCATACACGACTGAACGCGCAACAAGCCTATCTATCTGTTTCATAAATTAGACATACGTTAGAGAGAGACACGACACAAGGTGTCACATGACTTCATGGCTCCGCTCCTGTAGCTCAATGCCTTTCAAAAAATGATAGCGACTGCTGACATAAGTATATTTTTCATCCATTGTAGGTTTGCTGTTTGCTAATAAATATAACATTTTCCAAGCAAACCTTCAATGGATAAAAAATATATGTCAGTGGTAATTATTTTTTGATAGGCACTGAGTTACTGAATTGAGGTACATAACTGTGAAAAATGTCGGTCAAGTGAGGTCACGTAAGTTCAAGTTTCAAGTTCAACTTCATCTATGGCCTAGTAATCCCCTGTATCCCCCCCCCCCCCCCCACCCATTCTTTAACTATGCGTTTGCCTAGTCAAATTCGGGATACCTTAGTACAAAATGCAAAAGTATATCCAATTCATAAGTTTTTGCAGACGTTTTATTTAAGCTTTTGTTGCTTGCTTGCTTTTTGTCGCGAAGTGCATATATGCTATCGCGAAATACTTAGATCTTTGGTAAGGATAATGGTTGTATAAGTCTATGGTAGTATATGACACCGGAAATTTGTCGTTGGTTTCTTTGTAGTTTAAATATTTTTGGTTTTGGAATGTTCCTTTTTCTAATGTACATTTGTTGCATGGCAACGGGTTGTTTTTTCTCGCATCCTGAAGAAGGTGGTGGAATTGTGAGCTGCGCTACGAGGAGTGGGTGTGATGAAAGCTAAGTATCTGAGTAGCTAAGTATCTGAGTAGCTAAGTACCTGAGTATCTAAGTACCTGAGTAGCTAAGTATTTGATTATCTACGCAATTAATATACGAAGTTCTTGAACCCTCATAAGTGAATTTCTAGATATCAATACATTTACTAGCATCTGGGAGCGCGCTCTAAGGCTGTGTATAAGTTAGCAAGGGATGTGCAAGGGACGGTTTTAATGGTGTTTAAATTGTGAGTAAATCATTATGGCTATTATGAGCTGAGAATACATCGGATCCGATGAGATGTTACGTTGAGCCCTCGTTGACGTAGGTCCGAGGTGGTTGAGCCCTCGTGGATGGGGGATCCGATGAGATGTTACGTTGAGCCCTCGTTGACGTAGGTCCGAGGTGGTTTAGCCCTCGTCGATGGGGGATCCGAGGAAGGTTCGTACGAATAGGAAAGATTACGTCGATCCTTCGGGTAGATAGAACCCGAAGAAGGTTCATGTTTATGAATAGGAGACATTATGTCTCGCCCTTGGGCATAGGGGGCCCAAGGAAGATTCGTGCGAACAAGAGAGATTGGCTCTTAGACATAGGGGGTCTAAGAGTATGAATAAGAAAGATCGGGTCCGATGGTCAGATGAGATTAGATTCCGCATGGGAGATGAGTTTGATTCCTTACACGTCCACGGCTAGAAATAACTGGAATAATAGATCAGATCTTAGGGCGTCACAAATGGTGATGTCATAGTTAATTTAATCATGCAGGTTACCGGTGCACTCCCGCAGCAGAGAGAGAGAGAATTAATCGGAGTAGAGCGGTGCGACAGGAGCCTTCTAGTTGATGGGCAGGTATGACTCCATTGGGATAGTTAATTTAAATCGGTGACATTCTGTTCCACTAGACATCCTTATTTAATATCCATATACAAGCGGTTCAACCGTGTATAGCGCGTAGTTACCCGTAAATATATACCTAGAGAGAAAGCAGATAGTGGATTAGAATGGCCTCGCCGACATGGTGGAGGTGCTGGGATCTTAGTAAAATGAACCAGAATCTTTAGCACATGGAGTCATACTAAGCTTAAATTATAATAAAGTGTCTATTTGTTGCCTTTTTGTTGATTTAAATAAATAGAGGCGCTGCATTAGTTTCGCTACTCGCCGCTGGAGGGAGCGTCAACGCAGTTTTCAACTTTAAATCGAAAGAAATGGCCCAGGTAAGTTGGTAGAATTGACTTCAGGGATACTAATGTTATAGAGCGTTCGAAAGTTTGAATTTACGAACATTTGACCAATTTCCGGTGTGTCATTTATTTTTAAATTGTTCTAAAGTCAGATGGTGGAATTTGGAACATTTGAAATTTGAATTCTATTACGCCATTTCGGTGTCAATTATATTGCTGATTGAGTATTGTGAAAGAAACATTGTTGTGAAAAAGAAATAGTGATCTGAAAACAATTTAAGGTTGGAAATTATCCTATTTAATATAAAGGTACGTAATATATTAGGCATATAGTGAAATTCAAATATAAGGGAGGTTTTAGATTCTGAAAGTATTGTACATTGCGTAAAGATGAAATTTTAAGAAAGAATATCAGTTCCTACATAGTGTTAATTATATTTTCAGAAGGAAATCATATCACTCAGTTTTAATAACTGAGACTGAAGTTCGACTAATTTACTGAATTTTTAACACAAAAAGTACATCTGGTGTGTTATCTTATATTTTTAGAATAGCTACCAATGCACTATAAGGCTATTATTTAGAAGGTCTGAGTGTCTATCGAGTAAGAATTGATCTAAGAACTGAATACTTTCCTTTACCAATTAGAACTAGGAATATGGTCAACATAGGTAAACTTGAATATTTATTAAAAATGAAATTTGACGTCTAATGAAAGGGATTGCTAGACAAGATACATTTGATGTTAAGGGTATATAATGAAAGTGTAATTGTTTAAGGGTTATTAAATTCAATTTGATTTGGTAATTATTGAATTCATAGAGTAACTTAATTTAAGGCTTATCCAATTAAGGATTCAGGGCCTATCTACAAGTATGTGGAGGATTATAGTTATATTTTATATGGAGAAAACAATCTTTAAATTATTGAGTTAAGATTTTACTTCGAAAGGAGTCTTAAAGTATATAGACACATGATAATAGATACTAGAGTCCTATGTGCCGAACTCAAGGGTTGATAACCTTATTGAAGGTTAGAATTTTATTTGATCTGGGTAATTTTGTAAATTCAAACAAATATAGTTATTCTTTTAAAGAGGTTGGGACTTTAATTATAGCTAAATTAGTGAGAATATACATAGAGTATGTTCAAAATAATTTTGAAGGAAATTCTATGGTATTAGTTTGACCCAATAATAAGTTTTAATCTCATGAATGTTATTATGAATTTCAATTCTTTTACCTTTCAATTATTATTATAGTGCGAGCTATTTGTATAATGGAAAGGTATCTTAATGTTAAATCTGTACTCATGGTTTAGGTACTCTCTGCATTTGGTGGTAAATAATGGTTGGATAAACTGATGATTAGTATAAGAGCAAGTTACTTGTTTAGCAAGCGAATTATACAACTGGTTAGATTGAAATAACTCTCTAAAAATCTTAATGGAAAATTAGACTGGGAATGCTCATTCTTTATTTGTGTGGGATTATTAACATCCGAGTTTGGCATATACACTATAATATATTTTGAAGTTAGTCTCTATACTTTAAATTAAATATAGCAAGTATATGAATCATAAGGAAGTGTTCAAAGATATAAGGATAATTAATCTAGAAGTGGTATTTCCACAGAGATCCATAGATTTAGAGACAGGTATTTACATCCATGTGATAAGGCGTTAGGTATTGTTCAAATATAATGTCTGATTACAGAAAATTCATCATGGATGATTTATTGCTAAGAAGGCTAAGACTCCTTATTACCCAAATAGAAACTCACTCGGATCAGGCTGTAAATCTCGGCTCTTTGAATGCTAACCTAATCCACGATGCAGAAGTAAACAAGATAAAATTAAAAATCTTTTGACGAGATTCGAAAATGATTTAACAAATTATTTTAAGTTGGTAAATGATCCTGCAGCTGACGAGATAAGTGAAATGAGTGAAATACAGCTGAAAGCTGAGGAAAATCTAGCGGAGCTAGAAGTGAAATTAAAATTATTTCAGAGCAGTTCAGAAACTCCATCGACGCATAAGGAGAAGGATGCAATAACATCATGCCGTTTACCTAAATTGAATTTACCTGAATTTGAGGGTGATATTTTGAACTGGCATGAATTTTGGGATCAATTTCAATCAAATATTCATAACAGAAACATAGCAGATGTAGACAAATTGCTATACCTTAAGTCTTCATTAAAGGGAGAAGCTAGAAAAGCTATTGAGGGTCTAGATACAACAAACAGGAATTACAGCATAGCTATTAAAACTCTTACAGAAAGATATGGCAAAAGTTCTCATTTAATTGATGCACATTATTCAGCGTTATCTAAGGTGGTAACTGCAGACTCTACGATAACATCATGTCGTAAATCATTTAATGAAATGGGAAAACATTTACGGGTCTTGGAATCATTAGGAGAAGACGTGAATCACAATCATCTACGGCATATTATATTTAGTAAATTTCCTGAGGATCTTATCTATGAGTTAAAATTAAAAACCAAAGACGACTCTATAAATGAGATAAGGCAAGAATTAGAGAAAATACTTACAGCAAAGGAAGACGCTAATAGGATCACTCAAGGAAATAGTGCAGGAGGAGTTGGTAACTATACAGTAAAAACTCTACATGTAACTCAAGAAAATCAGAGATATAAGCATAGCAGGGGAGAGAGGCGACCTAGAAGCGAATTCAGAAGGAATGATTGGGGTATGCAGGCTGATAATTTAAAACCTCCAAATTTTAGAAAGAGACAGTACCTACAAAGAGGAGGTCAGTGGGGACAGAGGAGAAATACAACATTCAAAAGAAGTAATAGGTTGGAAGATGAAGCTCACGGGAAGAAGATGAAACCTTACTGTATGTTTTGTAAGGGTGATCATTTCGCTGATCTATGTAAAAAATACAGGACATACCAGGAACGTACTGCGCTGATGAAAGGCAGATGCTATAAATGTCTTAGAAGTGGTCATAAGGTTTTGCAGTGTCAGTATAATAAACCTTGTTATTTTTGTAAAAAACATAAACACCACAGCGCACTGTGTAAGGAGAAATTTCAGTCTGGATCAGAGAGCACGACTCTAACAACGATGGATAGAGAATGACATACGGCTCTTCAAACAGCTGTAGTAACAGCCCGGGGGAAAGGTGAGACGTCTAATCAAATATCATGCCGTATACTATTCGATTCAGGCTCCCAAAGATCTTACATCACCCGAAAGATTGCAAAGGAATTAAAATTGTCCACAGAAAAGGATGAAAGTTTATCGGTTTATACTTTTGGTTCAAAGAGTCCTCAAGAATTTAATAGTCCAGTTGTTCAATTGGAGTTACAAACTAAATCTAAAAATTGGAAGAGTGTTTATGCAAACGTCGTACCTATGATTTCAAAAGGTGTACCGTATGTAGATGAACTTGACGATTGGAAGAATAAATTGAAACTTGCAGACGATGGGTCTTTGAAAGATCAAGTTGATATTCTTATAGGGAATGATTATTACTAAAGAAAATTAGATAAAGAAGGAGAACATATGTCAGTTGTTACATACTTTCAAACAGAGATTGATTTCAAATTAAGCAAACCTGACATGCCACTAGATTTAGGAAGTATAACATTCCTTTGGGAACTGGAGTCAATCGGTATAACCGATTCACCTAAGATTACTAGAGAAGAAGAGGCTATAAATAAATTTAATGAAACTACAAAATTAATAGATGGTAGATATTATGTTAGTTGGCCGTGGAATGAATATCCTCCAGCACTAACACCTAATTATGGATTGGCATATGGTCGTTTAGTAAATTTGGTTAAACGATTAGATAAAGAAATTTTGAGATGTTATGATAATACTATACAGGAACAAATATCGAAGGGAATAGTCGAAACAGTGTTAAGTAAGACACATGTGAACCATCCAGTACATTATTTACCGCACCATTGTGTTGCTCAAAAGGGTAAACCAATTAGAATTGTTAATGATGCTTCATCGAAAATTAAAAATACTAAAAGTTTAAATGAATGCCTCTATACCGGTCCGTTGATGTTAGAAGATTTGACAAGTATAATTATCAGATTTCGACAAAGCAACATTATGGCTTTGTCAGCAGACGTAGAGAAAGCCTTCCTTCAGATAGGACTACATGAACAAGATCGCGATGTAACCAGATTTATTTGGTTGAAAGATGTAGAAAAACCACCGAGTGATGATAACATTGTTTGTTTACGGTTCCGTAGAGTCCCTTTCGGAGTTATATCAAGTTCATTTCTACTGAACGCGACGATTAAACATCATCTTTCTAAAGGAAATGAACGACTACAATTGGCTGCCAAAGACATATACGTTGATAACTTAGTAAGTGGAGTCCAAACACAAGAGGAAGCAATACAATTCTATAAAGACGTGAAGAACGCCTTTTGTCAAATATCTATGAACCTTAGAGATTGGAGTTCAAATTCAAAACAATTTCTAGACAAGGTACCCGATAGTGTTAAGGAAGAAGTTGTGAAAATTTTAGGCTTAGATTGGAATGTAAAAGATGATACATTGCGCCTAAGATTCAAGATAGATACAGAGGCAAATTCTAAGCGTGAAGTTCTAAAGGTAATTGCTTCAGTATTCGATCCATGTGGGTTAGCAGTACCACAAATTTTGTCAGCTAAATTATTTCTCCAAAAGCTATGGCAGACCAAGGTTAAATGGGATATAAAACTTTCAAAGGAAAATCCAGGTGGAATGGACGGAAATAAAGAAGGAATTAGAAACTATTAAAGAAATATCGGTACCCAGATGTTACATAAAAAACGTGAGAAATGAAGAATATCATTTGCAGTGTTTCACCGACGCATCACTTAAGGCATATGCTGATGTTGTGTACGTGACACACGGGACTAAGAGAAGTTTTGTAATCGGGAAAACACGATTAGTCCCTATAAAAGATCAACAACACTTAAAAATCCCTCGATTGGAATTACTAGGAGTGTTGATAGGGTGTAGATTAATTAAGATGGTTTCAAAAGCATTTAACATGAAGGTAGGACGTCAAACGTTATGGACAGACAGTCAAATTGTCATAGAATGGTGTCAATCTGATAAATTACTACCACCGTTTGTGGCTAGACGAGTTGAAGAAATTAGAAGTAATAGAGAACTTATGATTAAATATGTACTTTCAGAGTTAAACCCGGCGGATGTTGCGACTAGACCGATAAGTTCCAGGGAAGATAAAGAGAGATGGATTAAAGGTCCACAGTTTTTATCAGACTCCAATATTAGGACGTTTCCTATTAAGAATACGTCACAAACTTTTTTTCTTTCGACGCGGGAGGGTCTAACGAATACTTCTAATGGAGAAATTGTTGATTTAGAGAAAGAGAATAATTCCACAGAGAAGAATGTCGGTACTAGACATAATGAACCACTTAGTATTACAGAAGAAATAAGGAAGCTTCAAGCAGAGCATTTTGCGCAGGAATTTGCTGGAAAAGAAACTGATTTAAGTCGTTACCTTAAGTTATTTAAAGATGTTGATGGATTACTACGTTGCAAGGGACGTCTTCAGAATGCAGATCTGTCATTCGATAAACGGTACCCAATATTGATTCCTAAGGAATGTGATTTTACAATTAATTTGATAAAGAAGGTACACAATGATAATTACCATGTAGGAGCAAATCATACACTCAGCCTTATTAGACAATCCTATTGGATACCACAAGGCAAATCTCAAGTCCAGAAAGTAATAAGGAGATGTCCAAGTTGTGTTAAGCACGGAGCTGGTCCGTTTAAGTTACCAAATACTCCGGCACTTCCGGCAGAAAGAGTGAGTTATAGTGAACCATTTACTTTTGTGGGTGTAGACTATATGGGTCCGGTCCTTGTCAAGAATGATCAGAAAAGATGGATTTGTTTGTTCACTTGTTTAGCGATAAGGGCTGTTCATTTAGAACTTGTGCAAGACCTTACAGCTGAAGAAGGTCTGTTAGCATTGAGAAGAATGATAGCGACCAGAAAGGTCCCTCAGTTAATTACATCAGATAACGCAGCTCATTTCAAACTTATATCAGAAATTCTCTTGAAACAGTATTGTGTGGTTAACAAGATTAAGTGGAGATTCATACCACAACTAGCACCTTGGTATGGTGGATTCTATGAGAGACTCGTTGGTTTAGTTAAGAATTGCATGAAACGCACATTAGCGAAACATATGCTTTCAGATAGTCAACTAACTACTGTTGTCAAGGAAATAGAAACTGTATTAAATTCACGACCACTCACATGCGTTGATTCAGAGTTGGATATAATCTTGAAACCAGTGGATTTTCTTACACTTGGAAGTTGCATTACTTTAGAAGAATCAGTCGAAGATTGTATAGATAAAGGTACTACGATTAAGATTGATCTTGTAGAAAGTTGGAGAAGAGGTCTCATTATTTTAAGAGAATTTAAGGAGATGTTTGTGAACAGATACTTGTTAAGTCTTCGAGAAAGGTATCACCACTCGCTTAAAGAACCACGGGTCACTTCGAAGCTATCTCCAGCAATAGGACAAGTGGTTCAAATAAAAGGAGATAATAAGAATAGAGAAACCTGGAAAACAGGGAAAATTATTTCGTTAAAAAAGGGAAGTGATGGTTTGTGCAGAGTAGCCATAGTAAAAGTGGGGGATAAAGAGTTCACGAGGTCGATAGCACATCTATATCCTCTAGAAGCCCAAGAAGCAGGAGGAGTGATAGACATACGATTTGAAAAGGAGGATACCTCGAGTGAATGTACTCCTGCAATTTTAATAGAACCTTTAGACGAAAGTATAGAAAGACCAACAATTATTTCAGAGGACACAGAACGTGAAGGGATCTTACCATTAGAACAAGTTGTCGAACTAACTCGGGATGATTCCGAGTGCGAAATTGTAGATCAAGAAATGAGAGAATTGGACAGAGAGGTTAGCGAGTCGGACAGGTCAGAGCCATTAGAGCGAGACAGTGAGATGGTTGAAGTAAGTCAAGGAACTAAAGTAAGGAGAGTTGCAGCCACTAAAGCTTTACAGAAAATCAAAGAGTGGACGAGCAACATGCTATGTCTGCTCTAGTTTTTGCTTCAGCCGGGAGTGTCGCGAAGTGCATATATGCTATCGCGAAATACTTAGATCTTTGGTAAGGATAATGGTTGTATAAGTCTATGGTAGTATATGACACCGGAAATTTGTCGTTGGTTTCTTTGTAGTTTAAATATTTTTGGTTTTGGAATGTTCCTTTTTCTGATGGACATTTGTTGCATGGCAACGGGTTGTTTTTTCTCGCATCCTGAAGAAGGTGGTGGAATTGTGAGCTACGCTACGAGGAGTGGGTGTGATGAAAGCTAAGTATCTGAGTAGCTAAGTATCTGAGTAGCTAAGTATCTGAGTAGCTAAGTACCTGAGTATCTAAGTACCTGAGTAGCTAAGTATTTGATTATCTACGCAATTAATATACGAAGTTCTTGAACCCTCATAAGTGAATTTCTAGATATCAATACATTTACTAGCATCTGGGAGCGCGCTCTAAGGCTGTGTATAAGTTAGCAAGGGATGTGCAAGGGACGGTTTTAATGGTGTTTAAATTGTGAGTAAATCATTATGGCTATTATGAGCTGAGAATACATCGGATCCGATGAGATGTTACGTTGAGCCCTCGTTGACGTAGGTCCGAGGTGGTTGAGCCCTCGTGGATGGGGGATCCGATGAGATGTTACGTTGAGCCCTCGTTGACGTAGGTCCGAGGTGGTTTAGCCCTCGTGGATGGGGGATCCGAGGAAGGTTCGTACGAATAGGAAAGATTACGTCGATCCTTCGGGTAGATAGAACCCGAAGAAGGTTCATGTTTATGAATAGGAGACATTATGTCTCGCCCTTGGGCATAGGGGGCCCAAGGAAGATTCGTGCGAACAAGAGAGATTGGCTCTTAGACATAGGGGGTCTAAGAGTATGAATAAGAAAGATCGGGTCCGATGGTCAGATGAGATTAGATTCCGCATGGGAGATGAGTTTGATTCCTTACACGTCCACGGCTAGAAATAACTGGAATAATAGATCAGATCTTAGGGCGTCACAAATGGTGATGTCATAGTTAATTTAATCATGCAGGTTACCGGTGCACTCCCGCAGCAGAGAGAGAGAGAGAATTAATCGGAGTAGAGCGGTGCGACAGGAGCCTTCTAGTCGATGGGCAGGTATGACTCCATTGGGATAGTTAATTTAAATCGGTGACATTCTGTTCCACTAGACATCCTTATTTAATATCCATATACAAGCGGTTCAACCGTGTATAGCGCGTAGTTACCCGTAAATATATACCTAGAGAGAAAGCAGATAGTGGATTAGAATGGCCTCGCCGACACTTTTGATGGGATAGATTGCGTGAGTGAATTAGAAGTAAATAATAATACAGAAAACAATTATTGTCTTTTTTGACGTGATAACGTCTTATAAATCGGTAACACCGGCTACTCGCACGAAAAATTGTCACGTTCCGCCTAAATATGCTGAAACCATAGAAGCAGGATACATCTTATTTAGCTGAAACTTAACTTAAAAGTTAAATTATAACCTCCTAAAATTAATAACAAGGCTGATTTGCCAACCAAAAAAAATAGCCATGTTAAGGATACATGATTTTCGGCGATTTTAACTCTACAGAAAAAAAA
The DNA here is from genome assembly GCA_029955525.1 of Oeneis ivallda. Taxonomy (NCBI): domain Eukaryota; kingdom Metazoa; phylum Arthropoda; class Insecta; order Lepidoptera; family Nymphalidae; genus Oeneis; species Oeneis ivallda. The sequence continues at coordinate 15,877,768 of JARPMR010000010.1, forward strand.
AATTAGACGACTTTAGGCTACTTTCCGTCAATTTTTTGGCGACTTGGACTGGTTTAGGCTTGGCAACACTGATCCAGACCAGTCAGTATTAGTAAACTCTTTGCCAGTCAGAGTTTAATAATCTACAATCTACATAGACCACAAACACTAGGATAATATATGTGATCGTGCGTGATGAATCTATACGTAGTCTCCCCTGAGTATATGTTGTTCTGTGTACGTAGTATCCTCTAATCTGTGGTGATGAATCGTGATGGTTGCTGAAAAATAATATCGTATTGCTGTAGAATTATCCCAAAAATCTATAAGTTTTGTTAAGTTTTGTTCAAAGAATACCTCGTTTAATCTAGAATTATGGCAAATGTAAGCGAAGAAAACTCTTCTAGTGAGACAGATGATAAGTTGATCCCTAGCGACGCATCTTCCAGGCAAGTTGAGTCAACTGCTGATGAAAATGTCGATGTAAGTAAATTATTCAAAATAAAAACCATAAAATTAAAACTATTATCGTACCAGCAGAACGAACTTAAACATCAATCATTATTAGGTAGATAGCTAGATTACTTCTAAATGTGATAAGTGTTAAATTGGGTCAATCTTCACGCACTTGACTTCGATTTTTTCAGATCAATGAACAAATTGATGAACAGCGCCGCAGAATGCAACCAACAAAGATGGAATCTTTTTTTGCCGTTACAAAATCTTTAATAATAAGAGCTTTAGTTGTTTATTTTATAACATCGATGTTCCGCCAACCATCGGCCCCAAAGCCTGACGTGAACAGTCCCCCGGGAGTTGTTCGCTCTGCGGCGGTTAACATGTTTGCCAATGGAACAGTCTTAGACATGTATACATACTTATCTGAAAAAGAATTTGTAAAAAATTTTGAAGATGCTGACTTAATTTGGAAATTACCTGGGTTAATATATGGAGATTGGACAGGTGGGCCAAATGGAGATGGGACATTTACACATACAACTAGTTTTGTTCCCTCAGAGGCATTAAAAAATAATGGTTCCATATATCTTCACGTTTATATTGTGCAGTCAGGAAAGTCACCAGATCCTCGAGACAAGAGCAATTATGCTGGGTCCTATGTAACTTATGGTAAAAAGATGGTAAACAAGTACAAGAAGTTGAGATATCTGAAAACTCATAATTTATTGACTGGCCAAACTGAAAAGTCAGAAGAAGAACAAAAGAAAGCAGAAACACTTAAAGAAGAAATTGTTTCACATTGGCATCCTAATTTAACTATCAACTTAGTGACAGATCAAACAACTTGGATGCAGGGCAGTGTACCCCCTCCGCTTGATGAGTTTATCTATTTCTTGCCTGATGGGAAACAATACAAACCAGCGGTATTTCTAAATGACTATTGGAATATGATGAGAGATTATGTTCCACTCAATAAAACAACAAGTGACCTTGAACTACAACTGACATTCCAACCACTGAGTCTGTTCAAATGGCAGCTCTACACAGCTCAGGCCATGCGAGACAAGCTAAGCATGTTTTCGGCATTAGGTGCTGAGGAGCAAGATGAAGAGCAGGACACTGTTAAGGAATTACTTTTAGACACCTCTCCTTATCTACTGGCTCTTACAATATCAGTGTCTATTCTGCATTCAATATTTGAGTTGCTGGCCTTCAAAAATGATATTCAGTTTTGGAATAACAGACAGTCCCTGGAAGGGCTCTCTGTGCGATCAGTCTTCTTCAATGTGTTTCAGTCGACGGTTGTTCTTCTTTACGTACTTGATAATGAAACCAATGTAATGGTCAGAATTTCCTGCTTTATCGGCTTGATGATTGAGATATGGAAAATAAATAAAGTCATGGATGTTAAACTGAATAGGGAAGATAGAATATTGGGAATTCCCAAGATAACATTCACAGACAAAGGTTCTTATGTAGCATCTAGCACGCGGGAATATGACATGCTAGCATTCAGATACCTCAGCTGGGCATGTTTCCCACTTTTGATTGGATATGGGGTTTATTCTTTGCTATATCAAGAGCACAAAGGATGGTACTCTTTTGTTCTTAACATGATGTATGGTTACCTCTTAACTTTTGGATTTATAATGATGACACCACAATTATTTATTAATTATAAATTGAAGTCTGTTGCACATTTGCCATGGCGCATGATGACATATAAATTCCTTAATACATTTATTGATGACATCTTTGCATTTGTAATCAAAATGCCAACTATGTATCGTATTGGCTGTTTCAGAGATGGTGAGTATTATAATTTTTTTTCGAATTGAAATTCTGTTTTGTCTAGTGGTTTGCCCTTCAATCACGCAGCAATGGATGAATAGTGTATCTGAGGACCTGAAGAGCCCGAAAATCAAAAACTTTCCACAGGATTTCCAAATCCATACGGACGTGGGCATCAGCTAGTTTTAATATAAATTTCCTAAATACCGCCAGCGTACTAGTAAAGTATCATAGTAAGCCTGACTTGGCACACCCAACCACGTTCAACCAATTATGTCAGGTTCAAGTCACGGAGCAACAAATGTTTGATGTTTTCAAACAAACTAAAATTATTATGTTGCTGCATTTTTGAGCTATTGCTTATAGGAAGGGCGGAATCTACTACCAATCCTAAAGGACAATGCCAAAAATGTTTGGAACTTTGACCCACAATACTTACGAAAAGTCGTTTGTTTACAAGAATGAATTATGCATCATTTTATTGATAATTGTTTAGTAATGAATAAACATAAGTGTTAAAACTTCTAGAACTTGTGGTTTTTGATTAATTCAAAGTCAAAGTTGGACTTTAAAATATCGTGAGTGGTTTTTAGTAAAATAAACATTTTATTAAATATTGACGGATATCATTATCCCCTACTTTTACGATATAAATGATTTATTTAAAACTATCTTAAATTAATAGGATATTTTTAATTAATTTACTTTTTCTGTAAATTGCTGGGTCACGATCTGGCATTCTCCTTTATGTATAATATGTAATAGTTCACCAGTGAATGTGAAATGGCCATTTGACAGGCACTGACATAATTTGCAGTAATGCAGAAGAAGGGGGTGGCTGTATCCCTTTCATAGATGTGTTGTTTATTTTATACAGTCATATTTTATGACCACATTTAGAAGCATGTACATAATTTTACATGAAGAAATAGTCAATAAGGTTAAAGAAACCCATATTTATGTTTTCAGATATAGTATTCTTCATATTCTTGTATCAGCGTTGGATCTACAAGGTTGACCACAAACGTGTCAATGAGTTTGGGTTCTCTGGTGAAATGGAACAGCAGCAGAAACAATCTGAGAACGGTAACCTTGCCATCCTTGAAGGGGATCAAGGTACCACAGATAAGAAAAATGATTAAGTTTTAGTTAATTTTTAGCTAGTAAAAATTATGACACATTGGTAATATACAATAAAGATTAATTTTGCTTAACAAAATGTTATTATGTGTTGTGCATGTTATACACCTACAAATCTTAAAAGTTTGCATTATATGATAAGAAGATAATATATTCTATTGAGAACCAGTACAAATAATGGTAATATAATATTACAATGATTTGTATTTATTGTCATAGCATTTAGTAATTTTGTTAGATAAAAATAAAACTTACACTAAAACTTCCAATAAGACAACTATTTTAATGGGTAGTATTTCAGAGTATTTCAAATTCATGACTGTTTCATCCACTGAGTATGATGCATACAGATAGTACCAAAAGCTGATTAAGATATTTTGTGCTCATCAAAATACATCTGTACAGGTAAGTACATGATAGAACTTATAAAAGTTGTTGAACTGTGCTTGCTTGTGCTCTTTCTCTTGATACTTATATGAAAAAATGAAAGATACCTGGGTGTAAAAAAATAATTATAACCTGATCTGAGATCTGGAGCCCTAACATCAAAGCATAAAGTAGTATTATTTCAATATTGTTTTGAAATCTCATACAGCAATGTTTCAATTATGTTTCAAGAAATGACAACTACAATCTGCCATTGTGATGCTCTTTTAGTTCACAGGCATTCTAAAGCTGATGTTCTAAAGGGCTGGTATTATTACAAAAACAATATTATCTTTTTGGACTGGGATCAAGTGTTATTGATATAGTCCAGTAGACAGGTAGTTTCAGATGGAAAAAGGTCAGAAGTTAATGAAACTTTGGGATGTTGTTTAGGGATGGCTAATGAACATTTACTCAAGTTTTTACGTTCACATCAGTTTAACAATTTTGACTATACAAACATGTTTGTATGTCAATTTGTTACTGAGATATGGCTCTTTGAAAAAATAGCCCAGTCAAAAGGTAGGAAAAAGTGGGAATAGGTGGAAAAAGTTCGGAAGTCAATGAAACTTTGGGATATTGCTCAAGGATCGTTAATTAACATTGTCTCAAGTTTTGGACCTCGAGGACCTTGTGCAAAAAGAGGAGGGTGGGGGGGAAGCTGCAAAATTTTCGACCTTCCTCCGGGTTTTCCTCAATAACTTTTTTCCTTACGTCCTACGGCAAAAGCATTTCTATAATTTTTTGATATGGCGCTTAGAAAAAAATTTTTTTGTCAAAATTCGCTAAAAATATTTTGTGAATTGGGGTTGAGTGGGGTGAGCAGGGGAATGGGGTGTCCAAAGTTTGTGATTGTGACTAGGTTCCATAATTATAACAACATTTCATCATATTTCGGGAATAACAGAAGAAATAAGGCGGAATTCTGCGTTTTTTGTCGCATTTTTTTAGCGAATTTTGAATTTTTTATTTTCGAAGCGCCATATCTCAAAAACGAATTGACAAAAATTTTTGTGTTATCAAACTTGTAGGAAATTTAACGTTCTACAAAAAAGTATAGAAATACTTTTGCCGTAGGACGTAAGGAAAAAAGTTATTGAGGAAAACCCGGAGGAAGGTCGAAAATTTTGCAGCCTCCCCTCCACCCTCCTCTTTTGGCACAGGGTCCTCGAGGTCCAAAACTTGAGAATGTTAATTAACGATCCCTGAACAACATACCAAAGTTTCATTGACTTCCAACCTTTTTCCACCTATCCCCACTTTTTCCTAACTGTCGACTGGACTATTTTTTCAAAGAGCCATGTCTCGGTAACGAATTAACATACAAACATGTTTGTATAGTTAAAATTGTAGGAAATTTAACGCTCTACAAAAAAGTATAGAAATGTTTTTGCCGTAGGACGAAAGGAAAAAAAGTAATTAAGGAAAAACCGGAGGAAGGTCGAAAATTTTGCAGTCCCCCCCCCCCCCCCCCCCCTCCTTCAGCGCAGGGTCCTCCAGCTCCAAAACTTGAGAAAATGTTAATTAACCATCCCTGAACAACATCCCAAAGTTTCGTTAACTTCCGACCTTTTTCCACCAAAGCCCACTTTTTCCTACATGTCGACTGGGCTAATAAGTTTCTTTGCATTTTTGAGATCTCTTTTGCGTATTTTGGGTATCAAAATTTGTATTTAACAATTGTTTGTTATGAGGTACTTGTTTAATATGTTCTAATGTATATTACTCATTGAATAGTATTGGGTTGTTGTGTTTGATATTATGAAGTTACTTTATCATATTTTGTTACTTATTACTTATTTTAATAAAACACTGGATTATTAATATTAGTTATAGTTGATTGATACAACACCAATGTTTCAAGAACAAGTGTCGCTTATGAACAGTATTGATTAAAAATCAGATTCATTTAGACTTTAAAATTAAATCATAAATTATGCATTAGGTAGTCATTCAGTGAAAATTTATATAATGAACAACATGTACCGCCAGTCTATAATTTTCCACTTTTATTTGAGGAAAATTTAGATTTTCCCCACATATCTTGGCCATCCGCTAGGCCACATATCTTGGCCTGGCACAATAAGTCGCGCGCATCGATGTATTTTGCACAATGTTATTTAGCTAGTATGTAGACCATTATAATTTTTTTCTTAATGGGTTGACATGAATTATTATCCTCTAACTTCTTTATATTTTAACAGTTGACATAAACACAAAAATGAAATTTAGGTAAAACCGGTTGAATTCAAATTAAATTATGTACCTAATTATATTATACAATAAATGTGAATTTTTTTAAATTATTATTTTTACATTTCATAGCATTTTTTTAGTTATTTAAATTTAATAATGTAATAGCCAATAAAGCACAGGTCCTGATTCATAATTTATTTATTTAACTACTATTTTATACTTACTATTATAAGTAAGTACTAAGTTTCAAGATTATTTTCAAAATGAATTTTATCTATGTGGTAATTTAAATTTACAACGTTATATTTTGTTAATGAGAAATCTAAAAACACATAGTATCTAGGTATTTTCGAATTGCCCAGTCGGTTGAAATAATTTTTACACTACTTTTCTTGCTGTGGCGGCGTAAGTTGCCTATAATTATTACTCCTGCAAGTGTGCGCGCTGGTCGGCGCTTGGAGATATTTGAGCACATAACGAGCTAAGAAAACTATAGCTTGTAATTAGTTTCTTAGGCCTCAGTTACACAAGAGTCTCGAATGCTAGCGGCAAGAAATCGTATGCGATTAGTATTATACATTTAGGTATTCGACTGTAGTCAAAATGTTGATATTCATTATTTATAATCGAAAATGTAACATGTAGGAATAAAATTTGTAAAAACAGAAAATAAATGGGTCCAAAAAGGAATAAGTTATAGTTTTAAAGTTTCCTATTAGACAGAGAGAGCGCTACTGAAGTGTGATGTCACAATTCAGCAACTCCAGACACGCTCCTTAGAAAGTTTCGTTTTAGAAAGAGACAGATACAGTCACAGTAAAACAGCTTATAACTCTGAGACTGGTAAAGATATTTAAAAAAGGGAAATGGCATTGTGATTTGTGTTAAAATATATTTACAATTTTTAAAATTAAAAAAAAATATCAGTCAAATACCCGATTCTCGCCCACAATAATAAATACCTTTACATTACTAAACATTCTATGGTCGGTAATATGCATTATGACAAAAACTCGTATTAGTTAAGCGATGCTCGAATACAATTAGTGTCACAAATGCATGCATTAGAGAAACTCTCCTTGTGTAACTGACTCTTTAGTTTTGAAAAAAAAAATTCAAGGATTTCTTGTTTAAAACTAGTGTTACCCGAAATATGGATTAACGTATTTCAGCTTTGCTACGAGATTAACAAAAAATAACGTTTTATGAATGTGCATTATAAAATATTATAAAATATTATCGACCGAGCGAAGCGAAGGTCTTTGAGTTAACTAGGGCGATTTGCACTTGTCCGTCCGTCCGTCCGTCTGTCAGAGCCTTATAACTTTTGAATTACTGAACGTAATTACTTCAAATTTAGATATAATATGTAAACCGATGGCCTCCAGCCGAAAATGGCTTAAAAAGTTATAAAAATCTTTATTTCAGGGGGGCTCTCATAGAAGCGAATGCGAAGTAAAAAAAAAAAAATCGCGTTACATAAAATTGTTACGTATCATTTTAAAGATAATTTTGAACTGAGTACAAAAATATTTTTTTTTAATTTTTCCCTTAAAATTGACGAAATGGGGGGCTTTCAAAGTGGCGATTTTATACGCTCGCTTGAAGACGCTCTCTAGAAAAATCCGCTATGGATTTTCAAACTGATTTTATGTTTTTAGGTCACTTATATCCTGTACTTGAACAACAAATACTAAAATTATATGAATATTATAAAGAAACGAGATTATTTAATTTTTAATGGGCGTCAGTAATTCATATAGCATCAACATAGCTTCACAATAATGCTAATAGATGGCGCAGTCAGTAACTATTCCCATGGAACTACGAGTTAAATTCAATGTTTGATAAATAATTCAATGTTTTCACTAACGTTCCCTAACCTTTACGGGCTACCTATAAGTTAGGTGATTGATGTTTTCTGTCAACTTATTTATCACGATCCTGTACGGGACACCTAAAAGGATATTGGGACGGATGTTAGGACTTAGGATTGTATTTAGGAGCTACCTACGTTAAGAGACTCCTACTTAGGGGATGATTTAGGTATGTTTGGTGAAAACGGGCATAATAATAATGTCAGTTTTGGTTATCATGTATCGATTGAATGAATAATCATGGGATACCGTTACCGCGAGGTCTCAGTTCGGGGCGAACCACTAGTACTTACTTAATTCAAATTAATGTTCAGTGGTGTCTTTCTGACTCCTACAATGCGTTGGAAGGAGGCAGCTAAGTATGTAATTCTTAGTAAAGGGTAAAATCTATAAATCTGGATATCATATTTTGATCAGTATCATTATCATTTACAAAATATGAATGTTCATTAAATTGTTGTTTAAAAATTGTGTTTTATTATTTACCACTGCTGATAGATCTTCCACTAAAAGAGATGACATCAAATACTTATACCGGAATAGAATAGAATAGAAATAGAATCCAGTAACACTGAGAGTCCCGTCATGTGGAATCTATTTTTTTAATGTGAATTGATAGTTGAAAATTATACGTTTGTAATAAGCTCGGCATGCGTTAATTTGAAAAACCGAAACAATGGAAAAAATATATATTTTTATCGTCATCGCGGATATTGATTTTTTGCAGTGTATTCGATAGAAAAGGACTATGCAAAAAATTGTATGGGCACCACCCCCGAACAGACGTGGCACTATTTTTAATATTATTGTAACGTCCCATAAAAGACTCATAACTATTTTCATTTTTCAATCCAAAAATGATTGGAGTTTTTTTAAAATAAGAAAGTACGCACGCTGGTACGCGCGCGCGACGCAGGCGACAGGCGACGCGACGCAAGGGTCCGACCGGAGGTGGTCAGAGGGAGCGCGCGGCGCGGTTTTTTCTCTGCGCCTCAGAAACGCATCTGCATCTTACAATACCTTTTTTCCAGTTGTTTAATGCTCCTGTATGTTCTTTTTATAATAGTTGTAATTTACTAAACTGGTATCCAAAACACTTCACTGAAAAATGAATGAATAACGATTTGCATGAAAACCCCAATCCTACGACGGATGTTGTCATAGTAAAAAAGTCGTGTGGTGTCGTGGGACACCAGATAGGAACGAAGTTCCTTATTATAAAAATATTAATTTCAAGTTCTATTCAAGGTGTAAAGAAAATAATTATTCGGGTATATATTTTTTATCGATAAAAATCAAAAAAACTACTTTACAAAAAATTATCTTAACACCTTTATTTTGTTTACAATGCAATGATTTATAAAAATATATAATAAAACACTAAGCACTTGCACTAAACACTTGCACTAAACACTAAGCACTTGCACTAAACACTAAACATTTGCACTAAACACTAAACACTTGCACTAAACACTAAACAATTGGTACAAAAAGTAGTGTTTCTTTCATTTACAAAAAATCTTACGCTTTTTTTTAACGTTACGGACGTTTTTTGCCGGCTAGGGTACCCCTCCGCAACGCCCCATAAGGAACTTCGTTCCAAAATATATAGGTAATAAAAACACTAAGCACTTGCACTAAACACTTGCCCTAAACACTAAACACTTGCAATAAACATTTGCACTAAACATTAAATACTTGCACTAGACACTAAACACTAAGCACTTGCACTAAACATTTGCACAAAACACTAAACAATTGGTACAAAAAGTAGTTTCTTTAATTTACAAAAAATCTTACGCTTTTTTTTTAACGTTACGGACGTTTTTTGCCGTCAAGGGTACCCCTCCGCAACGCCCCATAAGGAACTTCGTTCCAAAAATCGTCAGGCTACCGTGATGTATTAACTGATACACGTTTGAAATCTGTTGGTGGGTGGGGACGATTTTTGCATGGTCATTCTTCTTCGCATCTTACTCTCAGAAAAAAAATTACGCAATCCACTTTTTTTGGCCGGAAGTCCGCATACCTACTTGAAGTATGTGATAGGGGATGAAACTATTGGTACTTATGAGCTGTAATCTGGCATAGCTAGGTATAAATAATTATTATACCCACAACCTATAGTCCGATACTGGATTTCTATCAGTTGACTTAAGAGAACTTACTTGAAGTGATCTTACTGTTATACATATGGATATCTTGAGACACACGTGATCCAAGTGATAAAGTATCGAGATAATAACGTTGCGACAAACTAGACCTACAAAATCTCATCTGCAATTATCAAGAAGCTTACCTACAGCCCGCACACAAGTAGGTCATTGAAGGTTACAATGAAGAAATGTTCTATAAAAACCTACATTATGATTCCAAGGAAGCTTAAATTGCACATTAGGTATCCATATAAATGGATTTCTGTGGATAAGCAATTGAAACTGCGATTAAAAATAATATATGTATTTATTAAATTAAATGTCAAAAAAATTGATTTGCATTGTGTATATTATGGCCGGCCGCGTAGTGGACAGCCTGGCGCCCAGTGGCCGCGCGCGCCGCAACGGAAGCATCGCCCGTAGCCGCCGTAGTAGGCGCCGGGGAGACCTGGTACCCGACCTCGATGTCTTCTCCCACTATTATCACTTCTCCTGGCACTAGCTCCTAAACAAAAGAGAATATATAGGACTTAAAAGAGTTTTAATTGTTTTTACCAATTCATATAAAATGGAAAGAACTGTGAATCTGGTGTAAAAGGAATAAATAAAGGGCGATTACAACAACGTCAAATAAGTCTTATCCTAGCGTTTTGATATTTTGGCCGAGTTTTCAATAAAAAAACGCATAAGCCCAATTTATTCCTCGGTTAAACGTCACTCGACGTTGGTGAAATCTGCACTAAATCTGGTTGTGAGGCACTTGTTAAAACTTTAAAAGACAAGTCGAGATACATGAACGAATACTACGCCCCCCATTTTTTTGCACCAATACAAAATAGAGATTACCTACCAGCCACTCATTATATAAGATTTTTTTTGTTTTGAAAGTCTCGTTAGAATCGGTTAATCCAATCCATCAAAAATTCATAATTCTGCGAACAAAGAGGCGGACAGACAACAATAATAATTGCGTTGATGATATAAAATTAGTTTATGAGGCAGTTCACACTTTGCAGAAAAGAATTTTATGTGTGATTAAAACAAATCCTACTTCTAATATATAAAATTCTCATGTTGCGGTGTTTGTCGCCAAACTCCTCCGAAACGGCTGGACCGATTTTTATGAAATTTTGTGTGCATATCGGGTAGGTCTGAGAATCGGCCAACGTCTATTTTTCATACTCCTAAATGATAAGGGTGACCCACCCCTAAATATTTTTGTTGGCGGTACGAAGTTCGCTGGGCCAGCTAGTAATATTATAAATGTGAAAGTTTGTGAGGATGGATGTTTGTTATTCTTTCACGCCACAACGAATGAACCAATTTGGCTGAAATTTGGAATGGAGATAGCTCGTACCCAGGATTAACACATTATGCTACTTTTTATCCCGGAAAATTACAGACTACGCATCAACCTTAATCCACACGGACGAAGACGCGGGCATCATCTAGTAATGTAGGTATATAATTATGTTTCTACAAAGTTAACGGAAAGCTGTAGATAAATTGAATTTCTGACCTGCAGAATCATTGGGCTGGGCATGTGGACTGGTGGCATCCCCAGTCTCGTCAGATCCACCATCGGAACCTGAGCTGCGCTCACGCCCAATCCAGGCATCAAGCCAATTGCTGGAAAATCGTAATGACCGTTATTTAAGTATTGCATGCGAAAATAAGGTTAGGTAGGTATACTATCCTGCCAGACAAAGAGAAATGCCAAAAAACAGAACTGCCACTATTATGGTTAGCCTTAGTCAGGAATTAATTTTGTATCCTGGATAAGATTTTATCGTTATACAGCGTTCTACGATATTATGGAACAAAACAAAGGTTTCGACGACAGCTGTCACGGGAATCAAGCTATTTGTTCACTTGATATTTACTGAGCTGCCTAGCCATACTTACTTGTCGCTGAAATATTCGTATTCCTCGAGTTCCTCGTATTCCTGGTAGGCAAGGAAATCGTCTGAGTCGTGGGATGCACCGGGCCCGTCTGAGTCGTGGGATGCACCGGGCCCGTCTGAGTCGTGGGATGCACCGGACCCGTCTGAGTCGTGGGATGCACCGGGCCCATCTGAGTCGCCGGAGGCACCAAGCCCGTCTGAGTCGTGTGATGCATCGAGCCCGTCTGAGTCGTGTGATGCATCGAGCCCCTCTGAGTCCTGTGATACGTCGAGCCCCTCGGAGTCCTGTGATACGTCGAGCCCCTCGGAGTCCTCGTATTCCTCCTCGTCGAGGTATTCGTCGTCGTCCTCGTATTCATCCGAGATTCTTCGTCTGTTACCATTGCAAATGTTAATTTCAAAAGCAGCATCGTGTGAAATGGCCATTAGATAAGATTTATATATCATCGCAAATCAGCTGTGGGATTCTCTAAAAATTATTGCTACAGTATATAGATCGCAATCACCTCTGCCTGCGATTGTCTAAAGTTATTTCATTAATCGTTATCGTATTCGATTCATTAGCGTCAAGGTAAAATAAACCATAACAACATTGAATTAGAGCTCAATTTCGTGTATGCATTCTTATACGTTTACGTATGTACGATACGCTCTATATTAAAAGACTATTCTTTATTGTATATTTTTTTTACATAAGAAAAATAAAAATTATAAATTACTAATTATAGGTATATTTACAAAAGATACACGCCGTCCAAGTGATCGCTAATGGGCATGGTGGCCAATACACTGGCGCTATTATCTCTTTGAATAGCGACTAGCGAGGCTAAGCCTTTGGACTAAATAAGCGCCAGCTCTTTGGTCACCAGAGGCGTGGATCAGTTTTTGGGACACAACATTTATGAAATTCTTCGTGTCCGATGACTATGGACCCAGAGTCTCAAAAGAAAGCGCCGCAAAAACGTAATCCTTAGAAATGGCTGAGTATTTGCGGCGCTTAAGCAATCGAGCGGATTCCTTTTGGCACGAGCCCGGTAGGTGGGACGCAGCCAACGTATCAACGCAGGTCGCATCCCACACCAGTGAGCGACCCATCGTCCACGGTACTATAGTCATCCCGTCCGGCCTCTTGCCATCATCCCTGAACAAACCGGAGGGTTCCAGTTGTGCAGGGATGGAGGCAGTGACCAGAGCGCGACTATATCATTGAGAGCACCGTGGCGGTACAAGCGACCCAATTATAAGTTAAAATAGGATATTTCCAAATGGGACTGCACCGTAATAAATACATGAATTTTGGCGCAAATAAACATAACCGTATAATACACCTATATGGTCATGTGTGGCTTGAGATCTAAAAGGCGAGGCGAAAATTTATTAAAATGATCTAATTTAGAATTTAGCAAAGGGGAAAATGCGACGGAAATGGAGGGGTGCCAAGAAAAATAGTTTTTTCATTTAAACTAACAGAGTCAGGAATGTATACCTCACATACTTTGAGAAATTTAGCGAAAGACCGATTTAAATTTTTTTTAAATTAATATTTCCAAATCCTGGAGCACTGCCACCGCACTTCCTCCCAAAGAGCCATCATCAAGGTACCATAAGTTAAATTTGGAATTTAGATTCGAAATAACTGGGTGTATTGCTAAACTAAAAATTGCGGGACCAAGTGGATCACCTTGTTGGCAACCCACAGCAGAATCCAGAACATATTTGCCGTACATTAATTTTGAGGGGGCGCCATAACATTGCCACATATAATCTAAAATTTCTGGAGTCTGTTTTTGAATTTCAGTTAACATGGCTCCCCTATCGATTGAATTGTACGCATTACGCCCGTCAATTTTTACAAAGACATCGTAATCACAAGTGTTTAAAAATGTCCTGGCTGCATGCACAGCTGCCTCGCAACCTCCCCCGATGCCAAAACCAAGACATAATATAAAATATCTTATCTAATGGCCATTTCACACAAGGGCAAAGCTGCGTAGTGAGCAATGCTGTATGTTTAATATGAACGCACTGTATTGCGCTGGCATTACTATTCTGTTTAGCACGCGCATTCGTCTGTACCATAATTAATAATTATATGGTATTACCATAAATATTTACTAACAGGTTTACACATTTTATACATTCGAATTTCGTTAATATAAAGGTTAGAATAACCAACTCGTGCGAAACCAAGGCGTTTACAAAATTAACTAAATGTATGGTTTGTAATATTACCATAAATATTTAAGACTAGTATGGCATAAGATTAATAATATGGCACATTCTAATTAGTAAAGGTTAGCAAAGCTAACCTGTGCGAAACCAGGGTGGGTCAGATAAGTAGTATTAAATGAACATGGACGGAAAAAATGAGAAGATAAAATGAGAGCAAGCATACCGTGTCGTGCTGACTGTCGGTCGTTTCAGTTCGCTTTCGAGTTCTGTGAACAACACAGCTTCATAAAGCTTATTATTTAATAGCATCTAAATTACTGTTTTCATTGTACTCGAAAACTATTAAAAAACTAAGACTGTGTATCGTTTGCGGTAGCGAAATAGAGATCTATTATATTCTTGGTTTGCAATAATTTGCGTTTGCATGGATTTGGGAACTCGTAGTGTCATAAATGCAAAATTTAATATACGAGCCGCAGGTGATGATTTTAATAGAATAGTGAGGGATAATGCTTTTGAAACGTCATGTTACATAAGTTGGTTCCTTTTTGTTATAAATTAGACTGATATAGTTAAGTACTCGTGGATAAAGACTCAAACAGTTGAATTGATAATCTCTTCTATTTTTTAAAAAGACAAAACTCTTCTTCAATCTTTGAATACAATTTTATCTTAAAATCGACGCCATGATTCATATACGCAATTCCCCTAATACATTACGTTTTCTACTTATTGACCGCTATCAAAATAACACTCCTTTTTTAATCTCATACGTTTATAATTAAAAGTATTGATTCCTGATTTAAAAAATCATACATTATGAAGCTGCCTTGCGCACAGTACACTATCAATTATCATGAAGTAAAGCATATCAAAGAAAAGTGAATAATTTTCCTACCTTCTCGACTTTGAAGCATATCTCTTCTCTTTTGCTTCATTTCTTCTGAGAGATTTTGTACCATTGTTTCTATAAAGGAGTTCAATACCAAACTGCTACATTCAGAAGTAATCACAGCCCTAGAAGGGAAAGTTAACGTTAGCTCAGTTGGAAATATATTTATGTAGGTGGTATGTAATAGAATGGTACTGGTTACATTGTACATTATAAGAAGATATTATTTATTACATAGTACCTATTTGAATAATTGTTTTCTCAATCAAAAGCTAAACCTGATCGATAAAATTTATTTAAAATATAAAACACAGTAAAAAAGTATCATTAAGAGTTACAAATTTATAAAAGACAAAGTTCCAAAGAGTACTTCGCAGTTTAATGCACGATTTTGATTATAATTATTTATATGTATTTCAGGCATTGCATTATGTTAAAAAATTTTAAATGTAGTCATGATTTATTCATATATTTTCAATAGTTAAGTAACTATTCTGATTTATGATCAATAATTGATAAATTTTGTGAATAAGTACCTATTTCACCAATTTTCTGATTTTTTGGCTTTCTGACAGTTGTTGTTTTTAAAAATCTATCAAAATATCAAATTCATGCTCGGAAAAGGGTCAGCACACACCAAGAGCAGAGCATCGCAGAGTATTTTTTGAGAACACTGAAAAATTAACTTTACGACTATTACATACAGTACAGTGTAAAATTGAATGTACTTCAAAACCCAGCGATCCGCGAGCGTGCGTTTTGAAGTACATTAAATTTTGCACTGTCGCACGTTCGCGGAGCGTTGGGTTTTGAAGTTCATTCAATTTTACACTGTATTTATATAGTCATAAAGTTAATTTTTCAGTGTTCTCAAAAAATGCTCTACACTGCTCTGCTCCTGGTGTGCGCTGACCCTAAGATTTATTTTACGTTGGTGAAATCGGCCCTAAAACATTTTCCTGTTATTGAATGAATTGCGCGCGTATGCGCGAGGGAACATCAACATTTGGCAGAAAATATTCGTCACGCATTAATAGTTACATTCTGGACCAAGTGGTCACATTTACGGTTAACTTAAAGCATACAACAAACAAGTCACAGTGAAACTTGGCAGTTCACTGAGGTAAACCAAATGCCTTGTTCAAATTCCTCTAGTAGGTAATATCACATAGGTTCAGATAGATATACCTGCAAATTGGGCATTCCTTCTTTTTCTTCTTCCACATAGTGATGCAGTATTTGCAGAATGTGTGAGAGCAGTTGAGCGTGGTGGCCGACACGAACATTTCCGCACAAATGCTGCACTGTAGTTCATTCTCCAAAATTTCTCCAAATTCTGCTAATGTGCTCTTTGAAGTGCCCTCTTTATTTACATCCGATGTTGTGTTTTGGAGAAGTTTCATATTTTCCCTTTCGACGCTTTCCAACTGGCTACGAACCTATGCCAAATAAGAATAATAGGTCAGTGAGAGGTCAAACTCTGAACACAAAACAGCTTTTTTTAAAGTTCAAACATACTTAAGTACAGTATAAGTATGAAGATGTAGTTCTATATTCAGGGACTGACCTTCGATACTGACCCAAATGTTAATACCCAGCCACATAATAGTCATTAAATGTCACACAGATGGACTGCAAGGGGATTTGCAAAATTGCAGTTTCGATGTGACATCACTGCAATTTTTCAACCTTAAAGCCTTAACATCAACTCTCTTTAAGTATTAAGAGCTCTATGATCTTCCTTGATAAACAGTACCCTATGTCGCTCTTCAGGGTCCGCAAATCATGTTTTTCCTTAGCTCTGTTGCGTCGTGATTGAAGGACAAACCAAGAAGCAAACACAATTACGCCTTTATACTATTCGTAAGGATGTGAATACTTTATTAATTTAGATAACATACACATTATTTATTTCGTTTTGTAGTAAAATTTAGATTTATTTACCTTTTCTAATTGATCTTGCAGTGAGCATATAACCTCACTAGACTGTTCTGCTTGTTTCTGTATTCTCTCTGCCGCGAGCGCCGATAGCTCAATTTCTCTTTCTGTAACTCTCGTCTGGAACGAACAAATGAAAAAATATTTGAGTATTCAATTTTTTTTAGTTCCAAAATATGATTGGCATTTAAAATCACAAACTTTATTATTATTTACCTTCAGACTTTCAATCGACTTTTGAGCATTTTGTTGGGCTTCATGTAACCTCACGTGCATCTATAAAAATATATCTTTAATTAGTTATTAAAAATAATAGCATAAGTGCATCGTTACAATTCACAACACGACTTCGTATCGTGGTACAGTGCAAGGCAATACGTCATGTCGATCACGGCATGACATATTTGACGTACATTATTAAATTGCATCAGCAATCATGCGCCGGAAAGTGCGCCGTTGTCGCATTTGATGTTTATCAATCAAGGATGACGCACGACAATGTGTATATTCACTATAGTGGATATGCATGCTATCAGCTATGGGACAAAACAGAAGATGATTACACAGATGAAATGTGGCAATTTTTCATCTTTCAACGACATCGTACCGAAAATGTCGTGCCGTGGAACATAACACAATATAACATCGGGTCATGATCTTTTACGATGTACGTCGTAGATTTACACGACACGTATCGCGATACGACGTCACAAGTGCCACGATCCGACGTCATATCGTGTACATAATTATAGTGCGGGACGATATAGTGCAAGTGTATGTGTAAGAAAGAGACAGCACAATAGTGGACTGATCGAATTGCGTAATTAATTTGTAATTATTGTGTTTTTATTAATATGTAATTAGTATAGCGACTGTTTATAGTTTTAAGTACATAAGTTTCATGTATTAACTCGTGGGTTAATAAGTATAATAATAAATAAAGATGAAAATAGAAAACCCATAGGGAAATAGGCCGCGGCTCTCCCAACGGTACATCTAGGAACCGTAAAGACACCTCTGTAATTCCAAGAAATGCCGCGGCTTTCCCTACGGTACAGCTCATAGTAGTAAAGATACCTGGTTATGTAATAATACCTATTATTATTACTAATTTGTGATTGATTTAAAATAATGCGCTCTGATTGGTGCACTGATCGATAGCAAAATTACACCAATGAGAGAGCCTACAGTTTTTCGGCAAAATTTGTATAAATACCGGGCTGATTTGTAAGCCGGCACAGGAGTCGCCCAGCTGCCGTCGTGTGCGACCGTTTGCACCGGCGCTCGGGCCCCTAAGTGTTTCGGTACTTCGTGCGATCGCCTTGCCGAATCTCCTGCGCCCGCGGAGGTGTTGGGTCAACACGTCACCCCCGCCGGTCAAGGCTCGGTCTGCCACCAGCGGCAAGCCCCGGGTTCGAGGCCGGTGGGGTGCTGGCGTGCCGGCACCCCCGTTCGGGCCGCGCCAAAGGCAGCTCGCCCTCGCATCGACATCGACCTACTTCGCTTTGTTACGCCAATGCACCCGGCGTTTTTCGCGTCCGCGTTCGCGTAACCACCCTCCGCGCCGGTTATCACCATGCCACCGCCAAGCCTACCGCCGTTGCCGCAGCGGCGCGCGACTCGACCGCGCGCGCTGCGCCGCAAGGTGTATGTGCGGTCGGCAAGACCCGCCCTTGAGGCCGGGCTGGACGCGATGATAGCGTCCGGCCAAGCCACCCTCGCTGCCTGCTCAACGAGGAGGACCGACCCCGCGCAAGCGGGTCCATCGACGGGAGCTGGCGAGGAGACCTTCGTCGCGAGTCCGCTGACGATGTCGCCAGCCCCGTCCACCGAATCGATCCCATCCGTCGTCCGACCGGCAACGCCCAGACGACGACCGACGCCCGCACCGGTCGCAGTCGCAGTACCAGTGCCAGCCGTGCGCTCGTCGTACGCCTTGGGCGTTGAGATCTGCATCGACCGCCAGCCCACCCGCGTGTTCGCCTTCTACAAGCCGCCGCAGAATCGACTCGCAGTGACTGATGTCCGCACCTTGCTGGACTCGCCGCTGCCCACGATCCTCGCTGGCGACTTCAACGCGAAACACACGGCGTGGAACTCCACCATCGTGAGCCCGGACGGCAGACGCCTCCTGGACGACGCAGACCGCCACGGCTACGAGGTGCTAGGACTAGAGGTCCCGACGCACTACCCGTACTGTGCAGCCCACACGCCGGACGTCATCGACATAGCAGTCGCTCGCGGCCTAGTCGCCGCACCGTCGCTTGACGTCCTCGATGACCACCTCATTTCTGACCACCAAGCTGTCCTCATGACGCTGAAGACGACTCCAATGACAACATCGCTGCCTTCTCCGAAGCATCGCCAGGACTGGCGAATCTTCGCCGAACACATGGCCGAACATTCGCCGTCCTTCAGAGTAGAGAGCCCCGCAGACGTCGACCGACTCGCCATGGACCTCAGCGCAGTAATGTCCAACGCGCTTCGAGAGTCCAGACTCGACGCAGCATCTACTCGTAGACAACCCCAGCTCCCTGCCTACATACAAGTGATGTTGGAGGAGAAGAGGAAGCTGCGAAGGCAATGGCAATACCTGCGGTGCCCGACCATGAAGACGCGGCTCAACGCTCTGGCCGCTAGGATATCAGACGCGCTGGAGACAGTCGCAGTCGAATCTTGGCACTCCGCCATTGAGCGAGCCGGCGACGACTGGTCCGGCATGCACCGCCTCTGCCGCCAACTCTCCGGGAAGCCGCCTCCGATTAGACCCCTCATGGCCAGTGACGGTTCCCCACGTTACCGCGCCGAGGATCGAGCGGAGATCTTCGCGGATCACCTGGAGACGCAGTTTACACCCAATTCGACTGCGGATGTGCAGCACGTAGAGACCATAGAGCGACATGTGAAGGACTACTTCGAGTCGCCGATACCTCCCACAGAAGACCCCGTCGTGTTCTCCCCCGGACAAGTCCAAAGGATGATTCGGCGAACTAGACTGCGCAAAGCCCCCGGCCCCGACCGAGTCACCAACGAAGCCCTGCGTCACCTACCCCCGCGAGCAATCGCGACGTTGACGCGGCTCTTCAATGGAATCCTCCGTACCGGGCACTTCCCATCGTCGTGGAAGCTCGGCCGAGTCATCCTGATTCCCAAGCCTGGCAAGAACATCATGCTGCCTGGGAGTTACCGTCCCATCACTCTTCTGTCGTGCACCTCGAAAGTCTTCGAGAAGCTACTGCTGCTGCACATCACGCCCCATCTTCAGCCACGCGACGAACAGTTCGGTTTCCGTGCCGAACACTCCACCACTTTACAAGTGGCGAGGGTACTGCATCACCTCGCGGCCGCCTACAACAAGCGAGAGCAGTCAGTCGCAGTATTCCTCGACATGGAGAAGGCGTTCGACCGCGTTTGGCACACCGGCCTCGTGTACAAGCTGTCCACGTCTACTACTCCGCGCCGAGTAGTCAAGACTGTGGCCACCTTCCTGCAAGACAGACGTTTTCAAGTGGCGGTTGAAGACGCCCTGTCCACGGAGCGCACCATCCGAGCCGGTGTACCTCAGGGAAGCTGCCTGTCGCCCGTCTGCTACAGCAGATACACGGACGACATCCCAGTCGCTGACGGCGCCATGTTAGCGCTGTATGCCGACGACGCGGCCTTCATTACCTCCTCGCTGAATGCCCCGCATGCAGCGCTGAAGATGCAGCGAACACTGGACGCACTTCCCACATGGCTGGAGAACTGGAGACTCAAGGTCAACGTGGCGAAGACTCAGGCGATCTCCATCGGGCGGGCGCGACTACTGCCGCCCCCGATGTCACTCATGGGCGAGACCATCGAGTGGTCCCCGAAGGCCAAGTACCTCGGCGTGACCGTCGACAAGACCCTCTCGATGCGGCCCCACGTGAAGAACGTGGTCAACCAGACGCGCGCCGCACGGAACCTCCTCCGACCCGTGCTGGCGTCCCACCTGCCTCTCCGTACGAAGCTGTACATCTACAAGGTGTACGTTCGCACGCGACTCACCTACGCGGCCCCCGCGTGGTTCGCGCTGACCAGCGAGACGGACCGCAAGTCGCTGCGAGCGCAGCAGTCGCTGTCGCTCCGCACCATCTCCGGAGCACCACGCTTCGTACGGAATCAGGTCATCTCCAGGGACCTGCGCATGGAGAGCCTGGACGACTTCGTTCACCGCCTGAGTGCCTCTATGTTCGCACGCGCCGACGGAGCGCGATCCCAGCACCTGCATGGCATCGCGCCATACATCGACGACCGCCGGACATAAGAGGCCTGCCACGCGACCTAGTCACATAGGATACGACTGCTTCCTCGCCGCTGGCTGATGGGCGCTCACCGGTACACTACCGGCGGGCTCGACCTCGCTGAGCGGCGGGCGTAAGCCTACCATGGACCTACCACCCTGCCGCAGTCCGCAGATCGCCCGCGACACTACGCGGGCTCGATCGCACTGCAGCAGGATATCACTGGACAAAACTCCACGGACACGACACCCCGGACCAACCGGTCCCACCCAGTGCCCCGCCTGTAGTTGCAGGCGGCGTTGCCACCACTGTAGGGGGCCATCGCCCCGAACAGTTACCCCGAGGCCTGTGAAGGCCTGCGTGGAAGACCCAGGATGGGAAGTTCCCACCGGCAAGCGGTAGCGGTACCCAATAAAAGAAGAAAAGTTCTTCGAGAGTTTTCCTTGCTACCCAACCAACCCAGCTACAGCGAATGTACAGAAGCGTACAATTATGTAATTATTATATATTATGTTTTGGCCCTAAGCAAGTGCCTATTTACAAAACCACACTGATTGTGCCTAAGAAATTGTCAATTCCTTACAAATTAAAAACAATACTTATGACATACTAGTTGTTCCATTTTGACTTTATCTTCATCTGTAAGTTTCTTCAACTCCTCCATCTGATTGTTGAACTGCTGTTGGACCTCAAGTTTTTGCTTTTCTTGTTCTTCAAGATTTTTCTTTATATTTGTAAGCTCTTCCATCAATTCCGATTCTCTTTTTTTCCTTTGCTCTATCAGTTCATTTAATTCCTGCAAGAAAATTACTAATTAATACATTTCAAATAATAATTATTAATTATTATTCGAAAATCGCAGGACAGGTAAAGTGCACCCTGAGAGTGTTGATCACTTACATACCCATCATTACAAACCGATAATGGCTCACTACTGAGCGCAAGTCTCCTCTGAGAGGAGGAATCTGCAAATTAGCAGATTTCACACACCTCGAGAACATTATAGAAAACTCTCAGGGGTGCAGGTGTCCTCACGATATTTTCCTTCAAGATTGTAGCAAGTGCTATTTAATTGCTTAAACAAACATAACTCTGAAAAGTCAAAAGTTCATACCCTGGATTGAACGAGCGACCCCCTGAATAGCAGCCATTACCACTAGGCTATCACTGCTTACTTACTTAAATATTCATTGAAACTGAGTAATTAATTAACTAAGTAGCCAGTCTAAGCAAGTGTTAAGTAAACTAAATAATACTTCTGAAAATTTTCAGACAGATATTATTATTAAATTATTTAACTGCACCACAATTTTAGATCTTGCATGAACATATGCCATTAATATAATTATATTTTATATCCTTCAAATCATTAAAGAATGTTGGGATATAATCTTTGCTTAGCCTTTAATAGTACATCTCATCCATTTAATTTACTATAAGTACCTTCTCCTTAGCTAGTCTCAGCTGCTCAGTTTCCTTTTGCAAAAGTGATTCGAACTCCTGTTTTTCTTTCAACCGAATCTCCTCTTGCTCCTTCATTTTTGATTCCAACTTATTCAACATGTCCTGTTTTAGTGAACTCTCTCGATTCAGTTCTGCGAGGAACTCTTCTCTTTCCTTAAGCAGCTTTTCTTTTAGTGAATTGTTTTCCACAATAAGTTCAGACTCTATCTCATTGTGTTTCCTTATTTGTTCCTGTAAAGTGTATTAAAGAAATTTCAATAAATCAATTTTTTCATCCAAAACTAAACTACACTTTTTTTGGAATATCTAGTTAGTGTCGTAAAGTTAGTGTGGAAGATGAATAAGTTTATTATATAATATTATAAGCTTTCTCATTTTCCTGTTGCTTAGTTATAAAATCTGAAGTTAGGTTCTGTGGCAAAGAAAAACTCCTGTGGCTTGACTTATAATTCCCCAATTCAGTAAACTAATAATATTATCAATATTTTTTCACTGTTCAGCCAAACTTTTTAGCTTTTATAGTATGACAGGGCAATCTAACACAACTACAGAGAGACAAGACACAGGACCTATGCTTTATTTATGTAGTACTAAAAACTGCTCATTAATTAAATTTAGGTTGCTTTGGGCCTGGGGGTGTGTCTTACTCCTTACACTTCCGAACACTGGGCTGCTGGGGATTACTTGCCTGGAAAATCCTAACTTATATAATATGTCATAGATAAATTCAAAATCCACAGCCAATTATTTATAGATGTGGCTGTTACTTTAATTTTTTTATTATTGAATAAATGTGTTTTCTTTCTTCCTTATGGAAGAAAGAAAACACATTTATTCAGTAATGGTGTCACAGGCAAACATACATACAAACGTAACATTAATGCCTGTGACACCACCCAGAAGGGTGTACAAGATTTACCATAAGCTCTGATATCTTTCCCTCCATGTCTTGTTTGAGAGTAGCTAACTGTTCATCCCTCTTTTCAATTAGAAGTGCTTTCTGTTTTTCTACTTCATTTTTTTCTCCTTTCAAGTTCTCAATTTGTGCTGCATAGTCACTTTCAAGTTTTTCAATTTTTCTCTTCATATCTAACTGCAATTGTTCTTTCAATAACATATTTGTTGTTTTAATCTGTTTTGTACTTTCAATCTTGTCCTCAATATGCCTCATTTCACAGTTCTGTGATTCTTCAAATTTAATTTTCACATCATTTAAGATTTGCATGGATGTGTCTTCCGGCTCCAGTTTGATCCGCTTGGCAGATGAAGGCATCAGCTCTGAATCGTTATCAACAAACTTATACACAAATTCATTTACAGGGTCCAGTTCTATTACATCGCCATCACATATTTCTTTTCTTCTGCCTTTTCCTAATTTAACACCATTTAATTTGATTCCGAATGTACTGTGGTCTTCCAAAATCCAGTTTTTATCATTCTTTATAAATTTACAATGACTTCTTGATAAAGCCAAGAATGGAATAACTAATGTATTATTGAGTCCACGGCCAATGGTGAACTGAAATAAAATTTTTAAAACTTATTAATGACACTTTGTAAACACTAAGTAGAAACTATAATCTTTTATAATACAGTGTTTAGATTATATTTAATTAGATTGATACAACTCTTCTCAGAATCTTTCAGCTTTCCAAACTGGTGATGGTTTTGACTTGTCATTAAAAGGCTTAGGTAAGTTATATAGTGGTGGCCTAGTGGCACAATCTCAGGCATGAAACTCCAACTTTTCAGTTATGAGCGTTTTTAAACAATTAATATTTCTCTGGCTTTGACAAATAATTTAATATAAAAAATTCTTTATAAAAACCGACTTCAAACGCCCGTGCCACTACAAAGTATATAATTTATTGTTGATATTTTAAAAACCGTTCGACTGATTTTGATAAAATTTCAATGGGACCACCTGGGAAGTATACTCTTTGAAACAAAAAAAGAATTTTCCAAATCGGTTCAGGCGTCTTTGAGTAATCAGTGAACATACATAAAAAAAAAGATTCCAACGAATTGATAACCTCCTCCTCTTTTGAAGTCGGTTAACAAGCAAACCATCGTGAGTAAACGTGCATGCCTGAGTTTTCCATAATGTTCAGAGTGTGGGACTATGGCCCAAACTCTTCTCATTCGTCATGTGACCCGTGCCCAGAACTGGGCTAGCAGTGGGCTAAGATGATTGATGATGATGAGTAAGGTACTTATGTTGTTCTAAGCAATCGCTAGGTTACTTACTTCCTCAGAACTTATGTCGATTTGTTGATAAATTTTAAATTCACTCTTTATGGGTTTGCAAGATATTAACGTTGGAAATGTTCCTTGCATCATAAAATATTGTTATAACACATAAGTATAAAAATAAAATGATAAAAGGCGTATTGCAATAATTGAGTATAATAATCGATATTATATTAACTTATTTTGAGAGGGGAAAAAATAAAAATTGAAAGTGAAAAAAATTCTTCTCATTTCTTTGAATGTTTTGGTTTTATTTTTTATATCTGGTTTTATGGCTCTGGGTTCTAGCCCTTTTAGGCTGAAACCACATCTGTGCGGATCGATTCGCATTTTGTCCATACAAAACTCATATTTTTCATAGATTCGTATAAGGATCAATTCGCCTTTTCGCATCGATTCGGCTTTCGCATTTTTGTAGGTACCTCAAATACTTACAAGTGTAACCATAACAGACGTAGTCGTAATTCCTAGTTCCATGAAGTGTAACTCGCGATTCGCGTGCGAAGCGAACGGATCCTTACGCATGCGTACGCATCCTTAAAGCGTGCGTACGGATCCTTACGGATCCAAACGTTTTCCCATAATTAATTATTCATTCAATAGATACATGACGATCAAAATTGTCATTTTTATTATGCCCGTTTTCACCAACCACACCTAAATCATCCCCTAAGTAGAAGTCTTTTATTGTAGGTATAAATACTATACTACTAAACCCTATAAATACAATACTAACATCCCAATGTCATTTTCACCTTTAATTGTCCCGTAGAGGTTCGTAATAACAAAGTTGACAGAAAGCGTCACCTAACTTAACATAGGTAGCCCATAAAGGTTATGGAACTGTAGTAAAATCAGGAAAGCGTCTTTACTCAACTATTAGGAAGTGCCACAAAGTATCGGTATATCGGTGAAATTTTCTGAACATAATATTTTGAAATTCTATTGTTTGTTTTTACAGCTTGGCAAAAAAGAGTAGAAACGGAACTAATTTTTTTCTTTCCTGGCAACACACAGTATGGCGCCATTCATTGTTTTGGAAAAGTTTGGAATTCACAAATAGGTATTCAAAAATTGTACGAAATACTCGAAAATGAATCGATTTATATAAATTAAACTATCCTTTGTTCAATTCAAGAGGTGATCTTTAAAGTTTTTAATTGGTATATAGGCGTTCTCTTGCGAAATATGTATAATAATTAATAATATAGGAAATATGGAGCGGGAAATATTTTGTCGGAACTTGACAATATTTTCGGATAAACCGCCGACTTTACAGGTATGTCTATTAATTCAGTGAAATAAAATAATGTTAATATTATCTTATTAAGTTGTTATAAAGCAAGTTTTGCAAGATTTCATCATGAAAACATAAATATTTAGAAATATTAGCTGAATTGGCTTGTTCGCTTCGGTTCGGCACAATTAAGCTTTCGTTCGGATTGTTGTTTCTAGTTTTTAGCACTACTGAAAAAATATGTCGATCGATCGGCATAATACGTCGTCGGCAATTGATTTTTAGGATTCCGTACCTAAAGCGTGCCAACGGGATCCTATTACACCCTTCCATCTGTATTTCACAAACCGTAATAGTAGGTAGATAGGTACTTGAAATTTTCAGAGAATTTGTATTTCCATACAATAAACTTTTTTTTCTAGATCTTATTATTTGCTGATGTTTAATTTTGTGCGATATTACGGAACCGTACTCGACTGGCCCGACTCGCACTTGGCCGGGTTTATCACACGGCTTAGCTTAGCCGCATGCTTTAGATAGGTCAAGTCAAGCGGCCTATTTCCCGAAAATACATTATACATTAACGTACGTAAAAACGTAAATTTTATTTTAAAATTTTAACTAACATTACATCTAAATTAAAAATTGCTCACTATAGTATTTTACTAGTGGTTCGCCCCGAACTGAGACCTCGCGGTAACGGTTTTCCATAATTAATTATTCATTTAATAGATACATGACGATCAAAATTGACATTATTATTATGCCCGTTTTCACCAACCACACCTAAATCATCCCCTAAGTAGAAGTCTTTTATTGTAGGTAGCCCCTAAATACAATCCTAACATCCCAATGTCATTTTCACCTCTATTTGTCCCGTAGAGGTTCGTAATAACAAAGTTGACAGAAAGCGTCACCTAACTTAACATAGGTAGCCCATAAAGGTTATGGAACTGTAGGTAAAATCAGGCATCAATATATAGGTACCTACTACCTACTTAGGTATAGTTTTTTGGAACATTAAAATTAAATTATTTGTACACAGCGACATCTATCGACACGATCAGAAAACGTGTAAAAACAAACTGCAACGTGAAGTTTTATTGATGTTTGATATTTATCTAAATAATAATTTTAATGTATTAATATGTTGTTAAATGTATTAGTACTTGACATACAAAACAATAATAGTTTACGTAAAGCTGCGTTTGCAATATGAGATGAGAGAGGCATGTATTGACATAATTGTGAAGTTCTGTTAAAAATACTGCAGCTCATTAAAAGTTAATTAATTTAGTTTCCGGATTATATTTATCTAATTTCAGTATTTGTTGTTTAAGTACATGATATAAAGCTAATAATTATAAAAGTTTCAAGCCCGGTCTTTCAACGGTTGATCCGTTCTGAGGTCAAGTATTATCTCCACTTTAAATGCCCCCCATTTCGTCAATTTTAGGGAAAAAATTAAAAAAATAATAATTTTGTACTCTGTTCCAAATTATCTTTAAAATGATATACCGCAATCCTATGTAACGCTATAAAAATATTTTACTTCGCATTCACTTCTATTAGAGCCCCCCTGAAATAAAGATTTTTATAACTTTTTAAGCCATTTTCGGATGGAGGCTATCGGTTTACATAATTATTATCTCTAAAATTGAAGTAATTACGTTCAGTAATTCAGAAGTTATAAGGCTCTGACAGACGAACGGACGGACAGACGGACGGACGGACAAGTGCACACTCAAGTAGAATCAGAGACCTTCGCTTCGCTCGGTCAATAGTACACTAGACACTTTTGATGTGTGTAGTTACCTAGATAATTTATTGCTTAAGTGTACTTTATAAAAACACTAGCTTTTGCCCGCGGCTTCGCTCACGTTAAGTTCGATTTTTCAAACCCCTATTTTACTCCCTTAGAAGTTGAATTTTCAAAAATGGTTTCTTAGCGGTTGGTTAGCTCACGTTAAGTTCGATTTTTATTGGTAATCAAAATCCAACTTAACGCGATTCGTACCTATCTCCGTACAAAGCCAACATACCAAGTTTCATTGTTATACCTAAGTTAAAAAACGACAGACTTAATAACAATCATTCACCCTCTATTTAACTCCATTGGGAGTTGAACATTTAAAAACTGTCAAACGCGTACTTCTTTATTTTCAATTGAAAGCCAAAATACCAAGTTTGATGGATATTACTTGAAAATTAACTTAAAAATCTGGACTTTTATACAAATTTTCATCCTTTTTCACCCTCCTTTGGGGGTGGAATTTTCAAAATTTGCGAAACACGTATTTCTTAAGTTTTAATCGAAAGCCCAAAAATCAAAGTTTTCATGAATATTACTTGAAAAATAACCTGATAAATGACGGACTTTTATACAAACTTTCAACCCCCATTTAACCCTCTTGGGGTTGGAATTTTCAAAAATCCTTTCTTAGCAGACGTCTACGTCTAGCTATCTGTGTGCAAAATTTCAGCCCGATCCGTCCAGTGGTTAGAGCTGTGCGTTGATAGATCAGTCAGTCAGTCAGTCACCTTTGCCTTTTATAATATATTTAGATAGATAAATTGTACGTGATCGTAGAATTCTTTGATCGTAAGATTCTAGGAAAATTTATTTTGAAAAGATGTCCGGACATTTTTTCTTAAAAAATGAAGCGGGAGGTCTCAGTGTAAAGAGATGATGATAGTGAAAGCGTATTTCTCGGCGGATAAAACGAATAGATAGAGGTCTTTAATATAAACGAAGCAGACTTTAGTCCTACTCTCGAAAACTGCAAGCGTGCGGTCGGACACACATTGAATTTTTAAAGCGCTGGTTTTAAGACTTGTTGCCTGCCAGGGGGTTCAAAAATGCTTCCTCCTTTTAGTACGAGCACGGAGGTATGCCTCCTGTCTTTGTGCGATTTTTCGCATACAGGTTCTTACAGATTTTTACCTACAGGTAAAAATTACTAAAAAGATACCCTTTTATTACCTATGAGAAGATTACCTGTTTCCTCATAATATCATAATAATGCTCCATGCCATCTGCGCAGGAGATATTATAGTTCACAACTATGTGCGCAGCACAAGGTGCTCTCTCTATTCCCTCAGATACGGAAATTCAACACGACCGCTAATCGTTATTAAATAATCACCTACCTAAGTATTAAACAAGTTCACTCTTAGAGTCTTAATTATATTCGAAATGCATCGTTTTGCAGTGTTGGCCTAATATATAGTTCGAATCAACTGTTTCTTATTACCAGTCTATATGTATTATCTATGTTATCACCTAAGCGCTTAAAACTTCATTTCAATGATAGATAGGTACTTATCCTCTCCCCTCCAAATAACTGCAATAGTGCAACGGGTGGGGATCGAAGCGTCCAGTTTTCAGTCCAGTCTTTCAGTTTTCAGTCCGTACCTTTAAGAGGAGGTGTGCGCTCGTTAACAGTAAACAGATTTGATTTTTACAGTAGTATATCAAGTTTCAATTATCCGAAAAAAAAAAACACGCAAGAATTACATCATACTGCCAAGGGACGTGTCTGGGCAAAAACATAAAATGATGAAATTTGTTCGATAATAAAAAATCGCGAAGTTAGGTCTAATTTTTAACCAATATTCATTTATTTTCAATGTGTTGCATATTACAGAGCCAAAATTTTTACATTAAATTCCGATTGATATTATCAAGGGATTAGCCTAGCGAATTGAAAAGAAAATGAATATTTTACGAGTTACAAAGTATTTTGGCGCTTACTACACTCCTATTCCGCGCAAAACGCTATCTTTTGTCGCGCCTCACATGAGGTTGTGGCTATGTTTTATCTCATCGCGAAATCTGATTTTTTTTTGGGGTTACACGCGCTCTTAACAGCTGTTAGGCTATGGAGTCTTTCAGTAATATGTCCGAATAGCATTTACAGAAAAAGCTAAATGAGTTGTGTCGTCGGTCAGCGGCGAAGTCCGTAGTGGGTTCACTTCGGCCCTCAATATATCAACGTAGACAGGACGAAAATTGGACTGGACCCTTGTTAATGTCCCGCACTTAGGCCCTTCCACCCTTGTTTGTGATTATTTATTTAAGACCTATTGATACTGCTATATCTATATCTTCCGAAGAAGAGTAACGTGTGAACATGAGGGTTTTATAAATTGCAGGTTGGTAAGGTAAAAGAAGGGTCTGAAATGTAGGTAAGTATGTTTCATGGAGTTTTGTCTAAACAATGTTTTTAAATTTTTGTACGTGGTAATTTAAGTTAATTAATTTTAAGGTAACACGCTTTTGTGCCTACCTAAGCCAACCAAAGTTATTTTGATGTAAGTAATTTATAATCACAATATCACACTAATATTATAAAGGCTTACGGTATTAAATATAACATGTCTCTGTGTAAAGGCAAAAGTTTGTGTGTATGTTTGTGTTGATTTTTCGCGCACAAACTACTGGACGGATTTGGCTGTTTGCAATGGTCAATGGAGATAGATAATATCTTGGATTAACACATAGGCTATATTTTATCCCGGCAAATTAAAGGGTTCCCGAGGAATCCAAAAACCTTAATCCACGACATAGATAAATTAATACAAGGATTATGTCCACGTGGACGAAGTCGCGGGCATCATCTAGAATGAACTATGTGAACTTACCCTGTACTTACCTCCTAAAGGCGATTGCACCTAATCGATTGATCGGCAAGTTCAATCAATACTTTATCGATCGTTGAGGACGATCGTGCGTCGTACCTACACTAGTAGGTAGGTACAATCTGTGTTTTATGCCTATCGTTATTTATGATAATCGCTATGCTCTCTCATCGATGTCTGAATTTACTTATTACAATATTTCTGTTGCCACGTCATGTGCATTTTAGCCAATATGGAGAGAGTGTCAACTGATCACTGCCCCCCCGATAGTCTAAAAATTTCCAATCAAAATCTTATTCATTGCATGGCATCAGCGTCAAATATTCCTTGAATGTATTGATATAAAGTCACAAATTCAGTACAACCGATTCTAACATGGAGCGTTATGGAGCGTATCGTGCAAAACTTAACGTATGAGAATGCATACACGAAATTGAGCTCTAATTTAATTCTGTTATGGTTTACTTTTCTTTGACGCTAATGCCATGAAATGAATAAGATTTTGATCGGGAACTTTTAGACAATCGGGGGGCAGAGGTGCAAGGTAGCAATCAAATTACGGCTGTGTGCCAACTACAGAACATTCGCAACTACCGAGGCTAGTAGGTATTTATTTTCATGGTGAATTCTCGTAAATGCAAGCCAGCTTAGAAGCACGTCTAGCCGGGGTCATTCCACGCTTCAGGGAGCTGCTCTCCATGCGAGAAGTGCACTCCGAGATCGCGCCTTCCGCCTGCATGCGTGACCTCGCATTACTGCACTACACTGAACTACTTTACACAATGTATTACAATTTCGCAAAGGATCTTTTCG
This sequence comes from Oeneis ivallda, assembly GCA_029955525.1. NCBI lineage: Eukaryota > Metazoa > Arthropoda > Insecta > Lepidoptera > Nymphalidae > Oeneis > Oeneis ivallda. The sequence continues at coordinate 15,909,368 of JARPMR010000010.1, forward strand.
TATACCTAGTTGTATGTATTTTGTATTTTTAAGCTCTAAATTATTTCTGTCGGTAAATAGGTATTTACCGACAGAAATAATTGGAGCAGTGATAGCCTAGTGGTTAGGACTGTGGTCTCCTATTAGGGGGTCGCAGGTTCGATCCCGTGTACGCACATCTGACTTCGGAGTCAAGTGCGTTTAAGCAATTAAATATCACTTGCTTCAACGGTGAAGGAAAAACATCGTGAGGAAACCTGCACATCTGAGAGTTCTTCATAATGCTCTCGAAGATGTGTGAAATCCGCCAATTCTCATTGGGCCAGCGTGGTGGACTATGGCCTATAACCCTTCTCTGAGAAGAGACCTGCGCTCAGTAGTGAGCCGTTGATGGGTTGTTAATGAAATAGGTATTATTTATAGGTCAACAATTTATATGGAGTCCGTCCGTCCGTAAAGTCCGTTTAACAAAATAAATAATTAAGTGGAGCTAAACGTGGGGCTACATTTATTACAATTTTATCAGGCTCTCGTTGTGTTAAATGCGAATTAGGTGCGAAGTGTTGTATTTGTGGGTGGCTATAATTAATAATAATTAATTTGTTGATAAATAGTATTTAGTTTGTTAGCTGTTGTGTGTGCTCAAGTGTTGCACTTGCGGCTTATATATTTATTTGCCACTGCGGATATCTCTTGTCAGCCAAATATTTATGTTGTGAATCGTTTAATTACCTGTTGGGTCTGCTTATAATGAGTTGAAAACCTCCTTTTTTAAGTCGGTTGAAAATACAGCATATTATTTTCTCGCTTCTTTCAAACAAATGAGGCGTACTACGCGTTTAAACGGTTTTTTGTTTTAAGTTTCAGCGAGGCATAAAAACTTGAAAGCTATCACAAAAAGCTATCCCCTCATTTTTCAATCTAGACACTACTAGTTACGTGCACGTAAAATCAAGCTAGCAGAGTGCTCGTTTTGTATCTTTCGCTCAGACTTTTGTGCTTTTACGCAGAGAATACTTCGTCCCTCTCTACTAAGTAAAGCAATCTTTTAGGTACCTATGTATTGACATACAATAGTAAAACAAGTTGCTATCCGCGTCTGTCTGTTTAATTTAAAATATTATAAATACTAGATGATGCCTGCGACTTCGCCCGCGTGGAATAAGGTTTTTTGATTCTGGCGGGAACTTTTTATTTTCCGCGATAAAATGTAGCCTATGAGTTAAGCCTGGGTAATACTGGATATGAGCTATCTCCAATCCAAATTTTAGCCAAATCGGTTCGTGAATGAGTAACAAACATTCATCCTTTCATCGATCCGCACAAATTTTCGCATTAATATTATGTAGTAGGACTAGTTAATATTATGTAGTAGGAAGTAAGATAGGATAGGAAGTAGGATTATCTTGCAAATATTATAAATGCGAAAGTGTGTTTGTTTGTTTGTCCTTCAAGCACGCCGCTACTAATAGGCTTGTTCTTGCTCGGTTACTAAAAGGAGCACTCCGAAATAGTTCATTGCATTCACATTCCAAAGACTATGTAACTATTTCGGACTTTAGTACTATTAGTACAGTGGTTCCGAGCCAAGCGAAAGAATCACAGTCTAAACAGGTCCACAAAGAACGAGTACATGAACTATATTGTCTATGGTTCCTTGTTTCCGCTCATTCAGAGCCGAGCGAACGACGTAGGTACTAAAAAGAACGATGTACTAATAAACTTACAGACTAGTTCATTTTCGTTCTGTGTCGGGAATTAATTCCTAATAGTACTTAGTACTAATATATATACACAAGACTAGCTGGTATTCTCCCGCTCTTGTTTAAAATCCATTGATGCTGCGACAAACCCATAAACTTAGCCAATCAGAGGCTATTGTGATCGTTACACTGATGCAAAAAGTTTTATACAATTCCACAGCAGGAATATCAAGGAGAACTATGTCATTCTTTGGTTGAGCTAAGCAATGGCTTGGTCATGCATCATGCTCGTGAACCAGTGCCACCGGCGGGAATGGGGCTGCTTTCTGTCTGCCCGTCTTAACATGTATTGAAACTAAAAAAAAAAAAAAAATTTGGTATGCTTTTGTGAAAATTCCCCTCATTGTGGAAACACTGTATACATAGCATAGTATAGCTATTGCATTGTAAACTTGTTTTGAAAAGAGCAGCCGCCGAGTTTCTTGCTGGTTCTTCTCGACAGGAAGGGCATTCCGAACCAGTGGTAGACTCATCGACGATTCAAAAGCACTTGTAAAATAGTTTATTTGAATAAAAAATATTATTTCTATTCTATTTAGTAATGGCACAAAATCATCATCATCATCATCATCAGGCACCCATCAACGGATCACTACTGAGCGCAAGTCTAATCTCAGAGAAAGGAATGGCACAGAATCATAGACGAATGATGTTTACTACATTTGTCAAAGCACAGAATACAATATAGTTAATAGTATCTAAAATTAAGGTGGAAGACACAGTTCTGCCCGCGAAATTCAAATTTAATTTGGTTTTTCGCAATTTGTAAACTAATACGACAAAGTAGGCTTATGGCATTCTAATTGCGACAATGGCAGTATCATTTTCACAGGTTTATATAAAAATCTTTACTTGAAAGTGTCCAGTTTAAGAAATTAATCAAAATATCGACTAATTTGTGAGTAACTCACGTCCAACTTAGTATTTTGATTAATTTCTTAAACTGGTCACTTTCAGGTAAAGATTTTTATGTAAACCTGTGAAGATGATAATTCTACTGGCGCAATTAGAATGCCATTAGCCTAGTTTGTCGTATTAGTTTACAAATAAACCAAATTTTTGAATTTGGCGGGCAGACTCGTATAATCATCCTTAAATGGTCAAATTTTTTTTGACATGGTTTAGTAATTTAGGCGCTATTTTAGGCAGTATGACGCGTAAAGAATTATTAATCATCAAACAGTTTTGCGGATTTATAATGTTAGACTGCGCATTTCCCAACAGGCAGGGTCCCAAAACGTCCCCTCGGCCTCGTAACGAAATCCACGGCACGCTAGGGGCGTTTGATTTGAATAAGTAGATCAAAGAGAAATTGTAGACGCCTTCTTCAGATTTCGTAAACTATTGTTTCGTCCAATTTTCATTCTTCATGTTAGGTAACATACAATTTGGATAATTCATAAATATTCATACTATGAATAATAACAATAATAATTAATGTACTTACATAGTTTCTAAAGTAAGACAAAGTCGCAAAAATATTTATGTAGCTTAGTATATTCTTTCTGATATCAAAACGAAAAATGTACTAATTGTATCTTTAATCAAAAGAAAAAGTACTTATGTAGTAGGTACATACACCTACATTTAACATTATTATGAGAAACGAAATATTACTTGCCAAGATTCGTCTTATTGGCTAAAAAAACCGGCCAAGTGCGTGTCGGGCCACGCGCAGTGTAGGGTTCCGTAGTTGAAAGTCTGAAATATGATTGCTGACCTAGGATAGTGCTTTTATTTTATTTATGAATATTGAATACATTTTGAGTTCCATGGTTTAAATACTATAATATACTACAAAATATGCAACTTACACTACGTGTAATACCTAACTTAGAAAAAACAGATATAACTCCTTAACTAATGAACCCTACTTAGCCGTGATAGTTTTCCTTTAAAATTCATTATATATACTACTGCTGTGAATTTTTTCTTGCATCCTTTATACAACCATTTAGTTGGCCGAAGGGGGGGGGGGGGACACTTGACCCTAATAAAATTTGGCAATTTAAAATATCATATTTCACAAACGGATCCCTGAATTGAAAAATGGTGCTCCCACACCCACAATATTTTTGAAAGACCTATTCAACAAAACCCCACACTATGGGATAGATGAGAAAAAAATTTCATCCCCACTTTACATGTAGGGGAGGTACTCTAAAAAAAATATTTTTCACAATTTTATTTCACTACTTTGTCGGCGTGATTGATATTTATACCCTTGTCAAATTACAGATTTCTAGTACTAATAGTCTCTGAGCTAAACCGCGGACGGACGGACAGACGGACAGACGGACGGACATGGCGAAACTATAAGGGTTCCTTGTTTACTACGGAACCCTAAAAAATGAGATATTGAATAGAACCAGGCGTTATTTTGCGGAATTCCATGATATTTAAAGAAAAAATAATAATCTTTGCTATAATCCGCGAAACAGAATATCTAAGTCTTCACTCTTCACTCGACGTACCTACGTTTCGCTCCGACATGGACCGACTCTGCAATTGCAATTTGCACTCCGACTTTGCAATTGCGAATTGTGGAGCCAACATCTCATGATGATATTCCGGTGTCGGAGCGAAACGCACATAAGTCGAGTGTTAAAGATTTATTCTGTTTCGGGGATTATAGCAAAGAATATTATTTTTTTCTATAAATCTAATCCTAGAGAACAAAATAGAAGGTAGGTAAGTAGGTACTCTGAAGAACAGTTATAGTGTTACTGTAAAGTTTTCAACAAACGAAAAAAATGGACTCCGTTCTCAAGTCTTAGCGTAGGTACATCTATATAACTATATATCTATATATATTATATAATATACATATATATAAAAGAAAGTGGTGTTAGTTACACTATTTATAACTCAAGAACGGATTAACCGATTTGGCTGAAAATTGGTGGAGAGGTAGCTTAGAACCAGGAGACGGACATAGGATACTTTTTATCCCGTTAGACCGCGTTTCCATCATGTCACTATAAAACGTGGTATAAGAAAAACGCATCTGACATGGAATAACAAAACACAAATGACAGTGGAATAACAAAACGTAAATGATAGCTAAACGTAATTTTGTCTTTGGTTAAGTATTGTAAAAAATTTGACAATTATAAAAAGTGTTATAATAAAGCATTACTGATATTACTACGAAAGTGTGTTTGTTTGTTGGTTTGTCGTTCAATCACGTCGCAACAGAACAGCGGATTGATGCGATTTTTACATGGGTATAGTAATGGATGTAGTAGTGGTTCCTCAGACCGGGAGAGCTACCTACTTTTTACCTGGTATGCCTTTTAAGTTCTGTCGTTTCCATATTTCCCGGCAATTTTGAATTTGGAACTGTTCTATATTCGAATGTGTTTAAATTTTGAATCTCAAAACAGTTGAAAGTATTAGGATTAATGCTATTGTTTAGTCACAGCGTCGATTGGAATCTGTCAGGTTACGTACGAAAATGAATCTTTCTAAGGAAAATGTTCGTGCAATAATTTTCTACAACTTTAGAAGAGGCTTGACACGGCTTCAATGTTTTGAAGAGCTAACATCTGTGTTCAGTGATGAAGCCCCATGTCTACAGACTGTCGAACGCTGGTATTTAGAATTCCAGCGTGGACATACTGGTGTTAGTGACAAATCTCGCGAAGGACGCCCAAAATCCGCCTTCACTGAAGATAACATCATTGCTGTGAGACAACTAATTCTCGAAGATCGTCATGTGACGTATCGAGAGATAGAGGCTCTATTAGGCATCTCAGGGACAACCATTCAGAAAATCTTGCATGAAGCGCTTGGTGTGAGAAAGCTAGTTTGCCGTTGGATACCGCATCTGCTTTCCGACGATCACAAGGCAGCCCGCGTCAGATGGTGTAAGAAAACTCTGCAAAGGTTCAACCGAGGAGAGTCAAATCACGTCTACGACATCATCAGTGGTGACGAATCTTGGATCTATGCCTACGATCCTGATTCCAAACAACAATCTACAATCTGGGTCTTTCAAGACGAGCCAAAGCCGACTAAAGTTGTTCGTTCTCGAAGCACTTCAAAGAAGATGGTGGCCACGTTCGTTGGAAAAACCGGCCATGTTGCGACTATTGCACTTGAAGATCGTAGAACGATTAACGCAGAGTGGTATACCACAGTTTGTTTACCACAAGTCATCGCCGAACTTCGAAAATCTAACTCAAAGCGACGCATCATCCTGCACCACGACAACGCAAGCTCACACAGCGCTCGTCAAACGATTGAGTATTTGAAGCAGGAAAAAGTAGAAATTCTTGACCATCCTCCATACAGTCCTGACCTAAGCCCTAACGATTTCTTTACATTTCCTAAAATTAAGAAAAGTCTTCGTGGTCAAAGGTTCCAGTCCGGTGAAGAAGCAGTCGACGCTTTCAAGTCAGCCATTTTGAACACCCCCACTTTAGAGTGGAATAAATGTTACAATAACTGGTTTGAGCGAATGGAAAAGTGTATGAAGCTACGTGGTGAATACTTTGAAAAACAATAAAAAGTACTATAAGGTTCTAGTTGTGTTTTTTCTTCAAACGACAAAACTTAAAAGGCATGCCTCGTGTCTCGGATAATGAAAGAGTTCCCGCGGGATTTTTAAAAACTAAATCCATGCGGACGAAGTCGCGGGCATCAGCTAGTTTGATCTAAAACATTCACTACCTTCCTAACCTATCAAAACAGCTGTTTACTCCTTTATATTGGTACCTACCTAGGTACATAATTTATAATTATTATGTGATAAAACAAAATGTGATGCCGCCGGTCATTTCTCGGAAGAACAATGATCATACATTGATTTCATATTCGAAGACTGAAACGTCGAAACAAAATTATTAGAAGAGCTTTGTCAGAATATAAATTCTGCTTTATGTTTGAGAGTAAAAGAGCAATTTAATAACGAGGGGTACCGAAACGAATTGTGGAAGAGTACGGCGTAAGTTAATTACACTAATGAACAAGCGAAGAAGGTACGCTAAAAAAATCCACCCCAAGATCACTCCCAAGTCTTTACTGCGATGTTCATCGCGCGGTTCATTAGCGCCTGAAATTTCTGCACGGTTTACATAGCGCCGTCTGAAAACTTATCTGTAGAAAAACAGATTTAACAATAAACAAACAACAGTTTTATTATAACTATAACATACTTATTTTCACCCGCGACTTCATGTGTTTTGCAAAATCCGCATGATCTCGGTTTTTACGAGATAAAAGTCAGTATGCAACTTACTAAGTCCTCAACTATAACTATATAAACATAATAATATGATTTAGCATCCTATTTCATAAGGTATAATAAATAACAACTATGTATTACGATAGGTAGGTATTGTGTAAGTTTAACTTCTTGCAACTATTTTTAGGGTATCGCGTATCAAAATAATAAAATGGGTCTTATTATTTATATTATTATTTTCTGTTTGTTTTTTGAATGCAGTAAGTAATAATTTAATCTAGAAAATAATCTTATAGAAACACTAGCTGTTGCCCTCGCGACTTCGTCCGCGTGGAATTAGGTTCTTTGAAAATCCCGTGGGAACGGCTGGTTTTATCGGGATAAAAAAACAAACATTCAACCTGTATTTAAAACTTTTAGGGGTAGAATTTTCAAAAACTGTGAAATGCGTACTTTTTTGTTTTTAATCAAGAGCCAAAATACCAAGTTTCGTGGATATAACTTGAAAAAGACGGACCCTTTCCATCCCCTATTTAACCCCTTTGATGGTAGAATTTAAAAAAAATATAAAATATGTACTTCTTTATATTTAATCAAAAATTCCAACTTTCATAAACATTACTTGAAAAATAACTTGAAAAATGAAGGACTATCATACAAATATTCAACCCCTATTTAACCCCTTTGGGGGTAGATTTTCCACAAACTGTGAAAGACATACTTCTTTGTTTTTAATATAAAGCCTAATTACAAAGTTTCATAGATAAAACTTTAAGAAATGACGGACTTTCATACAAACTATCAACCCCTATTTTACCCCTGGGGGGTAGAATTATCAAAAAAGGTAAAAAAAGCTCTTCTTTATTTTTAATCAAGAGCAATAATACCAAGTTTCATAAACATTACTTGATAAACAACTTGGAAAATGAAGGACTATCCTACAAACATTCAACCCCTATTTACCCCTTCGGGGGTAGAATTTTCAAAAATGTAAAATATGTACTTCTTTATTTTTCATCATGAGCCCAAATTCCAACTTTCATAAACATAACTTGAAAAATGGCGGACTTTCATACAAACTATCAACCCCTATTTTACCCCTTAAAGGGTAGAATTTTCAAAAAATGTAAAATACGTACTTCTTTATTTTTAATCTTCAGCCAAAATACCAAGTTTCATAAACATAAATTGAAAAATGGCGGACTTTCATACAAACTATCAACCCCTATTTTTTACCCCTTCGGGGGTAGAATTTTCAAAAACTGTAAAATACGTACTTCTTTATTTTTAATCAAAAAACAAAATACCAAGTTTCATAAACATAACTTGAAAAATAACTTGAAAAATGAAAAACTACCATACAAATATTCAACCCCTATTTAACCCCCAAAGAGGTAGAATTTTCAAAAACTGTGAAACACGTAACTCTTTATTTTTAATTTAAAGCCCTAATACCGAGTTTCATGGGTATAACTTTAAAAATGACGGACTTTCATACAAACTTTAACCCCCTATTTAACCCCCTTGGGGGTGGAATTTCAAAAAATCCTTTCTTAGTGCTCCCCTACGTCATAGAAGGAACCTACTGTCAAAATTTCAAGTTTCTAGCTTCAGTGGTTTAGGCTGTGCGTTGATAGATCAGTCAGTCAGTCAGTCAGGACAAGTCTTTTTATAAGTATAGATTGAGCTCACTTCGATCGCTTTGACGGTGAGTATCTGGAGTCTATGCTCAGATTTACATGCTTTCATCAAACTTATAAAAAATTGTGTTCGCATCACTCGCGATATTCAGTATCTGGATGCTGCTTAAATTTGTTTGTAGGCGGTCGAATAATAATAATATTTTAATTTTTACGTTTCATTACAAAGCACGGAACCTTCAGCAGGCGAGTATGACTTGGCTGGCTTTATTTAAACATGCATAATATTAAATAGTAGTTGAAAATATAATTAGGAATGAACACATTAATTTAATTAAAGTATAAATAGTTTGTAGATGAAAGTGCTAAGCTTTCGACCGTGAAACAACGTCAAAGAGAAACGCGTTCTGCGTACTAGATGTTTGGTCTCTGAAATACAACTGGGGTTTGTAAATGTCGATTAAATCGAAGCCAAAAATATTTATAACTAGATGATGCCCGCGACTTCGTCCACGTGGATTAAGGTTTTTGATACCCGCGGGAACCCTTTAACTTTCCGGGATAAAATGTAGCCTATGTGTTATTCCAGGGTATAATCTATCTCCATTCCAAATTTCAGTCAAATCCGTCCAGTAGTTTTGGCGTGAAAGAGTAACAAACATACACACACACACTCTCTCTCTCTCTCACACACGCACACACACACACACACACACACACACACACACACACACACACACAACTATATTTCACTGCAATTATATGGCAATAATATGTATACCTATATTTATAGGTTTAATGTAAAATAAATTTTATAGAAATCCACCACAGCCACATGTAATACGAGCTTGGTAATAGAGTAGCTCCTTCATTAGTAGGTACGTACCAGCGGTAGCAGGGTCGGTAGAGTTTTAACTATGGAGTATTTTTGTCCTTAAACAAAGGAAATGTTGCGCATAAATGTTTGACACGACTAGCTTTTCAAATTGTAACTTAGCGCACAATTATATACTTATACTTCAAACATCTTTGAGAACACTTTCTGACGAAGTTTTCGCCGTAAATGCAAGTGATATTTAATTGCTAAAACGCATATACATCTATTGATAGCTAGCAGAAAGAAGCAGTGATAGCCTAGTGGTTAGTACTGCGGTCCCCTCGGGGTGTCGCAGGTTCGATTCCGGGCACGTACCTCTGCATGGCTTTTCTTACATACTCGTATCACAAGCTTCAACGGTGAAGAAAAACATCGTGAGGAAACCTGCATACCTGAGAGTTCTTCATAATGTTCTCTGTGTGCCTGTAATTGTAATGTACTGGTTAAATACTATAATATTGTACACAGGCAACGGTAGAACATGCAGATCTTATCTACTATGTTATGTGACATCTATAATAATGTACCATGTTCTGGACAATAAATGAATTATGAATTAGAGGTGTGTGAAGTCTGCCAATTTGCATTGTGCCAGCGTGGTCAACTATAACCCTTCTCTGAAAGGAGACCTGCGCTCAGTAGTCAAATACACATACAGATTGTGAAACACGTAGCCCTCTCGTAGTCGAGTTTAAAATGCTTAGAGTCGTAGCTATTTTCTACGCGATTAAAAATCCAGATAAGAGCCGTTCCATTTTCTGTTTCTAAAGTCGCTTGCCAAGTCAATAAATAAAATGGAACAGATCTACGCGGTTTCACTTGTATTTTTCACTTTAAAGTAGGTTACTCTGAGAGCTATACTCGAGGCAAAGGAATCTCTACAAATAAATAAAATAGAAGAGTTAGACTGTGAGAACTGCCTCTGCTCATATTACAATTATTTCAACGACATCGAAATCGTTGATTCAACACACTTTTTTAAAGATTTCTGTGTCTACTGTTTGTCTGTCCGAGCTATCTTTGGAACGGCAGAACCTTGGCAGAACCGATTTTGACGGAGCTCTTTCAAGCAGGTTGAGGAATATGTATATCTAACACAAGAAGTGAAAAGTAGCCTCTAGCAACTGTTTCTGAAAATCCCGTCAAAACGGGGAGGAAAAAATACTAAAATACTGCTAGGGTTGGCTATCGATTCGATAATCGTTACCTATTTAATAATCTTAATAAGAGGCAGTTATCTAGAGCTAAAGACTAATTGAATTTATTTGTACCTAAGTAGGTATAGATTTTACCTCAATCCTCAAAAATACTACGAGAGTGTTTTGTAGATTTTGTTGAACTTCAACAACGCTGCTACAGAGTTACGAATCGACGCGAATTTTTATAATCGTTACCTACCTACTTCTGTGAAAGAAAGATGTTCCTGCGGGATTTTTAAACACGCACATGAATTCACGGGCAAAAAGTACTAAGTATATTAATTAGTAAGCTTATATTTGTTTTGATATAAAATGCAATGAAGACCTTGAAGTAAGCAACATAAGGTCGTCATTGTATGATATGTCGGAACACCTAAACCTATAACCGTAATCCTCATGCACATCTTCTCTTATTTTCTGCCCAAGCTTAATGCTTATTTGAAGGGCAAGCACATAGTTGGTTCAGCAATAGCATGGCAAATATTCTTTATTATTCGTGCTCTTTCTTAGTTTCCCGGAGTATTTTTGTGTCCCTGCCACCAGTATAATCCGTTCATCATGGCATGCAAATTAAATCACGTCTCTCATCTGCTCTCAGAAGTGTTTTTGAATGCTGTATGTAGCAGAAATTCACCAAAAATTCATGGAACTTTTTACTTTACTACATATCCAGTACCAAAAATAAAGTCGGTTTCGTCTATTTATTTTGTCTATATACCTTTGCCATTACCATTTTACGTACTTTACTTCACTTGACTTACTTCACTTATAATAACAGGTAAGTATTGGTTAGGTAACGAAGTTGGGAGGAAAGATAGCAGACGAAAAACAGCACCTATTTTGTTGAAGACAGTAATAGGTGGTAATAATCCACGATCTGATAATGAAATTAGAGCCATAAACATTATTAAATAACATTTCTGGTTTATTGTATTCCAAACGGTATAAGAAGAGCGTACATAATAGCACAAAAGCTTGTTTCCGTCGACAAATGGATGAAATAATATTGTGAGGACACGTAGACGCAGAAAGTTTCATCAAGCATCAATAGTTGTCGAACAAAGACGGATAAGTTGGAGGCGAATGGCGGACTCGATCTGCGTTCGAATTCGAACCGGGGCGGACGAGATTTCGCTTTGTTCGTAAACAATAAGCGACGGACAAGGCTCTATGAAACTTATTTCAAAAATGGAATGTCACCGGCGTTGCCTTCAATTCGGGGCGAACTTGTGAACCTGAACCTTATTGCTCGCGGAGATAAATAATTTTTCTCAAATTTGCTCGGAAATCGGTTCTTTATTTAAAAAAAACGAAACGTCAATTGGCTCATTGCTGGCGTGGCGCCAGCAATAGGGTATTTGCCTATATTAAAAATATCGTTTCATTTGGTGTCATCCTAAAAGATTATTATCTAAAAACATTTATTCCATACGACAAAACTAAAAAATAAAGTTTTATTTAATTAGAAAACATTAAATAAAATTGCTATAATTCCGGCCTTGGTCACGTGATCGAAAACGTTCCGTGATCTCGAATGACGTCACAGTCCACACTAGTATGGGATATGGAATTGTCATTGTTCGAAATGTGAACTGTTACGTCATGAGAGCAAATGGAACGTTTCAGCGGCAATTTATTTTTTTGAATTTATTTCTCGATTTTTATGAAAAATACTGAAAATTATGCCGAAATATACGTTTTGTTAGCTTCAGCATAGCATTATTAAAAATTTAAGATGATTTTCTAAAAGTAGTCAAATACCCTATTACGTAACAGGACAATAATGTAAATTGCTGGACAGGTACGAGGTTTTTAAAATGTACACTTTCCTCTATTAGGTGTTTCTCCTCTGTGATTAGGTGTTTTAAATGTGCATTTCTTTCGCTGAGTTATACAATTTAAAAAAATAAGAATGATTTTTTTTTTAAATGGAACAAAAAGAGCGTGGTTTAATTGGAGGTAAAGAATTATTGGTGACTGGTGTTTTCTTTTACAATATATTTCTTGTTCTGAAATAAAAATGGAAGCGGAATCGGATGAAGAATTCAACATGTTACCTGGCAAAAGTATACAATTATCATTTCATAACTGTACAAATTGTACTATAACATTTAACATGAAATAAAACAGTGTTTCTTTAATTATTTTTTTGTTGTTTCCTCGCAAATTAGAGAAAAGTACTATATAAGCCTCGGCCGAAATAGCAATTCATGGCCTCGTTTACTTAAAAAGGCCTCGGCTAGCGCCTCGTCCTTTTAAAATCACTTGGAAGTCCTCGGCTTCGCCTCGGCCTTCCAATGTTACTCGTCCATAAATTGCTTTATTCCGAGCCTCGAAAATAATGTACCTACTATTATATCATTATGTCATATGGAATCTTAGTATGGGGTAAAGCGGCCGATATTGGAAAAATTTTTGTATTACAGAAGAGGGCGATTCGCGCAATCTATAATTTAAAGCCGCGGGATTCGCTTCGAGAAAAAATTAAAGAAATAGGCATTCTTACAGTAGCTTCACAATATATTTATAACAATATAATATTTGTCAGACAAAACATTGTGAATTACAAAAAAAAAGGGTGAATTACGAGATAGGCAGGTTAGAGATCCAAATAGGCTCGTGATTCCTCGACTGCGCCTCAAGAGGGTCCGAAAGACATTTGTGGGAATGGGCGTGACGTTCTATAATAAAATTCCACAGTCGATCTTGGACTTGCCTTTACACAAGTTTAAGAAATCGATTAAAACTACGCTCATGAAAAAAGCATATTATACGATTGAAGACTATATAAATGACAAAAAGCGTGGATGTAATTCGTTCCGGCGATTCATGAGACAGTAGGTAATGATTAACCTGTATAATTGTATATCAAAATAATTCTATTCTATTCAGAGTTTCCACTTTATTTGTGTACAAGTCATATTTTAAAATGAGTATTTGATTTGAATATTAGTTTCAATTCGATGCCTTAAGATGGGTAGCCTACATAAGTATGTCACACTCTCTTTAACATTTCTGCGGTGGTGTCGTGTGATGCGGGTTGTTGCGTTCCCTAAAATATGGTTGAGCGAAGCAATGGCTGGGTCATGCGTCATGCTCGTGAACGGGTTCCACCAGCGGCAATGGGGCTACTTTCTGTCTGCCCGTCTTGACATGATTGTGTTGAATTATAATTAGAAATAATTACGTATGCTTTTGTGGACCTTTCCCTCATTGTGGAAACTCTGCATACATAGAATATCTGTTAAGTATATTGTAAAAGTATTTTGAAAAGAGCAACTGCCGAGTTTCTTGCTGGTTCTTCTCGGCAGGAACGGCATTCCGAACCAGTGGTAGACTCATTGACGATTCAAAAGTACTTGTAAAAGTTTATTAGAATAAAAAACATTTCTATTCTATTCTATTCTATTCTATTCTATAGCCCAGTGAAATTAAGCAAATAGGATGTCACAGGAATAATTTCTGGAGAGCTGCGGAATTTATAAAACTACGAGTAGGTACTTTTTGTTTTTAAAAACAAATTTACAAGCGTTCCCAACGATTCGAATGTCACTACAAACTTTACATGGGTTGGATTGGCCCCTTGATTTGATTATACGAGTATGTAGACTCAGATGATTTTAAACCGTGTTATCGAGAAATCGAAACCTATAGTCGGAATTATAATTCGATTCCACGTTTGACATTAGCTACTGTCATTTTGTGAAATAATGATACCACATATAATAGTGTAGTGATAAACACAAAAATCGATAAACAATCGCGATTTATGTTTATGTAATCATAATATTGGTGTGCCAATTAAAGACTAAATTATTGATTTTTATATAAATAAATACATAATTACTCATAATAATTATTTATTAATTAGTAACCGCTGCTTTATTTTATAAAAAGTTAATATTTTTGTTTCTTATATTAAAAACAAAACTTTTAATAAAAGAACCTAGATAGTTTTCTGTATTGGCAACCCGTGCGCGCTCGTGCAGCTATCGCCATTTTGTTTATCTTGTCATTCGGCTTCATTCTCCCAGTCTAACTGCACAAATATCTTGTTTCATTGCGAATCGATATTTTGTTATTTTGTTGGGTTTTTGTTAAAGTTTTGTTACGTTGTGTTTGTTGTTACGTTTATAGTTTTTTTGTGAACTTTGAGTGAATCTATTTGTTTTGGTTTTCCATCAAAATGGATCCTCAGCCAAGTACATCACAAAAAGACGTGGATGTTTACTTGTCCCCAAGAAAAAAACGTCCACGAAAAGCTTTCACTGTTACTGAAAAAGTAATGATCCGCAATGCCTACAAGTACGTGAAAAATGAAACATCTGCGCAATTGGAGGCCTTTGAAGTAGTGGAAGAAAATGAATGTATGAGCAAAGTTGCTGACATATTGGGAATAACCTCACGCTCTGTTTGTAACGTTTTGAAGGAAGTAAATAAAGGTGCGGCGCCAACTCCTCCTAAAAAAACTGGACCAAAGCGAAGTTTCAAAGACAAAATTGATGAATTTACATTCTCCGCAATACGAAGACTTGTTCATCAGTTCTTTTACCGAAGCTGAAAGCTCAGAAGGGTAATTTGAGAATAATACGTCGATAATTTAAATCAAATTATTGTATTATTTATCTCACATTTATGACACATCAATTATATTACTTAATCAATCACATCACAATATATCGATGCTAACGTCCGAACGTGACTACGGCTGAATCGTTAATGCCGACAAATCTCATTAGTCATTACATTTATACACAAATCTGTATCACTACGTGTCAGTGTACGTCATGAAACTACACTTGTTGTTTCATGACGTATAATGACAGCCACTAACAATATTTTGAAATTACTAACGGTTTCGCCTTTGTCAATATACGTCATGAAACGTATATTGACAAAGGTATATTGACATGGTTACACTTATTGTTTCATGAGGTATACTGACAAATATCAATCATATTTTTAAATTGCTAACAAAATGAACCTCCAACGATTGCAAAGGTTAGTAAATCAGTCAGACAGTATTATTTTATACCTACATCTTTTATATATATAAGTAATGATTCCAAACTATTATAAAATTTACTATTTTAGATTTTACAAGTGATGAACGATCATCCAGAAATGCCCAAGGTTTCCAAAGACACCCTCAGAAAAATTTTGAAGCATCTTAATTTTAAATTTGTTGCACGGTCACGCAAGAGCACACTTATTGATCGAAATGATATAATAACATGGCGCCAGCGTTACTTGCGATCTATATGTCAGTTTCGACGAGAAGGGAGACATATATATTATCAAGATGAAACTTGGGTTAACGCAGGTAAGGCTAACATTTTGAATTTATATACATTTTACATTAAATTTAATAGTAATATTGAATTTTAATGTACTATTTTTATTTTTAGATCATACTGTAAAAAAAACTTGGGTGGACAAGAAAGTCACATCATCTCGGCAAGCATTTTTGGAGGGACTGACCAGTGGATTAAAAAATCCATCTGGAAAAGGCAAACGTCTCATAATTAGCCATATAGGTAGTGAAGAAGGCTTCCTGGAAAAGGGGCTCATGATTTTTGAAGCAAAGAAAAATTGTGAAGATTACCATGATGAGAAGAACGCAGTTTGTTTTGAGGAGTGGTTCGCTGGAGTCTTACCAAAATTAAGACCAAACTCAATTGTGGTGATGGATAATGCACCTTACCACTCCCGAAAATTGGATACGGCACCAAAAATGAGCTGGAAAAAAGCTGCCATTCAAGACTGGCTTTTAAATAAAAATATTCATTACGAACCAGATATGGTTAAAGCTACGCTTTTAGAACTGATTCCACATAACGAGTCTTTTAATAAGTACGCTGTAGACGAAATGGCAGCACAACATGGGATCACGGTTTTAAGACTGCCCCCTTACCATTGCGAGCTGAACCCTATCGAATTGATATGGGCGCAGATAAAGGGGCATGTAGCTCAAAATAATAAAACCTTCAAATTGACAGACGTGAGAAATTTATTTGAGGAAGGCATTCAAAAAATTACGGCTACCGAATGGTCTAAATGCGTATCCCATGTTGTCAAAGAAGAGGAAAAAATGAGTAGGCTAGATATTTTAATTGACAATATCACAGACACATTTATAATACATGTTACAGAAAGTGACAGCGATAGCGATAGCGAAGACGGCGACGATTTATAAAATAAAATATTACCATAATGCATCTATTTGTTTTATTTCTCATATTCCTTCATGATCACATTTTTTTATTTATTTCACACACAATTATTAAAGAAAACTCTCAGATCCTTAATAAAATTAATCGTCATAACTAAATTATCCGTTCAGAAATATTTAATTTCCTGATATACTTAGTTTCTATTAAAGTAGTAGTTGTTTAGATATACTACTATAAACGAGAGGAATCGATTCGGAAATATTCCATTTCCGTATCGAATAATTTCGTAACGTCACTATTTAGTACTTGTCATAACGTTGCAACACTGAAATTGTCAAATCTGGAATCGAATTAAAATTCCGACTATAAGAGCGACCGGAGACGAGAGACGTATACAATTTCAAGTTGCCCGACTATCGTACAACTAAGTTGTGTACAGTTTATACAATTATCAACCATGTTGTGTGCGTAATAGGAAGGAATTTCGCCAATTAACTATAGTTGGACGATTGTTGGTTAAGAAGTGCGGGCTACCATAAGTCACTATGCCTATTAATATACTCTGCGATTTAGTTGTCCAACTTGACATTGCAAGTCTGTGGTACCTTTTTTTTTTATAGGTACTCTAAACCGTTACCACTTAGTAAATTATATAAAGCGACTATTATAGCTTATCTACTGTACGATTACGGAAACTTTATGAAAAGAGCTTAATAGAATAAAATGAGTTTCGCCTCGCAGGTACCTAACTCCTGATTAAAGCTTTTATCAGTGGACTGAGTAACTGTCGAGGCCAGGACGGATTTATTGTAAAAGTTGGCCGTTCAGTGAGGTTAGTGATTCAAGCCCGCACACTTTACTCGAATAATTGTCTACGTGATCGGAATGGGGTGCCGTGCTGGCTTTAATAAGATCAGATAAAGAGCTCAGAGCTTTACGTCTCGTAGTGACGCAGCGTGCAGGTTCCGTGCCAAAAATGTAGAAACGTCAAAACGGTATTTTCCACTAGAAAATTAGCCGACCCATGTGCTGTTACATAGTACTTATGCAGTTTTTAGGGTTCTGTACCCAAAGGGTGCCAACGGGACCCTATTACTAAGCCTCCGCTGTCAGTCTGTCCGCCCGTCCGACTGTCAATCTTTCGGACACCACACACGCACACCAAGTTTCGTAAAAACTCGTATATGCTTAATTGCTTAGATTTGCCTTATCTTTTAATAAAATTTGTAAAAATAATAAAAATTTGGATTTTTTTGCGTCACTGCCACCACTATTCGTAGAACTCTGGCCAACGAGTTTTTCAATTCTCACAAGTTAGTCAAATAATTCGTTGACCAGATTCCACCTGACCAGAGAGTTTTGTTCTTGTTTTTCCCATAGTATTATTGTTTTTTCCCCTCTATTCTTTTTTCTTCCCAGTTAAGTTTTTGTTATCCTTAATTATGTAAATTATTCTATCTGTGAAAACTTGTAATAGCTATAATTTTCTTTTGTTCTTATCTATTTACTTTTTTATATTAGCTGTAGGTTTTCCTTGTAAAAAAAATAATAAATAAGAGCAAATCGCTTGCGATCAGCGAATGTGAGATTGATTCTATGAAGCTTAAATAAAAAACTTAAAATAAACTAATAAAATATAAAAAATATTTTTAAAAAACCGACTTCAAACGCCACCATAAAATAATTTTATTTTGTACAGTGTACACGTATGTTGAAGTCGGGCAAGCGCAGCGCATGCGGGTTCGGGGCTTTTTGGACCTATAACCGCACTGGAGTAATAATTTTTGTCTCTGGTGCGGAACGAGGTGCAAAAAGCCCCGAATGCAGTTAGCTACAGATCATTATTCCATTTGACGAAAGAAAAAATATCTGTGTATCTATTTCTTTCCTACTTCAATAGACGGCGAAGATACCTTCGCCGCACTGAATGAGAGAACAGCATTTTTGGCGTGCGCACTGAGTGGAAGTCTCGGTCGGGGCTGTTTCAACCTAGTATCGCACCCAAGGTGTTAAGGGTTTTAATGCAACTAAATAAACTAAAAAATATATTATACTAGCTGACCCGGCGAACTTCGTACCGCCACTTATCTACATAAATAAAACAAATAACCTATCCTAATAAAAAAAAAAAAACTATGAGTGTTAAGGGTTTTAATGCAACTAAATAAACTCAAAAATATATTATACTAGCTGACCCGGCAAACTTCGTACCGCCACTTATCTACATAAATAAAACAAATAATAATCTATCCTAATCAAAAAAAACTATCCTATCTTTCAAGTTGGACCAAATTACAGATAGTTACAAAGTTTGATCTAAATCGGTTAAGTAGTTTAGGAGTCCATCGGGGACAAACAACGTGACACGTAATTTATATATATTAAGATGTAAGTGTACTCGAGTGCACACAAAGAAACTACTTTTAACAATATTTTAGAATATTATCATTCAGTTTTCATCCATCGATGGCCTAATTCTGCAGGAAAACTAAGACAAGATTTTCGCCCATTTAATCAACAAATTCAAAGTTCATCGAATTTACATCTTTTTTTTTCTTCTTATAGGTATATATACTGCTGGACAAAGATCTCTTGCAAATGGATTTCCACAGGTCTTGATCTTCTTGCGCCGCCTGTCCTATATCCAGCGGTCACCTGCGACACGTCTAATGTGGGCCCACCTAGTGGGGATCTGCTATCACTGCGCTTCCCGGTGCGAGGTCGCACTCCAGTACCTTCAGGAACCCCAAAGTAAAATAGTAAAGATATATTTTACCTTCATAATTAATTAGATTCTTATTTAAATAGATTTAATCATGAAGGTAAAATATATCTTTCCGTTTCTGTTGACATTTTAATGTAGGTACTTTTCTCCTTGGCTTGGTATTCATGAAGTATCCACATAGGTAATAATAATATGAATATCATAGTCTCAGAAACCTGTCTTGACTGAATTGCGCTTAAAAATAAATATTAATATTATAAACATTTCATATTAAAAAGAAAATGTTTGCGGCTGGAAGCAATCGTACAGGATATTAAACTTTGCCCCAGGAAATATTATAACTTTGTAAAAACACTAAGAAGTTAAACCTAGTGGTTTAACTTCTTAGTGTTACTGACAACACGTCCGATTCAAGTTGGCCGCTACCTCCCGTTGCGCTTCCCCGCACCGCACCTCAAGTCAAACCCACTTAGTATAGATAGCAACAGGTACCGCTCGGGATTGTCGATTTGTTTGATTTGTGTGGTGGGCAATTCTCCTAAATGTTGGCTAAGGCATGTCCCAGGCTGGAGAACGTAGGTTAAAACTAACTCAGGCTTATGTAACTTTTTTTGTAGATACTAGATAGTGTCCTCTATATCGTCCATCAAGAAAAAGAAGATAAAAGAGGTGAGATCCAGCTTAAAAAAAAATTTAAACCTCCATTTTCTAACCTCCATAACTGTCCCACTGCTTACGTTGTATGTAACAAACTTATTTATTTAAAAACATAGTCGATTAAAAATTCTCAAAAAAATATATTTCAATAATGAATAATTAATCTTTAAAATAACAACAGTAGCGTGAGGTTACGTCTTAGAATTAGTTTTTTATTAGTATTTAAATTCTGTCCCACGACTTTTTAATCATTACCGTGCTATTGTGCAAACACTATCGTAACTACCCACATATCCATACAATCCGCATCGTCGTCGCGTCTAACGTACAAAGTCAGTTGCCTTGAGCAATTCATGTCGAATGGAGGTGTGTACGTCGTCGGGTTACTGAAATATTTGGCATTCTCCAACGGAAATTTCATTTTGGCAACTTTAATCGCTCATTCATAGGACTCTCACCATACCGTAAGTAGTTATCACATTTATATGTTTTTATTTTTTATATATTTCAAATGTGTTTTACTTTCTAACAAAGCACATTAAAAAAAATTACTATGTTTACTTATCAAGTAAAAATTTAATTACTAACCAATTCTAATTACCATGATCCTAATCACCATTATTACCAGGGCCATTTTACGTACTATGGTAATTGGGCATTAGCTAGGTAATTAGAGTAATGCTTGAATGTATGAGATCTTCTAGATTTTAACGACCTCCCTGGCCCTGTGGTGAGTACTTTGGTCTTAAAAACTGGATCTTCATGGGTTTGACTCCCGGCTGGTGCAATTATGGATGTTGTAAAATTGTCTCCAGTCTGGTCTGGCCGAGGATAGTTACCATCCAATACTCTACCAGCAAAGATGTGCCGCGCCACGTGATTTAGCGTTCTGGTACGTATCAGCGTAGAAACCGGTAAGTTGTTTAAGTTTAATACCAGGTAAGCTCGAAACCATCTTAGACTGCATTCACCACTTACCCCAGATTATCGCAGTCAAGGACCAACTTGTAGTAACATATAAAAAGTTATAAGTAATCTGTGTTGAATGATTATGGCTGTATTTTGATACTGTTTGGGTGTTGGTAATGACAACATCGTTATATTTACCAACAATAAAATAAACTAAACCGAAAAAGATGGGCAAAAAAGGCTCGAATGGTATGCGAAGATTAAAAAAGATCCTATATTATACCGAAAAAGATGGAGAATAAATCTTAATTCTTTTTATAGCTCAATCGCAATCAAACTCGCAGCATTGCAGCGTTGTATGGCGATTGACTACCTTTGGACCAGGTAAACCCCAGAACGTGGATCGCAACCCCTTCACTTTAACCAACGGCCGATATCGTGCAACAATCGCTTAGCTTCCACACTCCAGCATTCCGTGGTCTCCACTGCCAGAGGGACAAAAAGGTAGCTGTCCAGAATAGGGGCATCTTTACTCCTTTTTTTAATGCAACGGACTCTGCAGCGTCTACCTGTGTTTTCCGGCTGAGATGACATGGTGCGAATGTACTCATGCACGTCGCGTCCCTCAGCATGCATTTGCTATTTTGCCATGGGACGAGTGTCAAGCCATCAGGACGCTTGCCATCCATGTGACCCAAACCGGGTGGCTCGAGTTCACACTACGCAGGGTACGTTGACCGAGACGAGGGCTGTGCGGACGATATCGTTCAGAGAGTGGTGACAAGAGAATCTGGCCACACAACGACTGCAACTCAATGCGTGGTGGCCGTTGGCTTCCACCATGTAACCGCAGATGCATCGATGGAATTCGCAAACAGGCATGCAACCATTTTGGGAAGTCCTCAGTAGATATGTAATCTTCGGCACAGCAAAATAGTTTTGCAAGAGCGTAAGCGTAACATGGGCCGAAAGATCTTTCCAATGCTCTTGAATGGCGGAGTGGCCTCCTTGCCTCAATGGCTTCCGGGATAGCAGAAGAAAAGATAGGAGACCCCAAGAGGAAAAAATTGTCAGCGTTAAACTCCTTGAGCCCAGGAACTAGGTCTTCAAAGTGAGGGAACAGAAGACGGGACTCTGGATTACAGGGGAAGAACACTCACTTAGGCATGTTCACCTTCAACCCCAGCTCATTCAAGCAATGTATTAAAAGCAGTAGGTCACGTTCCACAACTTCAGGTTTGCCTCCTATAGTACCTACATCGAGGTACCAGATATTAAGGGGGAATTTGAGGTCGTGAAGAACTTTCTGAATGCTGAGGCTGAAGATGAGAGGTCTAAGCGGATCTCCCTGTTGGACATCAATCTGCGAAAGGATAGAGGTTTGGTTATAGAAGACAGGACTCATAACTTTGCTTCGCTCAGTAGAATGTCCTTTTCCAGTGTATTGAAAGCGTTATGTATGTCAAGCTCCATGATAACATAGTCCTTGTTGCTTGGGTCTATACCGAACAAATGCGTTGCGTGAATAGCCTAGCTTAGTGTCAAGACCTAACAGGTGCGGTCGCAGGTGAGTCACTATTTCCCCCAAAGGCCATAGACCCTTATTTGATTAGAAGATTACCGAATATATAGATCTCATCAACGACACTGACAATTCTGTATCAAATTTTATATAATAATAATAATTATTAATTATGTTTTCCATGTTATTTGAAGAATATTTTGTGTACATAAAGCTATCTTATGTTAAACTCATAATATAATTAGACGCTTTTTGTAGGTAAGCCTAGGTACGTCTGATAGGAAAATAACTGAATTTATTGATCTCGTCAGCAAGGCAGACTTTTGTTATGAATCTTTGTACGATTATGATTGGCATGCCGTTTTTACGAGATTTACTTAGAAGCTTCTTCTAGGTAACTAATTAACTATAATAATTAATCAATAAATAATCGGAATTGAATCAAGAAAATTTATGAGTGACATTTTTATCTATTTTGTAAATCGTGATTGATACATTTGATTTATCAATTTTGAGGACTATTAATAATTACCTACTTACCTAAGCAGATTTTTTTTTATATTTAAAGAAATACTACGATATTTCTTTCAGTTTTATTACTGTATTTTTCCACATTTACAGATTAAATAGATTTTATTAACAAAAACACTTATGTTTTATTTTTGTTCCTCATTCATAAAATTTTAACAAATTACCATATAGCATATTCTAATTACCATATTCCAGACCTCATTACCATGTCACAATTTATCCTTACCATGGACACCATAATTACCAAAATATACGCTATTTCTCCAAGAAAACTAGGTTCTGGTGGAGGCCTTCCTCATCACTGTGATAAATGAAGGCACCTCTCTGTTAAGGCATACTTAAAAACCAATAACTCAATAAAAAAATTTTTTTTTTTCGTCGGACGTTTTAGCCAACAATTAGGAGAACTGCCCTGGTACTATTGTATGCGTGTAGTTTTCTATGATGAGTAAAAAAGGAAAATTTGCATAGCGCAGACTATTTATTACTTCAATTAAAAAGAAAGTAATTAACTTTCTTCGAAGAGGAGAAAAAAAAAGAAATAAAAAATCACGCCCTTCGACATTCAAGACGTCACATCATTGCCATGAAAAGAAAAGAAAACTCCCGTCACAGTCGTGGTAACAGTACAATCATTTGTTTATGTCAATGCTTCACTATGACGTCATTTTGTAACGGTCGTCGGCGGCCAACTTGAATCGGAGGGGTAGGTAGTGTATGTTTTGTTTTTACTATAATTACCAAAATATTGACGGTTGATAGACCATGTCGAATTGCATAAATATAAAAATCCGTCCGAGTTCCTGAAATCAGACGCCATGCATTCGGACATTCGGCAGAGTGAAGTCTGCCATCCCATACAAAACCCGCGTGGTGGACTTATGCCCTAACTCTTCGTATTCAAATATTTATGATGAATGAAGTATAATTAAATTATATACCCAGATTTATTTTATTTTTTGTAAATGTGAATAGGTAAGGTGAAATTATAAAGTGGTATAGGTTCCTACATCCATTATTACCTACTGTACCTAACATAATCTTGTTAATTTTAAAATCAAATGTCAAGTATCTTTCTACTTAATGGCATCGCATGCAAAAACTAATGTGAGTATGATAATGTTTCGTTATAAAATAAGCATATTACATGGAAAGTATTTTCATTTATAGATAAGGAATATTTACTTGGCACACTTGTGTCACTTGAGTGTCGCATTCTCGGATATACTAATTCTGTACCTGCTTATAAATATGAATATTTAATAATATTTATTCATGCTACTTTATTCAAGATTATTTACTATTACTCCTCGATATTACGAGTAGGTATAACGTATATAGGAATACAACTGTATTCAGGACATTTCTAAGTGAATGTAAGGTAAGGTATCAAAATCATAAAAAAAATATTAAATTTAAGTGGCACTCTGGGACTGCCGCGGTAAAGCTATTGCATAGCATTTTTTATCAACTTATGCAATTATAATATTTATGCAATATTTTTTTTGCATAATAAAAATTATGCAAAAAAAAAATTAAAAAAAAAAAAACAAACAAGAAAAGCGCACTGTCACTACTTCGCGAGTGAGATTCAAACCTGCGACATCATACATAAAGCGGCCGCTCGCCCACTGAGCCAAATAGAGCTTACTTGTGACCATCTAAAATGTTGAACGCTTACTGAAAGATGGTGTTAGGTTTATTTTCGTTACGGAATTTATTGATTCGGTCGCCGCGCTCAAACTGTTTGTCCTAGTTCAAAGCCCGCGATAAAAGCTATGCAATAGCTTAAAAATCATAGGTCGTAAAATCATAAACATAGTACACTAGCGGCACGCTATGATGGCCGGTTTGACGTTTGTCCGCTCATGAAGTTCCGTATTAATTGATAACGACTTTGAAGGAAATAATTGTATTACTTTATTGACGATAGTGATGTGCAGAGATTCATAAATTTTATCGAATGTAGTTTTAGGTTTAGGACTCAAAATTTATTTATTAAATTGATTTCTAAAATGTATACAAGTGTAGAAAAATCAGTTTGCACCATTTAAGGGGTGAATGTACTTGTGAATATGAACAATTTTCACTATGTGGACAAACCTCTGAAATCGCAAAAAAATATCAGCTGTTTCATACAAAAGGTAAAATTTTTATTTTTATATGATATATACCACAACTCGGCATTTGGTTTTCTAAATTGAAAATTTTTAAAAATGGAATCTAATACGATCGTCACATAGGATCGCTGGCTAGCACAACTACTACCTCCGGCAAACTCGCGTCAATGCTCAATGCAAAACAAAGCAGTTTCGAATTGACGTTGCTTCGAAAAGTATAAACTGTCAGTGCAATGCGATTGTGATATAGTTTTGACCTGGCTTTGGATTTCAAATATTGATACTGCATTACTGTTGACCCTTGCTCGTTAATTTGGACTCTGTTCAAGCCCTTTGTTGTGGATTTCGTCGATATGACCGAACGTACGCAGAGAACTGTTCTAAATAGTCAGACACGTGAGTTCGTAATACGCCTTCGTAACTATTTCGATCGTGAAGCTCAAAATGGAGGGCCAATTTTACCTATAACGTCAGTGGTTGAACGCGTAGCTGATGCGCTTAATATTGGACAACGAACTGTTAGACGGATAACTAAACAAAAATATGGCGAGACTGGCACAGAAGAAAATAAACTTCACACACCAAAAAAGAGAAAACGAGCAAAACCAGTCGTAGGCATCGATAGCTTTGATGCCGATGCTATCCGAAGACATGTTTACGGCTACTATTTACAGAAGGAGTATCCAACAAGAAAAAAGTTGGTGCATTCACTGAAGGAAGCTGGATTATTCTTCGGTGGGGAAAGTTCTTTAACGAAGATTTTGAAGACCATTGGATTTCGATACAAAAAATGTAACAAACGCAAAATATTGATGGAAAGATTTGATATAGCGATGGCAAGGTATACTTTTTTACGGCAAGTGAAAGAAATCAAAAATTGGCAAAATGTTGTGTTCTTGGATGAAACATGGCTTAATGCTAACCATACTGTAGGCCGTTCTTGGAACGATGACACAGCAGCATCTACTTCCAAAGTTCCTGTAGGAAAAGGATCGCGACTTATAATTTGTCACGCCGGAACCATCAACGGGTTTGTCGAAGGTTCTCTCATGGCTTTTGCGTCAAAAACCACTGGAGACTATCATGAAGACATGAATGGAGAAAAGTTTACTGAATGGTTTACCTCAATGTTGTGTAGCCTCCCTGAACCATCTATTATAATTATGGACAACGCCCCATACCACTCGATGCAAATTGACAAGCCACCTGCCCAATCCCAAAAGAAAGCTGATATCGTCGCATGGCTTCGTAAAAATGGCGTAGATGCAAACATGAATATGTTAAAAGCGGAATTAGTACGTCTTTTAAAAGAAAACAAACCAACCAAGATCCGATACGTCATTGACGAAATAGCATTAGAACATGGGCACAGAGTTATACGGTTACCGCCTTACCATTGTGAGTATAATGCGATTGAGTTGGTGTGGGCTCAAATTAAGGGATATGCTGCAAAACACAATACAGAACCCCCATTTACCACAAAAAAAATGCTAAAATTATTAGAAGAAGCTTGTGAACATGTGACTAAAGGAGACTGGGAAAAGGTTGTGAATAGAACTGTTAAATTAATAAGGGAAGATTATGAAAGAGATGTGAAAATAGATAATATTATAGAAAACGAACATATAATTATTAATGTAGGTGATGATAGCAGTGACGACAGTGAAAATAGTAGTATGGACGAATCTGATTAATTATGGCCTTTTGTGGCACCTTTTTTGGTATCTTTTGTATTCATATGTTTCTTGTGTGCATATAAAGTATGTATATTCATTTTCATTCAAATATTCAGTTCGTTCAAATAAATTAAATAAACATATACATTTTTGTTTTATTAAACCTATTTAATCAGGTACAAAAACAAAACTTAATTGTTTTTTGTTCGAGAATAAATTGACATTCCACATCACTATTGTAATGTGTCAAACCGGCCATCATAGCGTGCCGCTAGTGTAGGTATCATCTTAAAACACACTGTCGTAAATATAATACGTCTATGTAAAACACCCTCGCCCCGAAACCATAGCAGCGAAATGGATACAAAAACCGATACAAGTACGTACATAATATAAAAGAACTAACCTGACTACAGATTTAATTTAGAATTCGTCATATTGATTTTGCTTATATTTATGTATGTCTTTGTTATAATATAGTTTAAAAGAATACTATAGTATTTTTACTTTTAGTAGTTTACTATAGTAGTTTACTATAGTATTTTTACTTTTAGTACTGAAATTAGTAAAATTGTTTTTCTGTCGCTTGGTAGGTATATTTTAATATTCTTATGTTATATATTCTTGGTATATTTATATATTTACTAGCTGACTCGGCGAACTTCGTACCGCCAACTTACCTATATAAATAAAACGAATAAATTATCTTAATAAAAAAAAACCGGCCAAGTGCGAGTCGGACTCGCGCACCGAGGGTTCCGTACTCCAAAAGTGAAAGTAAAACGATAGTATTATATTAAATTGCTTATTTATCGTTAACTTTGTTTGTAGAGGTTTATTGTTAATATAAAAAAAAACTATGCTAGTTAGAGCATTGGTTTTATTTTTCCTGTAAAATATATGTCGGCGCGAAGAGGTTATTAATCTCATTCAGCGGCGTCAAGAAAGTCTAGATTTCAATAACTAACCGCTTTTAGACGGTTTGAATCACAAATCAAACATTTCTTTGATAATCAATGTTAACTACCCTCAATATGATTTTGTAAACATAATTTGGACGGTAGCAAACAATTTACAAAAGATGATTGTACAAGCATGCTTTCATTTAAATACGGGCGGCCGATCCCTCGCAGCTCATTCTCGCTCGAGGCGTCGGACCGTACGGACCTCTGAGAGTTGAAAGAAAAGTAAAGTTTTATTTTGAAAAGAGCAACTGCTGAGTTTCTTGCCGGCTCTTCTCAGCAGAATCCGCTTTCCGAACCGGTGGTAGAATCTTGACGTGTCATAAGAGCCACAGGTTGGCCTACATGAAATAAATAATTTTGAGTTTGATTTTGAGTTTAAAGTCCGACAAGTTGTGTTTTGATTCCTATGAGTGAAAGTATTAAAGATTGTGACGTCAGCAATGCTGACGTCACTGTTATTAAAAATGACTCTGACGGCCTTGAGCCGTCATATACATAAACCAATATTGACCATAATTATTTCAGATTTTTCGATTGGCAAACTTCGGAGATAAGGGGGGGGGGGGACGGTATTTTTTTCGACATTTTGGCCGATTACTCCAAAAGTATTATATATAGAAATAAATAAAAAACTGTTTTAGAATGCACAGGTGATGGCAGGTGGTGACACCTTTCATATGATACCCCACTCGGTATAATTATCTTACTTTGAAATTTCAAACCCCTGATTTTCCCCCTTTTTTAATTAAACTAAAATAATTTTCGCGTTGATTTTATTTTTCCTGTAAAATATACATAAACCTCTATTGACCATAATTATTTCAGATTTTTCGATTGGTAAACTTCGGAGATAAGGGGGGGGGGGGGGGACGGTATTTTTTCGAAATTTTGGCCGATTACCCAAAAACTATTATATATAGACATAAATAAAAAACTGTTTTAGAATGCACAAGTAAAGGCCTTTCATATGATACCCCACTCGGTATAGTTATCTTACTTAGAAATTTCAAACCCCCGATTTTCCCCCTTTTTTAATTAAACTAAAATAATTTTCGTGTTGATTTTATTTTTCCTGTAAAATATACATAAACCTCTATTGACCATAATTATTTCAGATTTTTCGATTGGTAAACTTCGGAGATAAGGGTGGGGGAACGGTATTTTTTTCGACATTTTGGCCGATTACTCAAAAACTATTACACACAGAAATAAATAAAAAACTGTTTTAGAATGCACAAGTAAAGGCCTTTCATATGATACCCCACTTGGTATAGTTTTTTACTTTGAAATTTCAAACCCCCGATTTTCCCCCTTTTTAATAAAACTAAAAATAATTTTCGATTTTTCTTTATTCCAATGATGTTGGGCCACTATTATACACAACTATGCCAAATTTCATGTCGAAAGATCTAATAGTTACTGAAATAATCGACTGTGACAGACGGACGGACAGACGGACGGAGAAAGTCTTACCATAAGGGTTCCATTTTTACCATTTTGGTACGGAACCCTAAAAACTATCCTATCTTTCAAGTTGGACCAAATTACAGATAGTTACGAAGTTTGATCAAAATTGGGAGTCCATCGCGGACAAACAATTATATTAAGATGAACTCAGAATTTTCTCCTCTTTCATTTGACATTTGACTTTCGAGTGGGGTACTCGATACGATAGCGAAAAATTTTCAGAGACGCCCCAAATTCATCTCAGTAGTTTAGGCGTCCCTTTTGTAGTGATTCAGATATTTTTCTAGGTATTGAACGATTGAGGTGATTCAAGAATAACTTCATATTATGCTTCCATTTTGCTATCACGAGAAACTCATGAGTGAGGGACAGCATCACCGACTTACATAAATAACCCATTATGGGAATTAATTAACTGCAGGGCACGTAATTGAAAGATGCGACCCTCGGGTCTTCGGAAAGGAGAGCTCTGTGTAAAAGATTCACCTAAAACCAATGATTTATTAGGTATATGTTTGCCAAAAACTCAAATTTCGACTTAGGTATTTTTAATGTAAGAATTAATAAATCTACCTAATATTCTCGTTGAAAACTCTAAAGTCTGAAAATTATTCTTTTAACAATCAAAAAATTTAAAGCTTTCTGTGATGAAAATGGAAACGTTATGTATTTTTTGCTTTTACATCATTAGGTATGGTTGCTTGTTTTCTCGTGAAGTATTTTAAATTTCATGATCAAGTTGTCTGGATCTGTCTGATGTTCCCGCAAAAGAAGTTAACAAAATAATGTAAAACACAATATTATGTTTGTTCTTTCAATATAAATGCGAAAGTGTGATTCTTGGTTTGACCATGATCATGTAGATCATGCTGCAACCATGCTGCAACAGAGTTACAGATCGACGTCATGATTGTTTGCATGAGTATAGCCGTTGAGGACCTGTAGAGTGACATATACCTATTATATAGCTACTGAGGCTACTTTTTATTCCGGAAAAGCAAATAATTTTAGCGGAATTTTTCAAATACTTTCGCGGGCAAAAACTAGTATCAAATAATTGTAATACTAATACTTATGGACTGAGAGCCCAGGACGATCAGACCTTCGTCATTTTAGAAAAGTTGAAAGTTTCTCTGCGTATACCCCCCATTAAGGTAAGAAAGATCCCCGACTATGAAGTTTGGATCGTGGTGGATTTATACACCTTTGCTACTTTATTTGGTGAATCATGGATTTTTATGGAATATAAAGTATCCTATGTGTTAACAAAATTATCCTGTGCTATTCAGTGTTTCTACTTTATTTGTGCCTAAGTGATGTCTTAAAATGAGCATTTGAATACTAGTGGTTCGCCCCGAACTGAGACCTCGCGGTAACGGTTTCCCATAATTACTCATTCATTCAATAGACACATGACGATCAAAATTGACATTATTATTATGCCCGTTTTCACCAACCATACCTAAATTATCCCCTAAGTAGAAGTCTCTTTACGTAGGTAGCCCCTAAATACAATCACATCCCAATGTCATTTTCACCTTTAGTTGTCCCGTAGAGGTTCGTAATAGCAAAGTTGACAGAAAGCGTCACCTAAATTAACATAGGTAGCCCATAAAGGTTAGGGAACTGTAGTGAAATCAGGCATCAATAGGTACCTAGGTATAGTTTTTGGAACATTCAAATTTAATTATTTGTTCACAGTGTCGTCTATCGACACGATCAGAAAACATGCAAAAACAACAATGCATAAAACTTTGATATTTAAATATGTAATAATTTTAATTAATTGTATAGTAATTTTAAATAATTATGTTAATGTACTTCTGCTGCGTTTGCAATATGAGATGAGAGCGCCATCTATTGACACCATTGTGAAGTTCTGATAAAAATACTGCAGCTCATTAAAAATCGGCCAAGTGCGAGTCGGGCCTCGCTCTTTAAGGGTTCCGTAAAAAAAAATATTTCCATGTACCCATGGAAATATTTTAATTTTTTTTTTTTAATTTAATTTAATTTTTATTATTTGTTGTTATAGCGGCAATAGAAATACATAATATGTGAAAATTTCATCTGTCTATCTATTACGGTTTACGAGATACAGCCCGCTGACAGACGGACGGACGGACGGACAGCGTAGGCTTAGTAATAGGGTCCCGTTGGTACCCTTTGGGTACGGAACCCTAAAAATTAAATAATTTAGTTTCCTTATTATATTTATCTAATTTTAGTATTTGTTGTTCAAGTACATGATATTACGCTAATAATTATAAAATTTTCAAGCACCGCCGTTCTAGCGATCGTGACTTCTGAGGTCAAATATAATCTCCACTTTGAGAGCCTCCCATTACGTCAGTATTAGGAAAAAATAAAAAAAAAAATACTTTTGTACTCTGTTCCCAATTATCTTTAAAATGATACACAACAACCCTATGAATCGCAAAAAAAAATATTTTACTTCGCATTCGCTTCTATGAGAGCCCCCCTGAAATAAAGATTTTTATAACTTTTTATGCCATTTTCGGCTGGAGGCCATCGGTTTACATATTATATCTAAATTTGAAGTAATTACGTTCAGTAATTCAGAAGTTATAAGGCTCTGACAGACGGACGGACGGACGGACAGACGGACGGACGGACAAGAGCAAATTCATTCTAGTAGACTCAGAGACCTTCGCTTCGCTCGGTCAATTAGTTTTCATTTCGATGCCTTAACATGGGTAGCATAAGTATGTCACGCACTCTTTAAACATTTCTGTGGTGGTGTCGTGTGATGCGGGTTGTTACGTTCCCCCAAATATGGTTGAGCGAAGCAATGGCTGGGTCATGCGTCATGCTCGTGAACGGGTGCCACCGGCGGGAGTGGGGCTACTTTATGTCTGCCCATCTCTTAAGATAGAAGTTAGTCGGTATGCATTTTTGGAACTTTCCTCATTGTGGAAACACTGCATATATAGCATAGTATTTACTGTATTGTAAATTTGTTTTGAAAAGTTGAAAAGAGCAACCGCCGAGTTTCTTGCTGGTTCTTCTCGGCAGGAAAGGCATTCCGAACCAGTGGTAGACCTTGACTATTCAAAAGCACTTGTAAAAGTTTATTTGAATAAAAAATTTTTCTATTCTAAAAATATTTCTATTCTATTCTATTCTATTCTAATGCAGGGTATAATATATCTTCATTCAAAATTTCAGCCAAATCGGTGCATTAGTTGTGGCATGAAGAACTACTACGTGAATTCAGATTTTTTCAAAATCCTGCGGGAATTATGACATTTTACGGGATAAAAAGTAAGCTATGTTTTAATCCAGGGTAAGATCTAGATATATTAATATTTTCAAATTTAAATAACAACAACAACAAAGGTGTACAAAAACTTTGTTACCTGATATCTCCCAAAGCCACCATGATCCAAACTTAGTCGGGGATCGTTCTTACTTTAATGGGGGGCATATGCAGAGAAACTTTCAGCTTTTATAAAATGACTAAGGTCTGATCGTCCTGGGCTCCCTCTGTATTACAAGTTAGAATTACTTTCTAATTATATCTACACATTCCTTGTGTTTTGCGAAGCTACGCAAACTGAATAAACATTTAATTTGGCTGTTTGACTCCTTTACGCACTGCCGAGCACTGATATTAACACGAAGAAACTCTTTGTTCTTCGGGAATGTAATCAAATGCTTTAAATAAATCAATGCTTTAAAGTTTAAATGAATGTGGAGCGATATAGGTTTCATTTCGCGAAGAGAGCAAGTATTTACCACGTATACTTGAAGCGGTAGGTACTATATGGCTCCCTACGTTAATTACACTCTGTTGATTTGAACCGAATTAAAATCTACCGATTTCACCAACGTCGAGTGACGTTTAACCGAGGAATAAATTGCGCGTTCTAACAGTTTTTGTATTGAAAATCTGCCAAAATATGAAAAAACCCGGATAAGATTTATTTTACGTTTTTGATTAAACATCACATCACTTGCAATGTCTAGTAATTTTTAGCTGACTCTCAAAAAAGGTTCTCAGTTCGTTCGATATCTTTTTTCGTATAGACGGACTACTTACTTTTACTTTCGAAAACTACTAAACTATACGATGTATTCTGGATTGATATTCCTAAATTATTTTGGTAAATTAAATTTAAATCAAACAAACAGCTATGATTTCAAAAGCTGATTTGCTTAGACGATCGAATTTAATAAAATAATAGCTAAGGTCATATATTTATTTTTGCAATACAATTTTTCTTCTTATATTCATAGATATAACAAAGAAACTTATTTATTGTACTAAATAATAAATATAACATGAAAGTAATTAGAATTTTCGGAAAAGTTTGCCGCTCGGAAGATAGGTATACTATTTTAACGACTCTACTTTCACGCCAATTTGAATAAAGCTTATCTCTAAAGCTGGGAATTAGAGCCTTTAATAACAATAAAATTGCAATAATAAGTCTTTCATGATTGGCAAAGTTACGAGCTGGAAGTTTATTGGATCCGTAAATAGCACTTCCGTCACAATTAGCAGAACAAATAATCGCCAACAAA
The DNA here is from genome assembly GCA_029955525.1 of Oeneis ivallda. Classification (NCBI taxonomy): domain Eukaryota; kingdom Metazoa; phylum Arthropoda; class Insecta; order Lepidoptera; family Nymphalidae; genus Oeneis; species Oeneis ivallda. The sequence goes on from JARPMR010000010.1 coordinate 15,943,307, forward strand.
GGGACTGGCTGGTAGGAATTAAGAGACACATTTAATTCCGACTTATTGCGCCGAATTCGGTAAAAGGGAATTTAGAAAACAAATGCCCAGTTAGTTGGTGAAGCATTGGCTCCATAATTGAATAACCTTCTTTTTTCTATATATTATATTGAAGATTAGATTTTTCTGAGATTTCACTGGCATGCCATCGTAGGAAAATTGAATAGGGTTCCTTCGTAAAAAATACTTGTAATCCTGTGTAAATGTAACAAGATACCGTTGAGAAATCTGACGACGGTCAGATTACTCAACGGCATCTCTGGCATGCAGGTTTCCTCAAAATGTTTTCTTTCACCTTTCAAAGTTTGCTGAAAGCGTTATTATCAAGAAGTGATGAGCTATGAAATAATAACACATTCACTACATATTATTTAATATACATTTTAGTTAATTTAGCATATTTTACATTATTACGTTCACTGTGTTTTCACGGAAAGGTCATGGCAAGAAGAGACACATTAAAAGAACAATCTTGGATAATCTAGATATGTCAGAGATCATCAACAACAGATTATAATATTATGGGGCATACACACACAATTTAACAATTTTAATTGCTTAAAATGCACATAGCTCCTCTTAGTCACAGTTGTAGAAGCGGGACTTACCTGCTCAATATTTTTCTACATCATCAGATCCTCCTTCTTGATCCTCGATTATCGTCTATACGTTATCAAACACGCTATATCTGTTGTAAGTTACGAAGAAGCTAGGTATACCGCCGACTACTTGATGCTACTATACATCAGCTCAAAGTTACGATGTCTTAGAAATAATCCGAAGTAACAGTACACCAAATTTCAAATAAATCGCACCTGTGAGAGTTTGAAAGACCCTTTAATCAAGTAGGAAATGAGCTGATAATCTTCGAACTCCTGAAGATCTTTATAAATTAGGAAACTAGCAACCTCGTTTCCTAGCCTCATGTCAGCTTTCAAACAAAAAAAACCGCATCAAAATTGGTGTCTTCGATAGGGAGCTAGGAAGGAACATTATACACACTGGAACAGATACACTGATACACACGTTAAACTTATAATACCCTTCTTTTTGCGTCGGGAGTTAAAATATATACGATGGCAGCCATCGGACGGCTCTGAATGTTTTGAGTACTTAAACTTACACATTAAAAACAGTCATTAACTTAATTATTGCCAACTTATACTTACTATCAGATCAGTAGCTCTGAAAATACTTTACACGAACCACCCCATTATAATTTTTAATTTCGTATTTCCAGAAAAACTCCGATTACATTGCGCCTCGTATATTATCATTTATCAGCGTATCCGCATTGCATTTCACGGGGTGTCGTGAATTATTTGCTGCGGGGCCGCAGTATAAAGTTATACTGTATCAGGCAATGGAAAATTCCTCACTATTTATCGTCTCGTAAGTGGGTGAAGTCTGATTCAATCATACATGAAAGAAAAATAAGTTACTTTTTATTGCTTACGTAATTACTTGTACATGTACATCCTACTCAAAGGATTCAAGTTGAGGGTGGATTTAACGTACCTACTAATATAATATTACTAGCTGATGCCCGCGACTTCGTCCGCATAGATTTAGTTTTTAAAAATCCCGCGGAAACTCTTTCATTATCCGAGATAAAAAGTAGCTCTCCCGGTCTGAGGAACCACTACTAAATCCATTACTATACCCATGCAAAAAATCGCATCAATCCGCTGTCCTGTTGCGACGTGATTGAAGGACAAACCAACAAACAAACACACTTTCGCATTTATAATATCAGTAATGCTTTATTATAATTTATAACACTTTTTATAATTGTCAAATTTTTTACCATACTTAACCAAAGACAAAATTACGTTTAGCTGTCATTTACGTTTTGTTATTCCACTTTCATTTGCGTTTTGTTATTCCATGTCAGATGCGTTTTTGTTATACCACGTTTTATAGTGACATGACGGAAACGCGGTCGAACGGGATAAAAAGTATTCTATGTCCGTCTCCTGGTTCTAAGCTACCTCTCCACCAATTTTCAGCCATATCGGTTCATACGTTCTTGAGTTATAAATAGTGTAACTAACACCACTTTCTTTTATATATATAGATTTAAATATATAAAAAGAAAAGTTGACTGACTGATTGACTGACTGACAGACTGACTGATCTATCAACGCACAGCTCAAACCACCGGACGGTTTGAAAGATTACGGTAGTAAATATAATTCGTCTATGGGTGAAAGTCATTACTCGTATGATGGCATCCGCTAAGAAAATATTTTTGAAAATTCGACACCGAAGGGTTACCCCCTTCTGTGGGTGGTAAATAGTACCTAGTAATAGGGGTGTGAAAATAGATTTTTCAACTCAATGTGAGCGGAGCCATGGGCAAAGGGTAAATAAATAATCATAAACGTATTAAAAGAATACATTTATAAACATATATCAAAAATTCCGAGGTCAGCGGGATTCGAACCCACATCTCTTGGGAATCGCGCCCGAGTGTGTTAGTTTTACACCATAGCCGCGGTCGAACTACACGTCAGCATCGAAATTAGTGATATGTACCTATCTACTTTTTTCAGTTTAAGCAACTGTTAGCGACATCTAGTAGCAACACGTTACAGTTGTTGATCTACAAAAAATAAAAATAAACCTATTCAAACTTATGGAAATGCCTAATTCATGACTTTCATAAATAGACGTTTGGTGGGGCGTACCCCGAAAAACTGTCTGAACGCCCAATTTATTCCATGGATAAACGTCACTCGACGTTGGTGAAATCAACACTAAATCGATTTTTAATTTTTTTCACTAGTAAGTACTTATAGTCATCATCATCATCAGCAACTCATCAACGGCTTACTACTGAGCGCAGGTCTCCTCTCAGAGAAGGGTTATATTTATAGGCCATAGTCCACCACGCTGGCCCAATGCGAATTGGGGAACTTCACACACCTTCAAGAACATTATGAAGAACTCTCAGGTGTGCAGGTTTCCTCACGATGTTTTCCTTCGCCGTTGTGTGCAAAGCAAGTGATATTTAATTGCTTAAACGCACTTGACTCTGAAAAGTCAGAGGTGCGTACCCGGGTTCGAACATGCGACCCGTCGAATAGGAGGGGTTACACAAAATTACCAATCTAGAAAAAATCTAGATTGGTAATTTTGTGTAGGAATCACCACGGATTACTTTTAATGGCGGGAGCGAAGCCGAGCCTACGCTTTCTTGCACCATAGCCGTCTCTATCTTCTGTAGAGAGCCATGAAGTAGAAGTCTGGCAACGTCGCAGGTAGGCTCTGTCAGTCGACATCGACAAGTTTGTGTTTGGTGTTTGGTTTTGTTTCGCGTCGTGTTATTTTGTATTTAAATCATAATTATTTAACAAAAGATACAATAATTTTGGTGATTAATGTACGTTTTCACTCAAGGTAGATAGAAACCTTTTAAAAATACATCAGTTATGACGAGATAAATCCGTTTTCGTGGTTAACTTTATATGGACTGCAAAGTGTAAACAAACCTGCTAAGGTAAGAAAGTTAAGTTTATTACTGACTGACTACTACTGTCAATATGTTTTAATGTAACAAATGAAGATATTTTCGATTAAAGATGTGCAGTAACTTACAATTAAGTGCTAGACTCATAATTTAAATAAGTAGGTACCTATCTAGGTTTGAAAACATAACCTACAAAAAAATACTTATATTATTTCATTTTGTTTGTTTATAAAAGTTATTTTAACCGTTTCAGATGCCAAGAAAATGCTGTGTGCCAGAATGCAAATCAAATTAAGCCAGTGTAATCCGCATTGAAGGAGCTAAAAGTACATTTTCTTTCCCGAAAGATGCTCATCTCAAGAGTGGTTACGTGCCATTCCACGAAAAGACTGGGTACCTCTAAACACTCAGTTGTATGCTGCAACTATTTTTCAACCCATGAAATCCAGACTGAGGAAATTGTCATTGGAAGTGACGGATGTGTTTAAACAGAAATTGAAATACCCACGTTTAGTCGAGGGTGCAGTACCCCATATATTCAATAATCTCCCATCATACATGTCAAAGAGCACTCCACCTTCAAGAAGCAACCCCGAAAAAAGGAGACAACGAGCTGAACTATTTCATGAGGAGCCGGTGTCTAAATTTTTAGAGAGTGACATAATTTCGTCATTCAAAGACAAGTGCATAAATTCCAAGAAAAGTTAGGAGACTCTAAATGGTTATATCGAGTGATACCTAATAAGAAGCTCTATTTTTATTTGTTAAATCTTGATATTGAAAGTAATAATGGTGACAGTGACTGCAATTAAACAGAGATAACCTTAAAATTGAGAACTCCACTGTTTTTCTGGGGGTGACCTTGGATAGTAAGCTTCAGTGGGACGCTCACATTGAGACATTAGCGGGTAAACTCAGCTCAGCTGCCTATGCTGTCAGAAAAATCAGACAGTTTACCGATGTGGAAACGGCTAGGCTTCTCTACTTCGCCTACTTCCATAGTGTAATGTCCTATGGAATCTTATTGTGGGGCGGAGCAGCTAATATTGAAACTATTTTAATATTGCAGAAAAGAGCCGTTCGATCTATCTATAAACTCGGTTCGCGCGTATCTCTTCGTGAAAAGTTTAAAGAGATTGGGATACTTACAGTAGCTTCACAGTACATTTATAATAATATAGTCTTTGTGAGACAAAATATTCATCTGTATAAACAAAGGGGCGATGCACACAATCGTCTTATTAGAAATCGTCATAAACTAGAAATACCATCATGTCGCCTGCGTAAAGTGCAAAAATCCTTTGTGGGGTTGAGCGTACGCTTATATAATCTGATTCCGAAGGAATTGCTAGATTTGCCACTGCACAAATTTAAAGAATGCGTAAAAACTCACTTACTGAGTCGCGGTTATTACAAAGTTAATGACTTTCTTAATGATAAAGTTGCATGGGATCTTGAAAAGAGTATTTGAATAGTAATAGTACCTACTGTATTAGATTAGATAAATTCGATGTCTTGACATGGGTAGTCGAGTATGTCACACTCTCTTTAACGTTTCTGTAGGTGGTGTCGTGTGGTGCGGGTTGTTACGTTCCCTCAAATATGGTTGAGCGAAGCAATGGCTGGATCATGCGTCATGCTCGTGAACGGGTGCCACCGTCGGAAGCGGGGCTGCTGGTCTGCCAGTCTTGACATGTATTGAATATTGTACTTATGTATTTTTGGAGTTGTTCTATAAATATTATATCATCGTATTGTTGGAAATATTCTATTCTAACAAGTTGCATGGGGTAAATCGGCATGGCATCCAGCTGCCCACAAGATATTATAAAAAGTTTTTAAAATTTAAATACATATTACCTACAAAAAATATTGTAAAATGTGTAATTTTGAAAAGAGCAACTGCTGAGTTTCTTGCCGGTTCTTCTCAGCAGAATCCGCTTTCCGAACCGGTGGTAGAGTCATGACTTGTCATAAGCGCCACAGGTTGGCCTACATGAAATAAATGATTTTTAATGTGAAAGTAGTTAATAGTGTGTTGGTGGATGAAAATCTAAGCATTCAGGTATATGTAAAAGGACATATTTTAATGCATCGTGAAGATTTAAGCTGGATATTACCTAGTGAACTTAAGCTAAGAAGATGGTCACAGCTTGAAAATATACTATCTCGTTATTATAACAATAGTTGTGAACCAACAAAGTCATTTGAATATTGTCTCGATAGGTCTTAATTATTTGAACGAAGCAGTTAATATTGAAATTGATAATTTTGCTGCAGAGCTAGTTCTAGACCAAATAAAATTGTTAAAAAATAAGCAACGTAGATATAGTGTTGCTACACTTATATTTTCATTTGTGATATTTAGTATTTCCTCCTGTGCCTATAATACTTTGAGGCAATACCTAATCTTGCCAACTGCAAGACATTTGCAGCAAATAACTTCAATGACTGGCCTGTGTCCGAATTCATCAGAAAATAATTATTGTTATTTAAAATCAATATGCTCTACGTGGGTAGAAAGGGAGAAAGTTGTAAATTTATTGATTGATGAAATTTATATAAAAAGTGGCCGAGTATAAGTCCAAAGCTATTCTAGGTTACGCAGAAAATAATCCAAAAATTCGACACGAATGTATATAATATTGTCCAACAATGCACAATATTCGTATAAGTTAATCTCTGTGGGTTTCAAAATAGATGTCAAATTTCATAAGTGTGTGTATGTATATCCACGTATATTTCTCAGAAATTTGGAAACAAATTGCAACAAGTAATTTTCTTTTAATTGGATTAAGAATCTGTTAACTTAGGAATCAGTGCAAGTTTCATCAAAATCAGTTCAGTAGTTTAGTAAGATATGGACTATAACTTTTGTACTTGCTTATTAATGTGCTTGCTTTGACTATTTTTATAAGAAACTATCTGATGATTGATTTAGTTTTTAAAGTCCCTTGGGAACTCTTATGTTTTCCGGGATAAAAATAAGCCTATGTCACTTTCCAGGTCCTCAACTACACCCAGGCAAAAAATCACGTCGATCTGTAGCTCTGTTGTGGCGTGATTGAAGGACAAACCAACAAACGAACAAACCAAAAAACACTTTCGCATTTATAATATTAGTATGAAGTATGATGTATGTGTTTTACCTAAAAGAATAATTAGATAGAGATTTTAATAAGTTATTGCGTTGACTATAGGTTGACTACTTTTATACTTGCTTGTAAATGTAATTGCTTTGACTATTTTTATAAAAAAAGTATGTGTATTACCTAAAAGAGAAATCAGATAGAGATTTTAATTCATTTGTTGACTAAATAGGTTGACTATTTTAATGTTGTCTACTTTTATAAAAACATATGTTTTACTCTATGACATTGTTTTAACTAAATTTTTGCTGCTTTCTGTTAGTTCATAGTGATTGTTGAAGTAGTCTAAATTATGATGATGATAATACTCTTAAATAGGTATTGTTTTTTCTTTTAAGTTACAATGCATAGACGATGCCGAGTTTCTTGTTGGTTCTTCTCGCTAAGGTTAGAGCAGCATTCCGAACCAGTGTTAGATTCTTCTTAAAAAGGCAATGAAATAAAAACAAGCTGAATAATAAGAAGCCATTAAATAAAGAGAATATTCGCTTTTTGAAGAAGTTTTATTTTATTTTTTGATATACCTACTTTATCATTATCTAAAAATCTTTCTTAATTGTTTTAAGAATCTTTTAACTTAGGAAACAGTGCAAATTTCATCAAGATCGGGTCAGTAGTTTCAAAGTTATGTACCATAATGTCGTTTACATTGTAACTTTGTTACATCATTACCTTTTCAATTCACTCTTCGATGTTTCTAAAAACACAAAATTATGTAATTATTTAATATGTTAGTTCTCATTCATGTGGACGCCATAAAAATAAAGCAGCTAATTAGTATCAGTAAATAATTATCAACACTGAAGTCTATACAGCTATACATTCCTACTGATTTTTCATTTTACCCATGAGCCTACTAGTGACAGTAAATTGCGACGTTGCCACATCCACTTCATGGCTCTCTACAGGAGATAGAGACGGCTATGCTTGCACCATAATTCTTTTTGTCATATTTTAAAGTAGGTACATAGATAAATACATTTATATTTATTGTTATGTCTAAACCAGCCCACTGTTTCGCCGACGGTCCCCATTGTAATAAATGCCTTTTCTTGCCTTGGCAAGCGGCCAGATGTTGTTATTTTCGCCGCCCGCTTATAATACAGAAACACATTACGACGAGTCCACATTTACTTTGATCGCGATATGCAAAGATCTTTGCGACAAGGGGATACTTTGTACAGACTTGTGCTTTGGAAACCGTCTTTATGGATGTTGTCTGTGACTATATACGAGTAAGTCAACAGACCTTATAGTGAGATCCAGCCTACTGAAGGAAGGATGATACTATTATATAAGTATACTAGCTGATGCCCGCGACTTCGTCTGCGTGGATTTAGTTCATAACATCCCGCGGGAAATCTTTGTCACTCTCCAGGTTCTCAACTATACCTATCCAATAAATCACGTCAATCCGTAGCTTTGAAGCAGGAAACATTTGATCGTCTTGCTCGCGGCATTGTTAATGATGATTCAAAGAGAAAACATATTACTGATGATATTATCAATTACGTTTAGCTATCATTTTTATAATTGTCAAATTTTTTACCATACTTAACCAAGGACAAAATTACGTTTAGCTGTCATTTACGTTTTGTTATTCCACTGTCATTTGCGTTTTGTTATTCCATGTCAGATGCGTTTTTGTTATACCACGTTTTATAGGGACTTGACGGAAACGCGGTCGAACGGGATAAAAAGTATCCTATGTCCGTCTCCTGGTTCTAAGCTACCTCTCCACCAATTTTCAGCCAAATCGGTTCATCCGTTCTTGAGTTATAAATAGTGTAACTAACACCACTTTCTTTTATATATATAGATTAATTGGCTATAGATTGGGCTTTTGAGGCTATGCACGCCACTTTCCGTTGCTAAAGAGCAATTTTTAACCGACTTCAAAAAAGGAGGAGGTTCTCAATTCTCTTTTGAGATTACTCGAAGACGCCTGAACAGATTTAGAAAATTCTTTCTTGGTTTCAAAGTGTATGTAAATACTTCTCAGGTGGTCCCATTGAAATCTTATCAAAATCGGTCGAGCGGTTTTTGAAAATATTAACAATAAAGTATACTTACATATTTTGTAGTGGCGCGGGCCGTTTGAAGTCGGTTTTTTAAAAAGAATTTTTAGGTATTTCTGATGATTTTTTTTTTCTATCTACGTCGACCTCCTCTAAAGCAGCCGAAACCAGTGCCGTCTTTAAGGCAGGGCCCGCAGGGCCCTGGCCCGAGGCCCCGAGGTAGGCAGGGGCCCCACAATTCTGAAAATTCGATATACAACAACAAATTTTATAACATAATAAGAAAAATATCAAATCACACACTTGGTAAAATAGAAACAAGATTTAGAAAATTTGTTTAAAAATTTATTTTTGCACTAAAATAACAGTAATTATATACAGCTTAAAAAACTTTTTTTCTCGATTTCTTCGCAGCAAAATTTTTTATATTAAAAATAATTTTTTTAAGGATTTTCCATCCCTTACATAGGCCCCAGCCAGTACCTTGGCCCATAGCCTCGTTGATCCTAAAGACGGCACTGGCCGAAACGAATATTTCGATTGGCGGTAGTCTGCAACCGCGCTCGCTGGCGCCGCGCCACTCGCTGCGGCGACACTCTCAACACATTGCACAGATTTATTTCACAACAAAACGACTTTATTTCGACCAATGTACCAGCGCTATCTGCCATAATTTATTCGTACATCTTTGTGCATTTTACTTAAATGGAAACCGAAAAGACAGCAATTTAGTTTCATCGTGGTCAGCGTTGAACAAAAAATAACTTACAATTTTTTTCTTTAAAAATAGAGCCTATAGGCAACGTAAATTAGTGGCGGATGACTAGATTTTTCACGGGTTTTGTCAGCGTGGAGTTACTTTACGTAAATATTAATTGTTTTTCCAGAATAAAAAGTAGCCTAATCCAGCCTATTTCACGTTCCAAGTCCTCAATTAAAAGTATGGAAACAATCATGTCAATTGAACAAATTATGTAAAGTTTGTCGTATCGAAATCGTAAACACCATCCATAATTAATCATAGACGAATGATATTTACTACCGTAATTTTGTCAAAGTCCATAATTAATTAAAATGACAAGATAAACAAAATGCGTGATTGTTTTCATTACGCACACGCCAGCTTTGGCGGAGACATGTGCGAATCTGAATTATATAATGGGGTTTAGAGTGTGAACGAGTTGCTAAATTTTAACTCAAAACTTAGTAGGTAATATGACGAAGGTCTGTTTCTAGGTTCCCTTGGTTAAGAATTTAACCGAGAAAACTGCAATTCTTCTGTAAGATTGTAGTCTAAATATAGACCATTTGTATAGATCCAATGTCCTAGATATTATAAGAAAAATAGGATAAAAAATGCGTGAGTGTCGTGGAACACTCGGTCTTTTAATAAATTATAATTATGGTACCTATTTAAGCAATATTATGAAAATATTATCTTCTAATAATGAAAACGCGTTACCTTTCAGTAACAACGCCATCTCTCGCCACATGTTAGAAAGGGGTTCGTGACGGAAACTTCTTACACTTTTTTCGCCTAGCCCCCATCCGCTAAGTCCGTACCGCGCGATAAGGAACTTCGTTTCAATAAAAAAACAGGCTAAATAATTTCAGTCTACAGTTTTAACGTTTACATGATGGGTTATATGAAGCTTTGCCTGGAATTTGGTCATTGGCAGGCTGCGTGGCAGAGTTGCACGCCGCATGACGTATTATTAAACCACTTTAACGTGAACTCTCTCAAATATGAGAGCACGTCGTACATTGTTGTCCACGAATATACACTTTAGTATGGAACAACAATGTACATGAGTAACATTCGCCAAAGCTATTGCTAAAAAAGCTATATTAAAAGACTCAAGTAAAAACCTTATTCAAATAGGTCGATCCATTTGAGCTCCACGATGATACAGACAGACGAAACTTTCAAACAAAAAGGCCCTCCTTTTTGTTTGTTAAATAATAACGATATTGGATAGAAGCAGGCGTTACTTTACGGAAGTTCATGGTTCATGACGCCCAGACACCGGAGCATCATCAAGAGATGTTTGATCTCCTGATGATGAGGTGAAACGTGCGTCAAGAGTAGGATAAAAGCCTTGTGTGGTGGTGCATGTGAGTGGTGGTGGCATTGCTTGCTTGGGAACTTGGCTTTCTTGCTTGCTTGGGAACGTAAACGGTGCTAATCCCTTTGAGATATAACAAAACAATGTATGGTAGTGGTATGGTCGGATAAGTCTTTACAGAAAAGTACGCGATGGCATATATATCGACCGAGCGAAGCGAAGGTCTTTGAGTTAACTAGGGCGATTTGCACTTGTCCGTCCGTCCGTCCGTCCGTCCGTCCGTCTGTCAGAGCCTTATAACTTTTGAATTACTGAACGTAATTACTTCAAATTTAGATATAATATGTAAACCGATGGCCTCCAGCCGAAAATGGCTTAAAAAGTTATAAAAATCTTTATTTCAGGGGGGCTCTCATAGAAGCGAATGCGAAGTAAAAAAAAAAAAAAATCGCGTTACATAAAATTGTTACGTATCATTTTAAAGATAATTTTGAACTGAGTACAAAAATATTTTTTTTTTAATTTTTCCCTTAAAATTGACGAAATGGGGGGCTTTCAAAGTGGCGATTTTATACGCTCGCTTGAAGACGCTCTCTAGAAAAATCCGCTATGGATTTTCAAACTGATTTTATGTTTTTAGGTCACTTATATCCTGTACTTGAACAACAAATACTAAAATTATATGAATATTATAAAGAAACGAGATTATTTAATTTTTAATGGGCGTCAGTAATTCATATAGCATCAACATAGCTTCACAATAATGCTAATAGATGGCGCAGTCAGTAACTATTCCCATGGAACTACGAGTTAAATTCAATGTTTGATAAATAATTCAATGTTTTCACTAACGTTCCCTAACCTTTACGGGCTACCTATAAGTTAGGTGATTGATGTTTTCTGTCAACTTATTTATCACGATCCTGTACGGGACACCTAAAAGGATATTGGGACGGATGTTAGGACTTAGGATTGTATTTAGGAGCTACCTACGTTAAGAGACTCCTACTTAGGGGATGATTTAGGTATGTTTGGTGAAAACGGGCATAATAATAATGTCAGTTTTGGTTATCATGTATCGATTGAATGAATAATCATGGGATACCGTTACCGCGAGGTCTCAGTTCGGGGCGAACCACTAGTGTATTTATGTTTTATTTATTTAGGCAGCGTTTTCGATGAAAGCTCCCAGGTGCAGCGGCTTGAATTTTTCCGATATCGTCAACAAATATCGTCATATTTCAACCAATTTACACAAAGCCTTAACAAATTATTCATTAAAACCTTCCACGTGAATCACCCTATCTACTGGTCAAAACCACATGAAAATCCGTTTGGTAGTTTTGAGTTTATCGCGAACAGACAGACAGATGCGGTGGGGGACTTTGTTGTTTATTAAGTAGGTATGTAGTGATAGAGTGATAAATAACAGTTCAGAATTCAAAAGTTACCAATTAACATGGATTCAATCAATGTAGCAGCTGTTGTAAGTAAATGTTTACTTAAGAGGAGTGTCTAGTGACGAAACGCGACGCGAGTAGGTATTTTCCAAAATGCTATCTGTTTCACAACGCTTCGCTGCCCGACCCGCATCGTGCGATAGAGAGAGTTGCAAGTCCAGGAGTTATTTGCCTAAATTTTATTCTTGAAATATTGTTTCGGGTCATAACGTTTTTACCCCCCTAAACGTTTACAAAATTAGACAATTTTGGTCTCATTAGATTCAGTACACCTTAATCTAGGCTCGTACGTTTCATTTTTTTAGTATTTCAGTTTAGTTAAATTTAAAAAAATAAAATTAGTCGAGGTAGCTTTTTAGTCAAAAATATGGATATTTAGTCACTAATAACTTTTAACATAAGCAACATTTCTTTAAAATTAAAACGTACGGGCATAGTTTTTCATTGTATCTGCAACATTTCAAAAAATTATGAACATTGGACAACATTTACGGGTAGCAAAACGTTATCGCTTTTTGAAGCTTTTTGTATGAAAATTTTCAACTAGACAATCCTCTTAATTATACCGGTCCTATCCCTACCTATATTACTTGTTTGTCCGGATGGTAGAACGTATATACAAGTTTTACTTGGAAGTCAGGATGTTTACTAGGGCTTAGGACGTTAGGGCTATATAACTCATCATCTCATGCTCATCATAGTTTGTGTTAGGTACATTAAGGCTGGAATAACATCCTGTCGCATCCATTCGCATTTTGTCCATATATAAGTATCAATTTGTATGGAGTCGTGTACGCATCGCAAAGCCGAATTGATGCGTACACGACTCCATACAAAATGAAAGGTTCTATAGACAAATTGCGAATCGATACGCACAGATCTGATTCCAGCCTAATAAGAAGGTACATTATTTAGGTATAATTTTTCTCATTATTACTTTAGGTATAATTTGAAAATATATATATATATATATATATATATATATGAAGTGAATAGGCATCTTCTAGGCAAACGCATTCCACCTAAGGCCACATCATTACTTTCAGGTTAGTGGATAGTGGTCAAGCATATGTCAAATTCATTTTTACCCGACTACGGCAAAGGCAAGAAAGGGTTATGAATTTAGGTGTTTATGTATGTAACGATTTACGAATTTTCCACCATGTAGAATATTAAAATATACCAAACGACAGAAAAAACAATTTTATGTATATATATATATAAGTAGTTTAATTTTTTTTTATTGTTCGTTCTTACCAACTGTCAAGAAAGTCCTAAAGTAATAGCTCCTCTGCACCTCTAGCGGCACGCTATGATGGCCGGTTTGACACATTACAATAGTGATGTGGAATGTCAATTTATTCTCGAACAAAAAACAATTAAGTTTTGTTTTTGTACCTGATTAAATAGGTTTAATAAAACAAAAATGTATATGTTTATTTAATTTATTTGAACGAACTGAATATTTGAATGAAAATGAATATACATACTTTATATGCACACAAGAAACATATGAATACAAAAGATACCAAAAAAGGTGCCACAAAAGGCCATAATTAATCAGATTCGTCCATACTACTATTTTCACTGTCGTCACTGCTATCATCACCTACATTAATAATTATATGTTCGTTTTCTATAATATTATCTATTTTCACATCTTTTTCATAATCTTCCCTTATTAATTTAACAGTTCTATTCACAACCTTTTCCCAGTCTCCTTTAGTCACATGTTCACAAGCTTCTTCTAATAATTTTAGCATTTTTTTTGTGGTAAATGGGGGTTCTGTATTGTGTCTTGCAGCATATCCCTTAATTTGAGCCCACACCAACTCAATCGCATTATACTCACAATGGTAAGGCGGTAACCGTATAACTCTGTGCCCATGTTCTAATGCTATTTCGTCAATGACGTATCGGATCTTGGTTGGTTTGTTTTCTTTTAAAAGACGTACTAATTCCGCTTTTAACATATTCATGTTTGCATCTACGCCATTTTTACGAAGCCATGCGACGATATCAGCTTTCTTTTGGGATTGGGCAGGTGGCTTGTCAATTTGCATCGAGTGGTATGGGGCGTTGTCCATAATTATAATAGATGGTTCAGGGAGGCTACACAACATTGAGGTAAACCATTCAGTAAACTTTTCTCCATTCATGTCTTCATGATAGTCTCCAGTGGTTTTTGCCGCAAAAGCCATGAGAGAACCTTCGACAAAACCGTTGATGGTTCCGGCGTGACAAATTATAAGTCGCGATCCTTTTCCTACAGGAACTTTGGAAGTAGATGCTGCTGTGTCATCGTTCCAAGAACGGCCTACAGTATGGTTAGCATTAAGCCATGTTTCATCCAAGAACACAACATTTTGCCAATTTTTGATTTCTTTCACTTGCCGTAAAAAAGTATACCTTGCCATCGCTATATCAAATCTTTCCATCAATATTTTGCGTTTGTTACATTTTTTGTATCGAAATCCAATGGTCTTCAAAATCTTCGTTAAAGAACTTTCCCCACCGAAGAATAATCCAGCTTCCTTCAGTGAATGCACCAACTTTTTTCTTGTTGGATACTCCTTCTGTAAATAGTAGCCGTAAACATGTCTTCGGATAGCATCGGCATCAAAGCTATCGATGCCTACGACTGGTTTTGCTCGTTTTCTCTTTTTTGGTGTGTGAAGTTTATTTTCTTCTGTGCCAGTCTCGCCATATTTTTTTTTAGTTATCCGTCTAACAGTTCGTTGTCCAATATTAAGCGCATCAGCTACGCGTTCAACCACTGACGTTATAGGTAAAATTGGCCCTCCATTTTGAGCTTCACGATCGAAATAGTTACGAAGGCGTATTACGAACTCACGTGTCTGACTATTTAGAACAGTTCTCTGCGTACGTTCGGTCATATCGACGAAATCCACAACAAAGGGCTTGAACAGAGTCCAAATTAACGAGCAAGGGTCAACAGTAATGCAGTATCAATATTTGAAATCCAAAGCCAGGTCAAAACTATATCACAATCGCATTGCACTGACAGTTTATACTTTTCGAAGCAACGTCAATTCGAAACTGCTTTGTTTTGCATTGAGCATTGACGCGAGTTTGCCGGAGGTAGTAGTTGTGCTAGCCAGCGATCCTATGTGACGATCGTATTAGATTCCATTTTTAAAAATTTTCAATTTAGAAAACCAAATGCCGAGTTGTGGTATATATCATATAAAAATAAAAATTTTACCTTTTGTATGAAACAGCTGATATTTTTTTGCGATTTCAGAGGTTTGTCCACATAGTGAAAATTGTTCATATTCACAAGTACATTCACCCCTTAAATGGTGCAAACTGATTTTTCTACACTTGTATACATTTTAGAAATCAATTTAATAAATAAATTTTGAGTCCTAAACCTAAAACTACATTCGATAAAATTTATGAATCTCTGCACATCACTATCGTCAATAAAGTAATACAATTATTTCCTTCAAAGTCGTTATCAATTAATACGGAACTTCATGAGCGGACAAACGTCAAACCGGCCATCATAGCGTGCCGCTAGTTGTAGATCTTAAATGCAGATAAAACAAATCACGATCACTTGTAATGAGACCAGACCGGGCAGTATGGTAGTTTGTCAAAATTTGTCTGCGTAATTTTAACGGCCGGCCAATTATTTACACTCTGACGGGAAACTGAGACTCGCCTCTGGAGAAAACTTTAATTTATAGACACTTTCCTTCTGGGAATTGCTCTTTGCTTACTTAGTAAAAATGGATTTTCTTCGGGCGAAAAAAGCCGAACATTAAATTTGATAAAGTCTACTCTAATCAAGAAGGCGAGAAGCTGTCGGTAAATTTTTCCATTTAACCACGGACCCATTTTATTCATTCTTTGTATTTTTTACAAATAGGCGCACAAATTAAATTTTATTTTGTTACATTTTTGCCAATTTCAATTATGAAAAATGTGTTTGAGGTAAGCGCCTTCTACAAATATACTACAGTCTGATTCTAACTAATAAAAAAAGCTGCATAATTACGTTAGAGCCATCTTTTAAACAAATCCAATTAGGTATGCCCTAAGGTTAGGAACAATGAATTCATTGTTCCTAGCCCTAAAGTATAGACTTCGGTAGGTAAGGTAGGTCTATATATCAGACTCCTGCAATATACATTTGGCCCGTTCTTATGATTGCGAGGCATGGACCCCAGTAGAGGACTTGCGTAAAAAATCGGCCAAGTGCGAGTCGGGCCTCGCTCTTTTAGGGTTCCGTTAAAAAAAATTAAATTAAAAGATTTCCATCTACCCACCTACCCATTTTAATTTAATTTTTTTAATTTAATTTAATTTTTATTATTTGTTGTTATAGCGGCAATAGAAATACATATTATGTGAAAATTTCATCTGTCTATCTATTACGGTTTACGAGATACAGCCCGCTGACAGACGGACGGACGGACAGCGTAGGCTTAGTAATAGGGTCCCGTTGGTACCCTTTGGGTACGGAACCCTAAAAAGAAAGATTGAAACCTTCGAGATGTGGGCATACTCGTATGATACAAGTAGCCTGTATATTTATGTCATGCAAGTCGTAATATATGCTCCGCATAAGTTGGACGGCCAAAGTGTCCTTGTCTGAAAGCAGAATACCGAGTTAGTGAAAACCATCAAAGTAAGATCTCGTACCTAGGTCATAGATATTAATTGCGTAATGATAGGTACCGCCTGCAGCAAACTATTTTGATGGGGAAAATTGCCTGAAAATGAAGTGTTGGAAGGTGAAAGAAGTCATGACTAATCTAATGGAAGCGTATTGATTTAAACATATTTACTCGTAGATAAGATCGAATATAAATGATTGATTACTCATATTGAGTGCTACAATACCTATAGCAACTGAACTTCAAAACAAAACCACGTTGAAAAATGATTTAATGTATTCATTTGAACTCCAATCTAAATTGCGGGCGATGGCGGTGACATCATATTTTAGTTTAGTATTCGATTTCACCAAGTAGGCAACTGGATTGGTGATTATGGTAAAGGCTAAGCTTTGAAGTCTAGGTATCGTCTAAAATAACCTTTCTCCGTACCTCGAAGAGTACCTACCGCGCCGATCTCGGATGCTATTATAAACATTCTTATATTAAAGTTACAGGAGTCCATATCGCAATCAGTTGAGTTAAATTAATTCAGAAGTTTTTTTTCCCACGAAAACCTTACCATTATTCGAATCGGTAACAAATCCCAGTAATGAGGAATATATTACACCGACGGGACCCAATTTCTAAGTCCAGAAACTCCCGATACGGTTATATTGCATCATCATCAGCATCAGCAACCCTTCAACGGCTAACGGCTTCACTACTGAGCCCAGGTCTCCTCTTCTAGAGAAGGGTATAACATTTCCATGTGTGGGAAGGTGGGCCATTATAGTCCACCACGCTAGCTTAATGCGAATTGGCGGACTTCACACACCTTCGAGAACATTATAGAGAAATAGAACTTCCTCACGATGTTTTCCTTCACCGTTGATGTATGTTATATTTAATTACTGAAACGCACTTAGCTCCGAAAAGTCTGAGGTGCGTGCTCGGGAACAAACCTGCGACCTCCCGAATAGGAGATCACAGTCCTAACCACTAGGCTATCACTGTTTCTATAATATTATGTTATATTTATGAGTAGTTTATATTCTCTAGACTAGCAATAAAAGGAAAATTTTCCTATTTTCGTGACAAGACCGACACATTTCTATTAGACGTGTAAAGGCATCGTTAACAGCGTTCTTCGTAATGTTTTTTTATCTCAAAACAAAACATAAATCTATGTTTTCCTCGTTAAGGAAGCCGTGTACCTACACTATGATTATTATGTTTTTGTACTTACCTTTTGTTGTTCTCTTTTGGGGTTCATACAGAGGCATTTCATTGTTTCTATCAATGGAGTGGGGAAAAATAATAACTATAGCCTTTGCCCGCGAATTCGTCAGCGTGGATTTGGGTTTGTTAAAAATCCCGCGACGGAAACTCTTTGTTTAACCGGAATAAAAATAACCTGGCATCCTATTTTAGTGCTCTCTCTCCTACTTGTACTGTCCTATTTTAACACAAAGCTAAGTATTTCAATTTTCAGGTAGTGATAAAGCTTTGTGCTTAATTTTAAAACCGTTGAAATCGGTTGAAATAGGTGAGGCCTGCGTTAGTAAAACATATTCAGAACTAGATGATGCCTGCGACTTCGTCCGCATCTGGTATTTATATCTCGTAGGAGCTCTTTAGGTAAAAAATACTTTTGTAAAAATAATTTTGTATATTTCTCGTAGGTATGTTAGAACTTACTTTATGAACACCATACCCTCTTGTTTCTGGAACGCTGTAGATTGCAAACTGTGGTAGGTATATCCTTATACCTAGTATACCTACCTAGTACCTTCCCTTTCGCGGTAGTGTTTACAGTCACTATTTTTTTCCCAACTCACGAGCAAACATAATTAAGTAGGTAACAGGTTTTCTCGTATTAAACCAACCTATAGGCAAGATCACAGCTGTCGGATTATCTAAAATTGACTGGCTAGTTTTCATTCGCTATTGGTTAAAATGTCATAAATAATAATAAGTAAATAATTATATTTATTAATAAAATGCCATAAATACTCATAAATCCAACCAATCAGAGGTGTTTGCCATCATCACGTTGATGCAATCATCTCAGCGGATCACACTCAACCGCAGGCTTGTAATTTGGAGGCTTAGGTAGGTATGTAAGTTTTGCTGTACATTATGTATAACTCTTGCCCAAAAAGGTTTAAATTGGGCGAGATTTTGGGAACACGCGAATACTTGTAGCACTGAATCATCAGTTGTAGTACACGCTTTTGCCCATGCGGTACTTTATCCTGAAATTATTACTTTGGTGCGTGCCCGATGTTAGAAATGAGATAAGGATACCATTTTATGTTTATTTCTGTCGCACAGTCTACCGCACCTACAATTTATAAAAAATATAATTTTGTACAAAGGGTTTCAAACCATTTCTGTCCGTTCAATTTATCTTCCATGATATACTTTTTACTGTGTTACGTGGGATTTGGTTGTGCATTTTCTTTCTTGTTGTTCGTGAGTCTAGACACCGATCTAGGGCTTTATCTAGAGTGAGCCATTGAGTGTTGGCTGTTGAGTCATAGAGCTGCAACTAGTACCTACCTATCAAATCTCGTATCCCATAACTCTGGACTCTAATTCTACATCGTTTTGTATATCGTATCAATCAGCGTTTTCATCATCCTAATAGAATACTATTTCGCTTGCTGATAATGAGAGCGATTTTACAAGAATGTACCCTTATCGCCTGCTAAGTATCGTCGCCTTCTTCAGTGTCGTCAAGAGTTTAAAATGTTTAATTATATAGGTAGGTATAATTAATTATTATTACATCCTATAAATCTCTTTCCAATTCAGTTTTTGACGTGACAACGTCTTATAAATTGGTTTGCCGGGTGACACTTCAAGAAACTGCGTTACGCTCCGCTCACGTTATGCGCTCACAATGAGAGCGAGTGAGAGGCATGGTTAGCCCGCCTAAGAGCGAGAGAGACAGACATAAAAAGTGAAAGGCACGCGTCCCTTCCACTCGAGCACAGTTAGCCCGCCTAAGAGCGAGAGAGACAGAGCGAGAGAGAGAGAGTGAGAGAGATAGGCATACACACCGGTTCATGTCTTGCGCTTCTATTTCGGTTGTCACGTAAAACTTTCGCCCGTATACCGACTTTACAGGCAACCAATTTTTTTATCTTAAATAAATATATGGAATAACTTTAATACTTTGATCCTGAAAGGTCTCCTGAAATCTTTTCTACTTTTATACTTAATCATATTTCGAATATCAGAATAATTCGTGGCCACAGATATAAAACCCGATTTTTTGAGCTAAATGAACTTTCTCCTATAAAATAATATAAATGCGAAAGTTTGTGAGGATGGATGTATGGATGGATGTTCGTTACTCTTTATCGCCATAACGAATGAACCGATTTGGTTTTGAAATTTGGAATGGAGATAGCTTATGAGCTAATTAGCACATAGGCTACTATTTATCCCGAAAAATAACAGAGTTCCCGCGGGAATTAAAAAAGTCTTTAAGCCACGCGGTCAAGTCGCGGGCATCGTCTAGTAATGGTTATAAATCCATGAAAATAAGTATTAAATTTTGAGTTTCTGCTTTTGCATTAGAATATTTAATTTAATGATAGCGAGGTTGAAAGCATTCGCATTTCAAGAAGATATAAAATTGCTCGTCGCTCAGAAATGATTTCAGAGTACGCGGCACCAGTTTTACTGTTTAGTTTGCAACGTGAATAAGTTAGAAAGTGAGGGGGAAGTGAAAGAGGGTGAGCAGTACAAACAGCAGCGGTAAACAAGGAGATTTAATGGTTATGGAGCAGTCGGTGACCCTAAGTGAAAGTGAAAGTGATACCCAAGAGCCTGTTAACGCCCCGGGATTATAACGAAAATTCTTTAACTCATGTCCAGGATCTTAACTTCTTGACAAAAAGTCAAACTGAATGAATCGTATCGGCTGTTTTTCTTTTCGTGATGCATTTTGTTTGGTATATTATACTTACCTGACCAAATTTTTTAACTGACTATAATCGACCGAGCGAAGCGAAGGTCTTTGAGTCTACTTGAGTGAATTTGCACTTGTCCGTCCGTCCGTCCGTCCGTCTGTCAAAGCCTTATAACTTCTGAATTACTGAACGTAATTACTTCCATTTTAGATATAATATGTAAACCGATGGCCTCCAGCCGAAAATGGCTTAAAAAGTTATAAAAATCTTTATTGCAGGGGGGCTCTCATAGAAGTGAATGCGAAGAAAAAAAAATTTTTTTGCGTTTCATAGGGTTACAGTACCTCATTTTAAAGATAATTTGGAACAGAGTACAAAAGTATTTTTTTTTAATTTTTTTCCTAAAATTGACGAAATGGGGGGCTTTCAAAGTGGAGATTATATATGACCTCACAACGGAATAACCATTGAAAGCTGGGGCTTGAAAGTTTTATAATTTTAGCGTAATATCATGTACTTGAACAACAAATACTAAAATTAGATAAATGTAATAAGGAAACTAAATTATTTAACTTTTAATGAGCAGCAACAACAGAACTTCACAATGATGTCAATAGATGGCGCTCTCATCTCATATAGCAAATGCAGCTATATGCTGTGGCTATATGTAACATATTATTCAATTAAAATTATTATTTAGTCATTTAGCAAACATCAATAAAACTTCACGTTGCAGTTTGTTTTTACATGTTTTCTGATCGTGTCGATAGTTGACGCTGTGTACAAGTAATTTAATTTGAATGTTCCAAAAAACTATACCTAAGTTTGGTTTACTGACGAGGCTATGGCGACCGACAGATGGCAGTATAACCATCTCATACTAGCTAGTCTGAACAAATGGCACAGGCCGGTGTCGGGCAGCAGCAACATCGGCGCGATCAGTCTAGCCCTGCGATGACCAACACGCCTGCCCAGCGTGGTCATTATGGGCAAAACCCGATATGGAAACAGTCACAAGGCCAAGGCCCCTAGTTCCCGGCGGCCTCGCTGTGCCTGACCCTGCAGCGGTCACGGTAATGGCGGGGCAGGGGGTGCTAAGAATCTCCGGATGAGATTCCGCTGCCAACCCCGACGACTGGACCTGGCGACATATAACGCACGCACGTTGAGGACTGACGAGAAAATCATCGAGCTGGAAGAAGCAGTGAGCAAGTTGCGCTGGAATATAGGATTGTCTGAAGTCCGAAGAGAGGGGGAGGACTCGATAATCCTCAATTCCGGCAACTTCTACCGGGAGAGCGATCAACAGTCCCAGGGTGGTGTCGGGTTCATCGTCCACAAGTCCCTCGTCAACAACATCGTCGAAGTCAAAAGTGTGTCGAGTAGGGTAGCGTACCTTATACTCAGAATCACCAATCGGTATTCGTTGAAGGTTATACAGGTTTACGCACCGACTTCGGCACATCATGACGAGGAGGTGGAGGCGCTGTATGAGGATATATCAAAAGCCATACACGCCTCTACCACTCACTACAATGTTGTGATGGGGGATTTCAACGCGAGGCTGGGTGAACGAAGCGGTGCAGAGACGAGGGTTGGGCGATTTGGTTATGGGCGAAGGAACCAGAGGGGTCAAATGCTGGCCGACTTCATGGAGAAGGAGGGCCTCTTTATGATGAACTCCTTCTTCAGGAAGCGGCCACACAGAAAATGGACTTGGATGAGCCCCGATGGTTCTACGAGAGGTGAGATTGACTTCATTATGTCGCAAGAAAAGGTTAGAATTATTTTGCTATAATCCGCCAACAGAAAAAATCTGTATGGTCAAACATGCAATTAAAAGCTAAGCACCACTCACCTACCCAGCCAAGCAAAAAAGCCAAGTTCCCAAGCAAGCAATGCCACCACCACTCACATGCACCACCACACAAGATTTTTACACTACTCTCGACGCACGTTTCGCCCCGACACCGGAGCATCCTCAGGAGATGTCGACTTTACAATGCTGTATTGTCTAGTGAAGCTTGTGTCAAATGCGCGGTATTATATACCTTTTTCCTACCCCCACTACTGTTGCCCCGCCCACTACCCCCCGGACCCCCCACTACCCCCGGATCCCCCCACTACCCCCCGGATTCCCCCTCTCTTTTTTCAAACAAACGAAGCAGTGGTGAACTTGAGACGTTCACTTGTTCATTAAGTAATTTAAACTGCTTATTATTATTGTGTTTTATTATTTCTAATTGTTCCAACATGCTCAGTCGAAGTCCTTTATCGCAGGTATGTAAGATTTTATATGAATGATCGGATGATAATTTGTGTCCACTATCAAGGAGATGTTTAGCAAAATGAGACTTTTGGGGTTGGTTGTTCCTAACCGCGGCCATATGTTCTTTGTAGCGTGTTTCAAATTTACGACCCGTTTGACCAATATAAGTGGCCTTACAGTCTGAACATTCGAGTTTATAAATGCCCGATTTTTGTTTGTTGTTTAATTTATCTTTGCCGTTGCAAATATTTTTAAGTGTATTATTTGTCCTAAATGCAACATGTATATCATGTGCTTTAAGTGTCTTCGCAATACTCTCCGACACTGTTCCAAAATAAGTTAAACTGGATTTGTATTTATTTATTTTATCAGGTGATGATGAATATAAATCCTTTTTGATCCGCATCAATTGTTGCTTTTTTATTATATTATTAACAAAGTAGTGGGGGGTCCGGGGGGTAGTGGGCGGGGCAACAGTAGTGGGGGTAGGAAAAAGGTATATAATACCGCGCATTTGACACAAGCTTCACTAGACAATACAGCATTGTAAAGTCGACATCTCCTGAGGATGCTCCGGTGTCGGGGCGAAACGTGCGTCGAGAGTAGTGTAAAAATCTTGTGTGGTGGTGCATGTGAGTGGTGGTGGCATTGCTTGCTTGGGAACTTGGCTTTTTTGCTTGGCTGGGTAGGTGAGTGGTGCTTAGCTTTTAATTGCATGTTTGACCATACAGATTTTTTCTGTTGGCGGATTATAGCAAAATAATTCTAACCTTTTCTTGCTAATCATGAACTTCCGCAAAGTAACGTCTGCTTCTATCCAATATTTAAAATCGGTGAGCTTGACCGTACAGGCTAGACTTTACATCAAATTAACTAAATTACATCGTGTCGCGGTTCAAAACATTTGGTTTAACCAACAATGCAAACATTTAAACGTCATTCCAAACTACATTAATCTAAAGACCAACACGCACAGTCGAGCTTCTGATATTGCAATAAAAAAAGCTCAACAAGTATGGTTAAATGAAGAATCACGTCATTGGTTCACTGTTAGGGACAATTTAAAACTACATCTAAAAATACTCTATTCTGAACTTTCCTTCAAATTACATAATATTGAATTCGATCTTCTAGACCAAAAAGCGAGAGATTTAGCATCAATTGAAGTCCACAGTAAATTCCTTTCCCAGCAAAAGAAATTAAAATCACTTGTTAATAAATCCTCCCAATCTGCGGTATTGAACAACAATAAGACGGACAATATGACAGACGCACCGAATCACCAATTTCATCCCCGAGTTAAAAATCTAACTGATATCATAATACCTAAAAACGAAATACGTCTTTTAGACAACGGTTTAAAATACAATATCCCTAATAATAAATCACAAAAATCATTAGAAACACTGGCAGTGGAATCTGAATTAGCTGTGGTCCTTAACAAAAAAGATAATATTATCAAAAATATTATCGCTCATGAAATCAAAACTAATGCTACACTTCTAAATTCCAATTCAAAAAGTAATAATAATAATAAAAACACAAATAATAACAACAACACAAACAATAACAACAACAATAAAAACCACATAAACAATAACAACAACATAACATATAAATCTTTACAAAAAACGTTAAAAGATAATGATCTTATTATTTCAAAAGCCGATAAAGGTAATGCGATTGTTATCCTAAAGAGGACCGACTACCAAAATAAGGTCAACGAGGTTATCTCTGGAGAAGAATTCTCTAAGTTATCCTCTGACCCAACTAATAAATACGCAGCAGAAGTTAGGCTAGCCGTTAATAAATCAAAACACATTTTTCCAAAAAATACATCAAAACACAGCGTCATTCAAATGAACACTAATGCTCCTACATTATATGGCTTACCAAAAATCCACAAAGATAATATTCCAATCCGTCCCGTGGTCTCATATATTGGCGCACCAGCATATGAATTAGCAAAAGAGCTAAACAAAGTTATTAAATCAAAAACATCCTTCAATCCTTCTTATTCATTAAAAAATAGTATCCAACTAGCCAATAAAATTAAAGATTTGACATTACCGGACCATTGTAAATTAATATCATTAGATGTGGACAGCCTGTTCACTAATGTACCAGTTAACGAAACCCTAAACATCTTAACTAAATTGTTGGAAAATAATCATAAAAATGTCAACGAAATAACAGAATTAATAGAATTAACCAAAATATGCATGAAACAGAACTACTTCAAATTCAATGACCAATTTTATCAACAAAAAGAGGGATTAGCTATGGGCTCACCACTAAGTCCCCTAATGGCTGATATCTTCATGGATGATTTTGAAAATAAACATATTGTCAAACATAAAAATATTCTGTATTACTATAGATATGTAGATGATATAATTATATGTTGGACTGGGACAGACCGACAACTTGACATATTTGTAAAAAATCTAAACAATATACACCCGAAAATTAAATTCAAATCAGAATTAGAACAAGATAACTCTATAAACTTCCTCGATCTAACTATAACTCGTACTAATAATAAACATCAGTTTGGAATTTTCCGGAAACCCACATACACAGACACAACCATACCCGCTTCATCCTGTCATCCTTGGCAGCATAAACTCGCAGCGTTCCACAGTTATGTACATAGGTTGCTCACTATTCCACTCACGAAAGAAAACTATTTAAAAGAATTAAAAGTAATTTACCATATGGCACAGGCAAATGGATACAACAATAATATTGTTAATAATATAATAAAAAAGCAACAATTGATGCGGATCAAAAAGGATTTATATTCATCATCACCTGATAAAATAAATAAATACAAATCCAGTTTAACTTATTTTGGAACAGTGTCGGAGAGTATTGCGAAGACACTTAAAGCACATGATATACATGTTGCATTTAGGACAAATAATACACTTAAAAATATTTGCAACGGCAAAGATAAATTAAACAACAAACAAAAATCGGGCATTTATAAACTCGAATGTTCAGACTGTAAGGCCACTTATATTGGTCAAACGGGTCGTAAATTTGAAACACGCTACAAAGAACATATGGCCGCGGTTAGGAACAACCAACCCCAAAAGTCTCATTTTGCTAAACATCTCCTTGATAGTGGACACAAATTATCATCCGATCATTCATATAAAATCTTACATACCTGCGATAAAGGACTTCGACTGAGCATGTTGGAACAATTAGAAATAATAAAACACAATAATAATAAGCAGTTTAAATTACTTAATGAACAAGTGAACGTCTCAAGTTCACCACTGCTTCGTTTGTTTGAAAAAAGAGAGGGGGAATCCGGGGGGTAGTGGGGGGATCCGGGGGTAGTGGGGGGTCCGGGGGGTAGTGGGCGGGGCAACAGTAGTGGGGGTAGGAAAAAGGTATATAATACCGCGCATTTGACACAAGCTTCACTAGACAATACAGCATTGTAAAGTCGACATCTCCTGAGGATGCTCCGGTGTCGGGGCGAAACGTGCGTCGAGAGTAGTGTAAAAATCTTGTGTGGTGGTGCATGTGAGTGGTGGTGGCATTGCTTGCTTGGGAACTTGGCTTTTTTGCTTGGCTGGGTAGGTGAGTGGTGCTTAGCTTTTAATTGCATGTTTGACCATACAGATTTTTTCTGTTGGCGGATTATAGCAAAATAATTCTAACCTTTTCTTGCTAATCATGAACTTCCGCAAAGTAACGTCTGCTTCTATCCAATATTCATTATGTCGACCAAGCGCCATATATTCAATGATGTCTCTGTGATCAACAGGGTGAAAACCGGGAGCGATCACCGTATGGTAAGAGGCACATTGAATATTAATGTGAAGCTGGAAAGGACTAGACTGGTGAAGTCAACTCTCCGAC
The DNA here is from genome assembly GCA_029955525.1 of Oeneis ivallda. Taxonomy (NCBI): domain Eukaryota; kingdom Metazoa; phylum Arthropoda; class Insecta; order Lepidoptera; family Nymphalidae; genus Oeneis; species Oeneis ivallda. The sequence continues at coordinate 15,970,210 of JARPMR010000010.1, forward strand.
CCTCTCGTGCTCATATCCAAAACCCCGAAAACTTCCAACTCGAACTGCAGAACCGATTCGATTGCCTAGCAGACTGTGTTTCTGTGGACGATCTCAACAACAGGTTCGTGGAAACTGTCCATACTGTGGGGTCTAAGTTCTTTAAGACCCATCGCAGGAAAAGAACCGAAAAGTTCTCTGACCATACTCTCAAGCTCATGGAGGAGAGACAAGAGATGAGGCTACAGTCATCGGTAGACGCGGCTGCCTACCGGCAGATTAATAGGCAGATCTCTAAGGCACAAACTCGCGACCTTCGGGTCTTTAATACCAAGTGTATTAAAGATACCATCGAGCGAAACAAAGGCTCAAAAGTGTTCGCGAGAGATCTGTCTATCGGACAGAGCCAGCTGACGCGGCTTAAAACTGATGACGGTCGTCTCGTCTCTTCTCGACCTGAGATTTTGGGAGAGGTCGAGAAGTTCTATGGGCAGTTATATACCACGACACAAAAACCTGTTGAGGATTTGGCCAAAGATCCCAGAGCCAAACTGACCCGACACTATACCGAAGATATCCCGGACGTCAGCCTATACGAGATTAGAATGGCTCTTAAACAGCTTAAGAACAACAAGGCGCCAGGTGATGACGGAATCACTGCGGAACTCCTGAAAGTGGGTGGAAAACCGGTACTTAAGATCTTTCAGCGATTGTTCAATTCCGTCATTCACGAGGGTATAACGCCGGAAGCATGGCACAGGAGCGTGGTGGTCCTGTTCTTCAAAAAGGGTGATAATACCTTGCTGAAGAATTATAGACCCATCTCGCTGCTGAGTCATGTTTACAAGTTGTTCTCGAGAGCCATTACGAATCGTCTCGCTCGTAGGTTTGACGACTTCCAGCCTCCCGAACAAGCCGGATTCCGAAAAGGCTTTGGTACCATAGATCACATTCATACGCTGCGGCAGGTTATACAGAAGACGGAAGAGTATAACCGGCCACTTTGCTTAGCGTTTGTGGACTATGAGAAAGCCTTTGATTCGGTGGAAACTTGGGCTGTATTGAGGTCACTGCAGAGATGCCGGATTGACTACCGGTATATCCAAGTGTTGAAGTGCTTGTACGAAAACGCCACTATGTCAGTACGTATACAGGACCAGTCACCAGACTACGAGACCAATCCACTTGCAGCGTGGAGTGCGACAGGGAGATGTAATCTCCCCGAAGCTATTTACCGCTGCGTTGGAGGACGTCTTTAAGCTTCTGGATTGGAACGGACTTGGCATCAACATAAACGGCGAGTACATCACTCACCTGCGATTTGCCGATGACATAGTTGTGGCGGATTTAATTGATAATCCAACCACAGCGAGGAGATGCGGTGAGGTGAGGTGATAAATAAAAACACCTTTTCTTCTAGTAGAGCAGAGATGCGTTCGCTTCCAAGTCAGCGAGTGAAGTGCGTGACTGGACCCGGGGCGGGCTATTTTTATTTGCTTGCAAGCGCTCGCAACTCGTTATCGTTTATTGATCAAAAGAACAGTACAGCATTACAATATAATTAACAGGTGTAAGCGAGACGGATATAGTTTTAGTTAGAGCGGTACAGAAACAGTGTGTATGAAAGAGATGGAGCTTAGAATGAGACAACATTATAATAACTACGAGTGTAAGAGAGATGGAGTTTATACAATGTTAAATATCTATTTCAAAGAGGTAAGTAAACCTCAGCTATTCTACTTATTTAACTACATAAGGTGAAATATTAATGCTTAACTATTACTTAAGAATTATATAAAACAAATTCTGATTACATACTCCTATAATTAAATATAGTTTGGGAACTAGTCCCGCAAGCTACATTGTGATCTATTGCGAGGTCTAATCATTTAATCAGGTAATTCAAAAGGAATTGAGAGATTGATTTTTATAGAGTATAAAATCAGTCTTCAGTAATTGGGTCAATCTTCAACATTCTCCCCCTCGTGCGGAGATGTAGATCTGGAGCACCATCAATTTGAGGAAGAAGATTGTGTTATTCTTAATATTCGTGCAACGGGTCTTTTCAAGATGCCGGCGGTGTGGTGCGAACATCGACTGTTCGTGGTCGTCCGTCTGAGCCAGGGTAAGTCTTTACGATTTAGCCATTCTTGTGTGTCTCGTGTCAAGAATTCGGGTCCGTTAAACGGTCGGTGATTGATAAACCATCGGTGATTGATATCAAAGTTCTTAGATGTTCTGGTGGCGTAGTCAGGGACGTTATGTTTTGTAGGTACGTATTCCGAAGCTTTGGTGAGGTCTTCGATTCCCGCTAGTTGATGTGCGACGAAAGTTTTGAATGTTCGTGGGTCGGACTTTATCCATGCCAATACTGTTCTGGAGTCTGACCAGTAGTGTTTTCTTTTTATATTGTTGTTCATTTCATTCTGTATACTGGAGGACAAACGGTAGCCCAACAATGCAGCCCGTAGTTCTAATCGTATTGATGTGGGTTTCAACGGCGCCACTTTGGCCTTTGCAGCTGTCAATTTAACTGTAGTTTTGTTTTCATGGGTTTTTTGCCAATGTGTTGCCGCAGCGTAAATATTCTCACTGGCATCCACGAAGGTGTGCAGCTCCCCCTCGTCTTTGGAGTCGGTACATCTTGGTATGTTGAGTCTCTCAAGTGTTTTCCCAATTTGGTTATCGTCGCTTATTTGTATGTGATTGGGTTGATCGTTTTCCAGGTCTTTTACTTTTGACGGGTGGTTGGACGTCCATCCCCTTCGTTCGAAGCCTCCACTCTTGTGTATGAGGTCTACTTCTCTACTGGTTTTCATTGCTTCTTCAGTAGTCATGAAGCTCTGGTTTGGTTTCTTTGGTGTTATTCCTAATGAATCCAGGCTGAAATGATTCTTTATTGGTTCGTCTATGTCTTCGGTCTTCCTTTCGAAAACATGGTTTATGAATAGCACGGGTTTCGTAGATTGAGCTTTGGAACCATGCAGTATCCATCCAAGTCTTGTCAGGGACGCCACTGGTTTAGATGTGTTACCAGCTTTTAGGTTTCTTGTTACTATGAGGTGCCAATTATCCTGTCCTATGAGTAGTTTGGGTGGTGATCCATTGTATATGAGTTGATCCTCTATGTCTATCAGGTGGGGGCAATCCTCTATATCTTCTTTCCGCACGGATTGTGAACTCAAGTTAAGTTTGTCAATGGTGTGCGCTTGTATATCTTCGTAATTCCTTGTGAGTAAACCTTTTATTCTCAACTTGATATGCTTTGAGTGTTCTGTTTCTGTTTGGTAACCTCCAATTCCTTCTATGAGCAAGCTTCTGCTTGGACCTGTGGCTCCTATTTGATCGGCTATTTCGTCCAGTAGGAGCGTCACTGTAGAGCCCTCGTCCAATAGAGCCATTACTGTGGCTGATCCTTTTGGTCCACTTAGTTCCACTGGTACGATCTTTAAGTATGCTCTCGAGGCGCCTATGTTGTTTACTGACACTATCTGGTTTGCTTCCGGTTTGGGGTTATCTTGATGCAAGAGTTCGTGATGTGTCCTTGCACAGCCCTCTTTTCCACATGGTTTGGCTTTGCAGACGAGATGTCGGTGGTTCTTTTTTAAGCACATGAAGCACATCTTGAGCTTCTTGACTGTCTCCCATCTATTTTTTATTGTTTCGTTGTTAAACTTGCCGCATTTGGTGATTTCGTGAGCTTGTACCGTCGTGATACCGGGCATCTTTCTCCTATTGATGTGGTTGACGTTGCTAGTACTATTCTCATTTCTTCTTCAAACTCGCTGTCATAACTTGAGTCCGAGTCGCTATCTTCGTGTTGGGCTAAGTGAACTCTCGCGTTTCTAAACGATTGATGTTTTGAGTTCTCTGCTTTGATTCGAGTTCTTTCGGTCAAGCTTGGTTCGTCAAAGTCGTTGGATATTTTCGTTAAAAACTCAGCCAACACGTTCAACATCGGTTCTCTCTTTCCATTTGCTTTGAACTCCTGCCATCGGAATCTGACCAAAGTGTTCATCTTTTCAATGATCTTATCTGATATCTCTGTTGAATATAAGTAATTCAGTTGATCCAGTTGTTTGATGGTGTCTACCGTGTTGAATACTGCGCTAGCGAAAGCGCCGATGCCCTTAAGATCTTCTGACATACGTGGTAGCTTATGAAGTTCTGCTATCAGTCCTTTGATAATATATGTTGGTTGGCCGAATCTTCTTTCTAGTTCTGCGAGTATACTGTCCGGCGTTGCGCTCGTATACAGTAGTGATTTAACAGCTTCTTTTCCTTGTCCCTTAAGAGTTTTTCTTAGTCTTGAAATATTTTCGATGTCAATGAAGTACGATGAAGTGCTCTCGTAGTGTTTTATGAAAGGTATCCATATGATGGGATCCCCGTCAAAAATTGGAAGTTCGCTCATGTACGCGGGCGGTTTCTTGGGCGTGGTGTCATGACTCGACTGCTTCATTGCCATTGATATTAACTTTGATAGCATATTGATGCCTTTGCTTAGCTCGGTGTCTTGTTTGGATGGTGCTGTCGCTGGGTCATCCGCTTCGATTTGTTCGACTTCATCTTCGTCATCGGAGTGGTCGGCAAGTTGTGCTAGCTCTAGTCGAGTGCGAGCAGCAGCGGCTTCGGCGTTTGCCTTTTCTATGGTTTTCTTTTCTAGCTCTAATTGCGCTTCTAGCTCGGCGCGTTTATTTTGAGAGGTGCGAGACCACGTACGTGGCTTTCTTCGTCTGACTCGTGGAGCTCGTCTTGGCTTTTGCCGTGCTCTCGGTTTCAGCTGTGTTCTCGGTACTTGTTGTTTGCTCGGTGCCAGTTGTGGTTTCAGTACTGGTGTCCGTGTTTGTAGATTCTTCTCCACTGAATTCCTTCTCTTTAGGCTGTAGCTTCCTGCTTCGGGTCTCGATGGTGCTCATCTTGTTTGTAGGTCCTCAGTCTTATTGGCCCTAACTTCCCTATAGCCCTACAGCCCTACCTCCCTAGCAGCCCTAGCAGTCCTGTTTGAGGGTCCCGAAAGACACGCTCTCCCAGGGATGGAAAATAGGGTAAGGTAGGTGGGAATCGCCCGGCAGAGAGTACAAGTTTGAGGGTGTTGCTCGGGCGCGAGGGGGAATATACCCGCAACGTTAACGTGCCTTCCAGGAGGCCAACCTCTTGCTTGCACCGTACTGGCGCGACTGTTACAGACTTATAGCCAATCAAGGCAAGCTGGCAGTACCGTCTGGTATACTGCTCCCGCCGTTAGGCGTTAAACTCCTTGTTTACCGTTTGGCACCGTTAGGTGGTAAACAAAGGAGCAGCGGTAAACCGCTTAGAGATCTTCAGCACGTCGAAGCGATCTTCCCAACGGCCTCGCGGTCTTCGGCAGCCACGCAGAGCGACGACGCCTCAATGCACCCGCAGCGATGGTGGATTCCTCTTCGTAGTGGTTGATACTCTTCGGTCTTCCGCAGCGCGACGAAGCGATCTTCCCAACGGCCTCGCGGTCTTCGGCAGCGTTGCCTCAATGCACCCGCAGCGATGGTGGATTCCTCTTCGTAGTGTTGATGCGCTTCGGTCTTCCGCAGCGCGACGAAGCGATCTTCCCAACGGTCTCGCGGTCTTCGGCAGCGTTGCCTCAATGCACCCGCAGCGATGGTGGATTCCTCTTCGTGGTGTTGATGCGCTTCGGTCTTCCGCAGCGCGACGAAGCGATCTTCCCAACGGCCTCGCGGTCTTCGGCAGCGTTGCCTCAATGCACCCGCAGCGATGGTGGATTCCTCTTCGTGGTGTTGATGCGCTTGAGTTCTTCTGCAGCGTGGCGAAGCGATCTTCCCAACAGCCTCGCGGTCTTCGGCGGTGATGCCTCAATGCACCCGCAGCGATGGTGGATTCCTCTTCGTTAGCTTGGCAGTTTCGTTTTGACGCTGACTTCTGACTTCTGACGCAGTTCTTGTCCTGAAGTATCTTCCCGGCCCGCGGAACCCGTTCCGAGGCTATAGGTTGATTCTTCTAACTGCCCGTTGATCTTCGTTGACTGGTAGCTGGTCTCCCTTGGTAGGCTGGCTCGAAGGACCATGCACTGTGGCGGATTTAATTGATAATCCAACCACAGCGAGGAGATGCGGTGAGGTGAGGTGATAAATAAAAACACCTTTTCTTCTAGTAGAGCGGAGATGCATTCGCTTCCAAGTCAGCGAGTGAAGTGCGTGACTGGACCCGGGGCGGGCTATTTTTATTTGCTTGCAAGCGCTCGCAACTCGTTATCGTTTATTGATCAAAAGAACAGTACAGCATTACAATATAATTAACAGGTGTAAGCGAGACGGATATAGTTTTAGTTAGAGCGGTACAGAAACAGTGTGTATGAAAGAGATGGAGCTTAGAATGAGACAACATTATAATAACTACGAGTGTAAGAGAGATGGAGTTTATACAATGTTAAATATCTATTTCAAATAGGTAAGTAAACCTCAGCTATTCTACTTATTTAACTACATAAGGTGAAATATTAATGCTTAACTATTACTTAAGAATTATCGACCGAGCGAAGCGAAGGTCTTTGAGTCTACTTGAGTGAATTTGCACTTGTCCGTCCGTCCGTCCGTCCGTCCGTCCGTCCGTCCGTCCGTCCGTCCGTCTGTCAGAGCCTTATAACTTCTGAATTACTGAACGTAATTACTTCAATTTTAGATATAATATGTAAACCGATGGCCTCCAGCCGAAAATGGCTTAAAAAGTTATAAAAATCTTTATTTCAGGGGGGCTCTCATAGAAGCGAATGCGAAGAAAAAAAAAATTTTTGCGCTTCATAGAGTTATAGTAGGCTCATTTTAAAGATAATTTGGAACAGAGTACAAAAGTATTTTTTTTTTAATTTTTTTCCTAAAATTGACGAAATGGGGGGCTTTCAAAGTGGAGATTATATTTGACCTCACAACGGAATAACCATTGAAAGCTGGGGCTTGAAAGTTTTATAATTTTAGCGTAATATCATGTACTTGAACAACAAATACTAAAATTAGATAAATGTAATAAGGAAACTAAATTATTTAACTTTTAATGAGCAGCAACAACAGAACTTCACAATGATGTCAATAGATGGCGCTCTCATCTCATATAGCAAATAATGCAGCTATAGGTAACATATTATTCAATTAAAATTATTATTTAGTCATTTAGCAAACATCAATAAAACTTCACGTTGCAGTTTGTTTTTACATGTTTTCTGATCGTGTCGATAGTTGACGCTGTGTACAAGTAATTTAATTTGAATGTTCCAAAAAACTATACCTACCTAAGTTTGATTGAGGCCTTGAGGATTTCACTACAGTTCCCTAATCTTTACGGGCTACCTATGTTAAGTTAGTTGACACTTTCTGTCAACTTTGTTATTACGAACCTCTACGGGACAACTAAAGGTGAAAATGACATTGGGATGTTAGGATTGTATTTAGGGGCTACCTACGTAAAGAGACTTCTACAAAGGGGATGATTTAGGTATGGTTGGTGAAAACGGGCATAATAATAATGTCAATTTTGATCATCATGTATCTATTGAATGAATAAGTAATTATGGGAAACCGTTACCGCGAGGTCTCAGTTCGGGGCGAACCACTAGTATAAAACAAATTCTGATTACATACTCCTATAATTAAATATAGTTTGGGAACTAGTCCCGCAAGCTACATTGTGATCTATTGCGAGGTCTAATCATTTAATCAGGTAATTCAAAAGGAATTGAGAGATTGATTTTTATAGAGTATAAAATCAGTCTTCAGTAATTGGGTCAATCTTCAACAATAGTAGTCATGGCAGAGACTCTGAGAGATCTCAATGCAATGCTCAATGATCTCAGCAGGATTTCTCAACAGGTGGGCCTGAAAATGAACATGAGCAAGACGAAAATCATGTCCAATGCTCATGCTCCGCTACACCCAGTAATCGTTGAGAACTCTGCGCTCGAAATTGTAGACGAGTATATATACCTAGGACTTACAGTCCAGCTAGGTAGGTCCAATTTCGAGAAAGAGATTAACCGCCGAATCCAACTCGGCTGGGCAGCGTTCGGGAAGCTCCGAGATGTCTTCTCGTCCAAAATCCCTCAGTGCCTGAAGACTCAAGTCTTCGAACAGTGCGTGTTGCCAGTGATGACTTACGGATCCGAGACATGGTCGCTAACTATGGGCCTCATAAGAAGGCTCAGGGTCACCCAGCGAGCGATGGAGAGAGCAATGCTCGGTATATCTCTGAGAGATCAAATCAGAAATGAGGAGATCCGTAGGAGAACCAAAGTCACCGACATAGCTCAGCGGGTCGCGAAACTGAAGTGGAAATGGGCGGGGCACATAGTTCGAAGAACTGATGGTCGTTGGGGTCCCAAGGTGTTGAAGTGGCGACCCCGCACCGGGAAACGCAGTGTTGGCAGACCCCCCACCAAGTGGACCGACGACATCAAACGAGTCGCAGGGAGCCGCTGGATTCAAGCGGCGTAAGACCGAAGCCTGTGGAAGTCCATGCAGGAGACCTTTGTCCAGCAGTGGACGTCTATAGGTTGATAAAGAAGAAGAAGAAGTTTGATTGAGGCCTTGAGGATTTCACTATAACAGTTCCCTAACCTTTACGGGCTACCTATGTTAAGTTAGTTGACACTTTCTGTCAACTTTGTTATTACGAACCTCTACGGGACAACTAAAGGTGAAAATGACATTGGGAATTGGGACGTTAGGATTGTATTTAGGGGCTACCTACGTAAAGAGACTTCTACAAAGGGGATGATTTAGGTATGGTTGGTGAAAACGGGCATAATAATAATGTCAATTTTGATCGTCATGTATCTATTGAATGAATAAGTAATTATGGGAAACCGTTACCGCGAGGTCTCAGTTCCGGGCGAACCACTAGTAAATAGTAATATTGTCTGTACATTCAAAAATAACGAGCAGCAGTCTGGTGGGAGGCTTTGGCTGTGGCTAGTAGCCACCCTATCGTCAAGGACGTGCCGCCAAGCAAATTAGCGTCTCGGTGTATTGAAAACGATTAGGGGTAGGGGTTTAATTAAAACTGTCGTCTGTTTTACAACCTTTCAAGTTAGCTTTCTACGATCTTAGACTGCCTCGTCATTTACCATCGAGTAGGAACGAAGTCTAATACACTCTTCACGCACTTTTATTTTTAACAGTTCAAATTAGTTACAAGGACCTTCACTCTTAACTTAGGAATCAGCATTAAAACGATATTCAAGCGTATCATTATTATAATAATTGTATAAGATATGTATTGTTATACGATACCCCGTTGAAGAGGGTGAACTTGCAGTTTAAATATCTAGGTCATGTGATTTCCTTTGATGCAGATATAGAGAGAAAGCGCAGGGCGTTGTCGGTCAGGGCAAACATGATTGTCCGCAGGTTTGCTCGTTGTTCTGTGCCAGTCAAAGTCACCCTCTTTAGAGCATACTGCACCTCCTTTTACACGAGCAGCCTGTGGATCAGTTATACGCAGAAGCAGAATAACGCCCGGGAGTAGGTACAGTACAATAATTCAGGATGCTGTTGGGACTGCCCCGATTCTGTAGCGCATCAGGGATGTTCGCCGACGCTCATATAGACTGTTTCTACACCACTATGAGAAAGCGGTGCACATCCCTGTTGCGTAGAGTCCGGGCCAGCTCTAATAGCGTCCTGAGGGCATTTGCTGACAGAATCGATTGTCAGTACTTGAACCACTGTTGCATAGTTCATGTGCTGACAAATCGGTGCCGTTCTAGGTTAACTTTTAGGTTTTAGTCTTACTAACATGTAGGTTTAAGCTGATTATTACTAACACATTATGATCCCAGTTGGTCAAAATAAAATATTTTTATTTTTATTTATTTTATTTATTAGAAATGGTCCATCTACTGAGGGTTTTCAAACGGGTTCGATTTTTTTCCCTATTCTTGTATTATTTGCATGAACTTATAACAAAATATTCCCATAATACCGACTAGTTCCAAGCGTTCGAGATTCAGCTATGGTAATCTTATTTGTGAATAGAGATTGCTACAAATAAGTCTCAAGGGCTCCTTTGAGCTTCAGAATCTGTGCTGTGTTATAAACGTTTCGATATCAAGAGCTTCTTGAAATTCTGTAATGACTTCACTCCACTGTCACAGTTTCACTCCACTGTTAACAACTTCTTTCTTCATTTTTTTTTTAATAATTAAGCTAATGCATTTATATAAAAATAAGCTGATGCCCGCAACTTCTTCCGCAAGGATTTAGTTTTTAAAATCCCTCGGGAACTCTTTGATTTTCTGGGATAAAAGTAGCCTATGTACTCTCCAGGTCCTCAACTATACCCATGTAAAAAATCACGCCGATCTGTAGCTCTGTTACGGCGTGATTGAAGGATTAACCAACAAACAAACACAATTTTTTGATATTTTATAATATTAAGTACCTATGATTAATTAATTTACTATCAAAATAATATTATGTCGATTAAGGATTTAAATTATATCACGTAACTCAAGAATATGACATACCTTATTTATATCACACATTTCCTGCGACATCTTCTGCGTGGAATTCTGGTAGTTTTCCTACCGCAAAAGCCTCTAACCGGTCACCAAGCGATTTAGCGTTTCTGTACGTTGCCGGTCTGTACAGTTTTACAGTACGGTACAGTTGTTTGTACAGTATACTGTATGATGGTATTTTACCAAGTCAGATGGCAATCAATTAACTTAGTACAAGAATAAAAAAAATGTTTTACTAAATGCCGGTCTCCGAAAACCTAATGTCAGTGGCAACAACAAAGGGCAAACTATGTCCAGTCATCTTGGAATGGGAATATAAGGTAAAAAGAGCAGACAAATAGATACACTTTCCCATTTATTAATGTTAATAGTTATAAAGGCTCTAGAAATAAGCACAACTAAAATGTAATTAAGAAAATGCAGGCACTTATATGCTTTTGTAGAGAGCGTATTTAATAAGGCCATAATAATCTCTTTATAGTGCCGCTTTTCCGCCTGAAAAACATGCAGAGATACACTGAAACGTTTCTTAAACTCTTGATCCTATTTTAGAAGAGTTAACGTTATTAAACAAAGCTCAGATTCTTGCATTTTCGGCTCTCGTCGAGGAAGGAACGGATTAAAAGTACAACCCTAAATGCCAACTACGACCTGATTGCGGGGCGAAGATTGCAGAGGTTTTTCTTTAACGAGGAGACGTTTAAATGTGGCCCCTTTTGTTAACTTTAATTCTTAACGACTATAGGGAACAATGAAGTGGCGAAGATGGCATAAAAAATTAAGAAGTGGAGTTTATTCTCCGACTACATTTATTTTATGCATTCGTTTATTACGATTGTATTGAATGAGTTGTTGAATTTGGAAAGTGTTTTATATATAACCTTTTAAGGGAGGGATTTTTTTCTCAGCTATGTAAACAAATTATACAATTTTATTTCAAGCAACGATTTGTAACAAAAGTGGAACTGATACACATTTAAGATAGCGTCCGCCTTGTACTGTGAATTATTGATAGCCAATTCATTTGAATGATTGAACAAAACGCTGATAGGTATTGTCTCTTCTTTGACGCCCTTATCGGGAAATAAGAAGACCCTTTTATCGCCTTCATTCCCCTGAGGAGCGTTTTATTTGTAAAGAGGTGCTCTAGGTAGTTGTTATTTAATTTGGCACTGATTGAAGAGTGAGTGAGTGAATCATAAGAGTGTGTTCGATACGTTAATTATTATTATTAAGGTCGTGTAATTCTTCGTTCATTTACACAATCTGTCCCCCGATTGTCTAAAAGTTATTCCATTGATCGTATTCGTATTCAATGACCTTAGAGTCAAAGTCAAATAATCACAATCAATCAAGTAACAAATTCAGTACAACCGATTTTAATATGGAGCGTTATTGAGCGTATTGTATATACATAAACGTATAAGAATGCATATACGAAATTGAGCTTTTATTCAATACTGTTATGGTTTATTTTACTTTGACGCTAATGTTATCGAATACGATAACGATCAATGGAATAAATTTAGACAATCACAGGGCTGTTTTGGACTTTTGGAACGTGGTCAAGGCAACCTGTTGGTAATCAGCGGTAAAAACTGTCCAATTTCTCTTTCGAGGTTTTATTGTAAAAGGTGAAGATGCGATGCATAGTTTTATGACAGGTATAGACTACGACACATAAATATCGATGCACGATACGATTGCACTAGGTCATTCAATTGTGTAGTCCATACTTGGTAACTACAACGTCAATTCAGAAAAGGCATTGTCGCTAGCGAAGCGAGCGCGAAATTTTTTACGATTGCACTACGCCACTATGTAGTCAATTTTCTATGACTGGTCTACGCCATTATAGCTTGTCCAATTCTTTGGTACTTTTGAAGCCGTGAGCGGCGCCCGGGCCGGGCGCCCCGTTAGACCCTGCGCCCGTGTGCGCCGCACACTCTGCACCCTAAGTAAAGACGGCCCTGAGGAGGGCTCTGAACACATTTGCCTGCCGGGCGCCGGTATTACAATTCATTTATTAATAGACGAACGAATTATTTATTTAATAGACGAACCTCTATACTGCCATTAGCGTTGACGTCGCGCGGCGCCGCGCTGCGTCGTGAATAAAGCAGCCCCCCTAGCGAAATTACATTTAGTCGTATCTATTCTCTTTCTATGATCGTTAACGCTTTAGAACAGGGGTTCTCAAAGTTTTCACGCCTCCTATCCTTTCAGAAAGGAGGCGTGATAAAAGAACTTTGGGAACTGCTTTAGAGGAAGCGATCTTAGAAACGATTAATTTATAGATAAGTCGACACAACGTTCTCGATCGCTCATTCTATACCGTGGAACGTATGAGCAATCGAGAACTGTATGTCGACTTGGCTACCATACTATTATAATCATTTTTAGGGTTGTGTACCCAAAGGGTGCGAACGGGACCCTATTACTAAGCCTCCGCTGTCCGTCTGTCCGTCCGTCCGTCTGTCAGCGGGCTGTATCTCGTAAGCCGTAATAGGTAGACACTTGAAATTTTCACAGTGTGTATTTCTATTGCCGCTTTATCAACAAATAATAAAAATAAAATATAATTAAAAAATAAAGGGGGCTCCCATACATGGGAAAGGAGTTGAAATAAAATTTTATTTTTTACCCTGGCATGTGGGGTGTCATTGTCTAGAACTCATTAAGTACCTAGAGTTCAAATATATTTTTTATTATTTTTTAGATTAAAAATGAAGATCAAAGTTGTAACAAAAACAAACAAGCATTTTTTCCCCATAATATGCTATTTAAGTACTATCTTAGTTAATAAATGTGATTTGGTCATATGTACGGAACCCTAAAAGAGCGAGGCCCGACTCGCACTTGGCCGATTTTTGTTTTTGTCTATCATATAATAAACGCGCGATTAAAAAACTTTGGGAACCCCTGCTCTAAAGCGTTAACGATCATAGAAAAAGAATAGATACGACACATAATAATATGGCTAGGGGAGCAGGCCCCTTTATTTACCTCGCTCTCCCCGGGGCGTGCTTTACGTGTCAAAGGCACAATTTAGATCGTTGCGGTTCAACAGAGACTTGTCAACTTTGGTTTCTAAACGAATATGTATAATATACGACTGGATATTATTATTGGGGAAATTCCCCAAAACTGGAATTTATAATACAAAATATGATATTTAGGATTTCGAAGTTGAATTTTGTAAATCAACCATCGTCGGTCGATGCATTTTTACGCTTCTAGCAAGCGAAACATCAACGCTATTACGAAATAAGGGGCATACCTAAACGCGTAAATCGTTTCACTACCGCTTGCTAATACGTGGTCTACCGAACGGTATGACACACACTGATTGAAGACGTCAACGCACGTAGAAGTTCACCGTAGGGTAGACTGGGTACGGTTGTAACGGGGTACGGTTGAAACAACTCAAATATTTCCTAAACTATACACAACACAGGAAGGGGTACAAGGGGAGAGGCACGCGGATTTCAAGTGCCAACATGATTCACAGTGTTGCGTCGCACTCTGCGCACTTATTACGTTTAAACGAAAGCCCATTGTGTTTTGTAAACCAAAAGTAAGTATTTTTGATGAGTTTCTTTCCGATATAGCGTGACTACTAATATAATTTTCATATTTGAGTATTAACATACGCAATTGTTGTATTTTAGAGATTATAATAAGCTAGTTCGTTTTTGTATACGTAATTAGGCTTCATGCCTGTGACCTTTTTATTGCCAAAATAGGTGGTGGGTACGGTTGTAACGATTTTGATGGGTACGGTTGTAACATTACTTTTATTATATTTTTGCATTGCAGATGCATAGGAAACGCGTAAGAAAGATTTCGAGAGGTGAAAGCGACATATTGTTGTACAAGAACGCCCATGATGTAAGGAACCTGCTGTTCATGAGCAATCAGAAACTATCCCGTCCTTGTGGACTTTCAAATGTTGTGCTTGTGCAGAACATTTGAGTTCGCACCTGAGGCATTACGGCCCTTCCTCAAAGCTCCTCCTAGGAAAATAAGAATCAGAGGACAAAAAACCAAAAAATCGGCAATTTACACAGATAGGCACTCCTGAAAAGAAAGCTGTTAGAAGAGAATATACAGAGTGGCAGAAAAGATTGAAAAATAAGAAAACGAAGAAAAACGTATTTGAATCTAATGGCAAGACAAACCAACGCAAAGGGAAAGGTGAAGGAAACAAAGAAAAATAAATCTAATACACCATCAGATTCTTCAGAAGCCGAAGAATATTATTGCTTTCTTTGCCTGGAAACTTATTCAACGAGTCGGTCTGTAGAGCGTAACGTAGCCTGTACAGATGGGAGTAGATATTACATATGCCATAACTGCAGAGTCTGATTAAATATAGGAAAAAATAATTAATTTGTTGTTTTCAGTTGAAACTTAGATTTTATTGACTATTTAATTTTGTTTTATTTAATAATTAGAGATTATGTTTGTTTGGTGAGACTGATTGCGTACCGATGCATAGGGGAAACATTATCTATTTTGTTAATTTATTTTTATTCTAAAAATTATCTAAACTATTAAAAATGTGCCTAAGATATGGCGATATTTTAGGTAAAGTACTTTTTAGCATTTTTAAATAGTAAAGTTGGTTTAAATACTTCAATTCTGTATTGTTTCTGCTTGTTACAACTGTCCCCCATCACTGTTACAACCGCCCCTGGTATGGGGTCGATTGTAACAATCGCACACACTCAATAAAACTACTCATTTCTGCTAAATTGTTTCACCTGTGCATGTTATTTTGATATTCATTTAAAGAAAAATAACCTGGCTTTCATCTCAAATGCTATAACCGTTGTTTATAGCAATATTGGCAATGCTGTGGGTGTTCAAAGGGAAATTGTTACAACCGTACCCAGTCTACCCTACGGTGTCATTCAAAAGAGTTAATTTTAGATCTTGCGCTGGTCTCCTGCGCAGGTAAAACAACTGCACAGGCACAGGCACAGGTATGTAACAATACATGCTCCGGTCTACCTGCACAGGCACACCCACACAGGTAGACCTCTCCGCTAAGCCGTTTCATGTATGGCCGCCATTATAACTGGTGGCCCGTATGGCGTCAACGTGATACACCATCAACTAGGGTGCGTCATGGCCTCGTGGCTTTGCTTCTATCCCGTGGCTGTATGTGGCTTTAATGTAGGAAAAACTACAAAGTTCGCTGCAGAACCACATAGCTATTTGTTTGTGCGGAAGCCGTACCCGCAACTCCCGTGTGGCATACAAGCCGACAAATTCTCTTTTCAGCGCCTACGCCGCAACGCGCCTTGTAACATGTTGTCACTTGCCGAATGCTAAAAGACTGTGTAAACTGTAAAGTGACAATTGCTCAATTTTGAGTTATGTAGGTAGTGGACTGGGAGCCCAGGCCGATCAGGCCTTCGTCATTTTATATAAAGTATGAAAGTTTCTCTGCGTATGCCCCCCATTAAGGTAAGAACGATCCCCGACTATGAAATTCGGATCATGGTGGCTTTGGGAGATATCAGATAGCAAATAAGGACACCTTTGCTACCTGATTTGGTGAATCATTGATTTTTACTGGATAAAAAGCATCCTATATGTTAATCCAGGGTATAATCTATCTTCATTCCAAACAGCCAAATCGGTTCCTTAGTTGTGGCATGAAGAAGTAATACGTGGATTTCGATTTTTCAAAATCCTGCGGGAACGATGAATTATTACGGGATAAAAATAACCTGTGTGTTAATTCAAAGTGTAATCTATCTGCAAGGGTCAATTGAACGGTTGGTGGTGCAGGGTCAGGTGGAAGGGAAAAGAATGAGAGGACGCTCACCCACGCGCTGGACGGACTTGGTCAAAGCGGTGACCCGGACAACTGTGGTGGAGTGCTCCCGCAACGCAACTGACCGTCGCAAGTGGAGGAGCATCGCACGGGAGGCGGTGCGATCCAAAAACAATCAAGGAGACTGACGACTATCAACTAATGTCACATAACATCCCAGCAGCCACGACCACTCTGACAAGAGTGACCGATTGAGAAGAAGAAGAATCTATCTGCATTTCTTTCCTCCTGTTTCAGATTTGGCTGGGAATGGAGATATCTGATATCCTGGATTAACGCAGTGTTTGAGCAGTGAGCTGGTGTGTTGAAGGAAACGTCTTTACTTCTCAGAGAACTTCCTTTTATTACTATAGTCTATAATTATGCTTATTATTTGTGTTTGACACGACGCTAATCCAAGACGTCACGAGAATTGAATACGGTGTGTAACTGCGGGGCGGCCCGCGCCCGCAGCCCGCACCCCCGCGCTGGTAAACTGGTTGGAGGCGCGGAGGCGAAGTCTCCAACACATAGGCTACATTTTATCCCGGAAAATTAAGGAGTTCTCACGCGGATGAAGTCGCGGGCATCATCTAGCTCCTAATAAAACCTATCTTTATTCTTTTAATCACAAATGTAGAAATAATATATTTTATATTTCTTTTAATGCTATGAATAACTTTTTATTTTTATCTTAGGGTATTTTTCCTTCAATGGAACTGAGAAAAAAATTATGAATTTTCTCTTGTAAACTGATACTTATTTTTTAAAACTTGATAAAATGTAAGATTTTTATAAAACATATTTGAAACGAGACAGTTTCGAAGTAGATTCTTTATATTTTGTACTAGCTGATGCCCGCGACTTCGTCCGCGTGAATTTAGTTTTTGTTTTTTTTTGTATTAAAACCTTCCGTGGTACTTAAGGAACATACAAAAAATAAAATAACCGAATTGGTCCATCCATTCTTGAGTTATGCGCTTACCAACATTCATTTTTATTTATATAGAAGATAGAAGATAGATAGGGATGCGGGAAGCGCCAAAAAGTATCAACTATCATTTGTCAACATGTGCACGGAAAAAAAGGATTAATTGCATCAATAAATTTCATTTTCTTGTGATTCTTGTGATCGTAAATTTAAGTATATACATATATATACATATTGTATATAACGTGAGAAAATGAAAATCAAATTTATATTCACCTAATCTTGGTTGAAAACTTATTCAAGTTCAGTTTACCGTCAAGAGAAGAATATTTGATTTGAGAATATTTTTACTCCGATTAATGTGTGAATGCTTATGGCAATTTGTTTTTTCTTGGTTTGATAACTTTGAGAAAATATACAGCATTTATTTTTCTATTGGCAAGAAATATTTGTCTCACGTCTATAGGAAGAAAATGTTTCTTGGATTAAAGATAAATATATCTCATACTAGCTGATGCCCGCGACTTCGTCCGCGTGGATTTAGTTTTTAATCCCTCGGGAAAACTTTGATTTTCCGGGATAAAAGTAGCCTATGTCACTCTCCAGGTCCTCAATTATACCCATGCAAAAAATCACGTAGATCCGTGGCTCTGTTGCGGCGTGATTGAAGGACAAACCAACAAACAAACACACTTTCGCATTTATAATATTAGTAAGTATGATTAGAATATTAAATTACATAGGAAAACACTGTAATATTACGTCCATACGATGTATTACATCCATACCTACTATGTAGTTAGTAGTATGTAGGTATAATGATCGTTTGACAAAATCTGACGCCTTTGGAGTAGTTTGACTTTGACAAAATAGTATCCACGATGGCTATATACGATAAATTACGCATGCCAGCTTAAGATGAGCCGTTGATTCAAAGTATCCTGTAGATTCCGGGGTTCAAGTTATTTGGACCTATACTGAAGATTGTGGTGTCTATAATTTCTGAACTACGAAATTGACGACCTTGAAATAATTACAGGACAATCTCTAAAGAACCTGCTTTCTAACAAAAAAAGAATGGATTAAATCGGAATACGCCTTAATGAATTACAGCGAAATACACATTTTGACTTTCATCCCCTCTCCCAGGGGAACCGTGCTGAATTTCGGGATAAAAAGTATCCTATATTATACCTCGTAGTATTAACTTAAATCGTGCCAAGTTTCATTTAAATCCGTCCAGTAGTTTCGGCGTGATGCGCGGCCAAGATACAGACAGACAGACAGACAGACAGACAGACAGACAGACAGACAGACAGACAGACAGACAGACAAAAAATGAAAAAAAAATTGTTTTGGCTTCAGTATCGATTATAGAGTGCCCTCAAACAAAAATTTTCAAAATATCTTCAATGTACAGAATTGGACCTGTTACAGTTTTATTATATTAAAGATATCATTAAGGTATTCCTAAGCGATGAGTTAAGATAAGGATGAATTAATATAGACAAGTATTTTTGGATCTTGCCATCTCAAAGGAACTCTTAGTGAAACGGAATTTAAAACAAGTCTTTTCATTTAAATGAATGAATAAAACGCTGATATTGACGACCTTACCTCGTCAATAAAGGAGTCCCCTTTATTTACCCCTTCCCCCTGGGGCGTGCTTTGGATCTCAAAGGAGCAATTCTGATTTTTGCAGTTAAATGGAGACTTGTTGAACTTTGTCTTTCTTTCGATACCGAATCAAATACGAAATTATATAGCCTAGGCTTTATTTACAACTATTATTTAACTATTACACCGTATAAGTCTGAACCACAGTTTGAAATAACGATTTCAATCAATATTAAGTCACAATACTTAGTTTGCTATATCTTACTTAGTTTGCTTTTGTCATAGATTTAGGATTGGTAGTCGCTTCGCACCTACTAGATACCATTGGCGTATTAGTAAATTACGGCAATTTATAGTACGCCTGAACTGGCGTAACCACATAGTAGCAACCAATGTTTAACGTTTCAAACTATGATATTATTATGTTGTTACATTTAAGGAGCTATTGTTTGTAGGAAAGGCGGTATTTAGTAGCGACTAAGCTACCAATCCCAAATCTATGGCTTTTGTAAATCCTTCAGTATATGGAAGCATGTTTTTTGTTTGAATAGTAGTAATTATACCTACCCTTCCTATAACCCTTCTCTGAGGAGACCTGCGCTCACTAGTGAGCTTTTGATGGAATGCTTATGATAATGATAAATGATCATTAAAATTCATGTGGCCTAACCTAACGGACCTAGGGCGGCACGGCTCGACTTAGTGTGTAGCACTAATGATTATAATTATTATGCTACGTAAAGGCTAGATGAAAATTTAGATGTTTAGATTTAAAGATAAGTAATGAACCCTTGAAAAGTGAGGACTCCACAGTGTTCTTGGGATTAACCCTGGACTCAAAGCTGCAATGGGGCACCCATATAGCAACACTTGCTGGCAAGCTTAGCTCTGCTGCTTACGCTGTTAGGAAGATTCGACAGTTAACTGACATAGAAACTGCAAAAATTGTTTATTTTGCAGATTTCCATAGTATTATGTCATATGGAATCTTATTATGGGGTAAAGCAGCCGATATTGGAAAAATTTTTGTATTACAGAAGAGGGCAATTCGCGCAATCTATGTATAATTTAAAACCGCGGGATTCCCTTCGAGAAAAATTTAAAGAAATAGGCATTCTTACAGTAGCTTCACAATATATTTATTTAAAACAATATAATATTTGTCAGACAAAACATTGTGAATTACAAAAAATAGGGTGATTTACACGATAGGCAAGTTAGAGATCCAAACAGGCTCGTGATTCCTCGATGTCGCCTCAAGAGGGTCCGAAAGACATTTGTGGGAATGGGCGTGACGTTTTATAATAAAATTCCACAGTCGATCTTAGACTTGCCTTTACACAAGTTTAAGAAATCAGTTAAAACTAATCTCATGAAAAAAGCATATTATGCAATTGAAGACTATTTAGATGATAAAAAAGCGTGGACATAATTCGTTCCAGCGATTCATGAGACAGCAGGTGGTAATTGAACTGTATAACTATTCTATTGAATTGTAAACTTATTTTGAAAAGAGCAACTGCCGAGTTTCTTGCTGGTTCTTCTCGGCAGTAACGGCATTCCGAACCAGTGGTAGACTCATCGACGATTCAAAAGCACTTGTAAAAAAGTTTATTTGAATAAAAAACATTTCTATTTTATTCTATTCTATTCTATTCTATTCTATATGTCGCAGGGAAATGACAGAAACTGAGATTTGATCAAATCTCAAGGATTTCGACCAAATCCCGGGAGATGTTAAAATAACAATTATACTGTACCCTACTACTACTGTGTTGCATTAGCAAATACTAGTTTTTTACGAATCAACTGGGCTACGCTAGAAGACTCGGTCCATTGCCCCTTCATTCAGCTTCATTCAGGACCTCCTTCACGAGCTTCTGGCTTCTCCAGGGGTAGGGCAGACAAGATAGCGTGGAGTCGGAGGCGGCCTTCGTTACGTACTTAATGGTAAGGTACCGGTAAGGTACCGGTCTGTGGAAATGTCATCTTCTCACTAAAACAGTTTGGGGATTTGATCAAATCACTTGGTTTTTCAGGGAAATGTCAAAATAAAATTATCATTTTAACATTTCCCGGGATTTGATCAAATCTCTAAGAGATTTTAACAAATTTCCCTTTCTATCATTCCTGCGACATTTATAAGTTTATAGATTTATAGGTTTTTTGTACTATTTCTTTTCTTTCTTTCTTTTCTCTCTTTAGAATTTTGAGGTAACCGATACAAAACATTCATTTAGCTAAACAGACACGCATCTAAATTCCCAACTATTTCTCAGTCGTATCAAAAATAGTATAAACTGAGAGTCGAAGCCGTAATCCACTACTAGTAAGCTTAGACCCTGCTTAGACCATTCTAGTAGTAATATTGACAGATGGCAGGGTCGTGGATTCCGATTCCCCCTCTCCCCGTACCTTAACCCCGTTCTATCGCTTCGGTTCATTATGCAGCCGCCCACTTCGCGCGCCAATCACATAGCACCGCCGCGATATTGCTCACTTGCTAGAGATGCCGATGATAATATTAATTCTATCGATAGAGTTTTTTTTAGAAGTGTTATCTCTGTAGTCTCTGTAGATTAATGATATCCGCTGCGCAAGGGGAACCAACGATTTCAGTCTCAGTCAAAATATTACCTATAGCGTTTGTCCGCAACTTTTGGTTTTCAGGGATTTTAAAGTATCTTGTGGTACTCTCCAGGCCCTTAACTAACTCATTGCAAATCAAGTTGCTCCGTGATTGAACGACAGACCAAGCCAAGTTTTAATTCGAATAGGTGTTCACAATGAGATAGATTAAGCGACTAGGCCTTGTAAGCTGACAAACTTCAATCAGGGAGTAAATAATAATTAGAATTCTGCTTTAGACCTCGTATAAACGATATCGATATTTGCACCAAAATATTGCGCTTAAAACTAAGCGCACGCCTCCTTATTCGTAAATCTAAACACGGTTCCGTTTTTAAATAGACATCTATAGGCTCCCTCAGACGTGATCGCAGCAGGCAGCTGTCTATTATAGGTCTACTCGTGTCTCGTAATACCTTCTAAGTTCTACCAAAAAATCAACTTATAATTTACTTTAATTTAGGTAACCCTTACTTGATACTCAAGTAATAATAATGAATCGACATCACTATGTATGTGGAGTGTAACATACAACTTTCCTAGCACATCTGTTCAATACCTGTTCCATCATGCCAAAAGAATAATCCGGGTCCGTCTTTGTGAAACCGCATGAATGACAAGGTCCGCCGCTGACCGAGTCAGCTGTGTTTTTTATAGCCGACAGCAACTGACTCGGCTAAATAATATAATGCGAGACGCGGCGTGTCTGATAACTTATTTCCGTTACATCGACGCGACGACGTGACAAACTGTTGGTGTTGCTTGCGCTTGTTGGTAACATAATATTTAATATTTTTGTGTGAGAAGGGAAAGGATTATAAAGCATTCAGAAGTACAATCTTATTTACTGATTCATTAGTCAGTCATTCAGTCATATTATTATAGTAAACTTGTAGGTAGGTGCGCAGTTTGTCAATATCTTCGAATAACCTACATCAACGCTAAGAAAACTACGTTCACGTAATAATATTATGACGAGTCGATCGTATTCATCTTGAATAGGTATACAAAGTACAAACAATAATCAAATTCAGAAGACAGTATGTACTAAGAACAAATGCTGTACCATACTTATTACGATTAACGCCCCCCACAAAGGATTTTTGCATTAAATTTCGTTTTGTTCTGAGTGGTAGATTGGTAGGTCCTTACCCTACCCTAACTATTTATAACCCTAACTATTTACACGAAGTATAATTCAAAAAGATCATGTACATGCATATTTTATTGCAGTTCGTTATACGAGTAAACCTAGTAGGATGTACCTACCTACCTACTTGTTTTCATTCGCACAAATTGAAAAGCCCGTCATCGAGATATGTTCTTCAATAAAGGTGTGCCGTGTTAACCGCAATGATTTGTATGCGACTGGAGCAAGCGAGTCATCGTTGAATGTACGAGCGTCACTTCTCAATACATGCTCCGGTTTCCTGCGAGCGATGACTCTTTGAATGGGTGCTCGCGCCGCAAGTGACATTCCAACACAATTTCCCTTTTATCCTCCACGCCTGCGAGCCTCTCATTTATCAACGGAATGATCTCGGTATTTATCGAGCTAAGAGTATTTAGGTGTCCACCTTCAGTATTAAGTTTTATTGATATTAGCGCCTGATAAGTGAATGGAGATTTATTTTAGTGGATTTGGGATCCCAAATTAACATAATATATGTTTTGTTCTTTTTATTTAATTTATTAAAGAAACTATCCAATACTCGCGACTTTCTCCGGGTGGATTAAAGTTTTTTAACAACTCATGAGCAATAGCGGCTATTTCGGGATAAAAAAATTAAATGTTCTTTTTAGGATGCTTGCTCCTTGTGAAATTATGTTGACAAACCTACGAGTAGGTATCTCTGCAAAATCAGTGCAAAATCTAAAAAAATAATATAGTCATTCATGTCATCGGTACAGGCTATAACACCGAAATAACATCGATGTCTCAATAAATAATAATATAATTAATCAACGGTCTGTATTGAGATGTCATTCTATTTTATGTGAATTTTACCTTGATTTTGTCTTGCCCTGCGTACTCTACATAGTTGCAAGAAATCAGCTCAGCTGCAAAGATTAGCCGGACCATATGATTTTAATAAATTTTGACATAATTAGATATGAATTTCAATTTAATTTACTTAGATATGTATTTATATCACCACTTCACTCGCCTGAATGTCGTATAAACACTGATCAGGGGTATACGAGCAAGTAACATTTTAGTGTCGGATTCAATAGGTACGTCTAGTTATTACTGCCAAGCTCTTTATTAAGGTCGTGATTCCGCGTGTTTACGAGGGACATTAGATGCATTCATAACAAGATTGGACGTAAACCGAAACGATCTTCAGGCCACTTCGTGTGGATAAGTGAGCCATCAATTGGGATGAATATAACTTCCTACATGAGTATTGAGCACGGTTCAAGACATCCTGTCATAAACATGAGAATTTATAAAGCAAAATTGAGACACAGTGAATTTTGGTTACGAAGGTATTTTTCAGACCTACCTACTTACCTCGTACCTACCTATCCACCTATCTAAGTTTACGAATGATTAGTTAATGAATATTGTGTTCCGAACATAATATAATGATACAGATCTTAATGGAAGCCATATTGATGGTAGAGACGTTAAAGTTTACGGTAAATAATAGTACATTTAATAATTATGTTGGTATTTTGACTTTTGAACGTACAATAATATAAATTATGAGCTCAATATTATGTCCTGTAGCTGAGATGAAGAATTTTAAATTAACTTTATTTATTTCAGATACTAGCTGATGCCCGCGACTTCGTCCGCGTGGATTTAGTTTTGAAAATCCCTCGGGAACACTTTGATTTTCCGGGATAAAAGCCTATGTAACTCTCCAGGTCCTCAACCCTACTCATGCAAAAAATCACGTCGATTCGTGGCTCTGTTGCGGCGTGAATATAGGACAAACCAACAAACAAACACACTTTCGCATTTATAATATTACGAGTAGTAAGGATTCCATCCATAGTGTGTTAGTAAGAAAATACCTTACTAACAAAGTTAGTAATGAAATTAAATACCTATATTGATTTATTTTATTTATTGTTTAAACAGCACGATAAAAATATACAAGGCATTACAATACAATAAAAAAAAAGTATGCAAAGCAACACCATGGTATAGCCCAGCAAAGTGCCTACCTAGCCTCTAAACTAAGATCCCCTGTGCTATGGGAAGCCATTCTTTCGCCCGAATATAGCAGCCAGAGGATTTAAGTACATGGGTAGTATAAAAGTAATTATTCATTAAACCTACCAACTGCCAAAATCCAGTGGCTACTAGACTAGCGACTCGCTAGAGTTCGTCCGTCCACCTAGTCGAGCCAAGGCACTTCCAACGCTGCGTTTCCCAGTGTTGGGATACAATATCATTCAGACTTTTAAAATAAACTTATTATCACTATCAATTCTTATAAAATGTTCTTCAAAATACTATTCCTACTTACGACTTTCTGTAACGGTGAAGGAAAAAATTGACAGGAAACCTGTGCTGCGATTTCTCCATAATGTACTCAAAGGCACCGATATTAATAAAGTAGGTAGTAGAACCTTAAAGGTGTGTGAACACTGCCAATTCATACTCGGCCAGCGTGGTAGATTATGGCCTAAAACTCATGCGACAGGAGAGTTTTTCTCAGAAGTTGGTCGGTGATGGGTTGAGTTGAAGGAATGAAAAAAGTCTTGTTTTCGCTGGCGAAGCTTTTTGTCTACCTTGAGACGGTTGCTAGGTAGGCTTGAATAGATTGCGTCACAAATAAACGGATCGCATTGGTACATGTATAAACCTGTCGATTCAACTATGTCACGGTAATATTATCTGTATAACTATGTCCTTTGTCACGTGGTTTATCGAGTCCCCCAGACAAGCATTGTTGTCAGTATCACTGACTCATACGAGCAGATATAATTATGTAAATACAACTGGTTTGAAATGTAGCGTCTATCTCTAATGTGAATTGTAAATAAGTAGGTAGGAATGTAAATGAAATATATTATAATACATATATTATAAATGTCTGGTTCGGTTTAGTCATCGAAAAATACCAGTCGTCTCTCATAAAATTGCTTATGTATGGTAATATAATTATCACACCAAAAACATTTTCATGTAAAATGTTGCCACGACGCGCGAGACCAATGGTTCGCACTGACAAAAAGATATCACCAAGCTTCTAACTCTACACGCCCTAAATCTACAAGCCTAACTTCACAAACTCTACACGTTAGTCAAAATATGTGGCTTGGCCATTTCAAAATTCAAAATTCAAAACTATTTATTTCACGTAGGCCAACCTGTGGCTCTTATGACATGTCATGACTCTACCCAGGTTCATTACTTTTCTATTATACACTAGTTCTTGTAGTAACGAAACGGCCAAGCCACATATTTTCACTAACGTGTAGAGTTTGTGAAGTTAGAGATTGTAGATTTATGGCATGTAGATGTAGAGTTAGAAGCTTGGCTCTACATGAAATTTTATATCTTTTTGACAGTGCGAACAATTGGTCTCGCGCGTCGTGGCAACATTTTACATGAAAATGTTTTTGTGGGATTTTACTTCTTTTTGTAAGTTAAAATAAATAAAATAAAATAAAAAGGCTTTATTTCTACTACCACCTTATTTCTACAACTTACAATTTTTGTGTAGTCGAGTATTTATCTATTATAAGGTACATTATTTTATTATTTTTGTGTGGTAGAAATCGCCTCTTTTGCTTTTGTCATCCAGTTTAGCCTTTGTTTAGCCTTTAGTTTAGCCCAATATCTTGTATTGTCCATTCTACATAAATGCCCTGTCCATTTCCATTTTAATAGTCTTATTCTTATTATTATATCATATAATTTTGTCCTTTCCCTTATATCACAGTTTCTGACTCTATCTTTCCTTTTTATTCCTAATATGCTTCTTTCCATTTTCGTTTGGCATATTGCTATTCACTTAATCTTCTTTCTTCACTGACTATGTCTGGCATATGAAAGCGATGGCACAATAATTTATTGTTTCATAAACTTTTTTCTTAATACTAAGACTAACCTGGCTCTTCGTGATTTCTCTCAGAATCCAGTATTTGTTCCATGCTAGAGCAATTCTTCTTTGAATTTCATTTTCTGGTTGGTTTTCAAAGAAAACTAATTGCGTGAGGTTTGCGTGAGAGAGAATTGAGAGATAGAGAGTTAAGGCCTAACCGCTAAAGCGACCTTTACAAGATTTTGCACGGAAACAGCTGTGGAAATAGCTTGTATTTCGGACACTGACCTAGGATACGATTTATCCCGGAATATCAAAGAGTTCCTACGGGATTCTAAGAAGTATAACCCGCAGACGCTGGTTGCAGGCATCATCCACTGAATTTCAATATTTAACTATTACCTATTAAGCTATTATGTTTTTAGGTCACTTGGTGTCGGAACACGCAAAGGCAGATTAAAATATTTTTATGTTAAAGTTTAAACTAAGTTAATACTTAACAGCAAATATTATAAGGAACACCGAACACTATTACACGACAGACTAAGATTTTCAGACAACCATTTAAATAAATTAATTTATAAAGAGTACAACAATGATGATGTGGAATAACCTAGGTAAGTACCTACTACCTAGTATTTATGATTAGGTGACCTTAAAACAAATATTGGTCAAAGTTACAATTTACAAAGATAACTTGCATTCTGGCAAGTGGCAACATTTACATGCTTACACGGATTCTTGACACAGGGAAAGTCAATATTTCTGAAAGAAAAATTATAGGTATCGCGTTTCCGCTCGAGGAAGATAGAAAGATGTGAAAAACAGCACACTTACATGAATAGCAAGTTCTTAGGTAGCTTTTTTTACAGCTGTTACCTAGTTACCTGCAACTTGCTTTTTTCAATTTTCCGTCGCTAAGTATATAGGTACCCACTTATTTATCTCAACGTACTTAGTTTTTATTTCATTTCATTGATAAATTAAATTCTCAACTCAAAGCGGAAAATCGTCGCTTGCGATTTTTAGGGTTCCGTACCCAAAGGGTACCAACGGGACCCTATTACTAAGCCTACGCTGTCCGTCCGTCCGTCCGTCCGTCTGTCAGCGGGCTGTATCTCGTAAACCGTAATAGATAGACAGATGAAATTTTCACATAATATTATGTATTTCTATTGCCGCTATAACAACAAATAATAAAAATTAAATAAAATTAAAAAAAATTAAATTAAAATATTTCCATGGGTAGGTACATGGAAATATTTTTATAAATTTAATTTTTTTTAACAGAACCCTAAAAGAGCGAGGCCCGACTCGCACTTGGCCGATTTTTATTTTTGTCAATAGCGCGTTTAAGATTTGTGTTTCTGCTGTATTCTTCATGACTGTGGTTTTAATATCACGATGTCTTCTTCTTTGTTGTAAATTAGAATAAAGTTGTAACCTTCTACGTCGGTACATACTTTGTGCCTTGAATGTTGAAGAATATCTAGGTACTACTATGCTACATATTGTACCCATTACCCACCTACATAACAAACACGGTCTGAATGAAACATGTCGTAACTTGTCCGGCAACGATAAGATTGGCCTTCGTTGCCTTGAATGTATCAGGTATGTAACTATAATATGTTCATACTCCGCGTAGCAAGCGCCAACGTCTTGACGTAAATTCGATAACATTTTTAAGCAAATTGTATTTTTTTCTGTGAAGCTCATTTAAAACCATCGATGTATAAAATATAATAATACATAAATTAAGCTCAAGTATAAATTAAAGTAAGTACCTAGGTATTTAAAGGAGAGAAGAAATTTGTATTAAGTGGATACGCCTACGCTTATATTTGGTCTAATGAATAATGATTTTAATAGGTAATGAAAAATCTGTAATTTTTCATTTAGTGCCATTGGCATTAATATATTACTATAGGCAATGTCCTATATTAAGTATACTAACAACTGCCTGTGACTTCACCGGTGTTAAATTATGTGAATGCTCGGTTAACACAATAAGCCAATGTATTAGAGAGCACAGTAGTAATAGCTTAGGTAATAGGCTAATAGGTATATCTATGTAGATAGAAGCGTGCGTCTGACTATTATTATAATTTTATTTTAAATCAGTAAAATGGAACAGTACAATAAAGTTTGACCTGAATTTCAAGCGCTCAAAAACCAATAAAGTATTGAAAAGGCTAGTAAATAAAAATGTCAAACGAATGATACTTTTCCCATTAGGGGATGTTTAATGGGCACAATTATCTTCCCGATCTCAAAAATATCTACTCCTTCGCCAGAGCCAGTTTTTTAAAAAGCGCCTAATTTATCTTGCCATTCCATTACGAAGTGACTCTACCAAAAGCAAATAAGAGTATACAGTGACAGTAAAAATTACTCCCAGTTAGGAATTCGAATTCGCGTTGCTTACTACATACCGAGTCTCTACCTCGTCCTAGTTAGTTGGCGTGTACCTAACTACTCTAGATAAGCGAAAACGGTTTGGGTTTTTTTGCATTGTCCTGTACCAAACCGACCATAGTTTTTTATTTAAAAAAAAATGTAGGACATTGTGTTCTCAAAAGATTGGTGCAATAAGGGTGCAGTCATTTGTACTGAATGTTAGCCATAGACTCAGAAGCGGAACTTATCATCATTAACTAATAAACTAATAAACTCATAAACTAATCACGCCTTAAGAGAATACATCTCTTAAAACGCTAAAACCCTACACCTATAGCCGTCTCCACCACCCCTATAAGAATAATAGAATAAGAATAAGAATATATATATATATAACTAACTAAGGCCAGGCCAGGCCAGGCCAGGCCAGACCAGAGCAGGCCAATCTGAGAGCTCTTCACATACAATTGCCAGGCCAGGCCAGGCCAGGCTGAGAGCTCTTCACATACAATTGCCAGGCCAGGCCAGGCCAGGCAAGGCCAGGCCAGGCCAGTGTAGGCCAG
This sequence comes from Oeneis ivallda, assembly GCA_029955525.1. Lineage (NCBI taxonomy): Eukaryota > Metazoa > Arthropoda > Insecta > Lepidoptera > Nymphalidae > Oeneis > Oeneis ivallda. Next base: position 15,999,665 of record JARPMR010000010.1, read on the forward strand.
GCCAGGCCAGGCCAGGCCAGGCCAATCTGAGAGCTCTTCACATATTAAGACTAGCTGACCCAGCGAAGCGAGCTTTGTACCGCCAACAAAAATATTTAGAGGTAGGTCACCCTTATCATTTAGGGGTATGAAAAATAGATGTTGGCCGATTCTCAGACCTACCCGACATGCACACAAATCGGTCCAGCCGTTTCGGAGGAGTTTGGTAACAAACACCGTGACATGAGAATTTTATATAGTAGATGAGTAGAGAAATATCTCATGATTAGGTAATATGAAAAATAATATGTTTACTATGAACACCTGAAAGAAAGAAAAGAACTGTCTTGATCGCGTAAATATTATAGGTACCTATTTAGGTACGCATAACGTATCTACAACGAATACATTTTTTTACGAACAAAAATGTTTGGAATGTATAGAATTCACAATGGGGTCCCTTTAAATAGCTTAATTCCTTTTAATAACCTTGGACGAAAAGCAACAAAAAGCAGGAAGCGAATGTGGGATTATAAATACGTGAGGTGAGCTCGACGATGTTGATTTTGTTCCCACTTCCCAGTGGTTCGTAGCTCTCTTTTGTTCGCCTGCGTTTGTTTGCACGGGCACTTGCAAACATCGCAAACCTGACGAATCTGAGATAATGCTTTTGGCTAATTTCACTTCAATGTCATCGTTTCTTTCATAGACTTATTTTTTTCCATTACCTACATTTTAGACAGTTCAACATTATATACATTTATCCTGCCCGTACTTGCTCTATTCCACGAATAAGCTGTACTGTGTACTGAATTAAATGTCAACACTTGTACTACTCGTACCTAATCTTATTTAACTTTCCTTACATTGTCTTTATTCAAGATTTGCTTGCGCACGTACCTGTATCTAATGATAAACACAATGATTATAATATTATCTGAAAAAAGCTTTATTTCGTGCTGATTCAATGCTGATACAGATGCTTTGGTTAGGTAATTGTGGTCGCGCTTCCGATAATAAGTAATAGCTACTATGTTTATGGTATAGAGTGCATTATTTTCGTCACTGTCGTCAATCGTACAATCTGAAGTAGGTTTAACGTCCTCTCATAATATTGTATGACCACATACAATGTGGCCTAATTAATGCGTCAATGGGACTTTATGAATCTTTCAATGACTCACGCGGATCATATTTTGGGCTAACTCATTCATTAAGTTGAATATCCGCTCTATGAAAATGTATGATATAATCCTCCTTAGTCCTCAGTGTCGCAACGATGATTACTGATAAGCCTAATTAATCAAGTTATTACCTTCATAACTAGCTTTAGCTCGTGACTTCGTTGACGTGAAGTTAGGTTTTTAAAAAATCCTATGGGGATTCCCACTTCCCAGTGGTTCGTAGCTCTCTTTTGTTCGCCTGCGTTTGTTTGCACGGGCACTTGCAAACATCGCCGACCTGACGAATCTGAATTTAATGCTTTTGACTAATTCCACTTCAATGTTATTTCTTTTCCCGGAGTAAAATGTATCCTACTTATATAACTCTCTAGATCTTAAACTATAATTTTTTTTTGTTATTTTTGTCAACGCAAATTCATACTCACCGAGCGTTCATCTGCGCGCTTATAGTAGCCGCTAATTAAAAAAGTAAATTAGTGTACTTATTTCAGTCTATATGTTTTCATTAAATTTTTGGGATAAAATATAACATGGTTTAAAAAGTGCAATCGATTAGGTGTTTGTAATTTTGAACAGACTATTTTCACTATTTCAAATGTGGAAAATATTTGCCAGTACCTAACATTACTTGCACAGCATTTAGCATTTTGTCTTCTTAGACCATCGAAATATCTATAGAGATAGATATTTGGATAATATAATAATACTAGCTGACCCGGCGAACTTCGTACCGCCAACTTATCTATATAAATAAAACAAATAAACTATCCTAATCGAAAAAAACTATCCTATCTTTCAAGTTGGACCAAATTACAGATAGTTACGAAGTTTGATCAAAATCGGTAAAGTAGTTTAGGAGTCCATCGCGGACAAACAACGTGACACGTAATTTATTGACCGAGCGAAGCGAAGGTCTCTGATTCTACTTGAATGAATTTGCACTTGTCCGTCCGTCCGTCTGTCCGTCCGTCCGTCCGTCCGTCTGTCAGAGCCTTATGCCTTCTGAATTACTGAACGTAATTACTTCAAATTTAGATATAATATGTAAACCAATGGCCTCCAGCCGAAAATGGCTTAAAAAGTTATAAAAATCTTTATTTCAGGGGGGCTCTCATAGAAGCGAATGCGAAGTAAATTATTTTTTTGCGATTCATAGGTTTGCTAAAATCATTTTAAAGATAATTTGGAACAGAGTACAAAAGTATTTTTTTTTAATTTTTTTCCTAAAATTGACGTAATGGAAGACCTCATGAATGATGGACCTCAGAAGTCACGATCGCTTGAACGGCCGTGCTTCAAAGTTTTATAATTATTAGCGTTATATCATGTACTTGAACAACAAATACTAAAATTAGATAAATATAATAAGGAAACTAAATTATTTAATTTTTAATGAGCTGCAGTATTTTTATCAGAACTTCACAATGGTGTCAATAGATGGCGGTCTCATCTCATATTGCAAACGCAGGAGAAGTACTAATACATTATCATAATTATTTAAAATTACTATACAATTAATTAAAATTATTATATATTTAAATATCAAACATTTATGCATTGTTGTTTTTGCATGTTTTCTGATCGTGTCGATAGACGACGCTGTGAACAAATAATTAAATTTGAATGTTCCAAAAAACTATACCTAGGTACCTATTGATGCCTGATTTCACTACAGTTCCCTAACCTTTATGGGCTACCTATGTTAAGTTAGGTGACGCTTTCTGTCAACTTTGTTATTACGAACCTCTACGGGACAACTAAAGGTGAAAAAGACATTGGGATGTTATGATTGTATTTAGGGGCTACCTACGTAAAGAGACTTCTACTTAGGGGATAATTTAGGTATGGTTGGTGAAAACGGGCATAATAATAAATAATAAGTAATTATGGGAAACCGTTATCGCGAGGTCTCAGTTCGGGGCGAACCACTAGTAGGTATATATTAAGATTATCATGCCTCTGCCAACTCTTCCCTTACTACTCTTACTAGAACACAATATAAATGGCTTTCCCGGTTTTGCCTTTGTCTCTAAAAATTGTGAATTTTTTTTTTGTGTATACGGTAAAATTTATAGGTACTTAACAATACCACCAGCAGTACCAGATGCAGATAATTATAATATCAACATATAGTGACAGAAGGGCTGCCTATGCCTATTTTTTGAAAAAGAAAATGTCTGGCAGCACTAGGTATGGTTAGCTATTAAGCTTATGCTAATATTTTTAAATAAAAAAATTAATGTCATTTTTTTCCTAAGTTTCCTACGGGTTACGGTTCCTCTGAAACTTACCTTTCTTTCACGCAGGCGAAGTCAAAAGAAGAGCAAAAAGTTCATCATAATCACAAGTTACAACCCGTCATCGGTCTACTACACTGGGCTGGGCAAAGATCTCCTCTCAAATGAGAAGGTTTAGGCCACTATCTACCATGTTGTCTTAGTGTAGATTAGCAGACTTGAACTCTCAAGCACGCAAAATTTAGTAACGTAATAATAATAAATGTGGCAGCTCTAAACATTCCTTACTTAGATAATCCGTGCTATGTTCCAAGTTCAGCGGTAAGCGCCGAGCAGTCATTATTAAGCTTTTATGGGTCCATTCTTGGGCTATCCGGAGATCCCTATCGCGGCCGCTCGTCGTTTAAAACAAAGAAATTAATTTGGGCGGGTTCGAGTCAGAGTTATTTATTACGGTCAATAAATTCAGTCTTCATTACGTATGAATTTAAAATGCGGAAGGATGTGTGTGATATAAATTCATTGAACACGAATGGACATTTTCAAGCAGGGTATACCTTCTTGCAACTTACAGGTCTCTAGGCATGCTGGAGAAACTTATATCTTTGTCTAAGGTTTATCAGGTTTCCATAAAAATATTTAGTTACATTCACATAGTGTCAAAGATCAATATTTAGTTACATTCAAGTAGTGTCAAGAATATTTATTTACATTCACGTAGTGTCAAAGATCAATATTTAGTTACATTCATTTAGTGTCAAAGATCAATATTTAGTTACATTCAAGTAGTGTCAAAAATATTTAGTTACATTCACGTAGTGTCAAAGATCAAGAATAAGAAGGATTTTTATTTTCGAGTAAGTGCAGTGCAACTTCAATCATCATACCTCGTTTGAATGTAGCCAGTTGAAATCTTAACAATTTATTTTATTTATATTTTACTCACAACTATACCTACCCTCTCGAAGAATCGGTCAAAAGCTATGGTGAAAGATAAAAAATTTCTTTACTAGTAGGTACGAGTACCTATCTGAGAATAATGCACACAAACTCGGCGGAGGGCATCCGCATATGCAGGTCTTTTTATGTATCCACTAAGTTATTTTAGCATTAAATAGTTCAGAACTTAGTGACTGATTGAAGTAGAGTTTTAGTTTATGGTGTGGGTTCAATTCCCGTTTTTTAAGTCCACACCATATACTCTAGAGTCTAGAGAGAAATTAAACTAAGACAGATGAATTAGTCTAGACTAAATTCATCTGTCTTAGTTTAATTTTCCACCTCACTGACCGCTGTTAAAATAACACACTGTATAAATCAATATAGCAACGGTACCTTGGGATAGGGAACGGATGATAGCTATTCGAAAGGGGAAGGTTAAATAATTCCACGATATTCGGTCGGCCGTTTACTAGTACTTAATAGCTCTAACTTGCGCTGGAAGACAGATTACGTTTTAATGTTCCTAAACAAGTAATGTAGGTACTTTGTCATCATCATCAATCAAAAATGTATCACTTTTGTGTACCTTTATGTCTAGGTTTACGGAATTCCCGAAGAAAAGTTGACTCTCCGCTAATTAATTAAATAATATTCACTATTTTGTTTTAATTTTTCTGTGATCGAAGGCTATTCAAGTAGGTACTGTAGGAAGCGAAGTGTGGTCATGTTATAGTTTAATGATCTTTCTAAAGCAGTGCTACATTATAAACCTACTAATATCCTACTTTCCTATACTTACTACTAATATTATAAATGCGAAAGTTTGTGAGGATGTATGAATGGATGTTTGTTACTCCTTGCCACAACGAATGAACCGATTTGGCTGTTTGGAATGAAGATAGCTCTTACCCAGGATTAACTCAGGATTATCACCGAAAATTAAAAATTTCCCGCAGGAAATAAAAGAACCTTGATTCACGCGGACGAAGTCGCGGTCATCATCTAGTTTATAATCACTTTATAATAGAACTAGTAGAATATAAGCGGCTAGCGCATTGTTATTAATTAGCGCAAATTGCCCTTGCAATGTTTCGAACTTATTATCCGGGTAGAGCAATTTAGAATATGATCTTCCACGTTTGGTTATTTAGGTAAGAGGCTTCTGCTAGTTCATATCCTAACGACGATGCTGAAACAAATAAAGCTCTGATAAAAAGTCTTGTTAAACTGGATTCAAACTTGTTAAAATTCGTGAAGTTAAGCGCCGGAACTAGTTCAACGATTAAATTAGGACATCTCTCAGTTCTCCCGCTTGTGCTCATGTGTTAATTGTTGCTGATGTTCACTCGTTTAAGTGCTTGAGATAAAAAACCTTTGGATATAAATTAACTTGACTTTTCGACGCCATTTAATCACTCCGAATGCAGCGTAGAAAGTACATGCTGGTCAATTAAATACCAGTTTATATCCGCTTTTTCATCAACGAAAAGCATCATCAACGAAAAAAATTCTTATTGACTTATTGACAAAGGTTGTTATCACTGGACTACATTGAAAGTTCATTCAAAAATTAAGCTGTCATCAATTGTGACTGATCTAGTCCGGGTCTGGTTTAATCCCGAAATATCCAGGTCTAAAATATATAGAGCGTACCTAATAACTTATTTCCTTAGATTTATATGAATTCAACCCTCAAACTGCATGCAACAGAGGGCAAAATGTCAATTTCGGCCCTATGGTAATTGTTCGGGACAGATTCATCCCTTGAAAGTTGGTATCAATTATTATTAAGTATTGGTAAATACCAAGAAAATACTAAATTGTATGTACTGGAAATGCCATAAATCTTGAATAAGAAATAAGGTGTTATTTTCTAAAATTCAACCAGCAAGAAGGTCAAATGGGCTATGAAATGTAACGTAGACGTATAAATTTTTTTGGTCGCTGTTACTGAGTTTTCGCCTCACTGAGCGTTTTCTACGAGAGACTAGAGAGATGCTCAGTAGGGAGCCGTTCATGGGTTGCTGATGAATGAACGATGATACATGTTTTATTTGTTGATTTTTGAGATTGTGAAGAAGAAAGAATGCTTGCAACAAGTATTACTGCAATAATAATTAATTAATCAATTACTTCTCATTGACCTGTTCCAGCAAAGAATGTTCCATGATAATTTCTGTAATCTGGAATCTAAAGATGGAAAAGATCAGTTTAAATAACAATGATAAATGGTTTAGTTTATACAGTTGCTTCCGTTTTCATCAATGGATGTTATCGGAGCGATCAGAAAAACAGTTTTGAGATCGTCCAACTGTATTGTGTTTTATGATATGAAAACAAACGCATAGTATTTAGGTACTGGAAATAAACATTATTGATATTAGAGAATTTACTTGCATTGTTCTTCCTGCTTTCTGAAAACATCGTACATCCGTAATTTAATTGTCGAAGATAATAACCACCACACATTTTGTCAAAAGATTCTGAGATTTTTACAATCATTGAAAATATTAGAATTTGCGAGAGAGAGGGATGCGAAATGTAATAGTTCTCTTAATGACAACCTTAAAGTAAGTAATTAGTTTAAGGTTGACACCATGGTTTGACACCATGCTTTGACACCATGGGTTGACACCATAGTACTTATGGGTTGACATTCTAAGACAATATGTTAAAACAATTTTAAAATAATACTGCTTTAGCATCGCGTTGGTAGTGTATTTACAAGCTTTTATTTAACTCGCAACGTTTGTTTGGGTCAAATCTTGCAAGATGAATTAGACCCACTTCCCGGTTTCTGATCGAGCTGAAATTATAAATCGGATGACAATGCAATATTATTGTGACATGAAGCTGATCTGATGATGGAGACGGAATATGGCTATCGGAACTCTGTAATAAAACGACGTAACCCCATCGAGTTTGGGCTCGTTTGATTCGTCATAACAAGTACTCTGATCCTAGATGATATCCAGAGTCTAATGAAGTAGCTACTAAAAGCTTGCATTTAAAAATAAAATTTTTAATTTACACTTGTTTAGTATAGCCACGGTTATGATGACATTTAGATCGCTATGAAATAACCGTAAAACCGTTAAATAGGTACTTGCCTAGCTAGTAGAAGTATCACAGTAAGATAGTTGAAGCCGTGTCATAGCTATAAACCTAGGTTCAATCATCAATCATCTATCTAACACCTACTCATTGAGACCATTCTATAATTAACCCAAACACACTATAATATCTGCTGTAAGTTTCTGAGGAGTTGTGTATGCCGCAGTCTACTTGATGCTGCATCATCCGAATAATCTATACATCATAATCCGATGTAACAGTACACCAAATTTCAAATAAATTGCAACAGTGAATGCTTGTAAGACCCTCAGAAATGAGCTGATGATCTGCAAACGCCTGAACAGATATTCATAAATAAGATCGATCTCGATCACGTCAGCTTTCAAACAGGAAATTATCGCATCAAAACACGCCTCCTTTTCGACCGAGCGAAGCGAAGGTCTTTGAGTTAACTAGAGCGATTTGCACTTGTCCGTCCGTCCGTCCGTCCGTCCGTCCGTCCGTCTGTCAGAGCCTTATAACTTTTGAATTACTGAACGTAATTACTTCAAATTTAGATATAATATGTAAACCGATGGCCTCCAGCCGAAAATGGCTTAAAAAGTTATAAAAATCTTTATTTCAGGGGGGCTCTCATAGAAGCGAATGCGAAGTAAAAAAAAAAATATCGCGTTACATAAAATTGTTACGTATCATTTTAAAGATAATTTTGAACTGAGTACAAAAATATTTTTTTTTTAATTTTTCCCTTAAAATTGACGAAATGGGGGGCTTTCAAAGTGGCGATTTTATACGCTCGCTTGAAGACGCTCCCTAAGAAAATCCGCTATGGATTTTCAAACTGATTTTATGTTTTTAGGTCACTTATATCCTGTACTTGAACAACAAATACTAAAATTATATGAATATTATAAAGAAACGAGATTATTTAATTTTTAATGTACATCAGTAATTCATATAGCATCAACATAGCTTCACAATAATGCTAATAGATGGCGCAGTCAGTAACTATTCCCATGGAACTACGAGTTACGACTAACGACCTATCCCAAAAACAGTTTTGCGTCGACCATTATTATTTAGTTACTTATTATAATACAATAATTGTATTGTAATTTTTTTTGTACCATATTATTCAATTAAAATTATTTTTTAGTTAAATTTTAGTTAAATATTGTATATTTTCTATTCGCGTCGATAGATGACGATTTGTACAGATGCCCGTAACCCGGTTTCACTCGTTAGTACCTACATAATAATTCAATGTTTTCACTAACGTTCCCTAACCTTTACGGGCTACCTATAAGTTAGGTGATTGATGTTTTCTGTCAACTTATTTATCACGATCCTGTACGGGACACCTAAAAGGATATTGGGACGGATGTTAGGACTTAGGATTGTATTTAGGAGCTACCTACGTTAAGAGACTCCTACTTAGGGGATGATTTAGGTATGTTTGGTGAAAACGGGCATAATAATAATGTCAGTTTTGGTTATCATGTATCGATTGAATGAATAATCATGGGATACCGTTACCGCGAGGTCTCAGTTCGGGGCGAACAACTAGTTTATCGGAGCTTAAAAACGAGTAACCAGTTGTGCAAATCAAAGAAAATGTATACTTCTATAACCATTTTACTAGATTAGTCTAGTCAGATAGCTATATTACTAGATCACGTTCGTATTATAGCTATATTCCGGCATATAGCTATAAACCTAGGTTTATAGCTATAACACGGCTTCAACTATCTTACTGCGACAGAAGTAATGATTAACGCACCGAGAGTCGAGACGCAACGCATTTGAGTGAATTCACTCTAACGTTAGGGCCGATTCACACCGGAAGGCCGCTCGCAGCTGCTGGCGGCCGCTCGCGGCCTCCCGGTACCGCGCGCCTAGTGCCCTCTTGCCAGTTTAGTTTCTACATTCGGCAAGGAAACTCGTGTGTTTGAAGTGAAAATAATGGAATTGGTTACTATAGCACTTATTTCTGAAGAAAAAGAAGGAAACAAACAAAGGAAAAAAAGAAGAGGTGTGCAGAGCGGGGAGCGCGCGGCCGCCGTCTACGCGAGCGGCCTCGCGGCGCCGCGTGCAGTACCGCTGACAAGACGCTCGTGGCCGCGAGGCCACTCGCGGCGCCACCGCGCGCGGCCGCGTGCCCTTTTCATAAATACAATAATAAAATTATTTTACACTGAAAGTGTTCGCCGCGCCGCTGCCGGCCGCTGCCATCCCGAATCGGTCCTTAGGGTTCCTACTCACGCTAACGCTTTGAAAAGCTGTGGGTAACTTTTAAGATAGTAAGCTAATAACTTTAGTTTTCAGTATAATTTTCAAATTACGTACCTAATGCCTCAAGCCGTTTCTGCCAACAAGGATCTCGATACACGGAGATAGAAGGATAAAATGATCCTAAAGTGGGGGGTTAATTATGATTGTGGTACTGAACCCAAAAAATGCGTATGTAGGGGTGCTATTAATAAAAATATTTTTTGTCTGGAAGCCGTAAGAGCGTGGCATGTGGGTGTCAGGCGGTGGACACGGGCTGGCTCCAGGTGCGCGGGCAGCTGACGTGTGTCGACGCTCGGGGACGCGTGCCAGCCGCGTGCCGCCATATGTCACTTTTTCTGCATGTTTCGCTACCTCGTTATGATAATGACCGCCGTATTCTGCAGATGGATTTTGTGTATCGATCATAGCTATGCGAGTATAGAGTACCTATTTTAATTTAAGAGAAGTTTATCTCGCAATAGAAAGGAATAGATACCCACTTAGATACAACTTAAATCGGTTCAGTTATCAAGAAAAACGTTAAACTGTAAGCCGACTACAGAAAGCTGTAACATCCGTCATTGATTTTGTTCCTATAAATCCTATTAATATTATAAATGCGAAAGTTTGTGCGGATGAATGGATGTTTGGATGGATAGATGGATGGATGGATGGATGTTTGTTACTCTTTAACGCGACAACTAATAATGAACCGATTTTGCTGAAATTTGGCACAGACATAGATTATAGTCTGGAATAGCACATAGGCTACTTTTTATCCCGGAAAAGCAAACAGTTCCTGCGGGATAGCATCGCTATTTTTTACGCATTTGTCCTTCAAAATTCGCGCAATGGAGTTTTATATTAACGTGTTTTTTTTGTATAGGTAAAGTTAAGGGCCTGAAAAGTGACAAAGGCTACTTTATATCCCGGGAAAACAAACAGTTCCAGCAGGATATTAGTATTCTACTTTTCACATATTTATCCTTCAATTATGCGCCAACGGAGTTACAGATTGACGTGGTTTATTGGAATGTCATAGTTGAGGACTTGAATAGTGACAAAGGCTACTTTTAAACCCGGGAAAAATAACAGTTCCCGCGGGATATTAGTATGCTACTTTTCACATATTTATCCTTCAATTTTGCGCCAACGGAGTTACAGATTGACGTGGTTTTTTGAATAGGCATAGTTGAGGACCTGAAAAGTGAAAAGGCTACTTTTTATTCCGGGAAAACAAACAGTTCCCGCAGGTTATTCGTTTGTTACTTTTCACATAATATGTATCCTTCAATTATGCGCCAACGGAGTTACAGATTGACATGGTTTTTTTGACAGGCATAGTTGAGGACCTGAAAAGTGAAAAGGCTACTTTTTATCCCGGGATTCGTATGGTACTTTCACATTTTTATCCTTCAATTATGTGCCAAGGGAGTTACATAATGACGTGATTTTTGGGATAGGCATAGTTGAGGAACTGAAAAGTAACAACGGCTACTTTTTATCCCGGGAAAACAAACAGTTCCCGCGGGATACCTGCTCCCTACTTTTCACATATTTATCCTTAAATTATGCGGTGATATGCATGCATACATGTATGTATGTATGTATGTATGTATGTATGTATGTATGTATGTATGTATGTGTGTATGTGTGTATGCATGTATGTATGCAAGTATGCATGTATGCATGTTTGTATGTATGCATGCATGTATGTATGCGTGTATGTATGTATGCATGTATGTATGTATGTTTGTATCCTCCCCCTCCAATAACTACATTAACTATATTCGATCCTACTTATCCCACTAATATTATTAATGTTGTTAAGTTAGTGTTAAGTTTGTGAGGATGGATGTATATTGTATTGTATACGGATGTATGTTTGTGTAGATGTAGTATAGGGATGTATGGATGGATGGATGTATGTTCTCTGAGATAGGGGTTGAACTATTTTGACTGTTTTACTCCATAACTTCGTTGAATTTAAACTAATTTTTATCATTATTTTAACCGACTTCAAAAAAGGAGGAGGATCTCAATTTAACGGAATCTTTTTTATGTATGTTCACCGATTACTCGACGACACCTGAACCGATTTGGAAAATTCTTTTTTGTTTCAAAGGGTCCCAGGTGGTCCCATTTAAATTTTATCGAAAAATCAACAATAAATTATATACTTTGTAGTGGCGCGGTCGTTTAAATGTATGTTCCCGGGACAAAAAGTAGCCTGTGTTATTTTCCAGGTCCTCAACATTACCTGTGTAAAAAACCACGTCAACTATATGCACCTGCACCTTATATGTGAAATATTATAAATGCGAAAGTGTGATGGTTTCTTCTTCAATCACGCCCGAACAGAGCTACGGATCGACGTGATTTTTTGCAAGGATACCTATAGTTGACCTGGAGAGTGACAAGCTACTTTTTATCCCGCAAAATCAAAGAGATCCCGAGGCATTTTAAAAACTAAATTCACGCAGACGAAGTCGCGGGCATCAGCTAGTGTAGCATAAGACGTCACCCGCGGTCGCACAATAACCATGAATCGATTGACAACTCATTCATTAAAGCCAACGCTGCACTTCCCAGTGCGGGGTCGCCACTACAGCACCTTGGGATCCCAACGACCATCAGCTCTTCGAACTATGTGCCCCGCCCATTTCCACTTCAGTTTCGCGACTCGCTGAGCTATGTCGGTGACTTTGGTTCTGGTACGGATATTCTCATTTTGGATTAGATCTCGCAGGGATACTCCGAGCCTAAATAGGCCATGAAATCGCAAAGGCCATAAAAACGCGCGATCGCTGCCGCTAAAAGTAGCCAGTCTGCCCTCTCCCTTACAAAAAGAAAATAAGATTCATTTAATAAGTAGGCAGGTACCTACCTAATTAGTAATTATGAAAGTGAGGCTTTTAGTTCAAGCAAGCGAAGTTCAGCAAAGTTTAATCAATAAGCAGTAAGTACCTACCACCGTAATCCTTGTAAATTGCATGACATTGGAAAATTTTCGTTAAATAACAGTTTGAGTTTAACATAGTTCCTGAAAACAACTATTAATTACAATTACTTTGTAAAATAGTCTTCACTTTTATACAGATGAATCAAATTATACAAAAGCAAACTGTACAAAACCTACGAATGTAATACCAGACAAAATAATGTATTTTGGTTCCTAGTAGTAGCAAATCTTCAAAGAAAAAAATTACGGTAAAAATGTTGGAGGAAATTATGAATGAAGACTGTTTCTTGGGTATTCTTTGTCACACATCCTGTCTTTCTTCTACCTGCCGCGGACTATAATTTTTCATTGTTAATTTGTCGTATACCTGAGACTGTTTCGACGTGATCTTATAAAAAATGGTATGGCGTAACAATCGAAGCGGCTTGCGTGTTGGAGCCTGGAGGCGGGCGAGCGTGGCATTGTTGTATCTCCGGCCGTATTGAGAATATCATTCCCACTGCCACACTGGCTCAGGTATTTATGAATGAACGTGACGGGCTGGCGAGCCGCGGTCACAGCCAGGTAGAAAATTACACTTTTGGAATTCTTTCAACACGTCGTGTATAGCTACTCAACTCGGTGGCCGAGGATAAGCCGCAGCGAGGGGCGCGGGGTGCACTCGCAGCGCATGCGTCGAGCGCTTTTCACTCAACCATCCCTCCCTCTCAGTGGACTCATAGCCGTCGCGAGCGGCCGGTGTGTCGTCATGTGTCGCTCACCAACTTTCTCGAGTAGTGATGTGATACGGTATCACTATATCGAAAAAAATATATACGTGTAGACAATAAAAGTTGCGTATTTAATGTGAATAGTGACAATAAGTAAAACTTTTTTGACAAATGTTGCAGTGTAATTGGTTCAAACTACAAAACACCAAAATGAAGTGGCTAATGGTGGCAGTGATTGTGATGGTATCAAAAACAATTAGGGCCGGGATTGCTCCCCCTGGATCTTGTCCTGCAGTGTGTATGTGCAAGTGGAAGGGTGGGAAACAGACTGTGGAGTGCGTGGATCGGGCCCTTATCACCGTGCCTGAACCGGTGGATCCTGCTACGCAAGTACTGGATCTTTCAGGGAACAATTTACAAATTCTTCCTCAGGAAGCTTTTGCGAGAACTGGACTTGTGAACCTTCAACGAGTGTATTTACGTAGTTGTAATATTGGTCAAATAAACGAGCGAGCATTTAAGGGCTTAACTAATTTAGTTGAGTTAGACCTCTCTCACAATTTACTTACTCAAATACCTTCGGATAGCTTCAAGGATGCTCCTTTTCTAAGGGATCTTACCCTGGCCAACAATCCAATTTTAAAATTACATTCAGATGCTCTGAGCAATCTCGGAAGCGTAGTTAAACTTGATTTATCAGGATGTGATATTAGAGATATAGCCGCAGATGTGTTTAGAAATTTACACTCACTAGAATCTCTAAAATTGAACGGCAATAACTTGCGAGATCTTCCTTTAATTTCCCTGGAAAGAGTTGAAAAATTAAGAGTTATTGATTTGTCTGATAATCCGTGGATCTGCGACTGCCGGCTTCGTGATCTCAAAATGTGGCTTTCAAAACATAAATTATTTTCAACGCCTAGTTGTGCGTCGCCAGTACGTTTAGCAAATAAACCATTTTCGGAGTTGAGTCTTGAAGAATTTGCCTGTAAACCAGAGATTTTGCCTGTTAGTAGACACGTAGAAGCAACTGTTGGCGAAAATGCAACCATTGTATGCAGAACAGAGGCCATGCCAAGTGCTAATATAAGCTGGTATTATAACGGACGCTTGTTACAAAATGGGTCCAGTTATAACTCGCACCAAAAAATTTACATTGTAGAAGCCGGTGGAATAAAAAAGAAATCGACGCTTATTCTTACCAATACACAAGAATCTGATTCAACTGAATTTTTCTGTGTTGCTGAAAATAAAGGAGGCAATGTGGAAGCTAACTTTACGGTTCATGTCACTCAAATGGCTGCTGGAATGGCGTCTTTGGGAAGCGCTCAAATAGCAAGCCTCGGAGCGGCATTGTTTTTAGTTATAATTGTAATCTCACTGGGCTTGCTAATAACTTTTGTGAGATTCCGGCCCGCACCCGCATGTGAAAGTAAAACTCCAAATACTTTAGATCGAGTTGTTTCGGGAAATGAGGTGCACCCGACTGTCACTGATAGACCGCATGTAGCAGTTTTGGCTAATAGACAAGACTCTCCGAACTATGATGATGTCAAATGTAACCCAGTCTTGAAACCACCAAGGACAAGTGATATACCTTATACGACAAATCATTACGAGGGTCGAGGAAGCTTGGTCACAACGGGCGGTCCTGTGGTAGTTTCTCCGACTGTATCTGGAGGAATCGATCCTGATCTCATTAATGATACTAGACCAGAAAGCGTAAATCGTCCAGGAAGTGGAGAATATGCTCGAGAGACTTCGGACTCCTTATACCCATCTGGACTTTGGGATCAAATAAAAATGAATCAAGCTAATAACTTGGCTCGTGCAATCAGTTCGGCAATACCTGCGTATTACAATGATCGAACACCAATAATAGAAAATAGTAGTGTAAGTGGATCGCAGGAGGAGTTGGGATATATGAGCCGGACATTCCCACGATCACATGCGATTTCCACTGCTAACACTGGCCCAGTAGACGCCCCATACCCTGCTGACTACGGATTGCCAGTGGGTGGAGCACGTACGCTGCGAGTGTGGCAGCGTGCTCCACCAGTGCTTCCACCAGTGTCTGCTCTCAAGCGAGTTCTTACAATCACGAGGCCCTCTGACGACGGCTTCCAAGATGGCTGTGCTACCGATGTATAGGGTGATGAATGTTACTATCTCTAAATGTGAATATTGTAAATAAAATACTTGTACGTCGTACTTGTAAAAGATGGTGTAATAGATTTTGTATTATAATATAATAATTTATTTATATGTACCTACTTATATAAAGTTATAATAAATAATAATAAGTGGAAAGTTACATTGGATCCTGATATTGTAGGACCCACGACTGATTAGTTGAAAGAAGTAAAAGTAAGTTAAAGTGATATGGAACGGTATTATGTAAGATCGCCAAATGATTAATGTTATTCTGTATGTAATTTATCCTGAATGTTGAAATTCTGAATAGATGTTACATAACTATTATTAGTCTTAATATGACTACGAGAGCAAAATATCCAAAGAAATCCCTCAAAAGTAATACATTAATGTGTATTACAATACTGTATTATTAATGTAATGCACGGTAAATGTTAAATGATGTAAGATAATGTATTGTGAGTATTTTATGTTGAAAAAAAAATGAGATTTAGAGGTAAAAATGGGCAAGTAATAAAGAAGGCGATATTATAAAACCGATGACTGTGTATTGATATTTCCTTGTTCCAGTTTCAATAGTTTTATAATATTCTGGGTTTTCTTACCAATATAAAAGTTGAAATGATTCATAAAATATTTCGAGAGCATTTCAAAATGGGACACGTTAGGTTTATTTTCAACACTGCGGCTCACCGATTAATAAATTACTGCTACAGTCTATAATATAATAAAACTGTAACAGGTCCAATTCTGTACATTGAAGATATTTTGAAAATTTTTGTTTGAGGGCACTCTATAATCGATACTGAAGCCAAAACAATTTTTTTTTAATTTTTTGTCTGTCTGTCCGTCTGTCTGTATCTTGGCCGCGCATCACGCCGAAACTACTGGACGGATTTAAATGAAACTTAGCACGATTTAAGTTCATACTACGAGGTATAATATAGGATACTTTTTATCCCGAAATTCAGCACGGTTCCCTTGGGAGAGGAAATGAAAGTCAAAATGTGTATTTAGCTCATTAAGGCGTATTCCGATTTCATTCATTCTTTTTTTGTTAGAAAGCAGGTACTTTAGAGATTGTTCTGTAATTATTACAAGGTCGTCAATTTAGTAGTTCAGAAATTATAGACATCACAATCTTCAGTATAAGGTCCTAATAACTTGAACCCCGAAATCTACAGGATACTTTGAATGTACGGCTCATCTTAAGCTGGCAAGCGTACTTTATCGTATTAGCCATCGTGGATAGCCCTATTTTGTCAAAGGCGTCAGATTTTGCTACATACTACATAGTAGGTATGGATGTAAAGGATGTAATACATCGTATGGACGTAATGTTACAGTGTTTTCCTATGTAATTTAATATTCTTATCATACTAATATTATAAATTCGACAGTGTGTTTGTTTGTTTGTTGGTTTGTCCTTCAATCACGCCACAACAGAGCCACGGATCGACGTGACTTTTTGCATGGGTGCTATAGTTGAGGACCTGTAGAGTGACATAGGCTAGTTTTTATCCCTGATGTCCCAGTGTTCACGAGGGATTTTCCACGCGGACGAAGTTGCGGGCATCAGCTAGTATAAAATATATTACTTAATAGGTTACTAAAAAAAATACTATAACAAGTGCGTTACCAAGTTGAATAGATTATATACAAACCTATGTGAGTAGTTTTGTATGAAAAGAACTCATTCAAAGGAGTGGGAAGTTTTAGAACTAAGAGAAAATTATATTTGCCATGTTGGTAACACTGAATTTAATGCTAACGTATTATAGGTAATAATTTATTATAGACAGGAAATTACTGCACCGTAAAAAGGCTTTCTTCATGACAGGTACCATGTGTGACTTCGTTAAATTATAGGTCTTATTATAAAAGGCATAAGATGTACAGGTTCGTACAAAGATGCGAGTCCACCTTGCGTTCATATCAAGGAAGACATTGACTCCGGAAGCTAAGGTAGATAAGACGTCCGTTCCAAGCATACATAAGAAAAGCTTTGTCGACATTTTTTTACATCCACAACATCAAATAGATTTATCTTTTCCTGAATATGCAACTTGTGAACAAAAGATAAGAATTGTTCAAATTTAAGAGGTGATTAATGAGAATTCTTTGAAAGTGATATGCTTGTCCATTCGGTAAATGTGGTTTTTTTGTGGTTGTATTAGTTTTGCGGTTACTGTTTGAGTGAAATTAAATATCAACTAGAAAGCTGAGAGACAAGTTTATGGAATAGATACAATGTATTTATTTAAATGGGTAATGTTATTATAATAATTATAAGTTTTTTTTTTAAAGTTGATCAATCATCATTAGCAACCCATCAACGGCTCACTACTGAGCGCAGGTCTCCTCTCAGAGAAGGGTTATAGGCCATAGTCCACCACGCTGGCACAATGCGAATTGGCGGTCTTCACACACCTTCGAGAACATTATGAAGAATTCTCAGATGTGCAGGTTTCCTCACGATGTTTTCCTTCACCGTTGAAGCAAGTGATATTTAATTGCTTAAACGCACTTGACTCCGAAAGTCACAGGTGCGTACCCGGGATCGAACCTGCGACCCCCCGAATAGGAGACCACAGTCCTAACCACTAGGCTATCACAGCTTCACTAGGCTATCACTGCTTAAAGTTTATGATAAGCAATAATTTAGTCTTTAATAGTTTTACTGTAGGGTCCCCTCCCCGTAAGCTCGAGAAAACTCGAACTTTCAGCAAACTTTTAAACGAAGTTTTACTTCTAATCTTCTAACCTACATTACGGATTGATATCAACCTTTGCTATTATAATATGCTGTTGTTCGAAATTGGATTTTGCTGTAAAAAATAGCGAGAGAGTTTTTTTGATTTTGACGTTTATACTGGAGATACTTAACTGGCTCTGTTTTTATATGACTACTGCAAAGCCAAAAGGATTATGGTTTTCGCAGTCTATATTATATATTGTGTGTGTCTATATACACCTAAACCACTGAGCCGATTTTGATGAATATTATGGGTATGGGGATGGGTATTAATCGATTAGTTATTATGATTCGGGTGACATACATTTTATACGAATGAAATCCAATAAGACAGATTTTAAATGATACATCCTATTTTCCGTAGTCGAGTTACAGTTTTTAAAATGTTTTCTTGTTTCTGTTTTATTTTTTTCACAACAATACCAATTTCAAAGCTCGATAAGTACTCGTACATCTCACGTCCCTATTCATATGCAAGTTTGTTATCAAAAAGACATGTACAATGTACATTATACCCTAAATGGTGCTTAATACTTTTTAAATCAAACAAAACTATATGTGTGGTTACTTACTTTACAGGGGACCCTTTATTTCAGCATCTTTGTTTTATTTATGATTCTCTACCCTGAGCGTGTTCTTTGATATCCAGCCGCCCCGCTCGCGCTATTCCAAACTCTGGTTAGTTTATTCCCAACATACTATATTATGGCTTTCTGTAAAATAGAACCCGGAATAGAATTGATATGAAGGGCAATTTAAAGGTCTATAATACATTCTAAATATGAACTTGGCACAGGCATAGCTTCCAGCACAGGGTTACTTTTATCCCGTTGCATAAAAGAGTTCCCACGGAAATTTTAAAAACCTAAATCCACTGGGAGGAAAATCAGTTAGTTAAAAAAATAGAGGCAGGATTCAGGAATGAATAGATACTTTCCCGTAAGCCCGCCTACGTGGGTTGAGTTTTCTATACGTATCAAAACAAAGGAAAACGTTAAACCTTGACCGAAAGGTATAATACAAGTAAAGAGAGCGATATTTTTTGGTTTGCTCATTTTTTTGGAAGCATTTTAAACATTTTTAACCTCTGATGTAAAAAGAGGGGTGTTATTATAAGTTTGACGTGTGTGAAACGCAGTGAGAACATGATAGGGCACCATCGACGTTATTATAGGTTATATTGGAGGGTGGTCTACTTTTCAGTTGATCTCGGTATCTGAGGCTCCGTCTATACTGCATTTTTGAAGAACCTAAATCCACATCAGGTAAGGCCGAGGGCTAAAGCATGTCTTCAATACGGCTCTGTGCAGTACACGAGCCGTGTTTATGACACGAAGTGCACTCAACACTGAATGTCATTGGTTTACGGCCGAGTCGAATATTCTCAGGTATTAGTGCTTTACCGAGATTCGATATGAGTTGTTCGAGGACTACAGACTTCATGCTCAATAAATATACATAGGGGACCACACATGATACAGTTATTGGCATTTTAACCTCGTTGATAAATAGTATATTAATGGCAACACTGTTACGGAAGTTTCGACAAAACACCGTCAACAAAAAAATAACTGTAATTATGTGGCCAATAAATTATATAAGTAGTTCTCTTATTTCTAATAAAATCCATTATTGTATTTATTTATTATTGTTAATAGATATATTATACTAGCTGATGGCCACGACTTCGTCTGCGTGGATTTAGTTTTTGAATTCCCTCGGGAACTCTTTGATTTTCTGGGATAAAAAGTAGCCCACTCTCTAGGTCCTCAACTATACCCATGCAAAAAATGAAGTAAATCCGTCAACAAACAAACTCACTTTCGCATTATTTATAATATTATAGTAAGAATTAGTAAGATAAGTAGTCTATTTGGGTTAAGACTATCTTGCAATCTAACATCGTTCGAGATTTAGGTCGTTAGGTTGCCTTGCAACCTAAATCTTTAGTCCAGTAAAAAGTTAAATGAAACCATGATCTGACCAGTTTTGGCGCAATGAGTAAAAATGTGTTCATTAATACTTAAATAATGATATTATGAAAGAAATTTTGATTTAAATTTAGGGGAAAGGGATGAAAAAAATAAAAAAAGGGTTGAAAAATGCCTTTTTTTTAAATAACTTAATAACGGTAGGAAATAGAAAAAAAAGTTTCAAGTAAAAGTTGTAGAGAAAAAAATTCTACACAAAAAAGTTCCTTTTCATTTTTTTGTTATCTGCTTTAGTTTAGCTGCAAAAAATAAAAATTAAATTTGCTTTAATAAATTATCTTCTTCTTCTTCTTTATCAACCTATAGACGTCCACTGCTGGACAAAGGTCTCCTGCATGGACTTCCACAGGCTTCGGTCTTGCGCCGCTTGAATCCAGCGGCTCCCTGCGACTCGTTTGATGTCGTCGGTCCACCTGGTGGGGGGTCTGCCAACACTGCGTTTCCCGGTGCGGGGTCGCCACTCCAACACCTTGGGACCCCAACGACCATCAGCTCTTCGAACTATGTGCACCGCCCATTTCCACTTCAGTTTCGCGACACGCTGAGCTATGTCGGTGACTTTGGTTCTCCTACGAATCTCCTCATTTCTGATTTGATCTCGCAGGGATATACCGAGCATATAGCTCTCTCCATCGCTCTCTGAGTGACCCTGAGCCTTCTTATGAGGCCCATAGTTAGCGACCATGTGTCAATTAATTATAAAGATGTATAAAGGCGGGAAACATAGTGCCTGTCTCAATTAATTAAGCTTTGAATAACGGTAGTACAGTCAAATTAATAAGGTATTTTTTCGAAATAGAAGATACTTCCGAACATCATCCAACAGTTTTCAAAATCGGTCATCGTAGCTATTAAAACTCTAACCTGCGTGATGTCAGATTTCAGATTGAAACTTTTTCGCTTTCTATATTAAAAAGTTAGACTTTAGACTGTTTGACTTTAATTTGTTTTTAACGAATTTAAAAAAAATCCGGCCAAGTGCGTGTCGGGCCACGCGCAGTGTAGGGTTCCGTAGTTGCTTTCAACTACGGAACCCTACACTAAAAATTAATATAATCTCAAATATTATTGCTGACCTAGGATAGTGATTTTATTTTATTTATGAATATTGAATACATTTTGAGTTCCATGGTTTAAATACTATAATATATTACAAAATATGCAACATACACTACGTGTAATACCTAACTTAGACAAAACAGATATAACTCTTTAACTAATGAACCCTACTTAGCCGTGATAGTTTTCCTTTAAAATTCATTATATATACTACTGCTGTGAATTTTTTCTTGTATTCTTTATACAACCATTTAGCTGGCAGAGGGTGGGGACACTTGACTCTAATAAAATTTAGCACTTTAAAATATCATATTTTACAAACGGATCCCTGAATTGAAAAATGGTGTTCCCATACCCACAATATTTTTGAAAGACCTATTCAATGACACCCCACACTATGGGATAGACGAGAAAAAAAAATTCATCCCCACTTTACATGTAGGGGAGGTACCCTAAAAAAAATTATTTTTCACAATTTTATTTCACCACTTTGTCGGCGTGATTGATATTTATATCCTTGCCAAATTACAGATTTCTAGTACCAATAGTCTCTGAGCTAAACCGCGGACAGGCAGACAAACAGACAGACAGACAGACAGACAGACAGACAGACAGACAGACGGACGGACATGGCGAAACTATAAGGGTTCCTTGTTTACTACGGAACCCTAAAAAGGAGGAGGTTCTCAATTCGTCGGAATCCTTTTTTTTGTGTATGTTCACCGATTACTCGAAGACGCCTGAACCGATTTGCAAAGTTCTTTTTTGTTTCAAAGGGTATACTTCCCAGGTGGTCCCATTTAAATTTTATCGAAATCGGTCGAGCGCTTTTTACAATAACAACAATAAATTATATTTTTTGTAGTGCGGATTATAGCGGCAGTGATCGGCCTAATTTTAGGCCTATATTTTACACACTTCTACTTAGAAGTGTGTACAATATAGGCCTAAAATTATACGCATAATATTGTGACTGGCAACTACGGAACCCTACACTGCGCGTGGCCCGACACGCAATTGGCCATTTTACATCTACTATATAAAAATAAGTCGGGTTTTCCTTCCTGACGCTATAACTCCAGAACGCACGAACCGATTTCCACGGTTTTGCATTCGTTGGAAAGGTCTCGGGCTCCGTGAGGTTTATAGCAAAGAAAATTCTATCCACGCGGACGAAGTCGCGGGCATCAGCTAGTTACAAATAAAACTACAAACATACTAGTTTCCAGAGCATACAAACAGAATTCGATAACATTATCAAATAAGAATCAAACTTCGTTTGTGTGGGGCTCGCTCGCTGAGTCTTCTATTGCAAACTTCAAAAATCTAGATACTCTGATACAAAAATATGATTGAGTTGCACAGCACAAAACCTGACAATAGTTTGATGAAACGCATGACTTTTTATACTTAGTTTTAAGCATGGACACGTCTCATATTTTTACAAAACATAACATTCCAGAGAGCCGATTCCTAGTTTTCCAGAGAGCCGATTATTGGGTTTCTCTTTTTCGGTTCTTTCGAAAGCTTAAGGGGCCTTTCTTGTTTGTTTAACTATAAGTTTTTTTTTAAATTTGTGTTGTATGCTTGCTGAATAAATGTTTTATTATTATTATTATTATTATATACTTAAAGTATTTTGATATGGTATGAAATTCGTATTTTGTCATACCTCCGTATTTTTCAGGTATTTTTCTAATACAAGTCAACTGACTTGGGTTGACTACGGATCGAATTTTATATTACGCCTCATGCGTACTGCAAATTCACACTGCTGTGATTTTTAATTTCGTACAACTTGGCAAAAAAGTGTAAAAACTGAACTAATTGTTCTCTTTATTGACATCACTATTATGTTGTCAAGTTTCATCGCCGAAGTGTTTTTTTTATTCGATGACAAGCTAGTCCTTGACTGCGATCTCATCTGATGGTAAGTGACGATGCAGTCTAAGATGGTAGCGGGCTAACTTCGAAGGGGTATATGGCAGTGAATATTCAACCCATACCCCTAATTGGTTTCTACACGCCATCGTGCCGGAACGCTAAATCGCTTGGCGGCACGTCTTTGACAGTAGGGTGGTAACTAGCCACGGCCAAAGCCTCCCGCCAGACCAGACCAGAGACAATTCAGAAATTATAAATTCCAAAATTGACCCCGCCGGGAATCGAACCCGAGACCTCCCAGTTATAAGACAACAGAGCTCACCACTGAGCCAGGGAGGTCGTCAAATGTTATGTCAATGTTATGTTTTGAAATTCGTCAATATTTATTTGAATTCGTAAATACATACCTACGTATTAGTCTAGTCAACAAGTTCAAAAACGTGAAAAATAGAGATAAAGGTCCTAAAAATATGAGCGATGGCTCATTCGATTCGGAATCACCTCTAAAAAAATGTTTTTGAAGGATTTTGGTGCAGGTAAAAAATTGCAATTGTTATTAACAAAATAAGATGAAAAAAAAATGATATTTCGTTTTTTGTTAATAACTCGAAAAATATTAACATTTAAGCAATTTTGAAAAAAGCTCGTTAAGAGGAGGAAATTTCCAATAAAAAGTCCCAACTCCCGGGATTCTATCTCCATTATTTATAATTTTAATTTGACGTTGAAAATAGGGCTCCGCGCGGCTGTTACGGCATGCGCGCGCCCCCGCTAAAGAAAGTTCAGCAATAAAAATATTTTTTTTATAACATAAGATGTGATTTTAAAAATTTGAAAAAATTCTAGTATCTTCTTAACACTTGAAAGAATCGAGCCCTGAAGAAACTAAAGTTTAACCACCATTTTTCAAAAAATTATTCAATTGTTAACTAACAAATTTTTTCCCAATCTCCGTTGTCATGAAAAATGGGATGAAAGGTATAAATAATTGGCCTATATTTTTGTATCAGAGTATCTAGATTTTTGAAGTTTGCAATAGAAGACTCAGCGAGCGAGCCCCACACAAACGAAGTTTGATTCTTATTTGATTGTGTTATCGAATTCTGTTTGTATGCTCTGGAAACTAGTATGTTTTTAGTTTTATTTGTAATGTATAATAAATGGCCAATTGCGTGTCGGGCCACGCGCAGTGTAGGGTTCCGTAGTTGCCAGTCACAATATTATGCGTATAATTTTAGGCCTATATTGGTAAAATATAGGCCTTAAATTAGGCCGATCACTGCCGCTATAATCTATACTAAAAAATACTTTTTAAAAAACCGACTTCAAACGCCCGCGCCACTACAAAGTATATAATTTATTGTTGTTATTGTAAAAAGCGCTCGACCGATTTCGATAAAATTTAAATGGGACCACCTGGGAAGTATATCTTTGAAACAAAAAAAAGAATTTTGCAAATCGGTTTAGGCGTCTTCGAGTAATCGGTGAACATACACAAAAAAAAGGATTCCGACGAATTGAGAACCTCCTCCTTTTTTTAAATTCGTTAAATCAAATTAAAGTCAAACAGTCTAAAGTCTAACTTTTTAATATAGAAAGCGAAAAAGTTTCAATCTGAAATCTGACATCACGCAGGTTAGAGTTTTAATAGCTACGATGACCGATTTTGAAAACTGTTGGATGATGTTAGGAAGTATCTTCTATTTCGAAAAAATACCTTATTAATTTGACTGTACTACCGTTATTCAAAGCTTAATTAATTGAGATAGGCACTATGTTTCCCGCCTTTATACATCTTTATAATTAATTGAGACATGGTCGCTAACTATGGGCCTCATAAGAAGGCTCAGGGTCACTCAGCGAGCGATGGAGAGAGCTATGCTCGGTATATCCCTGCGAGATCAAATCAGAAATGAGGAGATTCGTAGGAGAACCAAAATCACCGACATAGCTCAGCGTGTCGCGAAACTGAAGTGGAAATGGGCGGGGCACATAGTTCGAAGAGCTGATGGTCGTTGGGGTCCCAAGGTGTTGGAGTGGCGACCCCACACCGGGAAACGCAGTGTTGGCAGACCCCCACCAGGTGGACCGACGACATCAAACGAGTCACAGGGAGCCGCTGGATTCAAGCGGCGCAAGACCGAAGCCTGTGGAAGTCCATGCAGGAGACCTTTGTCCAGCAGTGGACGTCTATAGGTTGATAAAGAAGAAGAAGAAGATAATTAATTAAAGCAAATTTAATTTTTATTTTTTGCAGCTAAACTAAAGCAGATAACAAAAAAATGAAGAGGAACTTTTTTGTGTAGAATTTTTTTCTCTACAACTTTTACTTGAAACTTTTTTTTCTATTTCCTACCGTTATTAAGTTATTTTAAAAAAAGGCATTTTTCAACCCTTTTTTTATTTTTTTCATCCCTTTCCCCTAAATTTAAATCAAAATTTCTTTCATAATATCATTATTTAAGTATTAATGAACACATTTTTACTCATTGCGCCAAAACTGGTCAGATCATGGTTTCATTTAACTTTTTACTGGACTACTTGAACTGTATATAATTATGACTGTCGTGTAATACAATACAAATTTTAATTTGTAATCACAAATATTGATGTGAATAATTAAGATAAAAACTATCCTTTAAGTTGGACTTAAACTATCCTTATCTTTTAAGTTGGATCGAACAGATAGTTACGAATATATAGATAACGAAGTTTGATCAAAATTGGTTCAGTAGTTTTCGAGTTTATCCCGAACATACATCGTGACACGAGATTTTTATATAAATAGATTTCAGTAAAATTATTATTAATCGTCATCAGCAACCCATCAACGGCTCACTACTGAGCGCAGGTCTCCTCTCAGAGAAGGGTTATAGGCCATAGTCCACCATGCTTGCCCAATACAAATTGACAGACTTCACACACCTTTGAGATTTTTTTTATTATTTAAGATATTATATATCACAAGCTTCAACGGTGTAGGAAAACATCGTGAGGAAACTTGCACACCTGAGAGTTCTTCATTGTTATTAATTAAAAAACTATTTTTATCCATTTTTATGCGTTAAATTTTTTTTTATTTCACAATTAATAAATAATGTGTGACGGTAGCTTAACTGGCCAATTAATTTAATTATAATTGAAGTGTATGTATGCGGATTCGAAATAACTGCCTCATGCATATTAATTAATATTTGAACAATACTAAAACCCAAACACAGTTACCTCCTCCGATTTTGTCTGATTGTTTGTCAGTACGGAATAATTCGGAACCGCTGCCTACACTGATTTTAACGGATTTTCAACTGACGAAAAAAAAGGAGGAGGTTCTCAATTCTTCGCATATATTTCTTTTGTATGTATGATTCACAGGCAAATACTGGATACATTAGTAATAAGCTACATACATCTTTTATTTCTGCAATTTAATAATTAACTCTGATGGGTTCCGAAAAAAAATATTACTTTTTTTTATATTTTAAAATCTGAGTTAAGGAAAGAATTTTTTGTCCCAGAAAAGCAGACTGAACAAAACTGGTAGTAAATATAAGTAATTCGTCTATGAACAAAACCTAAAGACACGCGTACGAAGTCGCGGGGAAGCAAGACGTAGGTAATAGGATACAAGATTCATATAGGTAGAACGATAATAATTACATAATATTATGTTATATATAAAAGTTAGGTGCTAATCTAAATAATCTATTATTATAATTTATCTATCCATCATAAGAAACGAGCACGAGCAAAAAACAAAGCTTTCTTAAAGAAATTTTTTGTCTGCCCAGGCTAATTTTTGAAGTTTGAGAGAACGTGAACCAATCTTGAGCGGATTTTCGCACGCAAGTAGAAAATTATCTCTGGAGAATATAGTTTTTCTATGGGATATTAAAAAAGTTATATCCATGCACATGAAGTCACGTTTAAAGATTAGTATGTATATCTCTATAAAAGTAGAACATGAAGAGACTGCCGAGTCATGCCGTGAGAATGTCGATGCGTAGGCGATTGAACAGGCTTGACTGAAATCTGTGAATGAAGCTAGGCATAATAAAACGTTCTTAGTTTGTAGGAAAGGATTTTATTTAAGCACGAGCTGAACCCCATGACTTTGTCTGCATGGATTTAGAATTTTGAACTCGTGAGAACTGCTATAGGGATTGCTACAATGTTTAAGCAATTAAATATCACTTGCTTCAACGGTGAAGGAAAACATCGTGAGGAAACCTGCACACCTGAGAGTTCTTCATAATGTTCTTGAAGGTGTGTGAAGTCCGCCAATTCGCATTGGGCGGTGGGCCAGCGTGGTGGACTATGGCCTATAACCTTTCTCTGAGAGGAGACCTGATGCGCTCAGTAGTGAGCCGTTGATGGGTTGCTAATGATGACAATGTGACGATGGCATTATCCTCTGATTGGTTGAACTTATGGTGTTCTTGCTGCATCAATGTCAACAATAGCTCCAGAGTAGCCAATCGGAAGTGATTACGATCGACTCACTGTATCATTCATTTTTAGACAATCCGAGCTCTGAGACACAGATAAGTCTTTTTACGCAGAAAACTTAAATATTTCAGGAGTAATGTCAGTGCGATCAACTTCGGAATTATACTTGAGATAGTGAATATTCTTTCGATGAGAAAGGACTTCAGCGTTATACCCAATATAAACGCATTATAACTAACTTTAGAGTAAGTGATTGCAAACCTTTGTCACAGCGGGAGATGCCTGGTGACAGTCTGCTGTTTGAGAGGGCATTTGATCGTACCCAACTCTCACCGCTAGCCACTGCTAGCCGTCGCCGAGTGGACAGTGAGCTTTCTGCTAGCTGTTGGCGCATGAACAACGAGCGGTCACGTCAGTGTGGTGGCGGTGGGCTCCAGTTTATGGCGTGGATATATTGCACCTTTAGAATAAAATGAGGTAAGTGCAAACATTGCGAAATTTGACAGTATGGTTAGCACTTAAAAACTGACAAATAACATTGAAAGCAACATGGATATTTATGTGATTACAATAAATGCCACTACGACGATGGAGTAGCGTCGATCTGCAAGACCAAAACTACGCAAAGTTACTTATAATGTAACGATTCTTGATTTAAAGGTAGTTGCACTTAAGTCATTGTAATTCTAAAGGTGCGATATGTGACTTCAGACATGGTTTTAATTGGGCTTCATTATAACCTTTTTTAACCGTAGGTAACCTTTATCGAAAAAGATTCAGAAAATATCCTATTCAAGAGGGAGTACTTACTGTGCCAAGAAGTGGACGCACGATGGGTTGAGAATTTGAAATGCATGATGTGATTGTATTATATTCGTACCCAATTGAAATATTACAAAAATATTTAACATTTTAAAATAGATAACATACTCTAAAATACACATAAAGCTTTGAACGCGATGTCGCTTCCGGTCCCAAAGCGCATACACTATTCTAAAACTGTAAAGCTATTTCCCTTTATATGGAAAGGAAATTGGGAATATTAGAACTTACTATTCAACGAGAATATATTTTATCCAAACGGAAAGGGCACCAACGGGCAGACGCAATGAAATGTTTGTGTACAGAACTGCCCCATAGATATTGGGTCAATTGATAGGTTAGTGCACCACACTATATAAGTGAGTGATGATATTGTATTCTTACCTTCACTATTCGTATGAAAGTTTATTTTTAAACAATATTTAATTAAGTAATTTTTGGTGAACATGATTAATGCCATCTCTCTTAATTTATTTTAAATTATTCTTTTCATAGAAATAAGTGCAACCCGTCAACCTTTTTAACTTTCAGTTCGCGGACTGTTACGCTATTGATGATATTTTGCTATAACTAATTTGATTATTTTAAATAGGGAAATGATAATATATAAAACATTAGGTGTAAGGCTGGCCTCAACAAGTAGCACCTATAAAATACAAGTCATATTGTCGGAGTTTAGAATATTACGAAAAGCTCTGAACTTTATGAGCTCCACTACGCAATTTCTGACGGATTCTATTCACCACAACTTCACCGCAATGTGCTTGTCTAGAGACAGTTAATAGCATCTAAAGATTCAAGTATAAGAACCCACACTGTTTCCGGTGCTTTATGTTCTATCGGTATAAACGAAGCACGAAACGAGAAATGAGGATAAATAAATTCCTCAGTATCTATTGTTCCGAGCTGCGTCGGTGCGACAAAAAATAAAGTTGCGCTCACCTTCCAAGACACCGAAGTAAAACCGGTTGGGCTTATTTCATTTCCGCTCAATTCTGTTTTTTATTAGAAGCGGACCCTAAACGGGTTCAACGGAATCGAGCAGCGTAAAGTGGTCAAATATTGGAGAATGAAATTTGACTTAAAGGAAGTTCAATACTCATTTAGGACAGATTTAAATAAGTAAGAGAGCGTTTTATCTCAAAAGGGTTGGAAGCAAGGAAAGTGAAGCCTCCAGGCTTCACTTTCCTTGCTTCCAAAGGCCGAAAGGCCGAAATTGAGCCAATCGACCGAAATATTCAGGAGCCTATAGTTTTTGAATGAGTGATCGGTAGTTATTTCCATTTCTTTTATCAAGCAGTAAAACAATCATTTACACAAATAAATAAAATTGAAATGTCTGTCTGTTATTTAGAATGACTGCGTGTTTTAATATAAGCTCACAATAATAAATTCAAATTCAAAATCATTTATTTCACGTAGGTCAACTTGTGGCTCTTATGAGAAGTCAAGAATCTACCACCGGTTGGTTCGGAAAGATGATTCTGCTGAGACTGAGAAGAGCCGGCAAGACACTCAACAGTTGCTCTTTTCAAAACTAAAGTGTTACAAAATGTAGCTTATCTATATTGTGCAAAGCCGATTAGAATAGAACAGAAATATTTTTTATTTAAATAAACTTTTACAAGTGTTTTCGAATCATCAAATGTATCTACCACTGGTACTTACAATTCAAAACATGGGGCAATGACGGGCAGACATTTTATTATACATATTATATTGGGCAGAATATTATTTTAATGTAATTTTGTTGTATAGTATTATGTAATAAGTGGGTATAGGTTTCTGGACGTTAGCATAATCGAAACACGCGTTTTTTAATAAATATAAAGTTTTTGACCGAGCGAAGCGAGGTCTCTGAGTTTACTAGAGCGATTTGCACTTGTCCGTCCGTCCGTCCGTCCGTCCGTCCGTCCGTCCGTCCGTCCGTCCGTCTGTCAGAGCCTTATAACTTTTGAATTACTGAACGTAATTACTTCAAATTTAGATATAATATGTAAACCGATGGCCTCCAGCCGAAAATGGCTTAAAAAGTTATAAAAATCTTTATTTCAGGGGGGCTCTCATAGAAGCGAATGCGAAGAATTTTTTTTTTATTTGCGATTCATAGGTTTTCTGTGTATCATTTTAAAGACAATTTGGAACTGAGTACAACCGTATTGTTTTTTTAATTTTTTCCCAAAAATTGACGAAATGGGGGGCTTCCAAAGTGGCGATTTAATACGCTCGCTTGAAGACGCTCTCTGGGAAAATTTTCTATATATTTTCAAGTTGTACTTATTTTCTTACTTCACTTGTATCCTGTACTTGAACAACAAATACTAAAATTATATGAATATTATAAAGAAACGAGATTATTTAATTTTTAATGAGCATCAGTAAATTTCACATAGCTTCACAATAATGCTAATAGATGGCGCAGTCATTAACTATTCCATTGAACTAGGAGTTACGACTACGATTTATCCCAAAAACAGTTTTGCGTCGACCATTATTATTTAGGTACATAATATAATAACATATTATTCAATTAAAATTATTCTTTAGTTAAATATCATTTTGTATATTTTCTATTCGCGTCGATAGATGACGATTTGTACAGATGCCCCTAACCCGTTTTCACTCGTTAGTACCTACATAATAATTCAATGTTTTCACTGACGTTCCCTAACTTTTACGGGCTACCTATGATAAGTTATGTGATGATTACTGTCAACTTCGTTATCACGATCCTGTACGGGACACCTAAAAGGACATTGGGACGGATGTTAGGACTTAGGATTGTGTTTTGGAGCTACCTACGTAAAGAGACTCCTACATAGGGGATGATTTAGGTATGTTTGGTGAAAACGGGCATAATAATAATAATGTCAGTTTTGGTCGTCATGTATCGATTGAATGAATAATCATGGGATACCGTTACCGCGAGGTCTCAGTTCGGGGCGAACCACTAGTAATAATTGGGATGATAACATTTGACTTTTGACCTTAAATCCCGGGAAATCGTAGAGTTTCATAACCCATCTACCTCTTCTTTTCCACCTGTGATCTACAACTATCTGCGTTAGTCAATTTCAATACGATTTGCACCGTAAAGCTAGACTGCAAAGTGATGCATGTTTATAAAACCTACAGGTTTTTTTTAAACATAATTCTCGAAAAGGACCATGCAAAAATTGTATGGGCACTGTCCCAACCCAGGAACAGACGTGGCACTATTTATCAATATTATTGTGATGTCCCATAAAAAGACTAATAACGATAAATCCAAAAATGATTGGGGCTTTTTTAAATACAAAAGAATGTACGCATTATAGCTTTTTTTTAGTTGGTTAATGCTCCTGTATGTTCGTTTTATAATTGTAAGCTACTAAACTGGTACCTATCCAAAAGAATTCACTAGTAAATAAATAATTCTAACTCGATTTGCATGAAAACCACAAACCTTCGGCGGATGTCGTCATAGTAAAAAATCATCAAGATAGGTTTGAAATCTGTTGGTGGGTGGGGACGCACTTTTGCATAGTCATTTCACGGGGAAATTCTAGCTAATCTAAATATCTTGGAAATACCTTTAGGAATGCCCTTTTATCCTAAGCTTGATAGGGACATGCCACCATCAATATTATTATTCTCGTATGGCTCGTTTACAGACTTAAATTTTGTAATGCTGTCACATTTTAATTTACAGACTTGATAAGAAAAAAGGCGGCTATAGAAAAAACTGACAATATTAACTTTTATACACAAATAAAGTGAACAATAGTGCCAGATTAAGAAAATCATCTTCAAATAGTTTTACCTAAAGTTATGTGTAATAAATGGTAATAAAATATTTCGACACACAGCAAGTTCTTCGGTTAGGTTTGGGCGCTTCGTTCGGTATGAGGAATCCCCCTTGAGACATGGTAGATATTGCTTTTGCTTCCTTCTTTTTTTAATTAAGTTTTCTCTTCGCTGTTTTACGGTTTATTTTGTTGTTTCTTGTTTTGTGTGCTCTGTATTTTTAATGCTTTTTAGGGTTCCAAAGTAAACAATGTCTGTCCGTCCGCGGTTTAGCTCAGAGACTATTGGTGCTAGAAATCTGTAATTTGACAAGGGGATCAATATTAATCACGTCAACAAAGTGGTGAAATAAAATTGTGAAAAATAATTTTTTTTAGGGTACCTCCCCTACATGAAAAGTGAGGATGAATTTTTTTTTCTCGTCTATCCCATAGTGTGGGGTGTCGTTGAATAGGTATTTCAAAAGTATTGTGGGTGTGGGAACACCATTTTTCGATTCAGGGATCCGTTTGTGAAATATGATATTTTAAAGTGCTTAACTTTATTAGAGTCAAGTGTCCCCCCCCCCCCTCCCCCTCTGCCAGCTAAATGGTTGTATAAAGGATATATGAAAAAATTCACAGCAGTAGCATATATGATGAATTTTAAAGGAAAACTATCACGGCTAAGTAGGGTTCATTAGTTATGGAGTTATATCTGTTTTTTCTAAGTTAGGTATTACACGCCACTGCGTGTAATACCTAACTTAGAAAAAATATGCAACTTACACTTAAGTTGCATATTTTGTAGTATATTATAATATTTAAACCATGGAACTCAAAATGTATTCAATATTTATAAATAAAATAAAAGCACTATCCTAGGTCAGCAATAATATTTGTGACTCGCAACTACGGAACCCTACCCGGACTATTTATTGGCCATAGTAAAACAACAGAATATATAATAGTACTACGGAACAAGAAATAGTTTATAAGGAAAAGGAACAAGAAATAGTTTATTTTCGACCGAGCGAAGCGAAGGTCTCTGAGTTTACTAGAGCGATTTGCACTTGTCCGTCCGTCCGTCCGTCCGTCTGTCAGAGCCTTATAACTTTTGAATTACTGAACGTAATTACTTCAAATTTAGATATAATATGTAAACCGATGGCCTCCAGCCGAAAATGGCTTAAAAAGTTATAAAAATCTTTATTTCAGGGGGGCTCTCATAGAAGCGAATGCGAAGAAATTCTTTTTTATTTGCGATTCATAGGTTTTCTGTGTATCATTTTAAAGACAATTTGGAACAGAGTACAACCGTATTTTTTTTTAATTTTTTTCCTAAAATTGACGAAATGGGGGGCTTCCAAAGTGGCGATTTAATACGCTCGCTTGAAGATGCTCTCTGGGAAAATTTTCTATATATTTTCAAGTTGTACTTATTTTCTTACTTCACTTGTATCCTGTACTTGAACAACAAATACTAAAATTATATGAATATTTTAAAGAAACGAGATTATTTAATTTTTAATGAGCATCAGTAAATTTCACATAGCTTCACAATAATGCTAATAGATGGCGCAGTCATTAACTATTCCATTGAACTAGGAGTTACGACTACGATTTATCCCAAAAACAGTTTTGCGTCGGCCATTATTATTTAGGTACATAATATAATAACATATTATTCAATTAAAATTATTCTTTAGTTAAATATCATTTTGTATATTTTCTATTCGCGTCGATAGATGACGATTTGTACAGATGCCCTTAACCCGTTTTCACTCGTTAGTACCTACATAATAATTCAATGTTTTCACTGACGTTCCCTAACCTTTACGGGCTACCTATGATAAGTTATGTGATGATTACTGTCAACTTCTTTATCACGATCCTGTACGGGACACCTAAAAGGACATTGGGACGGATGTTAGGACTTAGGATTGTGTTTTGGAGCTACCTACGTAAAGAGACTCCTACATAGGGGATGATTTAGGTATGTTTGGTGAAAACGGGCATAATAATAATAATGTCAGTGTTGGTCGTCATGTATCGATTGAATGAATAATCATGGGATACCGTTACCTCGAGGTCTCAGTTCGGGGCGAACCACTAGTTTTAAAGATAATTTGGAACAGAGTACAAAAGTGTTTTTTTTTATTTTTTTTCCCAAAATTGACAAAATGGGGGGCTTTCAAAGTGGAGATTTTATTCGAGGCTAGATCTCTAAAACCACTTTTTTTAAAACTTGAAACTTACACATAATTTCAGTTATATTCTGTACTTGAACATTAAATACTAAGATTAGATAAATATTATAAAGAAACGAAATTATTTAAGTTTTAATGGGCATCAATGTTTTTAACAAAACTTCACTATACTGTTAATAGATGGCGCTGTCTTTAATATTGTAAATACGCATCCCATCCACGAAAGCAGATGACGATTGACGTCATCAGATTCGGCGCGTTTTAATTACAATATAATATAGTTAAAACTACCTTATGGGAATTATGGGATACCGCGAGGTCTCAGTTCGGGGCGAACCACTAGTAACTTTCACGTTGCTTTTATTTTTCCTGTAAAATATACATAAACCTCTATTAACCATAATTATTTCAGATTTTTCGATTGGTAAACTTCGGAGATAAGGGGGGGGGGGGGGGGGAACGGTATTTTTTTCGACATTTTGGCTGATTGCTCAAAAACTATTATATACAGAAATAAATAAAAAACTGTTTTATAATGCACAAGTAAAGGTTTTTCATATGATACCCCACTCGGTATAGTTATTTTACTTTGAAATTTCAAACCCCCGATTTTCCCCCTTTTTTAATAAAACTAAAAATAATTTTCGATTTTTCTTTATTCCAATGATGTTGGGCCACTATTATACACAACTATGCCAAATTTCATGTCGATAGCTTTAATAGTTACTGAAATAATCGACTGTGACAGACGGACGGACGGACGGACGGACGGAGAAAGTCTCACCATAAGGGTTCCATTTTTACCATTTTGGTACGGAACCCTAAAAAGAATTTTCCAAATCAGTTCAGGCGTCTTCGAGTAACCAATAAATTCACCAAGCAAAGGCTACTTGGGTGAATTTCTGTCTGTCTGCCCCAGTGTACTTTATAAGAACCTTATAATATCAATGTGAGGTTTGGGATACATTTTACGAATTTTTGCTTACACATATCGATTATCGCGGTCCCCGAGCTACGGTTTTCGACACTAGCCTCATATTGGGGTCTTGCTAATGCGTTGGTAGCTACGCCCCTATGTCAATCTATCACTAAAATATAATGAAATCTTAAAGCTATTCGTTATTGTACTCAGTTGCAAGCATTTTAGGATTGGTATACCGCATTCCAATCCTAAAAGTCGAAAAGCGACTACTTATCCTAAATCTATGGTTGCAAGGTTTCTACCTATAGGTTTTTTTTTCCTGATACTGAGTACCAAAGTGGTGCTCAATTCGATTACAATCTAGCCTAACTTAGTTGGCTAATGAGTAATTTTAATTTAACCTAAACTTATAAATTATTATCTTATATACTAAGAGATTGTCCAATGACACATCTTAGTTTTTCTTGATAATAGTTTTTAGACACTTTGTTCATGTGTTCTTTCAGGCAGCACTAACACTACACTATCACTATTTCACTATTCACTATTTAATTTAACTGTCCATCAACTCAAAAGGCTTTGTTCGTTTTAACCGTCTCACTAGCTCTGTTACGTCAAGCAGCTGGATTGCTTCAACGTTAACATGATGGTGAAGCCGTTTATCATGGGCTTCGGCAAATTTTGGTATAATTTTGTCGACGAATTCAATTTTCAGGTCCCGATGAATGTCGTCATTTCTGATGTACCAAGGAGCTTTCACAATATTCCTCAGTACTTTGTTTTGGAACCTTTGTATAATTTGAATAGTAGTCTTTTTGGTACAGCTCCAAAGCTGTATTCCATAGGTAAAAACCGGCATCAGGACTTGTTTATATAAAATTAACTTGTTGTGTATTGATAGTGAGGAATGTCTTCCCAGTAACCAATACAACTTTTTATACTTTAAGTCAAGTTCTTTTCTTTTTGTCTTGACATGAGCCCTCCAGCGTAACTTCACATCAAGTGTCATTCCTAGATATTTAGCTGTATCCACGTATGTAATTTGTTTGTCATTAATGAAAACAGCGTGATAATTTCCTGTTTTATTAGTAAAATCAATATGTACTGATTTTGCTTCGTTCAACTTTATTCTCCATATTTTGGTCCAATTGTACACCTTATTTAGCGCTGTTTGTACTTTTTCCACTGCCTCATTGTGCGTTTCTCCTATAGCCATAATAGCTGTATCATCAGCAAAAGTGGCAATGGTATTATTTTCGAGTTCTGGGATATCGCAGGTATATAATAGGTACAGGACCGGACCTAGAACACTTCCTTGCGGAACTCCAGCTTTTATAGGTTTAAGTTCAGAGTAGGCTTCTTCTTGTCTTACTCTAAATGCTCTATTTGTAATATAAGATTCTAAGATATCTCCAAACGCCTTGGGTAGCATATTTCTAATTTTATAAATGAGACCTTCATGCCAGACTTTGTCAAACGCTTTTTCAATATCAATACCTATAGGTAGTTTAAGTTTTAATACAGCACATGTTGGACTAATAAGCAAATACATACAAAGATAAGACAGTCTCTCTACATAACTCTGATACATATTGGTTTTATTAAAATAAAAGTCCATATTGTGTAGGTACAATATCATCTTATTTACCGACGGTTTATGATCCTCTGGCTTTGCGCTTTCTTGTCGCGTAAACTGAGAGTTTTGCTGACAAAAATAAAATGTTTCAACGCAACAATAGGAGCTCGCAGCGGTTTGAATTCTTACCTACAATTTCAATTCTATTCTCGAGAGAACAATAATATCTAAACAGGTAATTGTTTACATAAAGAAAAACATCACGCTTGATGAATACCACATTTCTGCTTCAAATATTTGATAATAATTCTACGAGATAATACTTATATCTATTATAAATGCTAAAGTTTGTGCAGATGGGTGGATGTATGGATGGAACATATTAATACAAAAATTGGTTAAGAATTTGTTTGTTTAAGGTGGAAGACACAGTTCTGTCCGCGAAATTCAAATTTAATTTGGTTTTTCGCAATTTGTAAACTAATACGACAAAGTAGGCTTATGGCATTCTAATTGCGACAATGGCAGTATCATCTTCACAGGTTTTTATAAAAATCTTTACTTGAAAGTGTCCAGTTTAAGAAATTAATCAAAATATCGACTAATTTGTGAGTAACTCACGTCCAACTCAGTATTTTGATTAATTTCTTAAACTGGTCACTTTCAAGTACAGATTTTTATGTACCTAAACCTGTGAAGATGATAATTCTACTGACGCAATTAGAATGCCATTAGCCTAGTTCAGAGGTTCCCAAACTTTTTTTGCTCATAGACCCCTTTCAAAAGTTTGCTGGTTCCGGTGGACCCCCTGCAGCTAAATTTCTATCATATTTCCAGTCGACAAAAAATGTGAAGATAAATTATGAAAATTGGCGTTGCGAGTGAGTTCCAACCACGAAAACAACATTCTTTGAAAAAAAAAGAGAATTGATTGGTAAATTAATTAATTGATTGTGCTGTGAGTGGATGTCAAAAGTAAAGTTGACCATTCAAAAAGAAGTGATTCCATCTCAAGCTTACATTTTTGACATCTACTCACAGCACAAAAACCAATCAATTCTCACTTATTTTATTTAGAAAACTCGGAGTGGTAAAAATAAAAAAATAGTATATTTTCTTGTGTTGTATTTATTCAAATACTATGTAAGTAACTATTAATTATTATTATTGTTATCATATTTTACAATATTATATTAAGTAAGTATAGTAAATCAAAATATAATTGTACCTGCAATCAAAATTAAACATTAATAACGTACACGTAACACCTGAGAGTTCTCCATAATGTTCTCGAAGGTGTGTGAAGTCCACCAATTCGCATTGGGCCAGCATGGTGGACTATGGCCTAACCCTTCTCTTAGAGGAGACCTCGCTGGGTTGATAATAAAGATGACTTATATTAGTGAAACACCACACAGTCGGGAAATAAACAATTACTAATAAATTAGGGACAAAAAGTTCTACCTTTCTCGGATTTCTGTTCTAAATAAATAAATAAGTAATAAATAAAATAAAAGTATGTATAGCAAAAGGCAGCCTACTTACTTTTTCCGTCGCTGGCAATCACTAAGATCGATTCACTTTAGGTACTTTTCTCTCCGAAATTCCGGGAACAAATGAGTAACGTTTATTCTTGGCATTCGTATTTATATTGGTGAAGAATCAAACAAGTTCATGCAAGATTGCAAGCACACACACCACCCACAAGTCGTATTTGGTCCCTTTGCACGTCTGAACAAGCGTTGCAGACGGCGCGTCGGCGGCGGCTTCACTATCGACCCCCGCTTACGAATTGTGAACCCCCATTTTTCTGTCACGCCAACGTAGACCCCCGTCGAGTCTCCCGTGGACCCCTGGGGGTCCACCTGGACCACTTTGGGAATTACTGGCCTAGTTTGTCGTATTAGTTTACAAATTGCGAAAAACCAAATTAAATTTGAATTTCGCGGGCAGACTCGTAAAATCATCCTTAAGTGTTGTTCGATTCGTTTCACGAATAGTTCAACAAATGCGTACCTACTTTAATATGTATTTACTATCGATGTTTTGGTATATTTATGTAAAAATATTACGCAAGTAATATAATAAGTCTATGATAGCGATCCTTATTTCTTTTTGTTCGCCTGTTCGTAAGTGCATTCAGTTTAAGGGTTTAAGCCAAAATAATGTTATATTTGGAGTCCCAACTCCCAAGGTGCAGGAGTGGCGACCCCGCACCGGTAAGCGCAGTGTTGGCAGACCCCCCACTACGTGGACCGAATACATCAAACAAGTCGCAGGGAGCCGCTGGTTTCAAGAGGCGCAAGACCGAAGCCTGTGGAGGTCTATGCAGGAGACCTTTGTCCAGCAGTGCACGTCTATCGGTTGATAAAGAAGAAGAATGTTATATTTCATATTTTGTTTGTGAAGTTTTTAATAAGAACACATTTTAAACGGGTGGAGCCTCTTCAATTATCATCTAATTGAACAAAGCTCTACCGTTATTTACGGCGGTACTTACAAAGTTGGCACAATCGGGCTTTTAGTATAAATTGAATTCGTCCAATGCTCTTCTGCTTTCCTTGGTCCATTGCCAGCCAACCACGTATTAACGATTATGTTGCTCATGCTTGTGAGCTATTATGTACCTGTATTACATATGTAACAAGGCCCTTGCCAATGTGGTTGAGCCAAGGCATATTGTTGTTGTTGTTAGCAGCTGTTGTTGTTACCATCAAATTACTCGGATACCTTCGCTTATATTTCCTCTCTAGTTATCAAAGACGACCTTAACGATTTGCACAGTTAGGATAACAGTTGTGTTTACACGCTGGGAATCTGCCAATATTGGGTTATTGTGGAATACCTTTACGAAGATAAATAAACACAGATAGGTCCTGTATTTAGAGTAGGGCTCTGACATAAACGATGCTTCACTATAAGAGAAAAAATATCGTTTGTAAATTGAAAAATTAATTTTCCTTCTACAAGGAGGGTTTTTAAGTTTTATTTGACTAAAGTATTCAGCCAATTTAAACGCCGCCGCCAAAAAATATATATAAACGACGAATTTTGACGTTATCGTAGATTTTCCATGGGATGAAACACATGATTACATATAATATTTTATACCTATATATAATTATTATCGTCACATATATTATGTAAGTTCAAATATTTTTATTTTCCAAGTGTAGTCGTCGCGTCGCGGGACCGCTAAAGTTTATAAAGTTTTTCCAACAGCTAATTAATTATTACGAATTACATTTAAGTACGAGCGATCTTAAGTTTCATACATATAATATATAGTCTACGCTCTACGTAATGCCGCGCGCGACACGTGAGGGCAGACGACGTTGACGGTTGTGTCGATTTTGCGAATTTTTCGGAGTAAATTCTTTTGTTGCAATCTGCGACGTAAGGCCAACGAGTCGAGATCCTACATATAAACATTGCCCGACGACAGAATAAAATAAAGTCTATCTCTTTCTATCTTGTTTGTTTGCTATCTGCCGCACGCCTCACGGATACAATGCTCAAGGTCAAACGAGGCTATAGAAGGGATTGAAAACATTCGGATGGCCATTTGATTTTGTAGTTTTTTAATCTATTTCATTCCGTGTCCTAAAGCGCTCGGGGTGATACATAATTTCGTTCGTTCTCTGTTATTTCCTGTTATTATTTTCGCTTTAATTATTGTTACCTGTTACTGTTAACTGTTACTGGTTTTAAAGTTATAGTTATTTGTTGTATTGGTTTTTGTTTTTGTTATTTGTGGCTGTTAAAATCTAGTTGGCTATGATGGAACCTCAGCCAAGCACTTCAAAAGGAACACCCACAGATTTTAATTCCCCAAAGAAAAAACGCCCAAAGGTACGTACCTAACTACCTACTTATTACAAAGATAGCCTACCTTTAACTTGCTAACTTTAACTAACTAAACCAAATTGAATTTCGTAATGCGTTAATAATGGGTTTATTTAAATACACATTATATTACCTTTTTTTTTAGAAGACGAGTTTCAGTGTTTTTGAAAAGAATATGGTAATTAATGCTTACAAATATATGAAAGAGACGTGGCCAACTGATATGTACCCATATAACAAAGATATGGTGAAAAAAACGGCTGATATGTTGGGCATCAGCGTTCCACCGGTCTATAGAATCCTTAGAGATTATAGAGAAAATAGCCAAATTACTCCACCTATCACCACAAAAACCAGACCGACTTTTAGTGAAAAAATCGATGATTTTACAAAATCGGCTATACGGAGAAAGGTACATTCATTTTTTATAAAAGGTGAACTGCCTACTTTGAAGAAGGTACTAAGTGAAATCAATGAAGACGATACTCTACCAAATTTTAAAAGATCAACGTTTCATAAAATATTGAAGCATTTAAAATTTAAGTATATCAAAAGGCAGAGAAATAATGCAATAATTGATAGAGACGATATTATATTATGGAGGCGAAACTATTTATATAAAATGAAAGAGTTTAATTGGATGAAGTTTCGAGTGACTTTTGTTCGAGCACCTCCCACTACCCTGGCCCTATATAACCTGGCCATGCTCCTCACCCATCTTCGAAATCCTCAATCATCAGCTCTCTCCATATTTTAGCTCCGAATGAATTTTGTTCCTCTATACTAAACCATCGGTGAAAAGAAAGAAATTCATACAAACTTTTACAGGAGAGGTGATCAATGAGTGAGTCAGTGAGCCAGTCAATCAGTGAATCAGCACGAGCAGCTATATATGTAGTAATTATATAAGATTTAATACTTCTTAAATAGTATTACATATCAAAATATTTTATTTTACATTTTCCAAATTACTGTAAGTAAAAAAGGTTACAAAACCCTGTAGGTTTGTTTATATGTAGGATCTCGACTCGTTGGATAGACTTTACACCTGTTTTTCTCACTTAGCGGTCCCCCGACGTGACGACGACACTTGGAAAATAAAAATATTTGAACTTACATAATATATGTGACGATAATAATTATATATAGGTATAAAATATTATTTGTTAGTTTTTAGAGATTATTTTTTGTGTCGGGGGGTTTTTAAAATTTTTAATTTTACTTTTATTTAGTCCTTTTTAAAGTAGGTGTAAATATTAGGAAGGTATTTATAGTGATTTGTTAGCGCAGTGGTAATTGAGCCTAATTGATCCCATTTAATTACCCACCTTCGAAATCTAAACCTTACTCTAACATGTCATATTTAAAGTCATGGTTACCTTACCATGTTCTTTCAATATCATTGAAGTAATACGGTACCTTTCGAATCGATAGGACATATGGAAGGTAGTCAGATCACCTCATCAACTATTAAAGAGCTGATGATCTTCAAACGGCTGATCAGGTCATGGTTACCTTCAAATTCAAATTCAAAATTATTTATTTCATGTAGGCCAACCTGTGGCTCTTATGACACGTCAAGATTCTACCACCGGTTCGGAAAGCGGATTCTGCTGAGAAGAGCCGGCAAGAAACTCAGCAGTTGCTCTTTTCAAAATAATCATTTTACAATATTAATAAGTAGCTATATTACATTGTAATAAGTTTTTATACTATCTTGTGGGCAGCTGGATGGCAAGCTGATTTAACCCGTGCATCTTTGTTAGAATAGAATATGACATTTCCACAAAACGTACTACAATTCAATTCATGTCAAAGACGGGCAGACAGAAAGTAGCCCCATTCCCGCCGGCGGCACCCGTTCACGAGCATGACGCATGATCCAGCCATTGCTTCGCTCGACCATATTTGAGGGAACGTAACAACCCGCACCACACGACACCACCACAGAAATGTTTAAAGAGAGCGTGACATACTTAGTCTACCCGTATCAAAGCATCGAATTGAATAATATTATTCAAACACTAATTTTAAGATCCCATGCAACTTTGTCATTAAGACCATATGTCAGATTACCTTACCATATACTTTCAATATTATCATTGAAGTAACACGGTACCAAATTTCGAATCGATAGGACATATGGAAGGTAGTCAGATCCCCTCATCAACTATTAAAGAGCTGATGATCTTCAAAGGGCTGATCAGGTCATGGTTACCTTACCATATACTTTCAATATCATTGAAGTAACACGATACCAAATTTCGAATCGATAGGACATATGGAAGGTAGTCAGATCCCCTCATCAACTATTAAAGAGTTGATGATCTTCAAACGGCTGATCAGGTCATGGTTACCTTACCATATACTTTCAATATCATTGAAGTAACACGGTACCAAATTTCGAATCGATCGGACATAAGGAAGTTAGTCAGATCCCCTAATCAACTAGAAAAGAGCTGATAATCTTCA
This sequence comes from Oeneis ivallda, assembly GCA_029955525.1. Classification (NCBI taxonomy): domain Eukaryota; kingdom Metazoa; phylum Arthropoda; class Insecta; order Lepidoptera; family Nymphalidae; genus Oeneis; species Oeneis ivallda. The sequence continues at coordinate 16,042,926 of JARPMR010000010.1, forward strand.
AACGGCTGAACAGATTTTCATGAAACATGGCTAAGAACACTCGGGATAAAATTATCTATGACACAAAAAAACTAAACGAAAATCGGTTCATCCGTTTGGCGGCTACGCTACCACAGACAGATACACAGATACACAGATACACAGATACACAGATACACAGATACACAGACAGACACGTTAAACTTATAACACCCCTCCCTTTTTGCGTCGGGGGTTAAAAATGATGAAATTGGCACTTAGATGAATATGGTGCTGATTTCTGTTTTTACACAATCTTTAAACTAATAAAAATAGTAGATATTGTTGTTTCTAAAATGCTTCCCGAAGAAAAGATTAGCACTGGTGAATTCGTTGCGTTGAGAGCAATCAATAATATCAATTTGTTCAACAAGAATTTAAACCAAGTGACAACCAATATCTACACAATATAAATAATATGCTTGCTAAAAAAAATATCACCATGTATTACCTCATCATTTCGCTACATTTACAGAATTATTGACCCCTAAAAGTAACATTTACAAAAAAAAGTAGTCTAAATTGTAATTAAGTTTTCTCTTAGTCATGCGATTCTATTCAAAACAGGTATTTTACATATTTTAAAACAAATAAAAAATATGGTTATACCGATATACCGATATTTATACTTACCGTGTTGAATACAATCTCGACTAAACTAAATTGACTACTTACATAAATTCAAGTACATAATATGTACACACAATAAGTACACACTGTGTGGGCACTATAATACCTACATAATATTATGTAGGTATTATAGCCCACTTAGGTGCCCACTTAGTTGAAAAATGGTGCTCTATCTACATTTTTATTCAAATTAAGTCTGTAGACACCTAAAATACCATTTCGCTACCTACATTACAGAATTCATATTCATATTCAAACTGGTAAAAGTAACAATTACAAAAAATAATCACGACTTTTATAATTAAATATTTTCTCTTAGTCGCGCGAGTCTATTCAAAACAAGTATTTTATTTTCTGTAATCTGTTATTGTCTGCGAATCAAAACTCTGTGAGATTCATACTATTGTTACTTTCGTCTTGGGGAATGACGCCGATGGCGCGGATTTCGCATTCGTGTTTTTACTGGGCCGGTATTTCCTCTTACTTGGACAAATGAATGGCTCGGAATGACTTCATCCTGTGATAGGCGTATCCGTGACCGTTTTTATTCCGTGTTATTTTTTATAGCTTTAATGCTTATTACGAGAAGTAAAGGGGGGAAGTAACTATGCAGCCGGATAGAATTGACGTAGAAGCCGTTTAGTTATAATTATAATTTTTATTTTCTTTACTAATAAAGTAAATGTGATGACAGCTTAGGCCCGCTTGCAGAGTCGCCGGGTTAGAACTTAAATATAACGCAGGAATAAATTTGTAATTTTGACAGAAGCTTCATACGAAATCTATCAAAGCAGCAGCTAACTCTGGGTTAAAAGGATAACCCGGCGTTTCTGCAAGTGGGCCGTAGTGGTCAAAATTTGGACAAAGTGAGTGGCGGAGACAGGTGGAGTACTCCGTGAGAGTTACCGATATAGCTTTTTTTTTTAAAGAATATCAGCTAGGTTGAAGTTGACTAATATCCTCCTATCGACAAAACGACAACAGTGCAACGGGCGGAATTCGAACCTGCGACCTTTCAGTTTTCAGTCCGCACCTTTAACCGTTGGGCTATTGAGGCTTATCATGAGATGAGGTGTCCTAAGGTGCTAAAACAAGCTAACGGTCTATTTTGCTAGAATTGGAGATGGAAGCAAACGAACTAAGCGAGCGACCTAGTTCGTAGAGCTGCGAAATAATCTGAACACTCCCAAGTCCCAGTCGCGAAATATTTTGCGCAAGACTACTATGTACCACAAGAACAAAATAACGACAAAATAAATTTTCTGATTCTATTTCTTCTTCTTCATCAACCGATAGACGTCCACTGCTGGACAAAGGTCTTGCATGGACTTCCACAGGTCTCGGTCCTGCGCCGCCTGAATCCAGCGGCATCCATATTTCGAAGAACTATGGTCGTTGGAGTCTCAGTTTACTGGAGTGGTGACCCCGCACCGGGAAGCGCAGTGTTGGCAGACTCCCCAAGTGGACAAACAGGTGGACCGACGACATCAAACGAGTCGCAGGGAGACTATAATATAGCCGACTGGTTAATTTTCCGTACGCAGTGGTAGTCATAAAATCGAAGTTGCCTAAATAGGCCGAGATTTTTATAGGTAGGTATACCTAATTTGACTGCTTTGTTTTATTGCGCAAACACCACGGCATATTTTTGCGCAAAAAATCTTTTCTTAGGAAAGCTATCGGTACAAAGTATTTCATTGCGAGTTAATTAACATAATAATTGGTTCAAGGCTTTAACATGTAATTAAAGCAACTGAAGAATAAATTATAAAATAAATACTTGCAAGAAACAAGGATCTTTTTCGTAGAAACTGTTTATTTTATGGGCGCGGTCTAACCAGGCGTACCTATATGACTACACATACTCGTATATAAATATTATATAATATATGTAGGCATATACCTAGGTACGCTTATATCTATTATTTATATATTTATAATTAATTAGCTAGCTGTTGACTGTTTGAATGATGCTACACTGAATGATTGAATGATGTCAATGCTTTGGTTTCGCCCTGCTGCTGCAGCATCTTGCCCGGAAGAGATCGCTAGGTAGCGATCAGGCCGCCAAATTGTATGCTTGTGTTTGCTATGTATAATTATTTTATTTCACTGTATTATTAGTGGTGTACAGTAAAAGTATATTCATTAGTTCATTCATTCATCTTTTCATTTCATCTCTGGTATTCTTCCGCCGCACCGCAGCGCTAATTGCTTTGTAGAAACGCACAGAAAGGTGTGGTATCACTCAGGTGTGGTATCACTCTTAGCGTCCAAGATGTATCTAACCATTTTGAATGGGGCAGTCACACTAGCTGCTAGGCTAACAATAATATTATTATGCAGTTGGCAGCAAAGTGCTCGTCAACCCGCGTAGTTGCAGCAAAGTTGCGAAAATACGGTTACTCTACGCAACAGTTTAGTCGCTTACTCGTCGCTTGAGATATTTTCAGTACTAGGAAGCCGATTATCATCTCTGAGCCAGCTAGCAGACAGTAGTCGCAAATTTAAGGTACGGTTGCCGGTTGGTAAGACCGAGTCATGTCCAATGCTCATGCACCGCTCCACCCAGTAATTGTTGAGAACTCTGCACTCGAAATTGTAGACGAGTATATTTACCTGGGACACACAGTCCAGCTAGGTAGGTCCAATTTCGAGAAAGAGATCAGCCGCCGAATCCAACTCGGCTGGGCAGCGTTCGGGAAGCTCCGAGATGTCTTCTCGTCCAAAATTCCTCAGTGCCTGAAGACTCAAGTCTTCGAACAGTGCGTGTTGCCAGTGATGACTTACGGATCCGAGACATGGTCGCTAACTAAGGGCCTCATAAGTAGGCTCAGGACCGCTCAGCGGGCGATGGAGAGAGCTATGCTCGGAGTGTCCCTGCGGGATCGAATCAGAAATGAGGAGATCCGTAGGAGAACCAGAGTCACCGACATAGCTAAGCGAGTCGCGATACTGAAGTGGAAATGGGCGGGGCACATAGTTCGAAGAGCTGATGGTCGTTGGGGTCCCAAGGTGGTTGAGTGGCGACCCCGCACCGGGAAGCGCAGTGTTGGCAGACCCCCCACCAGGTGGACCGACGACATCAAACGAGTCGCAGGGAGCCGCTGGATTCAGGCGGCGCAAGACCGAGGCCTGTGGAAGTCCATGCAAGAGACCTTTGTCCAGCAGTGGACGTCTATCGGTTGATAAAGAAAAAGAAGAAGAAGACCGAGTTATTAAGGGCTGAACACATCTGACGGTATTTAGGACGCCGATTTTTAGTCCCGTAATAGTTATCTAACACTGTACCTAGTCTGCCTACCTCACTTCATCGTATAAATAAAATTACTGAAATTCACTTTACCAACCTAGAACCTTTTCTAAATAAAAACAAATATCGGGCCAGAGTGTAGTTAAAATAGTTTTTTACTGGGTTTGTTAAACTGAATGTGGAGTGCTTGTTTTGAGTTGAAGGTTTTTAACCTTCGAAAACAAAGCACACCAAAATTAGAAAAAGAGAACAAAATTCTTCTTATCCTTTCAACGCTAAAAGAGTCGAGATATTCCGAACAGTTGGCTGAATCGTAATAGAGGACAGTTATTCAGAAATTTTGTTACACTCAGGGCCTGTTTCACTATCCATCAAATAAATTCGACATTTTAGCAGATAGCACATACAAAACCTATCAAAACGTCAACTTTATTTGATGAATAAAATTTACTTGAAGGTGGTGAAACAGGCCCTCAACGTAATAAATGCAATATCACAGAATATATATATAATTATATATATGGCAATATCAATGTGAATGTGAAGTGTATGTATGGATTTATGTATACCGGCGTAAGCGACGGAAAATCAATGACGTAATTTATTTCGAAAGATGTGTTTCGGTCCTAATAGTTTGAAAGTACCATTACATGTAGGACATAGGTTCACGTTCGGCACAGTTGGCAAGAGAAGTGAGATGAAACTGCCAAGGTGTTTAATTTAGGGGCAATGTAGTCAGAACGTATAGATATTTCTTTACTGACAGTTATAGTATCACAATAGAACAAAATAAAAACTTACTGAAACATAATATTATTTGGGTTTTTAAAGAATACATACTTTACTTCATACTTAATAATATGTACTTATTTACACTTTAAGGAGATGAAAAATTTTGCTCAGAATCACAACTAAGAGCAACATCACAGCCAGGGTTATGAAATAAGTAAATGAAGAGTTGTGCGGATTTTCTTCCGAAGTAAAACAAAAATAATATAAGATTCACCCTTAGTAAGAGTTTTCACATTTCGAAAATGTCATTTGTCTGGTCGGAGGCTTGGCTTCCTGGCACAGTGGTGAGCGCTGTGGTCTTATAACTGGGAGGTCTCGGGTTCGATTCCCGGCGGAGTCAATTTGGGAATTTATAATTTCTGTATTTTCTCTGGTCTGGTCTGTTGGGAGGCTTTGGCTAGTTACCATCCTACCGTCAAAGACGTAGACCGCTAAGCGATTTAGATTTAGATTAGCGTTCCGGCACGACGGCGCGAAGCAACTGATCAGTGGTATGGTTTAATAAAACTGCCATCTGGTAGCGGACTAGCTTGGAAAGGGGTTTTCCAAGCTAGTCCGCTTCCATCAGATGAGATCGCAGTAAAGGGATATTTTGTAATGATTAAAAAAGTTAATAGACTTCGGCCATTGAAATGCAATATTGCCAGAATAAAAGGACCTAGGTAAAGGTCTCATTTAAAGCAGTGCATTTTTATTTCACAGTCTCCCCTTGGAGAGCTGGCTGTAGATGTATAATTACTAAGAACAAATTTAAGTTTTGACAAGCTTAAAAATCCATTTTGCTTTAATGCTGCAGTGCTTCGGATACTCAATATCTATCAACTGAAGATACGACGCCTGATTGTGCGAGAAAATATGAGTGAGTGATTATACAAGTCTAGTTTAATACGATCACACTAGTTATGATGTTAATTTACAAACGCTCGCGGCGGCGACCTGCCCGCCAGCGACGCGGAGCCCTTGGACTGACACCGGCCCCGCGCACGGCGGCGACCCTATCGCCCGTAGCACGGGACCACTCACCGGATCTGACGGCGGCGGCGACCTGCCCGCCAGCGACGCGGAGCACCTGGACTGACACCCAGCCGCAAAGCCCCTGACCCATTTTTTTTTTGTTAACGGGGGGGGAAATCTTCTTAAGATACCCGATATCCTGAGGGAGAATATCGGGTTATGTAGGATTTTTACCTACTAAAACCCCCTCGATGGCCACCCTCAGCGCATGTTGGAAGGCTCCGAGATCTCTTTCGAACACATACCGGTGCCTCCCTTGCGCGACGCTCATTATGGGCTCGTCCCGGAAAAACTACGCGCACCTCACTAGGAGGTAAGGCTACTTGTGCCACATCAAGCTGCCCTCTTCCCAAGGTCACATAAGATCGAAAAATGAGTGGCTGAAGCCCTCACTACAGCCACTAGCAACCCTGAGGTCCTTCAGGACCTCAAAGCCCCTGACCCTAACGGAGCAGGAGCCCCATCCGCCTTCTACGAGACAGCTGAAAATAAATCACCGGGGAAGCCTACTTCCCCGCGCCCCACCCGGGTAATGAGGCCCCGCCTTGAAGCCCCTACCCTCTGCTGGCCTCGGCCAGAGAGACGACCCGTGCTGCTGCTAATTTACATATTTATTAGATATGTTAGTTCCTTTAATAGACGATTTATGACGTCCTCGTTACGGTAGCAGGTGGGAAGACAGGCACCGAAACGGATTACCGAAGGCACGTGTGACGCCATTGCTGCTATACCCACAGCTAGACCAGATAGCATCAGCCAGTATGATTCGTATCTCAAGTTATTAAGTTGACTCAGACTAACACTTAAAGTACGGTAGCTATTACGGTCGGCTAATACCTGGATTTCGGACTAATATTACCTATCAATACTTACAAATATGAAAGTGTGATGTTAACAAACGCTGAACCGATTGATTATTTGAACAATTGCCCAAAACAAATGCTTTTAAATTTTTTTCTGTCTGTTAGTTTGTCCAGGCTAATCTTTAGAATGGCTGAACCTTTTGACTGAACCTAATTTAACCTGATGGAAGTTAAGTTAAGTGTAATGTTATCTAATTTATTGAACCTTACCTTCGTTACTCTGTGTTTATATCCCATACAATCATGACATTAGGGAATGTGAAGGTATTAAATGATCATTGAATGAAGTGTAATAAGGCTTTGTTATACACTCAGATAGACAGACAAACAGTAGACATATGAGTCACTTACGAACGGTCACTCACAACCCTTGCGTGGAAAGCTCGCTGACCGTTCTATTTTTTTAATTAGGTACTTTACTAATTTCGCAGGTACCTATATTATCTACTATGAGAATTCTTCCAACTAGGCGAGGTGGGCCTCTCGAACCAATCAATAACTATATATAATTATATAATTAAGGGCAATGCGATCCTCATATGATTTCAGTTCATTTTGTATTACAACTGCGATTTTCAGATGATATATTTGCATACTTAATTACGTCCCGTATTTCAATTTGAGCCTTTCATACAAAACAAAATGAACATTTTAATTACGCGAAAAGGCTTTACGCTAGTAATTCTTAAATACAATTAGGCCCGTGGGTACGCTTTCCATAATTATTTTATCTTGTATCAACAGAAAAGGTTTACGGAACGTGTGTGCTCGCTTTTATGTACACGCGTACGAGACTGGTTCAGTTCGGAATATCGGGAGAACGGAAATGAGAGAGAGTAAAGTTAATTACTTAGCAAATATATATTGTATATTAAATATTACATTTGGATGATAAAAAATATTATTATAATCATGATGAAAATATAGACTTAAATAAAAATACTTTCGTTATATTGTAACGGAAGTATTTTTATTACTTTTGCTCCTATAATATAGGTATTTGAGTTGCCCCTGACTTTGATTGCGTGGATTTGCAGTTGCACTCTCATTTTATCCACTAGTTGCACAGAAGACATAAAACAGTCACAGGGATCTTCTGCATACAAGCGGCATAAGACCGTGTGTGGGCACCCATGCCCAACTGTGCATGTCTATCGGTTGACGAATGATTGATGACAATGCTATAGTTGATGCCTCAGTTCACTTGGATGAATTGAAACTTGTCCGTCTATCTGTCAGAGTTAGAGTATAATAAGCAATACAAAGACAAGATTCGTGGATTGCGTGTAACGTGGGAAGTGTTCTTTCTCCTAGACTATAGTTGCCTGTAGGTGGCCTACCTACAGGCAACTATAGTAAAAATATACATATACATAGAAAAAATATCTAACTAGCGGAAAATACATTTTCCGGATAAACTCACTAAGTATATCTAAGTATCGATATTCCCAACGATAATTTCTCTGAACTAGCAAACATAGTTCCTAATTGAGGCTATAATATGAAGTATGTAGCTCGTAGCATGGGAAGAGAATTTATGATTTAACAAATTGAGACAGAACTGTATGTTCGTATAGAAATATTTAGGTGTGACATGACTCATGAGAGATCCAATAATTAATTAAAGTTAAAGAAACTGCCATTCTATATTAAGTAGTGTAAGTATCAGTTATACACGTCACACGTGTAAAGAAAGTCGTTGAAAATACTGAAGAACCCATGAGAATTGAAGTATAAACTATATATCATAATTTTTTTTTTGATTTTGCGTTTCACATGTAAGCGTTAAAATATTCTAGTCAACATTAAATTATATCCGTTAAATCTATATTTACTCTAAAATTAAAACTACCTACTACATTAAAATTAAATTTATTCTAAAATTAAAACTAAAATAAAAATTAAATAAAATCTAAAACCCCATCGAAGTCACTGCAGTGTGGCATGGTACCCAAGATGCTGGCAGCATTACCCCTTTGGATGGCCAAGCTAATCCTTTGGGCAAGGTAGCTGCCAGCTCTTGGATCCCCGGTAGACTCGATCACCTTTTTAGTTAGCTCTACAAAAAGCGCTCGAGCCTCCGGGCCCCACGGCCCCAGGGTCTCTACACCAAAAGGCACAAATATGAAACCACTGTCAAGTTTTTCATATTTGCGCCTCTTAGCCTGTTCGGCGCTAGTAGCCGCTGCACCCGCCACAGAGGAGGTCGCATGGATGTGGGATGCAGCTAGAGTATCTACACAGGTGGCATCCCACACAAGCGACCTCCCTGTCCTCCAAGGAACAAGCGTCATACCATCAGGTCTCCTGCCATCACTACGTGCCAAACCAATAGGTTCTAATACAGCTGGCACGTGAGCAGTAGCAAGAAACCTGCGGATGATGTCGTTGAGGGCATTGTGGCGGGAGAAACGACCAGCGCTCTTCGAACAGGAGAGTCCGTGATGACCGTAAGCGTCGACGTGGTCACCGCAGTGGCAAAGGTGAGGCTGGGTTATTTTGGCGCCGAGCCTAAGGCCAACTACCACTGCAAGAGTGGCGTGGTTTAAAAGAGTGCCTAGATTAGCAGAAGGGAGAGCATGGAGCCAGTGGCCGGATTCTTTCGCAAAGACAGCGAGAAGACGAGCACGGTCTTTAGAATTTGCTTCCATTAACATTGCGTCAAAAGTTTACAAATAATGTCATCCCACTGTCTCTGGGAAGGAAGAGAAACCGGCAATTGATTTGGGCTAATCGCTGACCATTCATTTCTTGCCTCTGCCAAGTACGACACCTCAATTGATCCCAAAGACTGGGATATAATTTTTTCAAAGAGAGTGTGTGTACTATAAACAGAGGAAAGAAATGCTGGCAGTGAGACACTAGAAATTTTGCGGATATCATAATTTACATTGAAGTTTAATTAATGAATTGAACCTTAAATAGTATACAAATTATAGATTTTTGATAACTGGCCCTCAGTATGGTGTAAAGTATATTTATGTTCAGCCTTAAGGTTATCACGACCTTAAAGATAGGAATCTCTATAAAGTTACTGTTTAGTAGATCATTCCAGTAACACCCTCCTTTCCTTTTGGTTCTTTATGTTTGGTACGAGGCCGTGTACGGTGTAAGTAAATGCCTTGGGATAATTCCGGGATCATCTTATCACTGGCCTGAGGTCAGATTCGAGCATCCTTAACACCAATTAGCAGTGACTTAGTCTTTGCTTTGGGAATTTTCTTTGGTTAAGGGGTCGATACAGTCTAATCCATGGCTCAAAAGCCCTTATAATGTTTTGAGTGCTTGAGAGATACACAAGATAGTAAGTATAAAAAACTTATTACAATGTAATAGCTACATAATAATATTGTAAAATGATTATTTTGTAAAGAGCAACTGCTGAGTTTCTTGCCGGCTCTTCTCAGCAGAATCCGCTTTCTGAACCGGTGGTAGATTCATGACGTGTCATAAAAGCCACAGGTTGGCCTGCGTGAAATAAATGATTTTGAATTTGAATATATTTAAGTACCTAAATATATACAAATAGGTAAATCAAAAAGTTGCGAAGCTGAATTAGTGAAGTGAAGAACTCTCAGGTCGTTCGGGTGCCAAGGTGCTGGAGTGGCGACCGCACCGGAAAGCGCAGAGTTTGCTAGTAGATACAGACATCAGACGAGTCGCAGGGAGCCGCTGTATACATTCGGCGCAAGACTGAGACCTGTGGAAGTCCATGTAAGAGACCTTTGTCCAGCAGTGGACGTCCATCGATTGATACAGAACTAGTTTTAGAGGCTAGAGCTCTGAGTGTAATCTGAGTAAGGATTTATTTCTTGTTAACCTTTGGCTGTAATTTGGGTAGGCGCTGGTTTCTTCACGTTAATCCTCAGTCAATCGTCAGTACTCAGTTCTGTGTCGTGATGACCGTTCTTTCTTGATGATAGTTAAATGCTTCATCATAGATGATAATTTGAAAGTGTCTTCGTTTGTAACGATTAATTTGTGTAACTCTCACAAGTCACTGTCACTTCGGTTAAAGATCATAGATGTGACCTATGATCTAGTTTATGGTTTTAGTTTATGTTGTGTTCACAACAATCTAAACATTTATTGAAAAATAAAATTCATAAATCGTTAACCTACGCAGTTCAGCTGTTACATAACAAAATTTCAAAATAACTTCAAAAATACAGGCTTTCGGACCAGCAAGCAACAGTTTTCAATGTAAACTTTTTATCAAAAGGGATATTCTGTTGTTTCAGGATAAAAAGCTTTGTAAAATTCAAGCCATTTCAACGTTATTAAATTACTAATGCCTATCCAAACATTCGATTTTATAGAAATATTTAGTTTAAAATATATTTAGGAAGCCCACAACAGCCACTTGTAGTCGGCGGTCGTCGGTCGACACAAGTAATTATCAATTGCCGCAACTTTTTTAACCTATTGCTTGCAATATCATATTGAATTCCGACGGTGAAGACTTGATTGCGATGCTGCTGATAAACACACGCTGCAGAAGACGAAAATCTCGAACAGGTTAACTGAAATGAAAGAGGCGTGAGTGTCGAGAGACTTCGTATTGTGGTTGGTGATGGCCACATATAGCGGGAAAGGCGCCTCGTGGCGTGCAGCGCCCATTGGCGTCAGCCGTATGCAGCGAGTTCATATAAGCCTCATATTCAGAGCCTCAATAGCCCAAAGGTTAAAGGTGCGGACTGAAAACTGAAAGGTCGCAGGTTCGAATCCCACCCGTTGCACTATTGTCGTACCCACTCCTAGCACAAGCTTTACGCTTAGTTGGAGGGGATAGGAAGGATATTAGTCAACTTCAATTTGACTAATATTCTTTAAAAAAAAAAAACGATTTTTCCTTAGCTGTCTTAAAAGGTAAATGAATCGCAGAAAACGCTACGACTTACGACGTTCTTAAGATTGGTTTTTTAATCTTAGGACGGTTTCATTGTCACTGCGGTAGGTGAAAACGACCTAAAACGATGTTAAAGCGCTATGCTGAGCGCGTCACTTATGCATTTCTGTGAGAAAAATCAAACCTAGACAGCTAAGACAAGACGTGTAAATTGAAAATTTAAAACACCCCTGACTTGTAAATCTATGGCCGGACTATGTACCATATAGCTGACATCCTGTTGTACCCCGTTTTCTGCTCCATCATCAAATCTTCCTCCTCAATCCACGATCATCATCTAACACCTACTCATTGAGACCATTCCTATCTGCTGTAACTTGCTGAGGAGTTGGGTATCCCTAGACTGCAGCATTAGCTCAAGATTACCGTGCCTTGGAAATAATCCGAAGTACACCAAATTAAAATGAATCGCATCAGTGAAAGCTTGTAAGACCCTTAAATTAAGTAGGAAATGAGCTGATGATCTTCAAATGCCTGAGTAGATCTTCATAAGTTATAGCTAAGATCCACCTCGATTACGTTAGCTTATGTTAATCACTGTCTTGTGTGCAATAAAGTATATAAATAAAAAATTAAGTGGCACTCGGTGACTGCCGCGGTAAAGCTATTGCATAGCATTTTTTATCAATTTATGCAATTATAATATTTATGCAATATTTTTTTTTGCATAATAAAAATTATGCAAAAAAAATAATTAAAAAACAAACAAACAAGAAAAGCGCTCTGTCACTACTTCGCGAGTGAGATTCGAACCTGCGACATCATACATAAAGCGGCCGCTCGCCCACTGCGCCAAACAGAGCTACTTGTGACCCTCTAAAATGTTGAACGCTTACTGAACGACGGTGTTAGGTTTATTTTCGTTACGGAATTTCTTGATTGGGTCGCCGCGCTCAAACTCTTTGTCCTAGTTCAAAGCCCGTGATAAAAGCTATGCAATAGCTTAAAAACCGCATCAAAATCGGTCCTTTCGGTAGGCTGCTACGAGGGAACACACAGACACACAGATACACTAATACACAAATACACAAGTCAAAATAACACCCTGTCCCATTTTTTTGATTCACAATATTTGTACCTATAGCCATTCGTGCTGTAAACATTTTATAATGACTTGGCGTTACCGCTGAGGCAGTAAGCTTGTGTAATTCCCTTGAAGTGGTTAAGTTAGCAAAAGCAAAGTAAGGCTTTGGTTGAAATTGAAAATAAAATAGGCAATTACTTTGAAAGGATTATGTGCCTTGGCATGTCAAGCTGCGGAGTTCGACGACAGTCGCCTACTGTTTTTGTATTATTTGGGACGATGGAGTTGTAATATTTGGGCCCGAATCTAAGAGAACGCGGGAACATTTGAAACATTATTTGTTATGAAAATAATCATACATTTTTATAAGACATTTTATTAAACAATGCAATAAAGACTACGTAGACTACCTATTTGATGCTGTAGCACCAGCCTAATTTACCGTGTCTTGGAAATAATGCGAAGTAACAGTACCTACACCTTTTAATTCAATCGAAACTGTGAAAGTTTATAAAACTTTAGGTAAGGAAGAAATGAGCTGATGATTTTTAAACGCCTGAACAGATCTTTATAAATTATATCTAAGAACCATCGTGATCACGTCAGCTTTCAAAGAGAAAAAAAACCGTATCAAAATCGGTCCATTCGTTGGGGAGCTACGAGGGAACAGACAGACACACAGAAGCACTCGCCAAACTTATAACACCCCTCTTTTTTGCCGGGGATTAAAAAGAAAAGGTTAAAATCAAAAATACGAACTGTTAGCACAGGCTGAGATCTATAGATCGCACTCTGGCTCTGCTTAAGACTCCAGATAGAATTAAAATAAGACACAAATATGTGCTGACATAAATGTCTCGTTTTACCTCAATCTTGATTCTGAGCTGAGTGAGAGTGACATCTATAGATCGCACTCTTAGTCTCTAGCACTCGGTGGTCTTAAAAAAACACAAACGAATACCGGAACTATGTTAATTGTTTATAATGATTCTCACAAATTGACTTTAGTTACCTACTACTCATATCATTATAATAACGCGACTCGCGAGGACCTCCAAAAGGTCTTTCGGCGACTGGGTTCAGGACCTCAGCTTTTTTGCTGTACCAGACCGGCGCGGCGGGCAGAAACCAGTGCGTTTAGTTCGTTTGATTGTAATAGTAAACGATGACATTAGCATCAAAGTAAAATGAACCATAATAATATCACTTTAAAGTCACAATTTAAATACAGACGATTTTAGTTTAGAGCGTTTTCGTTACGTAAATGTATAAGAATACATACACGAAATTGAGCTCTAACTTAATTCTGTTATGGTTTATTTTACTTTTATGGTAATGTCATCGTTTACTATTTGTAGTTAACTATCAAATCTTGTACTAAGAGCTGGGCAGCGATTAGGCTATATACCAGAACGACTGAAAGAATTGGAATCGATTAGCCGTTTTAGAGGCAATACATGGCTCAGCAATACATGGCTTAGGGTAAGATCTATAGATGGCATTCTCACTCAGCTTAGACTCAAGACTGAGTTAAAACGAGACAGATTTATGTCGGAACATATTTGTGTCTCATTTTAGCTCTATCTTGAGTCTTGAGCAGAGCTAGAGTATAGATCTCAATTCTCGGCCTTAAGCCTCATCCGCACGTTTGGCAAACCTCAGCAAGCCTTCACAAGTTCAAACGTGCGGATAGAGCGTTGGCTTGGGCTTGCGTAGGTTTGGCATGGCAATAACTTACTTAAGCTAAATAGTCCATTGAAATGTTACATTTTTTAGGCCTTACCTTGCGTTTTTTAGAGGACGCAATTTTATTTTTTTGATGTTTAGGGGGGGTCAGTGTAAAGCTAAAACCAAGTTTGTGGGTTCGCCACCATTGTCCCACGGCCGCCATCTTGAAAATAGGGGTTGAAATGGTTTGTGCGGATGAGGCTTTAGAGTTAGGGATGTAACAGAACGTTTTGAGTGTGTGTAAGCCTAATGCGGGATAAAAAGTTTGCCAAATGTAAAGGAAAATAAATCATTCTATAGAAATCCATGTATTTAAATAGAGTTCCAAGACCCTTTGCGGGTTGACGGTTTATACCCACAAGAGGTCGACCTACACACCCCGGGTCTCATTAGTGGAAGGGTCGGCTACTTTACATTCGACTAAAGTACAATAGAACGCGGAATTCAAGCCAACATTCTGTAGTTCATTTGATGGCTATTAATAACAAGGATAAAACTTCTGTAACCTTCAGGCTTAGCATGTACGTCGAAGTGATATCTCGCGAAGAGAGACAAATATTGTCGACGTAGTCTGATTTCTCGTTTACTCTTTTAAACTTCAAAATTCGAGAAAATGACGTCGCCACTCGTCATGTTAGAGTTCGTAGAGAAAAATAGAGAAAATAATTTTATCTCTATTTTTGACGTAACGAGACGAATCATGGTGTATAGCCATAGATAAAATGTGCAACCATGTTAGTTTCGATAGAGATATAAGATAATACGAGTAAAGGGGTAGACAAAATTTTTTCGCCCGTGCATGCTAGCCCTGCTCTGACTACGGAAAATTGAATCCGTCATATTGATTTTGTTCAAAGTTTTCTTCGTATAAAATATAGCCTTCGTCATCTGGACTATATTATCATGGTTCAGATACATAAGCTACATGAGAATAACGAATACAATATTGTGCATTACAATAAAAAATCGGCCAAGTGCGAGTCGGGCCTCGCTCTTTTAGGGTTCCGTTAAAAAAAATTAAATTAAAAGATTTCCATCTACCCACCTACCCATTTTAATTTTTCTTTTAATTTAATTTAATTTTTATTATTTGTTGTTATAGCGGCAATAGAAATACATAATATTTGAAAATTTCATCTGTCTATCTATTACGGTTTACGAGATACAGCCCGCTGACAGACGGACGGACGGACGGACGGACGGACGGACGGACAGCGTAGGCTTAGTAATAGGGTCCCGTTGGTACCCTTTGGGTACGGAACCCTAAAAAGTATGCAATATTCTTCTTCTTCTTCTTCTTTATCAACCTTTAGATGTCCACTGCTGGACATAGGTCTCCTGCATGGACCTCCACAGGCTTCGGTCTTGCGCCGCCTGAATCCAGCGGCTCCCTGCGACTCGTTTGATGTCGTCGGTCCACCTAGTGGGGGGTCTGCCAACACTGCGCTTACCGGTATGGGCGACCATCAGCTCTTTATACTATGTGCCCCGCCCATTTCCACTTCAGTTTCGTGACTCGCTGAGCTATGCCGACATGCAATATTGGTATACATGAAAATAACGAATCGATTGACACCTCATTCATCAAAATCAGCTCAGTAGTTTAGGTGCTACGGTGGAAGAGCGTAAATACAAAAATCAGCGTAAATACAAACATTCATATTATAGACCGCATCATAACCGTTCCCTTTGGCTTTGTCGTAGTCGGCTAAAATATTTTTGTTGATCTTGAGCATTTTTGGTGTAAGCTTACTAAAATAACAGTAAAGGTTGTCAGAAAATCGACTAATTTGTGAGTAACTCACGTCCGACTCGATATTCTGAACTGATTTTTTAGTAAGTACTCGTAGTTTCAGATCGAAGAACTGATGGTAGTTGGGGTCCAGAGGTGCTAGAGTGGCAACCAAACCCAACGAAAAGCGCAGTGTTGGCAGAACCCCCCACTAGGTGGACCGAAAACATCTGTCTAGGCAAAGTGTTCAAAACTTAACTCCACGCGGGCAAAGTCGCGGGCATTCGTCCTAGTAATTTATAAACTTAAAGCAGAACCAACAATGACGCATGATCTCTAAAACTTCTCATTACAATAGCCCCAATAATCATCAGAACAAAGTAAAGAATAGAGAAGGCAAATTGACAAACGCGATCTGGGGATTTTTGTTGTGTCACCGACAATACGTTCTACCTGAATCTTAGTCCTAAGTGGTTGCAGACCCCTGTTTACCTTGCGGTTCGATAAAATGGATGGTAATTCAATAAAGTTACTAAGTCACTAGGTTAAATACTTAGTTCTTCTAGTAGTATTATGTAGAATGCAGACAAACCACCTTGCACCGATGCTCCAACTTTGAAGTCTGGAGTTAACTGTTAACCAGCGATTCGTCGCCGGTTAACTCTAAATCGATCGACCCGCTAGAAAACTCATCTTCTGACGCGTCGATCCACCTGAATCCACGCAGAAGAAGTCGCGGTCATCAGCTACCCAGATATAAGAGTAAGTTCTATATTTGAATGATTACGAAGACCAAACTACGTTATTTCAAGACGCGCCAGGACAAGTTTTAAACTTGAGGATTTGGTGCGAGAATACGTAAGCCCGCATCTGGCCACACTTATTGAACTTCAACCGAAATCGGTGTGGTGTTCAAACTTGAAACTTGGAGGTATATGTGACTACAAAGTCGGGATTTTGAATTAAAATTCATTTAGTCTGGCGCTAAGCCAACAAAGATAGGACTCCGAATTTGAATCGCTATAAACTTTTGCGGCCAGACATGCCATTGAATAAAATAAGCGATATTGGGAATCTGATGTCATCCAGTCTGGCAAGTTAGATGCTTAGTACCTACTCGTAGGATACATGGATTTGATGACATATTGACTACTTAGCGCCGATTTCACCAATGTAAAATAAGTCTTATCCGAGCGTAAAGATATGTTGGCAGATTTTCAATACAAACACTTTACCTACTCATTACGTTATCCTAAAACCAATTGTCTCCATAAGAAGTGGTATAATAAAATACTGCTCAGTGTCCAAATATATCTTGTGACAAACAGTTACTTGTAGTCTATATTGATTTTATAACAAAACCGAGGGCTGGTTGCACAAGGGGTGAACGCCCCTGTCACTGCAGATCGCCGCCACGCCATATTGGTTGGGGTTCACTAATGGAGCAACGGGGGCTGAAATATAAGCCCATTCCCTCTACATACGTTGAAAAACAGCCGGAACTCGAGAAATCATTCCCGAAGTTAAATCTACCGTGACTTTTCTCGTTTCATAATGCTACCCTGATTCTTGTTTGCAATAACTCCAGCTCACGAATGATGTTTTCATTTTTTAGGACGCACCACTGAACGAATACTGTTTATTCTAACAAGAAAAAATTTAAAAACTAACTTAACTTTCCTCAGCTTATTAGATAGAGACAGTCAGTCAATACATATTTTCAAATTTAGAGGGAAGCATTACTATCTATCTTTATGTATTTGTATAGATTATATTTTTTATGTAAGTATATAATATATGTAGGTATATATATATTATTCATTTATGTATTTTATTATTTATATATTTTTGTGTATTTGTAGTTTATTATATATTTATATTATGTTTTATTCTAGTATAATTTATTATATGAAGAGATGTTAATTTTTTAGACCTATATCACTTTATAATTTCGCCTTACTCACTGTCGAGGGAAACCGGAAGAAATCTCTTCTTAGAGATAAGCTTCACCTTTGTCCACGTCATCTATTATTATTTTTTAAGGATTGTTTTTTTGTACATAAATAATAAAAATAAATAAATAACTACCTTGAACTTTTAGATAGTTCGATGTTGAAAATCTCTTTCAGTGATTAGTTTCCGAAAAGCGTAATGCACCTTTTTAAACTAGAGCAAATTTTCCACATTCAGCGATGATATATTACCAACATAATTTTAAAGCTGACGTCAGTTCCAAGTAAAGATTGTTTGAACTGCGGAAAAATCGTTTTACTTGCGGAGTATGTTGGAAAAGTTATAAGTCATACCCCACGGAAAAGCCTTGTTTTCTGAACTGCCAATGTCATGATGGAAGCAGCAAAATAAATATTATCTCTATGTAAAAGAAATCTTTAAGTATTAACTCTTTAAAAAAAGTCAATCATTTTTAATTAATACTACTCAATAACTAATACTCAATGGGGGATTCCTCATTATTCGATGTTACGCAATAATTTGAAACAACTGGAGACAGATCAGGCGCAGGACCAAAGGCTTTACATGCTTTCCGAGGCACGAAAGTAAAACACCGCCAACTTCCTCATTCCGGGTTAGTATTGTGCTCAGACAGAAAAAAACTCTTTTTTCTATTTTTAACCCGACTCGGGAATCGAACTCGGAACCTCGTCAACCGCAATCGAACATGCTGACCACTAGATCAACGAGGCAGTTATATTTAATAAATGTACATAGAATGAGGGTGACAAGGGTTAGACCCAAATAAGGCTTCGGGTTCTTTCGGCAAAGAAAAGAAGCATAATTTTCTTAGTTATTTTTTCTTATTATTTAGTGTACAGCTGCAGCCTAACGTTTGGATAGAATCGGCTCTTTGTGAGGCAATGCGACATCAATAATTGTTGATATAACGTCACAAATTCTTAGCTGTAGTAATCGTTAGGCCAAGAGTAATAATAATTATAGTCAATACGATAAGATACTAGCAAAAAGTTGAGCTTTGTGAGGGCTCGCGTAGTTTTTCTAACGGGTTGCAGCGATGTTAACTCTTTGTTTTTCTAACAGATGGCGTTATTAGTACAATAACATTCTGTCCAATGAATTCAAAATTCAAATCAATGTTCATTTTTAGGGTTCCGTACCAAAATGGTAAAAATGGAACCCTTATGGTGAGACTTTCTCCGTCCGTCCGTCCGTCCGTTCGTCCGTCTGTCACAGTCGACTATTTCAGTAACACGTATACGTGTACACGTATGTTGAAGTCGGGCTAGCTTCGCGCATTGGTTTCATCGTTTGTATTGAGATCCACCCTACTTCAAAATACTTGTATAAACTAAAATTATTTTATACTTTGCAGTGGCGTTTGAAGTCGGTGTTTTTTAAAGAATATTTATAAATTATTATTAGATAATATAAGTAATTTATTATTACTTTACTATTGCATTATTTTTTTGCTTATATTTTGATATAAATAAAAAAATAGTTAACTTCCCCTGTGTCTAGGTAATTATTATCATTGGTTTTGAAACACAAACGTTTCACCAAATACATACCATAAACAAAGGAATGTGTACCGAAACAGATTTGTATCTAAAATCCAACGAAATCCCCTGTACTTGCCGCTTAACTACACGAGTATAGATTTACTTAGATTCTTACTGAACGGCGATCGCGGATGCCTATTTATTCAATTTTCCGATTTATCATTTAGGTTGTTTAGATTTATCATTTGTGTAACATGGAAAGTGTAGTTTTATTCAACGGAGTTCACTTTTTATTTAAATAAAAATACAAGAAAATTCCAAAACAATTTAAAAGAAATTTTAACACAAACAGGCATCTTCATTTAATTTTTAAGTAAAATCTAACAACAGGGAAAGAATTATTAAAATACTAGCTGATGTCCGCAACTTCGTAGGCGTGGCTTTAATATTTAAAAATCCCATGGCAAATCTTTGCTTTTAATGTATGAAATCCTATGTAATGTATTGCTTTTAATGTATGTAATCTCCAGGCGAATTTAATATTATATAAATGGATAAATTGAATCCTGTTAATATTTACGTTTATAATTAAATTTCGGAGGTGGGCGTGACGGCTGGAACGCAGTTTTAAGTTTTTCCAGTCGTCAACGTTCATAGATTTTAAGCACCTATGTAACAAAGAAAGGAAATATGTAAATAATTTCAAAATTTCCAGGTTTCAACCTTTGCTCCAACTATATTAGCTATGCAAAGAGTCATGTTGATCCGTAGCTCTGTTGCGGCGAGTTTGAATGAAAAATCAACAAACCAATAAACACAAACACTTTCGCATTTATAATATTTAGACAGGAAGAAAGGATTACGATTTAACAATATTCTGAAACGAGGGTATTTTATTTCATAAATCATAATACCCACTACACAACAACAAAGTCACAATCCGACATACGAGTAATATGAGTGTTTCGACGTTTCACAAAAGTTAGAGTACGTGACTTTTGTATTAGGTACACGGAAGAAACAGCTGACTTCTCACTCGTGGTTCCCAGGCAAACGTAAGTAAACTTAGATAAGGGCGGAAGTGAGGCCAATGTTCCCGTTCGACTCTGATAAAACTTCACCTGCATTGCTCTTTACAAATACGAAAATATTTTCCACTGTTGTCACAATCTTGAATTCTTAATTTGTGCTGTTTTGAGTTTGTGGAAATAGTAATCCTCGATCGCGTGCGGCTGATACCCACGCTGCACTATATAGCTTAAGGTCGAAGACTTGGAGAGTGATAGACTTCTTTTTAACCGACTTCATAAAAAGGAGGAGGTTATCAATTCGTCGGAATCTTTTTTTTATGTGTGTCCACCGATTACTCGAAGACGTCTGAACCGATTTGGAAAATTTTCTTTTTTGTTTGAAAGGGTCCTTCCCAGGTGGTCCTATAAATTTCATCGAAATTGATCGAGCGGTTTTTAAAATATCAACAATAAATTATATATTTTGTATAGTGACGCGGGAGTTTGAAGTCGGGTTTTTAAAAAGAATATTTTATATTAAATTATATCCCGGAAAATTTCGCAAGCAAAAGCACTTTTTAATGATAACGAATATTCTTTGCTGTATAATTAAGGATGATTATACGAGTCTGCCCGCGAAATTCAAATTTAATTTGGTTTTTCGCAATTTGTAAACTAATACGACAAACTAGGCTAATAGCATTCTAATTGCGCCAGTAGAATTATCATCTTCACAGGTTTACAATTTACATAAAAATCTTTACTTGAAAGTGACCAGTTTAAGAAATTAATCAATATAACACAAATTAGTCAATATTTTGATTAATTTCTTAAACTTTACACTTTCAAGTAAAGATTTTTATATAAACCTGTGAAGATGATACTGCCATTGTCGCAATTAGAATGCCATAAGCCTACTTTGTCGTATTAGTTTACAAATTGCGAAAAACCAAATTAAATTTGAATTTCGCGGGCAGAACTGTGCTTCCACCTTAAGACTGACATTTAATTAAAGGAATCGCCGGAAGTGTAGTAGTCTCAAAAGTAAGTAATTAATGTATATTATATGTATTACTACATAAGGCATTATAATATATTGGATGTGTTGTGTTTGTTGTTCTACGCCGTGGATATAATAGGCTCATTTGTCAAAAAAAATTGGCCTCCATTTTCTGAAGCCGGCGGAGCTTGGAGGGAGGTTTTCAGAGAAATACATATATCGTCTTGAATGCGGAAATGCCCCTTAAGAGCGGAAATTGTAAGGTACTACGCATCTGTGCGCCTGATGGGTATTCCCAGTTGTATGAAACCTACTGAAAACAATGTGATACATTTGTGTGACAAAATAAATATACCTCTGAAGATGCGGCTTAAACCCACACTTGTTTTTATTCTCGAGCCAATACAATCGGAGTTTAATTTGCATTTTAATATTTATCCATCAAAGTTACTGAAATTGGAAAAACTTACTTTTGAAACTAATATCTGTCTGTACTCTAGTTATGCCTGATTTCAGTAAAAATTTGTAGTTTCAAAGCTGTTGAAAATTTTTAAGTTATTCAAGAAATCTTTAATTTTTATTTTTTATTATAGTGTTAACCTGCATTTAAAGGAAATATTATGTATCCGAATAAATTTTAAAAACATATCGTGGTGGTGGTCGTAGTGTAAACTGTTCAACACACTCAGGGCGCGATTCCTGAGAAATATGTTGGTTCGATCCCCGACGGCCTCGGAATTTTTGATATGTATTTAAAATTTATTCGGATATCTAATAGGAAATAGGGAGTTAAAACTTTAAAGCCTATGGGAATCCTTTGTATTCACGAAATCAAAAGTAAGTTAGTCAAGTACGCGTAGTCCGAGATTGCACAATGTAACTGTTCTATCATTGAGTTTTAAAAGGTGAAAAAAAAAACTTCAAAGTCGGGTAGTCTAAAGTTTTTCGCTGGCAAGAAAACTATATTTTCCAATACTTTTGAGCGCTTTTAAATGAAGGCAAAATAAGCTTACTGGAACATAATATTCGTTTAATGAACTCAGAAAGGTAAAACAACACTAACAAGATTTCACGTTGAACGTACACCGTATACTTTTACCGACTAACAAGATACCTTATGGTTTCCTTTTGAAGTTTATAATTTAACTGAAGTAAAAATATTTAAATAAGTTGCTAGTGATGTTACGAAGGTAAGCTTATTTATTTCACATAAGTGATGACCCTCCCTGGCACAGCAGTTAGCGTTCTTAAAGTGGAAGGCCATTGGGTTTGATCCCGGCGGGGACAATTTCGAGATTTATAATTTCTGAAATGTCCCTGGCCTAGTCTGGTGGAAGGCATTGGCCGTGGAATTTTGTTTTGGAATGACATATTGTGCACCTTAGTTGAAGGGGAAAGGGGAATATTAGTCAAATTCGGCATGACCAAAAAATAACAATACAAATAATTTACATTAAAAATGTAATGTAAATAAAAATAACTTTACCTTACCTTTGTATGTCAACAATTTAACAATTTATTTATATAATATAAAGAAGGTAAGTGCTAGTGTTCGTCGATTTATAAGTACATAATGAGTATTATTTATAAAGCGTAGTCAATTAACGATTCGCAAAGCCAGTGGACCGTAGCCAGACGTAAATATTCTTAATACATACAATCAAAATCGTGTCACGACCGAAATTGAGGGATTCAGAGAGCGTTCAGAGCAAACCCATGCCTGAATCGACGAAGTGTCAACTGCAATCTCTATCTGCCGTCGTGTCTACAATTATTTTGTCAAAGAAGAAAGTCCATTTGTGCTAAAGAGTCAATCTAGACGCTCTCTATAAATAGCAAGGATATATTTTTACAAAAATAGCCGACTTCGATAAAACGAACGATCCCGATTGCACCTAGAGCGGAAAAGTGAAATAAAATATCCTCCTGTAGATTGAAATCTCGCTCGAGTTTTAGGTAGGATCGTCGCTGGCTCACGTCTAGCAAGCGCTCTATTAATGTTCGGTTCTGTTCAACATAAATAAAATGATTGTTTTCAGGACTTGAAAAACATTGATACGGTAATTAATACTTGTGATACATACGCGCTTATAAGCAGTACGTAGGCAGTATCGGTTTTACTTCTTTTTGATGAGTGGGCGCTGATTTTCTCTTCTACCAATCATAGTCCGTGCGGAAAAAAATTGATTAGATTCATTTTAAAGTTTGGTAATTCCGTAAATTGACCAAATTCAAATTGGCAACGGTTTCATTCTTTAACTGGTCAAACGAACACAACCTAAACCTAAACCAAAATATATACTTACTTAGATACCTACCGAGATCACTTGTATCCTGGAAAGATCCCGCGGGATTAAAAAAAACAATATCTGCACGGACGAAGTCATATTAATAGACTAAGTAGTACTAAATATTTATCTGTGACGGTGACTTATCACGATATTTGAATAACGATTCGTGACCCACATTAAATTGTAAGCAAATAAATGGGAATTTCACTCTTAAATCAATGTAGGGGTTGCAAAAACATGTAGAGGTATGTCGACTTAGGTAAACGTCCTCAAGCGTTTAAGCGATTCGTACATAGAATACTAATGTAACTCTGATTGTTCAATGTCGTGAAATAGTAAGGAAAGCGTAGTCAAATCGACACCAGTACGGATGTATAGCACTGGCTGGGATTCTCGCGATTTATGAGGCAATATGTTTAACGTCTACTACGGGAACCCTCTTCGAGTATAACGGGCCTGTTACGTAAACAGATTGCTCGCGAGCGCTGCCCCGATGCTTAAGTTTGGTGCTCACATGCAAACTTTAAACGTTTCTGCTACCACGTTACCACGCGGCGCGTTACCGATACCGCAACGTAGCTAGTGAATTAATGCAGAAGATGGTAAAATAATGGAGGAGTTTTATCCTCTATAACACTTCAAGTAGGTATGCGTATGTATGCAAAAAAAAGTTGTTTGAGTACTTACCTAAGTTTTTCTGGAAGAGTAGGAAATTTTCTACCGAATACATGATGAGGGCAAAACAAAAATTGTATTTAACATATTTTAAACATTTTTTCAGCTTTTCAAGTTAACTCTTGGTAAGTATGCATAATGCATATTATGTTCGCATGATTTTTAAATATCAACTCACATAAAAAGTTTGATTACGCTATGATAGGGCTTTCAGTGTCACTGGCTCCATGGCTATCGCTATACTTAGTATGTATTGAAGCGTCGTTTGGCAATACACCTTCTGATATATTACAGTTGGACGCTAAAACGGGACCGCAGAAGAATGTTGTTACTGGACTTAACGCCGCGCGTTTTTGTCGCTAGTGAGTACACGGCTCTAAACATCGGCCTACAAACTAAAGAGTCTACACTTACGACATTTGTAACAAATCGATGACGACGATTCGCTCTATGTAAAACTTACACTAGATTTACAAGGAGGATTTTGGACGAGAACAATGTTGTTTTTACTATCGTATCGTATCGAGTACGAACAATTTATTTTCTTTTTAGTATTTAGATTTTTTGTTAGAAAAAAGGGTCCTAATAATGTTGTTTGTACAAGCCATTATTTATAATGTGAAAATTATTATGTGAAATGCATTTTAGAGGTAGGTTGAATCAATTCTGAAGGCACACGTTGGTTTAGGGTTTTCTGACAATTCTCTAGTGAGACTTGTCAGAAACACATTCGTGCACATTCATTGTAAGATAAAGATTGTAAGATAATATTCGCGAATGAATATGCAGTTTTCACGGAGTTCGTCAAAAATCAAACTGCGGCAGACATGGTAGGCCTTTCCACGTTGGCGGTTTGATGACGCACATCATCCGCGCTGTGGTCTCCCACAGGCGTTGCGTCAGTTTCTCACTTGATTGCGCTTGTGAACTAACGCTTTTTTATTATCTTAAGCAATCCTTACAATTCATCTTAGGTAAAATAGCCCAACTGCATTACCGAAATCATCAATCATGACCACCGTCATGACAAAGAGAAAAATTCTGTTTCAAGACATTATTAGAAGTTGTGTGTCCAGTTAATAATAATACAAGTTTAAATTGAAAATTTAAAACACCCCCGACGTGTGAATCTATGGCTGGACCTATTTAAGTACGATATATACCTGGGATCTTACCCAGTTTACTGCTCCATCATCAGATCCTCCTCCTCGATCTTCGATCATCATTTATCTAACACCTACTCATTGAGACCATTCTAATGAGCCCAAACACACTATATCTGCTGTAAGTTGCTGAGGAGTTGGGTATCCTGCAGACTACATGACGCTGCAGCATCAGCTTAATGTTACCATGCCTTGGAAATGATCAGAAGTAAAGGTACACCAAATTTTAAATCAATCGCACCATTGAAAGTTTGTAAGACTTTTCAATCAAGTAGGAAATGAGCTGATGATCTTCAAACGCCTGAACAGATATTCATATTGTATAGCTTAGCTCCACCTCGATTACGTTAGCTTTCAAACAGAAAAAACCGCATCAAAATCGGTCGATTCGTTAGGGAGCTACAAGGGAACAGGCAGACACACAGACATACACGTCAAACTTAAACACCCCTCTTTTTGTCAGGGATTAAAAATTAATAAATAAAAGTCAATTTAATCCAGATGATGTACTAGAGCTTTTGAATTATTGCGTTGTAAGTAATACCTACTATGTTGATATAGTTGGGGAATTGTTCAGCTAAAAATAAAGATTTTCAACCAAAAAATATATAACTTAATAATATATTTTTTTACACTTGGTAACTTGTAGGTACTGAAATCTGAAATTGGTCTGTGTCGATAAATGGACTGTACATCATCAAGATTTACGATATTGCTTTATCGAGAGTACAGTACACTCGATGATTTAATCTCATTCTGAAACTTTCATTATGACGATTAATTAAATGTCGTTTGTATTAAACAGAAAAACTCATCACACTAATCACACTCTAATATTATAAAGGCGAAAGTTTGTGTGTGTATGTTTGTTACTCTTTCAGGCAAACTTTGGAAAGGAGATAGATTATACCCTGGAATAAGACATAGGTTACATTTTATCCCGGAAAATTTGAGGGTTCCCGCGGGAATCAAAAAACCTTAATCCACGCAGACGAAGTCGCGGGCAATATCTAGTAGTTCATAATTATAATAAATGAATGAGTATACCCAAATTATTACACACTTATGCACCCTTTGCTACACCCACACTGCATGACATCGGAAGGGCTTCCATTCCTACTCGTATATCGTTGATATACCATCCACGCGCACGAATCGGTTCAAGTCTTCATTTCTGATTCGTACGGCTAGGGTCTGAAACGCTCTTCCGAGATCTGTGTTTCCTAACACATACAATTTGGGTTTCTTTAAAGCAGGAGTGCATAGGCATCTTCTAGGCAAACGCGTTCCACCTTAGGCCACAACATCATCACTTTTCATCAGGTGTGATAGTGGTCAAGCGTGTGCCTATAGATAATGTATAAAAAGAAACCCGACCATTTGACCAGTTACGGCCTGTGGTCGTATACGTAATACCTACTAGTAGTAGCAGTTTGCGTCATAGTTAAGTGGGAAGGCCTGGATTCAATTCATGGCGGGAGCAATTTAGAAATTCATAATATTTTCTGGGCTAGTGGGAAGGATCGTTATTCCCGCAGGATTTTTAAAAACGAACCGTAAAAGCGGTCGAAGTCGCTGTCAAAAGCCAGTTAATATTTTTATAATATTTAATTAGTTAATAATAATTAGACTCACTGTATGGAGGAAGATTTGCAATGGGCAGATAAAATTATACAATATACGTACGTAGCATACAAAATTGTGTAACAAAATGTAGGTAATGGTCTGTTTCACCACTTGCTGAATATAGTATAGTGCCTGATATATATCTAACAGATAACATATCTTCTGGATATACCCATGTGATATCTTTTTGAATTTAACTGTCAGATTGACTTATCAGATACTTATGAAACCGAAAATGAAACTCTATCCGTCAGATAATTTGTATATCCTGTTTCACCACTTGCTGATAAAGGTCTGATAGCCAATCAGACCTTTATCAGCTAAGTTTGTTACATTGCACGAGGCTCCCAGTCCGGTCGTTAAGCATAAGTTAACCGCGATCGATTTTGAAACCTTTCGTGAACTTCGCTGGAAACGTTTCAGGGAAACGTCAACTAACACAAAAAATGAACACAGAATTGCTTTGATTGTGTCGAAATGAGTTGTTTATGTATAATTATTTATTATGGTTAGCCTTTGCCCACGTCTCGTCTACGTGGAGCTATCGGAGGGAGGGCTTTCCTAGCTTCAAGAGATTCTGCGGAAGCCCTTTATTTTTTCCAGGATAAAAGTAGACAAGCAAAAAAAATCACGTCAATTCGTCATTGTAGTTGCTGCGCGATTGAAGGCAAACTATAATAAACCACACTATCGCCTTTATAATGTTAGTCAGGATTCAATCATATTCACACAACTAAATAAAACATTCCACACATTTTCCCTTACACACTCTTCCACTGCCTAGGATCTTTAACTCATCTAGCATTGTGGGTAGAGATCTTTTCTATCTAGAGATACGTCGTGTTTCCTTGTCCACCATCTTTTTCTAGATTACGTAAATAGGTATACCTATAAAGACTATAAACGTAGACTTACCTAATAGGATACCCATAAACCTATCTATGCTCCTTCATCTTTAGGTGTGTTAAAAGTTTTCATCACGGACAAACAAGTTACGTCTAAGCTAACATATTGGTCTCACCCATATTATATTATGCATAATTATTATAGAGTGATCAGTGATCCGGAAATAGAATAGAGGCTCACGTGTTTTGTGTAAATCAAACAAACTCAACACAGATTCCGATTAAGTTTCGGTCAAATGGTGTGATGTTCATGAATAAGTTAATTAATTAAACATCCAATTAGTTGGTATGCTAATTTAGGTACATTATTTAATTTATAATGAAGTGGCACAAGGATACTGAATGGACTAGTAAACGATCCGATTGGAAACTTTATGTGAAGAGCAGTTGTTTTTAGATTGGTGGAAAACGGGACCCTTAATAGGCTGTTTTTCACTCATAGAATATAGTGGTTAGAGCGATTTCAGACTAGCGTATTTCTCAGAGAATGACTAGTATAGTGAAAAGTTACAGGTAGCAAAGCGTATTTTTAATTTTTATACAAAAATCCTCACAAGGTTCGGAACCTTCAGTTCGCGACTGACTCGCACTTGGCCAGTTATTTTTCTCAGAAACGGCTGAGGTATTATGTGGATACTGAATACTACGGTTTGACGGTCTTGTATTGCTGTAAAGTGTAAACATTAAAGTTAGTTCCTAGATACATGCAAGAAAAAGATCCAACCTTAAAAAAAGTCCCATTCACTGACTGTTTAACTAAGGGATTTGATTTTAAAATCCTCAATAGCGCAACGGTTAAGAAGTGAACTGAAAATCGGAAGGTTGACAATTCAAGCCACAACCGTTACACTATGTCGCATACATTTCTGAATTCTTACACAACAAGCTTATTTGAAGGGGGTCTGTCATTTTCAACATGTTTTTAACGTTAGATACGTGATCGTTTTGTGGTTCATATTATTTTAGAAAAAAAATAGAATTAATTTTTCTTCTAAGGAATGGAACCTCGATGACTCGCACTAGCTCGGTTTTTTCTCTGCTAACTATGAATATTTTCTGTTAATTTCTCAGTGCTCCTAGACATAAAACTCACACGTCCCTGACCTCATTCTGTTGCTTCCTTTATTTAAAATCCACAGAATATACTTACGAAGTTGTGTTTTACGGGGAAGCAAGACTTTGAAGTTACTTTTTCGAAAACTTTTTCTTTCTTAGGAAAAAGTATGTGTAGTTCTAATAATATCAAAACTAGCGATCCGATCACGAAATGTTCATTATGCGACGTGCGGCTCCTTTTGCTAATGTTGGGTCTGTACACCGTATTTTGAGCAGAGCGATAACTATGTGGTATTAGTTCGAACGACATTAAAGCTATTTATGACATACATGGGTACGGGGTTGGTTGAAAGGAGGATGAAAGTTTGTATGAAAATTTGTCATTTTTTAACAGACTTCTAAAATCGGTTCTTTCGGTCGGTATCTTTTTTTTTCAAGTTATGAGTCTTCACCGTAAGCATATTATATGCCTCAAAGCTTGAGTGTTGGCCTGTTGGGTCTCATGACGAAAATAAACTGGCATCAGTCGTAATTAGATTCCAAAAAATTCTTTATCCTATCCTAAATGGGAACCGACTAAAATCCTATACATCAATTCATCATCTGAGTCTCATGTACTCATTATTTCTGTTGCTCCAAAAGTTCTTGATCTTAACATTATAAGGCCCGCTTACAGAGACGCCGCCGGGTTAGGCTTAACCCAGAAATAAATTTGTAATTCTGACAGAAGCTTTATACGAAATCTGTCAAAGCAGCAGCTAACTCTGCTTTAAAAGGAAAACCCGGCGTTTCTGCAAGCGGGCCTAAGGGTCCTATCTCCAACCGATCACACGCCACTAAAATGTTAAAAAAAGTGTATAATGAATATATTATATTTTAAAATTCCATAGGAGGGTATACATTTTTGTACGGTCGCGGTCGTTCGTTCAGTTACACTGCTCATTTCAATGTATACCTAATAAGGCATAGCATTCGTTTCAGCCAGCTAGCATGCAGTCTTGTGGTTGTGGTCTGTACTATCGAATATCGAACTTCAGAAGCTTAATTCTTATCTATGTTGAAAGTAATCTAAGTTATTTTTATGAAAAAGGTCTGCACGAGTATTGTGTTATAAAAGGGTAACTGGAAACTATTATATTATATTAACGACGGAAGTCATGTGGGCGTTGTGAAAAGTTATTTATGGAAAGCCTTTTGATATTTCCCCTAATGTACTCGTAGACTGAAATATAGATCTAATTACGTCTTAAAAATCAAATGATAACTCTAATGGGGATATATAGGTAGGTCAGCCCTAATTAAATACTTGTAACATTCTGTAATCTGCTGCATCAATTACACATTTTTAACCCACGACGCAAAAGAGGGGTGTTATAAGTTTAACCTGGTATCTGCGTATCTGTGTGTTTGTCTGTTCCCTCGTAGCAGCCTACCCAATGAACGGATTTGATGCGGCTTTTTCTGTTTGGAAGCTAATGTAATCGAGATGGATCTCAGCTATAATAGAAGAAATTCTCTTCAAATGTATCTGCCAGTGAATGAAAACAAATCGGCAGTCATCTCACCTCCGTAGACAAAGTCGTCAGTTCGTCACACAGTCACGTTATTTTTACAAGCTTTTATATAGCTTCAACTGTCCTGATGTTTGTCATCAAATCTTGCAAATTAAATTTGATCAACTTCCCGGTTACCGATTGAGCTGAAGTTTTGATACATGTGTAAATCGCATGAAAATGCAATATTATGATGACATGGTCCTGATCTGATGATAGAACTGAAAGGTCGCAGAAACTTCGCAATGAAACAACACAACCTCATCGAGTTTGGGCTCGTTTGAATCGTCTTGACGAGTAGTTTGTCTTTCAATGGTAACCAGGGTCTGATGATGGAGCTGGAAGGTGGTCATAGGAACTCTGTAATGAAACGACGCAACCCCATCGACTTTCGGCTCGTTTGATTCGGCTTGTTTTTAGATAGTTACCAGGGTCTGATCTGATGATGGAGCTGGAAGGTGGTCATAGGAACTCAGTAAAGAAACGACGTACTCTGGTCCTAGATGATATCCAGGTCTGACGATGTACCTATCCAGCTACTAAAAGCTTGTTTTTTAATAATACAATTTTAAATTTACACTTGGTTTTTATTAATTTCCTTGTTTTCTGTCGCTTCGCTTCGTTTCTGTAGCCGAGCCCAATCGTGAGGGCCGCCGTCGCGTGACGTTGCAAGATCCTCGCTCTGATTAAAATGGTGTGTTTGCGTGGTTCGTAGGGCTCTACGCCTATGACGACATTCATCAAACGATTTTCGCTGATGTTTATAAATTATTTTTATTGGTTCGCTCGCTACGTACCTCCTTGTCGTACAAAGAACTGGAAGTAATTTAGATTACACAGCAGGGACGTCTTGGATATAACAAATATATAATAATATGTGAAAGTGTGTTTGTTTGTTGGAGCAACGGATCGATGTGATTTTTGTATAGGTATTGGGTACCTATTAGTTAAGGACGTCTAGAGCTTGGAGAATGACACTGATTTGATTTATTTATTCCGTGGAGAATGACATAGGCTACCTTTTATCCCGGAAAATCAGAGATCCCACGGGATTTTTGAAAACTAAATCCACGCGGACAAATTCGAGGGCATCAGCTAATTTAAATCGTAAATGTGAAAATATGTATGTTTGTCGGTTAATTTGTTCTTTAATCACGCCGTTACAGTACAACGATCGATTTTTTGTATGGGGAAGGTACAAAAAATCGATCGAATCGAAGGTCATTAAATCTAAAAAAAAGCCGGCCAAGTGCGAGTCGTACTCGCGCACCGAGGGTTCCGTACTCCAAAAGTAAAATTGAAACGATAATATTTTATTAATTTGCTTATTTATCGTTAACTTTGTTTGTAGAGGTTTATTGTTTATATAAAAAAAAACTATGCTAGTTAGAGCGTTCGTTTTATTTTTCCTGTAAAATATACATAAACCTCTATTGACCATAATTATTTCAGATTTTTCGATTGGTAAACTTCGGAGATAAGGGGGGGGGGGGGGGAGGGAACGGTATTTTTGTCGACATTTTGACCGATTACTCAAAAACTATTTTATATAGAAATAAATAAAAAACTGTTTTAGAATGCACAAATTGATTATATTTTTCCTGTAAAACATACATAAAACTCAATTGACCATAATTATTTCAGATTTTTCGATTCGTAAACTTCGGAGATAAGGGGGGGAACGGTATTTTTTTCGACATTTTGGCCGATTAATCAAAAACTATTATATATAGAAATAAATAAAAAACTGTTTTAGAATGCACAAGTAAAGGCCTTTTATATGATACCCCACTCTGTATAGTTATCTTACTTTGAAATTTCAAACCCCCGCTTTTCCCTCTTTTTTAATCAAACTAAAATAATTTTCGCGTTGCTTTTATTTTTCCTGTAAAATATACATAAACCTCTACTGACCATAATTATTTCAGATTTTTTCGATTGGTAAACTTCGGAGATAAGGGGGGGGGGGGGGGGTACGGTATTTTTTTCGACATTTTGGCCGATTTCACAAAAACTATTACATATAGAAATAAATAAAAAACTGTTTTAGAATGCACAAGTAAAGGCCTTTTATATGATACCCCACTCGGTATAGTTATTTTACTTTGAAATTTCAAACCCCCGATTTTCCCCCTTTTTTAATAAAACTAAAAATAATTTTCAATTTTTCTTTATTCCAATATACACAAATAAGCCAAATTTCATGTCGATAGCTTTAATAGTTACTGAAATAATCGACTGTGACAGACGGACGGACGGACGGACGGAGAAAGTCTCACCATAAGGGTCCCATTTTTACGATTTTGGTACGGAACCCTAATTACAAGATCGACAAAGCAGGTAATTACTTCTGTCGCTTTCATATTTCTCGATCGTAATGATATTTCTCGTGAACATTATTATTTCCGATGAATACCTATTTATTTCGTTTCAAGCTAAAAATGCTTGATCGGGCACTACGGATTGAAAAACAATACTTTATGGATGCTAAATATCATAATAATTATTAAGCTGGTATTTTTTA
Source organism: Oeneis ivallda (assembly GCA_029955525.1). Classification (NCBI taxonomy): domain Eukaryota; kingdom Metazoa; phylum Arthropoda; class Insecta; order Lepidoptera; family Nymphalidae; genus Oeneis; species Oeneis ivallda. Next base: position 16,076,168 of record JARPMR010000010.1, read on the forward strand.
CATATGAGAGGCTTAAGAATGATACCTTATAGGAATGAATAGGTCTCTAATTAAGTTATATATGAAATGGTTACGAGTAGGTTTGTTTATGTAGGTTTGTTTGTGTAGATGCGTCGTGCAATCAAAATAAATAATGAAATATAATGTCCTCTCGATCAAATCTACCACTCTGCATAGAATGTAGGGAGTGCAGACTATCAAAGGGGTTGAGTTAACCCATTCACAGGTCTTTCGAATGAGAATAAGTTTAGGCCATAGTTCACCATGCTGGCCGAGTAAGGCGTTTTCCAGACTTCACACACCTTTATGCACATTACGGTGAATTCTCAGGCTGAGATCTTATATATCGTACTCTGGCTCTGCTCAAGACTCCAGATAGAGTTGAAATGAGGCACAAATATGTCCTGACATAAGACTATCTCGTTTAAAATCAGACTTGAGTCTGCGCCGATTGAGTGTGCCATCTATAGATCTCACCCTCAGACATCCAAGTTTCCGCACAATGCTTTAAACAACGAAAAGTCAGAGATGCATGTCTGGGATCAAAGCCCGGACCCACCGAAAGGAGGGCTAAGTCTTAACCACTAGACTATCGCTGCAAAAGGGTTTCGAAAGCTCAAATTTTATTTGTTACCGCGTTTACGACTGATGAAATCCAAGTGATGCCGTGTTATTTTTAGTGCTTGTTAGAACACGCCTTCAGAAAGTGACGCATATTACAACCTTCTTCGATCACTGGTGATTCATGAACAAAATTTGTTGACCCACATTTCGCTATGCTATATTTAGATCCTATACCGACATGCGGAAAATATGTAAGGCTCGGCTCACTGTGGCGGAATCGAACTGCTTCATTTGGATTCGTACTGTTCTCTAATGTTCCAAGATATTTAGTTAACTGACATTTATTTTCACAAAGGATCATACTTAAACTTAATAATGCGAAATGAATAATTTTTTGTGAATTTATAGCTAAAGACGTAACAAGTGCACATTAACAAGTGTCAGATTCGTGTTTAAAATTGATAAAGATTTTTAGAAATGATGAAGATATAATCATTTTTGACCGAGCGAAGCGAGGTCTCTGAGTTTACTAGAGCGATTTGCACTTGTCCGTCCGTCCGTCCGTCTGTCAGAGCCTTATAACTTTTGAATTACTGAACGTAATTACTTCAAATTTAGATATAATATGTAAACCGATGGCCTCCAGCCGAAAATGGCTTAAAAAGTTATAAAAATCTTTATTTCAGGGGGGCTCTCATAGAAGCGAATGCGAAGTAAATTTTTTTTTTGCGATTCATAGGGTTTCTATGTATCATTTTAAAGACAATTTGGAACAGAGTACAAACGTATTTTTTATTTATTTTTTTTCCTAAAATTGACGAAATGGGGGACTTTCAAAGTGGCGATTTAATACGCTCGCTTGAAGACGCTCTCTGGGAAAATTGGCAATATATTTTCAAGCTGTACTTATTTTTTTACTTCACTTGTATCCTGTACTTGAACAACAAATACTAAAATTATATGAATATTATAAAGAAACGAGATTATTTAATTTTTAATGAGCATCAGTTAATTTCACATAGCTTCACAATAATGCTAATAGATGGCGCAGTCATTAACTATTCCATGGAACTAGGAGAATTACGACTACGATCTATCCCAAAAACAGTTTTGCGTCGACCATTATTATTTAGGTACATAATATAATAACATATTATTCAATTAAAATTATTCTTTAGTTAAATATCAAACTTCAATAAACTATTAATTGTTGCATTTTGTATATTTTCTATTCGCGTCGATAGATGACGATTTGTACAGATGCCCCTAACCCGTTTTCACTCGTTACATAATAATTCTATGTTTTCACTGACGTTCCCTAACCTTTACGGGCTACCTATGATAAGTTAGGTGATGATTACTGTCAACTTCTTTATCACGATCCTGTACGGGACACCTTAAAGGACATTGGGACGGATGTTAGGACTTAGGATTGTGTTTTGGAGCTACCTACGTAAAGAGACTCCTACATAGGGGATGATTAAGGTATGTTTGGTGAAAACAGGAATAATAATAATGTCAGTTTTGGTCGTCATGTATCGATTGAATGAATAATCATGGGATACCGTTACCGCGAGGTCTCAGTTCGGGGCGAACCACTAGTATTTATTGAAATTAGTTTAATCAAATCAACATTTGACTTTCTTGACAGCGTAGGTACGCCATCTTGCGCGCCATATTGAAATATTAGTATAAATAACTTCATGGTATACATACGACTATTTTGACGATACGAATTCAATGATCAATCTCTGCCAAAGACTCCTTCGACTAGTAGATGCTAGATGCTTGTCTAGGTCATTGTATTTGATTGAGGGATTGCGATAGCAATCGCACCTTAATCGAATAAATATTGCCAGTACGCTTAGATTATGTCGCTTGTACGCTGTGCGCTTAGCCGCTGGATTCAGGCGGCGCAAGACCGAAGCCTGTGGAGGTCCATGCAGGAGACCTATGTCCAGCAGTGGACATCTAAAGGTTGATAATGATGATGATGATTAGATTAAGTGTTGTTGATTAATTATTAATACTTTGATGTTTTTGATAACTAGCCTCACGTTCAGATGGTGTTTGTCTGTCGTGTTTGTGGTTAAATTGATTAGATGTGAGGTCAGGGGCCGTTTTAGCAGTGGTGGAGACTTTTTTAGGTAGGGTTTCAGCGTTTGAAGAGATGTATTATCTTTAGAAATGATTAGTTTTTGAGTGATTTCCGCTTCTGGGTCTATGGCTAATACAAGCTGAGCACATGCGCGCTTTAGGCAACATTACTAATATAGGAAACTTTCTTCAATACCTATCTATTAATATTATAAATAAAAGTGTCTCTGTAGGTTGGTTTGTCCTTCCAAGCCGCATCAGAGCTAGAAATCGGTATACTTCAAGACCTGGATAGGGATATAGACTACTTTTTACCCGAAAAAAAAAGGAGTACCGTGGGAACTTTAAAACCTTATATACCACGCGAACAAAATCGCGGGCAAAAGCAAAAAGTATGTGTAATACTTAAAGTAGTACTTACAGTACAACCCAATCACAAAATAAGGAACAAATTGAACTTCATAATAATATTTTCTTTTTCCAACATCGATTTACGGGTTATGGATAATAATATATTGGATATCGAAGGAGCTCTGATTTCGCTATGCCGATGCTCATTACCGGCGGCTACGGGAGCGGTGAGCCGTGTGACCATTACAATCGAATCCTTCTCGATGATTCGTGATTCACGACCGAAATCCGTCGCCACGGTTCAATAAATATAAGACGGATTACTACTGCTATTGCACATCCTCTGATGCTTATTGCCGTTCGATGTACAGCTGTACATCGCAATTCGCAGCTGTACGACATAACTCAGCGGATCGCGAAATTGTAGTGGAAACGGGTGGGGGTACACAGTTCGAAGAGCTGATGGTAGTTGGGGTCCCAAGACCCAAGGTGCTGGAGTGGCGACCCCTCTTTGACTCTCCACTAGGTGAGAGAGATAGAGAGGCGCAGAAAACCAATGGATACAGACGGCGCAAGACCGAGCTTGTGGAAGTCACTGCACGAGAACTTTGTTTACCATTAGTAGGCGTTAATTATTATCGGTAGATATAGAAGAAGTAAAGCTTTAGCTGTTGTGTGGCGGCCATATTTAATATTTATGGTACTTTATACAATACCTGCTTTTGCTTTTTCCGCGTGGAGTTAGATTAAAAAAAAACTAATTACGTTTGGTCTGGTTGGTACTTGTTAATAGTAAGCAAAAATCAAAATAAGCAGAGGTTTGCTAGCTTATCTTTTAAATGAAGACGGGTCCTCTTATCAAAGAAAAAAAGCTACTTCTTATTTAGCGTTATTTCCTGGCTATCCGTGGCGTGGTCTGATCGGGTCACGGGTATACCTATCAGTTGACTGTGCAAAGACAACTTGTGTTAACAAGTTAGTAGTTGGATAGGTTACCAACTTTAGAGATCTTTCGACCTTAGTAAAACAAAGTTCAAGCAGCTCAAGTCCCGAGGAAACGCCTGCTTGCCTCTGGGATTGTTAATATCTTCTGAGCCCTGAGTGAACTGTGAAGAATTACCTTCTTGAAGACCGTTATTATTATTTTTTAATTCGATCACAAGATAGCACTTGACTGAGATTTCACTTGATGGTAAGTGATAATGCAGTCTAAGATGGTAGCGGGCTCGCTGGAATGGGGTATGGCAGTGTAAATTAAGCCAATATCAGTAAAATAGTATATCAATGTATACCCGTAATCGGTTTCATTATATACCGGGACATTTTAGATTTAAGTATACACAGCTAAAGTTACCTTGAAAATACACTAGAATCTCCAAAAATAATAATCAATAACCCAAAGTCGATTCGTACGCGGAAAGATCAGTCCACCACATTCCCAAGAAAACTGACACCATTATGTGGTTAATGGCAGGAAGACATAAGATCTCTCAGAAGTGTAATGACAAAGAGGGAGACACTATTAAATGTACGCCAATTGCATCGAGATGACCAATTTATTTATGGTTGGTTCTATATTATTCTGGAGTACGACCAACCAAAGCCAAATGTTTGAAACTGTTTAAACAATTGTTAAAACTTTTATCTCTTTGGTGTGAAAAGTAGAGCAGAACAACTTTTACAAACAAGTTTACAGTTTACACTTCAGTGGTATACCATTAGGTAAGGTATAGGAAAAGCGGCGACGCAAATCTGACACTACACACTCCAGTTATCATAAATTACTTATTGGAGTGCCTACGTACCTATAACGAGTAGGTAGTCTAGCTAATGGCACCTTCAAGTCACTGACTTTCTAATGATAATTTAATGTCGCTCGGTGCATAATCTGCTAACTAATCAAAGTTTCCTGAAACGTAACTGGAGAGGAAGTTGAGGATAATAGACAACCCTTATTAGGCATTAAGCTTGCCGAAATTTGGTATTTTAAGCAAGATAATGGAGGTTCATCACTTCTGGTGACTTCACACAAATTGCGTGTTTACGCTGAGAGAGTACTTTAAGGTTGGCATGAATTAAAATTTTGTCTTGTGTTCTCGCCTGTAGAAGAGTAGGTACATGCACACGGCGTATTTTTACGCAGACAACGAACATTTACGGTGCGTTTTCAGTTCGAAAAGCAGATTGATGCGTTTGGATCGTTAACATAACGTGCCTTTAAAGTGCGTCTGAATCGCGTTGTATACTGGGATATTTGTCGGTTATTTAGTAGGTTTTTGTATGTACCTACTATATTTTCTTTTTAAAACAGCCTTAGAGCCCATGTAAGCAATGTTGTTACGACCGACGCCATCATACTACTGTTGCAGTTGAAAAGAATTAATATATATACATACAACTAAATGCGCGTCTGGTAAGCCTATTAGCCATAGTGTAAGGCTTATAATTAATAGGACAAAATGCTGGACATCCTATGAAGATACTGAGCAGTTACTCAAACGCATAACTTGATTCCTTACTATAGGCACTCATATTTAAATATGTATGTATATTTTATTATCCTATGGTCACACATATATATAACTATGCTTTTAATTTTATATTTTGTATTATGTATATAAAATTATACCGTAATATTGTATTGAACTATTTATGTATTCATGGTATAGTTCTTATCTTTATTTATAATTCACATTCAAATAGAGGTATGGATAAAATCTAGTGTCACAAAGGAGTTGTCCAAAATTGGTTTTTTAAATTTGAATTTAATTAAAAAGGATGATTTTAATGTAGTTGGATAGAGATCCCAAAAGGCTTCTATCAAAATAATTTACAGATTTTTTAAAGCCTCCGATAATAAAAAAACAATTTTTGTTTTGACTCATTTTTTGCTTGTGATTTGTTGTAATTCCTAGTTCCATGTGATTTATACACCGGTAAAAAACTGAAAATATTATTCTATGTAAGTTGTCAATGTCAGGTGATTGTCGGGAACAAGGAATTTCATTTTCGAATAGCGTCAAAAGTGACAAGAATAAGTAACGGCGCATTTTGAACTTATGCAGTTCAAAAGTACCTAGTCGTAATTCCTAGTTCCTGGTCTGTGATTCCTAGTTCCATGGTTCAAAATGACATGTATTTGGTTCAAAATGACATTTACGTGACAGTAACCGGTGCCAGATTTGATAGTTCTATAGATTATAAAAGTTTTTAGCGTTACCATCCATTGAAAAATATTTTCTACAAACGATATTTTTCATAATTAATTTAAAAAATAACCGAGGACTCTAAAATTATTACTTTTATGGTGTTTAATTTTTTTTTTTTTTCTGTTTCACCTGATGGCAGTTTGGCTCTAGTTAATGGACACTCAGAATAAAAAACCACCCTTCATACTAAACTGGGACATGTCTTTTTCCGTGATAATCTAATTGAAAATTTTCTTTTGGACCCCACGATACAGGCCTCCTAGTGTGGGATCCACCGATAACATTGTGCAAGGGACATGAAAACTGATAAGATGCTATTCTATGCTATTACTATATTTAACATTAAGTAATCTATCTATCTATATATATAAAAGAAAGTGGTGTTAGTTACACTATTTATAACTCAAGAACGGATGAACCGATTTGGCTGAAAATTGGTGGAGAGGTAGCTTAGAACCAGGAGACGGACATAGGATACTTTTTATCCCGTTCGACCGCGTTTCCGTCATGTCGCTATAAAACGTGGTATAAGAAAAACGTATCTGACATGGAATAACAAAACGCAAATGACAGTGGAATAACAAAACGTAAATGACAGCTAAACGTAATTTTGTCTTTGGTTATGTATGGTAAAAAATTTGACAATTATGAAAAGTGTTATAATAAAGCATTATTGATATTATAAATGCGAAAGTGTGTTTGCTTGTTGGTTTGTCCTTCAATCACGTCGCAACAGAACAGCGAATTGATGCGATTTTTTGCTTGGGTATAGTAACGGATGTAGTAGTGGTTCCTCAGACCGGGAGAGCTACTTTTTAACAAGGATAATGAAAGAGTTCCCGCGGGATTTTAAAAACTAAATCCATGCGGACGAAGTCGCGGGCATCAGCTAGTAAATTTATAATTATTTTAGTTTAAGCAAACAATATGTATTATCTATGTCTTTCTCTTCTCTCATTTTAGTTAAATAAATACATTTTCATTTTCATTTATAGTTTCCAGTACCTAACTTTTTTTAATGGAAGCCAACAGACATAATATTATAAAAGGCAAGTGAAAATCTACGCGCGGAAAAACGCGCGCGGGATTTTTCTTCGGCGTCTTGTTCACGCATATGGCGCTCTGCTAATATTTCAATATGGCACATTGTAGCAGAATTCTATTTTATTATTAAATTTTTTCGTTTAAACGGTAAAAATATTTATAAAGAATGAGATTTACCAAGGCCTGAAATCCATTAATCTAATTTAAGGCTGACACCTTCTTTGCTATTTCTTCAATCTTAATCTTCGAAAATAACTTCTAAGATAAGGGTTTGGATAAGGGTTTATTAATTGACATCTAATAAATTAAACATTAGCTTTTGAAAATATTGCGAAATTCTTCAGTCACTTATGTTTCTACTAGCTTTTGACTTTCCGCATGGAGTTAGGTTTTAAAATCCCTCGGAAACCCTTTGTTTTTTCCGGCATAAAATGAAAACTCGATACGTTGCTTTGTTGTTGCATAGTTGAAGGACAAATCAACAAAGAAATACACTTCGCATGGGATAACCCAAGATAGTTAGATTGCTTGATCGTAGTAGAATTGAGTAGCTCACTGAATTCAGTAATAAAGAAAAACCAACGGTAAAAAAAACGTTTCTTAGAGCCCCGGCAGACTATAGTCTGCACAGCTATGGTCGCACTTTTGTAAAATTTGCTTTTTTCCAATTGGGTACTAAGGCTTAGTACCTACTCCACAACAAGTCCCAGTGTGTTTAATTGTATTAACCGTAAAGTAAAACCGACATGTTTTGTTTTGTCTCTGTCCGCCTCGCTCTATGATGTTTATTACGTCCCTAACGTTAGTGTGTGTGGTTTCGTCTAAAGTAGTTATGTAAATTTTTCCGTCAGACATATTCCACAGTAAGAAAGAAAACACATTTACTCTAAAATAATTATCACAAACAAATATACTAACGTAAAATTGATTGCCCGTGACACCACCCAGAAATTATGTAGTACCTAACTACATCTCCGCATAATGCCCCACTTCACATAGTGTGTTAGAGCTCTAAAGACAAAATTAGGGACACTATTGTAGAAGCTGTAGCAAAAGCCCTGTACAAACGTCGTAGAATGATTTAATCTTGAATATTTAAATGCCCTTCCAATTAAGCGGAATATGTCAACGAAACTTGCTTCAGAATTAATACAAAGAACGAATATGCTAACGTTATTCACTAAAGTGATTGCTGGCTCAGGAATTCTGAAGGACGTTGTTAATAAGCTGTTCGAGAATAATAAACTTGACTGTGAAATAAAATTAAATAATTATGGTTATTTATTAACAATGGCCTAATTACGATTGAAATTTTGACAGCGGTGATGTCTTCCACGACACCGTGGAAGACTTTAGCCTCTTCTTCATCTTAGAGTTATTGTGCGTAAGCAAACTCCTCCATTATCAAAAAACTTCCCATCTCAAATTGTTTTAACCCCCGATAAAAAAAAGGGATGTTATAAGTTTGACGCTTGTATCTGAGTATCCGTGTGTACGTCTGTTCCCTCGTAGATCCGCAACGAATTAACCGATTTTGATGTAGTCTTTTCTGTTTGAACGCTATAGTGATCGAGACGGTTCTTAGCATTTACTATTTACGAAGATCTGTTTAAGCGTTTGAAGGTCATAAGCTCATTTCTGATTTAAAATAAAATAAAAAATAAAAATAAAAATATTTTAATTCGACCAACTAGGATCATTTGATTAAAGGGAGACCAACTTTCACAGGTGCGATTTGTAATTTGGTGTACTGTTACTTCGGATTATTTCCAAGACACGGTAACCTTGAACTGATTCTGCAGCATCAATAAGTCTGCGGGATCCCCACTCATCAGCAAGTAACAGCAGATATTAGTGTGTTAGGGCTCAATAGGAAGGTTTCAATGAGTGTGTCACTGTAAGTGTCAGATAGATGATGGTCGAAGATCGAGAGGAGGATCTAATGATGGAGCAGCAAACTGAGTAACAGGATATTGGGTACATCATACATAGTCTAATGTTTTATGAACACATGTAAATGAATTTTGTTACAAATGTCATCTTCCAGAGCTCTTCCTTTAATAATCCGTCTAAAGTCGGGAAAAGTCAGGAAGTAGGAAGTATAATTATTCTTAAGGCCTGTTTCAGCACTATACTTTAAATTGTCTGATATAAATCTGACAGATAAAACACCTGTCAGATAAATCTCTTTGTCATATTTTAGAGTTTATCTACTAGATTGTCTTAACGGACACTTGTGAAACAGAAATTTGAACGCTATCTTTCCGACAAGTTATGGATAGGCTATCAGGCAATTTATCAGCAAGTGGTGAAACAGGCCCTTAGAAGAGTTAATTGGAGTTGTGTTAGCAGTTAGGAGGTCACTATAAAGGTCTCCCTTCATCCTCCGCGTAAATATTTTCCTGGCGGCGGGGTGATGCTGGCGGGCGCACAAGGAGCGGCGAGGGCAGTGCTCTGGCAGCCATTGTTGCTGGCCAGCGGCGTGTGGCGGGCAGCGGAGCACGAAATCGTTCCCAGCCGCCATGCTCCGGCTATAACAGCGCCGTTCTAGGCCAAGCGGTCACCGTCTAATCACCGTCCTTGTCTCTAATGAGACCAAATATTTACTGGGCAGATAAGATATTTATAAAATGGTATACATTTATTTGCGTAATATCTTTTGCCATCTTATGATTGCAGGTAATCAATAGGTATGCAGACTCCAAACAGTTTCCAGATTTTCTAATAAAACATGGTTTTATAACATAATAACTATTTTAACATGTGTCATCTACAAAAATGTAAAACAATGTGGACGTGTTTTGTTTCCTTTACTAACACCTTTTATCACCTTTACCAATAAAAATTGTTACCAGATTTGGATAGCTTAATATAACTTTTACTGTTGAATATTTAAAGGCCACGTCCAAATATGCTTACGCTCGCTGTACAGAAAAAAAGGAAAAATACGGTAAAACGACCGTCGGTTAAAATAATCTCTAAAAATTGCTTTTTACTATTTTCTTAGTTATGTTAGTTAGTATGTTATATGTAATTTAATAATAGCATAATCCAGAAAATGAAAAAGACTCAAGAGTCAAGACAAAAGATAAGAGTCTTTCGCTGATAACAGAGTCACTTCACTTGTCGTAATTTTCAATGAACGATAAACGATGCCAATGAAATCAACGTTTCATCAGAGAAGCCTTCAACGATGAACGATGAAAATAATGTTGTGTCGATTATGGCCCAAGAGCCCAGGACGAGACCTTCGTTACTTTATAAAAGCTGAAAGTTTCTCCCTTTACAGATGAAAAAGGTACCACGGCAAAAACGTCGTGGTTCGGTAAAACCACGAACAGACGTCAACGTTAAGGTTGATCCAGTATGATGATAATATTTTACGTTCCTTAAATCTAATTCATCAGGTAAGTTAAGTACTTTTTCAGGGCAATCATAAAAAAGTTACGATTTAATAGCAAATGGATTTTTCCTTAGGTATTTAAATTTCAAAATGAGCACAACAATTTTACGGTTGTCGCTTGGTCTATTCCGTTTTTACTTACCGACGACAATTGCACGGTTATTTATGGCTTGCGAGTCAGTTTACGACTACTTAACTTTCAATGGGTTAAAGCTAAGCGTTGAAAAAAGTGTACGAATGCACGGCTTATAAAATCCGAATACCCACTCTTATTATTATGAATTATTACTTGAATCTTGCGAATTTAGGCATCAGTTAGAACAGTAGGTATAATGAATGAAACACTAATTAATCCACCGTGGCAATTAATGTAAATGGCACCTCAGAGATATCTAAGGAGCGCAATGGTTGGCGAGAAACATTTGTAACTTTGTTCAAAAATTTTAGACCGTTGTTAGCTCATAATTTATGAGTATTTGAGCCAACGCTACCTATCGTACCAAAATGGTAAAAATGGAACCCTTATGGTGAGACTTTCTCCGTCCGTCCGTCCGTCTGTCACAGTCGATTATTTCAGTAACAATTAAAGCTATCGACATAAAATTTGGCATAGTTGTGTATAATAGTGGCCCAACATCATTGGAATAAAGAAAAATCGAAAATTATTTTTAGTTTTATTAAAAAAGGGGGAAAATCGGGGGTTTGAAAGTAAAATAACTATACCGAGTGGGGTATCATATGAAAGGCCTTTACTTGTGCATTCTAAAACAGTTTTTTATTTATTTCTATATATAATAGTTTTTGAGTAATCGGCCAAAATGTTGAAAAAAATACCGTTCCCCCCCCTTATCTCCGAAGTTTACCAATCGAAAAATCTGAAATAATTATGGTCAATAGAAGTTTACGTATATTTTACAGGAAAAATGAAAGCAACGCGAAAATTATTTTAGTTTGATAAAAAAAGGGGGGAAATCGGGGGGTTTGAAATTTCAAAGTAAGATAACTATATCGAGTGGGGTATTATATGAAAGGCCTTTACATGTTCATTCTAAAACAGATTTTTATTTATTTCTATATATAATAGTTTTTGAGTAATCGGCCAAAATGTCGAAAAATATACCGTCCCCCCCCCCCCCCTTATCTCCGAAGTTTAACAATCGAAAAATCTGAAATAATTATGGTCAATAGAGGTTTATGTATATTTTACAGAAAAATAAAAGCAACGCGAAAATCATTTTAGTTTGATTAAAAAAGGGGGAAAATCGGGGGTTTGAAATTTCAAAGTAAGATAGCTATACCAAGTGGGGTATCATATGAAAGGCCTTTACTTGTGCATTCTAAAACAGTTTTTTATTTATTTCTATATATAATAGTTTTTGAGTAATCGGCCAAAATGTCGAAAAAAATACCGCCCCCCCTCCCCCTCCCCCCCTTATCTCCGAAGTTTACCAATCGAAAAATCTGAAATAATTATGGTCAATAGAGGTTTATGTATATTTTACAGGAAAAATAAAACCAACGCTCTAACTAGCATAGTTTTTTTTATATAAACAATAAACCTCTACAAACAAAGTTAACGATAAATGAGCAAATTAATATAATATTATCGTTTTACTTTTACTTTTGGAGTACGGAATCCTCGGTGCGCGAGTCCGACTCGCACTTGGCCGGCTTTTTTTTCAATAGTGTAGTTTAGGAGTTGCGATAACAGCCTGTGACGCTGATTGCGTCAACGGTAATTTTTATGAAAAGCATCATACAAACTTTATAGTGAATTAAATATACAGCTCTTACTCAAAGGACAACATACCGTAATATGAATAGTGATTATTGTAGTAATAGTTTATGAAAAAAAAATTAAGTGGCACTCGGGGACTGCCGCGGTAAAGCTATAGCATAGCATTTTGTATCAACTTATGCAATTATAATATTTTTGCAATATTATTTTTGCATAATAAAAATTATGCAAAAAAATAATTAAAAAACAAACAAATAAGAAAAGCACACTGTCACTACTTCGCGAGTGAGATTCGAACCTGCGACATCTAAAGAAAGCAGCTGCTCGCCCACTGCGCCAAACAGGCTAAATGTGAACCTCTAAAATGTTGAACGCTTACTGAACGACGGTGTTAGGTTTTTTTACGTTACGGAATTTCTTGATTCGGTCGCCGCGCTCAAACTGTTTGTCCTAGTTCAAAGCCCGCGACAAAAGCTATGCAATAGCTTAAAATTTTTATTTGACATCTGTTGGCCATCCGGCCGTACACCTCATGATTTCTGTTTTTTTTTTTTTAATTTTGAGTTCAGAATACTTGGTATTTCCACTTGAATATGATTATGTCTACAAAATTAAGACGTAGAAACAAAAGCAATAGAGATTTTTCAGTGTTTAAATCTAAAAAATAAGCATAAATTTTGTGGTAAACGAGAACAAGCCACAAAGCTATGTCCGGGTTGCGGTTCTTTTCAAACAACCAGAAAAAGCCAAAGCTTTAACGCATGCTAGAGCTTACTCGAATAAATTAAATTAAATATTTACGTTGTTATACATAGTACATACACAACAGTAGTTAAATAGATAGAAAATTCTTTATTGCTTCACAAATAACTTAATCTTTTTAGGGTTCCGTACTTCAAAAGGTAAAAAAGGAACCCTTATAAGATCACTCTTTTGTCCGTTTGTCCGTCTGTCCGTGTGTCACCACCGATTTTAGCAGGAATGGGTGGACCTAGCAAGTTGAAATTTATACCAGATACTGAAGTCTACAGTCCCTATTAGGTGTGTAAAAATCACGGTCCTGAGTCAACACCATAAAAAGATATTATGGGCAAATTTAGATTTTCGGAAAACTTGTAAGTAATCAAGCAAAACTTTGGTTTTACCATAATTTTCAACTTTTTTTATTTTTCAAACTTTGGTAGAGCTTTATCACTAAAACAGGATTATGTGATGTTCAGAGATCCAGGAATATTGGTTCATTCGCACAAAATATCAACTGAATAGGCTTCTAGAAACATTAAAAATTGAAGAAAAAACCTGTAAATCCCTTTAAATTGTCATTTTAAAAGGTTAACAACATCGTTACGTCTATCAATCGCTAATCTTTTTCGAATCTACTTTTTGCAGCTTCATTTCGAATACCTACTGGTAGATTTCGCTACGTTTTTGTAAGCGAGGCTTGACAAGCAGTGGTGTTCTAGTATTATTTTTATTTTAGGTGCGCCGCGCCGGTAGCAGTTATTATCCGTACCGTGAGGCCTTTTGTTGATGGCTAAAAAAGGAAACGTCGCGGATTGTAGGATGTGAAAGCTCCTGTGAATAGAGAGGGCTTTTGTTCAAATTATGAACATACTGTGGCTGTGATATATGTACATAAACTTCACGATTACCTAATTTTGCCAGCGTTCTTAAAATGTTTTGTCAAACATTTACATTTTTACTGCTTTCCTCCTTCGTTCATACATTACTTTCGATTGTTATCGAATTTATCGATACAAAAATAATGTCATCATCATCATCATTAGCAACCTATCAACGGCTCACTACTGAGCGCAGGTCTCCTCTCAGAGAAGGGTTATAGGCCATAGTCCACCACGCTGGCCCAATGCGAATTGGCGGACTTCACACACCTTCGAGAACATTATAGAGAACTCTCAGGTGTGCAGGTTTCCTCACGATGTTTTCCTTCACCGTTGAAGCAAGTGATAGTTAATTTCTTAAACGTATTTGACTCCGAAAAGTCAAAGGTACCAGGGATCGAACCTGCGACCCCCCGAATAGGTCACCACAGTCCTAACCACTAGACTATCACTGCCTCTAGGCTAAAATAATGTAATACTTATTAATTTTTAAATAAACCATGAGATTGTCTAAAAATGTTTGCTTTGATTGGCTGACACTCTCTTGCTCAAATGCATTGTAGCAAAAACCAATGTTACCAATGATCGATGTATCAATTATTGATGAGTACCAGTACAGCACAATCAACCAGCCTGTTGCAGTAGTAGTTCCTGTTGATGTACTAGTTCTAGTACCTACAATGGACTCAGTACCTAGTTCGGCGGCAGTTCCAAAGAAATGGAATTGCAAGTGAACTGCAGTAGGTATTACGAAGTCGAGTCGCGGTTATTTAGTCCGTTTGTATAAGGGTGATTCGCATTTTTCATGCAAATTACGCGTCCGGTTACAAAAAAAAATATTTATTCACTAGATATCTACCTTTTTCATACAGGAAACCAAACGTAATAAAGTTATGCTTCTATGCATTAAACACTTATTGTCAAAAAAAATATAATAAATAAATTATACGCAATAAACTTAGCAAATTCTCATTCCTTCCAGTGTCCAAATACCACTTTCTTAACTTTATTTGCACTTTAATCAAAAACATCAATATTTAAGATAAAAATTTAACCATCCTAAAAAACTATATTAAATAGCAGAAAGTTTGAACATTAAATATATAACGATAACTCCATATTATAATGAAATTTTATTTAATACATTTTTAACAATTTTTTTTTCTCATTACCGGCAACTTGAAAGAAAATGTAAATTACTATCTCCATATGACTTAATTGTGGCTATGACCCCCATGCTGCGCTCCGCGAACATCTCAGGCAGCCAGTGAATGTCGTAGCAGGTGCCCACTTATTCTCAATACAGCAATATTTTCGTACAAAGTTTTCCGGGAGGTGATTATTCTGAAATTGCCATTCTGAATTCTCTTTGCCATCGATCGTATTATTAAAGGAGTATTTGTGACTTTGTTTACTATGTAGGTAATTATCATGTCACAAACATCGATACTTTACTCTTTAAAACCAAGCCACTCAAAACTCTTATTACTCACAAACTAATCATGCCTTAAGAGAATACTTAATTACTCTCTTAAAACGCTAAATCCTTACCAATAGCCGTCTTCTCCACCCCTATAACGGCCCCTTTCCTCACATCTAATCAATTTAACCACAAACACGACAGACAAAAACCATCTGAACGTGAGGGTAGTTATCAAAAATATCTAAATGTTATTTAATCAATTACACTAATCTAAGCGCACTGGCAATATTTATTCAATTAGGGCGCGATTGCTATCGCAATCCCTCAATCAAATACAACGACCTAGACACGAAAGCATCTACTAGTCGGATGAGTCTCTGGGCAGCTGGGCAGAGACTGAACTCGCATCGTCAAAATAGCTGCATTTATACTAATATTCCAAGATGGCGCGCAAGATGGCGTGCCCACACTGTCAACATTGACAAATGTCGATTCAATCATACTAATTTCAATAAACAAAATGACGACATTTTTATCATTTCTTAAAGTCTTTATCAATTTTAAACATGAATCTGACAATTCAATCATGTTCCTGACAGTCACATCTTAGAAGTACCTTCGTAGTTTGGAATATGTATGAGGTTGGTAATTATGATATTCATTGAGAAAAAATTGGTAAAGCAATCAAACCTCATTACCTTCTTCCTAATTTCCTTCGTTTACCGGCGTTTTTCCCATAGGTTTTAGGTTCATAATTTGTATGTTTTATTAATTTTATTATTATTCATAGCGGGATGGTATGAATCACAAAAAGTTGAAGGATTATTTAAGTATTAATGATATTAGAAAAAAAAAAACGAATTATTCGGCCATAATTAAAATTTAAAAATTTCGTCGAATTTGCCTGAACAATGCGAATCACCGATAAACATGTAACTATACATGATATGAAATTTGGTATATTTAATAATGCACTGCTAATAAAAATGTTATACTTATCTGTTGAAAAAAAAAAAGCGATGGAAGAGTCCAATTTTTAATCAAACGAAGATTCAGCGAATAGCATCCTTTGAATTTTTTAAGAAGATACCAGGAAGGTAGGTATAAGGAAGTCACTAACACTTCACTCGAGATAATAAAATTTATAAGCTCATGAAAGAAAAATCTCTTAATCAGAGTATTCTTACTTTAAAAAAATCAGCCAAGTGCGATTCGGATTTGCGAACCGAGGATTCCGTACTCCAGAAATAAAAGTATTCAAGTAAAACGATAATATAATATTAATTTGCTTATTCATCTATATTTTTTGTATTTATTAATCGTTAACTTTGTTTATAGAGGTTTATTGTTAATATCAAAAGCAAACGTTGGTTTTATTTTTCCTCTAAAATATACATAAACTTCTATTGACCATAATTATTTCAGATTTTTCGATTGGTAAACTTCGGAGATATGGGAGAACGGTATTCTTTCTTCATATTACACGATTAATCGAAAACTGTTATGTATAAAACTAAATAAAAATCTGTTTTAGAATGTACAGATAAATCCCTTTCACATGATTCCCCACTAGGTATAGTTAACTTACTTTGAAATTTGAAACCCCCGATTTTCCCCCTTTTTTAATTAAACTAAAAATAATTTTCGATTTTTTTTTTATTCAAATGATATTGGGCCACTAGTAAATACAACTATTCCATTAAAAATGATGAAAAGGCTTGAGACCTATTATAGCATTCATTTTCAAATCCTCCTGATGTTATGGTAATAAAACTAGACTCTAGATAGATATTTCAAAATGGTTGGAACTAAAGACCTAAGACTTATTACGTATCTGCATTGTTTCTAAGATGGTGCCTAGCAAAAGGTTAAAAAAAATTAAAAATGTTAACTGGATCAACGTCCATGTTTCTAAGCCGCATTGTACAAGCTAAAGTTGAGAAAACATGTGAGTATTAGTACACTTTCCGTAAGGCTTCGCGCTCTACTTACGTTATTTAAAGACTGTTTAAATGCAGGAAGGGAAATTGCTCTTGTACAAAAACAGGCACGTTGATTTTGAAGAGAACAAAATAAGACCACCGTCTGACTAGGACGATTGCAGCGACTACCACGTTTGTGTAGCTTATTTTCGGTTGAAAATAAAATTATTGAAATGATAATATGATCAAAATACTGTGACGACCTCCCTGGCGCAGTAGTGAGCGCTGTGGTCTGGGAGGTCTCGGTTTCGATTCCCGGCGGGGTCAATTTGGGAATTTATAATTTCCGAATTGTCTCTGGTCTGGTCTGGTGGGAGGCTTTGGCCATGGCTAGTTACCACCCTACCGTCAAAAACGTGCCGCCAAGCGATTTAGCGTTCCGGCACGATGGCGTGTAGAAACCGATTAGGGTTATGGGTTGAATGTTCACTGCCATACCCCTTACAAGTTAGCCCGCTACCATCTTAGACTGCATCGTCACTTACCATCAGGTGAGATCGCAGTCAAGGACTATCTTGTCATCGAATAAAAAAATACTTATGGAGACGATACTTATTTATCATAAACAATAAACCGACTGCCTAAAGAATATTTTGAATAATTTTTATCTTAATATATATAAATTACGTGTCACGTTGTTTGTCCGCGATGGACTCCTAAACTACTGAACCGATTTTTATCAAACTTCGTAACTATCTGTAATTTGGTCCAACTTAAAAGATAGGATAGTTTTTTTTGGATTGGGATAGTTTATTTGTTTTATTTATATAGATAAGTTGGCGGTACGAAGTTCGCTGGGTCAGGTAGTAGTATTATAAGATATTAAATTTTATAGTTATTTGATTTCTTTTTTATTATCTTAGGTGTTTTAACATTTTTTATATAATATTATTATCTTTTAATTTCTGTAAGTGTCCTCGCAAGGCACATATATCGTTTCTAAAACAAACAGAGTGTGTGAATAATTGATACGAGAGTAGTTTAATGCTCTGGCGCGTGGTTGGCTTTAGATAAGCAAAAAGTTTTCTAGTTAAAGCATTCTCTAGTAAATGCCGACAAACTGTGCTAAAGTGCACCGCTCTCCACAAGTAAATCTTTTAGTTTCATAATAACAGTATTTTTCAGGCTAGTGTGATTCAAACTACTTGGATTGTGAACTTTATGATGGCTTTGGAGTAGGTATCACATCGATTTGTACTACCTACCTGATGCTCGCGAATTAATCCGCTATTTAGGTCCTTACTAATATTGTTAGAACTCAAATTTCCCCGGATAAAAAGTAACCTACGTTCATCTCTGAGGTGCTAGCCATCATGCCCGGATAGGACTTATTTTAAGTTGGTGAAATCGGCCTTAAGTTGTAAAACTTGTCGCTGATTTTTTTTTAAGACTTAAGTACTTAGTTTATTAATGCAGACTTGAAAAATTTTTGATACAATATGTATATGATATGGCATAGGTGATTAATTGGGCCTTTTAAGTTTGTTATTCTCCCTGAACTACAATAATCGTTTTAAGGCGAGGAGGCAGACAAAGTTTAGGTATTTGAGGGGGTGAAGCAGGAGAAGGAGCGGAGTCGTAGTCCCGCCCACCGCGGGGCGCCCCGTGCGAAGCGCAGAAATGGCGCGAAGCAACTCTGGCGGGAAACAACTCCCGACTGACAAAACTGGTTATTTATCTAAACTTAATAGGTACTGTAACTTATTTTCGTCAATCCTATTATACTTTATTTGGCTCAGTTAGCATGGTTCCAGTTCATGTTCATAGATAATCAAAAAAAAATTTATACAGGTTCAATTCCTAACCAAATACAATAACATGCTTTTTTTAATTTTTTTTTTAATTTTTTTTTTTGGTTAGTCTACCGATTTCGTTCAAAATCGATATTTGGGCTTCCCTGGGGTCGAGAAAGAGAAAATGAATGCCTGCCATAATTTTAAAAAGTCCCCGCCATATTGAAATTCTATGTTATTGGGCCGATTACGTTCAAAATCGATATTTAGGTTTCCCTGGGGTCAAGAAAGAGGAAATGGGTGCCAAAATTTTAAAAAGTCACCGCCATATTGAAATTATTTGTTATTCGACCGATTTAATTATAAATCGATATTTGGGCTTGCCTGGGGTCAAGAAAGAGGAAATGGATGCCAAAATTTTAAAAAGTCACCGCCATATTGAAATTCTTTGTTATTGGACCGATTTCGTTCAAATTCGATATTTAGGCTTCCCTGGGGTCAAGGAAGAGGAAATGGGTGCCAAAATTTAAAAAAGTTACCGCCATATTGAAATCTTTGTTACTGGACAGATTTCGTTCAAAATCGATATTTAGGATTCCCTAGGATCAAGAAAGAGGAAATGGGTGCCAAAATTTTAAAAAGTCACCGCCATATTGAAATTCGCTGTTATTGGACCGATTACGTTCCAAATCGATATTTAGGCTTCTCTCGGGTCAAGAAAGAGGAAATGGGTGCCAAAATTTAAAAAAGTTACCGCCATATTGAAATTCTTTGTTACTGGACAGATTTCGTTCAAAATCGATATTTAGGATTCCCTAGGATCAAGAAAGAGAAAATGGGTGCCAAAATTTTAAAAAGTCACCGCCATATTGAAATTCGCTGTTATTGGACCGATTACGTTCCAAATCGATATTTAGGCTTCCCTGGGAAGAAAGAGGAAATGGGTGCCAAAATTTAAAAAAGTTACCGCCATATTGAAATTCTATATTACTGGACAGATTTCGTTCAAAATCGATATTTAGGATTCCCTAGGGTCAAGAAAGAGGAAATGGGTGCCAAAATTTTAAAAAGTCACCGCCATATTGAAATTCGCTGTTATTGGACCGATTTCGTTCAAATTCGATATTTAGGCTTCTCTCGGGTCAAGAAAGAGGAAATGGGTGCCAAAATTTAAAAAAGTTACCGCCATGTTGAAATTCTTTATTACTGGACAGATTTCGTTCAAAATCGATATTTAGGATTCCCTAGGGTCAAGAAAGAGGAAATGGATGCCAAAATTTTAAAAAGTCACCGCCATATTGAAATTCGCTGTTATTGGACCGATTTCGTTCAAATTCGACATTTACGCTTCTCTCGGGTCAAGAAAGAGGAAATGGGTGCCAAAATTTAAAAAAGTTACCGCCATATTGAAATTCTTTGTTACTGGACAGATTTCGTTCAAAATCGATATTTAGGATTCCCTAGGGTCAAGAAAGAGGAAATGGGTGCCAAAATTTTAAAAAGTCACCGCCATATTGAAATTCGCTGTTATTGGACCGATTACGTTCCAAATCGATATTTAGGCTTCCCTGGTGTAAAGAAAGAGGAAATGGGTGCCAAAATTTAAAAAAGTTACCGCCATATTGAAATTCTTTGTTACTGGACAGATTTCGTTCAAAATCGATATTTAGGATTCCCTAGGATCAAGAAAGAGAAAATGGGTGCCAAAATTTTAAAAAGTCACCGCCATATTGAAATTCGCTGTTATTGGACCGATTACGTTCCAAATCGATATTTAGGCTTCCCTGGGAAGAAAGAGGAAATGGGTGCCAAAATTTAAAAAAGTTACCGCCATATTGAAATTCTATATTACTGGACAGATTTCGTTCAAAATCGATATTTAGGATTCCCTAGGGTCAAGAAAGAGGAAATGGGTGCCAAAATTTTAAAAAGTCACCGCCATATTGAAATTCGCTGTTATTGGACCGATTTCGTTCAAATTCGATATTTAGGCTTCTCTCGGGTCAAGAAAGAGGAAATAGGTGCCAAAATTTAAAAAAGTTACCGCCATGTTGAAATTCTTTATTACTGGACAGATTTCGTTCAAAATCGATATTTAGGATTCCCTAGGGTCAAGAAAGAGGAAATGGATGCCAAAATTTTAAAAAGTCACCGCCATATTGAAATTCGCTGTTATTGGACCGATTTCGTTCAAATTCGACATTTAGGCTTCTCTCGGGTCAAGAAAGAGGAAATGGGTGCCAAAATTTAAAAAAGTTACCGCCATATTGAAATTCTTTGTTACTGGACAGATTTCGTTCAAAATCGATATTTAGGATTCCCTAGGGTCAAGAAAGAGGAAATGGGTGCCAAAATTTTAAAAAGTCACCGCCATATTGAAATTCGCTGTTATTGGACCGATTACGTTCCAAATCGATATTTAGGCTTCCCTGGTGTAAAGAAAGAGGAAATGGGTGCCAAAATTTAAAAAAGTTACCGCCATATTGAAATTCTTTGTTACTGGACCGATTTCGTTCAAAATATATATTTAGGCTTCCCTGGAGTCAAGAAAGAGGGAATGGGTGCCAGAATTTTAAAGAGGGAATGGGTGCCAGAATTTTAAAAAGTCACCGCCATATTGAAATTCTTTGTTATTCGACCGATTTCATTATAAATCGATATTTGGGCTTGCCTGGGGTCAAGAAAGAGGAAATGGATGCCAAAATTTTAAAAAGTCACCGCCATATTGAAATTCGCTGTTATTGGACCGATTACGTTCCAAATCGATATTTAGGCTTCCCTGGGAAGAAAGAGGAAATGGGTGCCAAAATTTAAAAAAGTTACCGCCATATTGAAATTCTTTGTTACTGGACAGATTTCGTTCAAAATCGATATTTAGGATTCCCTAGGGTCAAGAAAGAGGAAATGGGTGCCAAAATATTAAAAAGTCACCGCCATATTGAAATTCGCTGTTATTGGACCGATTACGTTCCAAATCGATATTTAGGCTTCCCTGGGAAGAAAGAGGAAATGGGTGCCAAAATTTAAAAAAGTCACCGCCATATTGAAATTCGCTGTTATTGGACCGATTACGTTCCAAATCGATATTTAGGCTTCCCTGGGAAGAAAGAGGAAATGGGTGCCAAAATTTAAAAAAGTTACCGCCATATTGAAATTCTTTGTTACTGGACAGATTTCGTTCAAAATCGATATTTAGGATTCCCTAGGGTCAAGAAAGAGGAAATGGGTGCCAAAATTTTAAAAAGTCACCGCCATATTGAAATTCGCTGTTATTGGACCGATTACGTTCCAAATCGATATTTAGGCTTCCCTGGGGTAAAGAAAGAGGAAATGGGTGCCAAAATTTAAAAAAGTTACCGCCATATTGAAATTCTTTGTTACTGGACCGATTTCGTTCAAAATATATATTTAGGCTTCCCTGGAGTCAAGAAAGAGGGAATGGGTGCCAGAATTTTAAAAAGGGAATGGGTGCCAGAATTTTAAAAAGTCACCGCCATATTGAAATTCTTTGTTATTCGACCGATTTCATTATAAATCGATATTTGGGCTTGCCTGGGGTCAAGAAAGAGGAAATGGATGCCAAAATTTTAAAAAGTCACCGCCATATTGAAATTCTTTGTTATTGGACCGATTTCGTTCAAATTCGATATTTAGGCTTCTCTAGGGTCAAGAAAGAGGAAATGGGTGCCAAAATTTTAAAAAGTCACCGCCATATTGAAATTCTTTGTTATTGGACCAATTTCGTTCAAATTCGATATTTAGGCTTCTCTCGGGTCAAGAAAGAGGAAATGGGTGCCAAAATTTTAAAAAGTCACCGCCATATTGAAATTCTTGTTTACTGGACCGATTTCGTTCAAAATCGATATTTAGGCTTCCCAGGGGTCCAGAAAGAGGAAATGGGTGCGAAAATTTTAAAAAGTCACCGCCATATTAAAATTCTTTGTTATTGGACCGATTTCGTTCAAAATCGATATTTAGGCTTCCCTGGGGTCAAGAAAGAGTAAATGGGTGCCAAAATTTTAAAAAGTCACCGCCATATTGAAATTCTTGTTTACTGGACCGATTTCGTTCAAAATCGATATTTAGGCTTCCCAGGGGTCCAGAAAGAGGAAATGGGTGCCAAAATTTTCAAAAGTCACCGCCATATTAAAATTCTTTGTTACTAGACCGATTTCGTTCCAAATCGATATTTGTTCTTCCCTGGGGTCAAGAAAGAGGAAATCGGTGTCAAAATTTAAAAAAACACCGCCATATTGAAATTCTTTGTTACTGGACCGATTTCGTTCAAAATATATGTTTAGGCTTGCCTGAGGTCAAGAAAGAGGGAATGGGTGATAAAATTTTAAAAAGTCCCCGCCATAACAAAGAATTTCAATATGGCGGTGACTTTTTTTTAATTTTGGCCTCCATTTCTTCTTTTTGACCCTAGGGAAGCCTAAATATCGATTTTGAACGTAATCCGTCCATTATCAAAGAATTCCAACATGGCGGAAAAGTGCACCTGTGTTTGCACACATACTTGAGATAGAAACTAATTTCATCGATTCGATATATCGATACTTTTTGGCACTTCATGCATTGCCCTAGTTGCCAAAGACGCTTTCGCACGCGTAAGGATCTGGAAGGATCCGTGCGCATCCTTACGGAAATGCGGATGCGAAAGGATCCTTTCGCATGCGAATCGTGATCTACACTTGTAATTTTAGGCACTTTTAGGTACAAAAAAATTGTGAGCCGTCGTGGGACGCCTGGCAGATGTGAAACATCGACATTATTTTGTAAAAGTAATGCAGAAAAGGACAGATTGTGAGAGGAACTAAATATGTCACTAAGTATACATATAATAATACTACTACTACCACTACCCCTACCTCTACCCCGACCCCGACCCCTACCCCTACCCCTACCCCTACCCCTACCCCTAACCCAACCCCTACCCCGACCCCTACCCCGACCCCTACCCCGACCCCTACCCCGACCCCTACCCCTACCCCTACCTCTACCCCTACCCCTACCTCTACCCCGACCCCTACCCCTACCCCTACCCCTACCCCTACCCCGACCCCTACCCCTACCTCTACCCCTACCCCTACCCCTACCTCTACCCCTACCCCTACCCCTACCCCGACCCCGACCCCGACCCCTACCTCTACCCCGACCCCTACCCCTACCCCTACCCCTACCCCTACCTCTACCCCTTCCTCTACCCCGACCCCTACCCCTACCTCAACCCCTACCCCTACCCCTACCCCTACCCCTACCCCGACCCCTACCCCTACCCCGACCCCTACCCCAACCCCGACTGCGACCCCTACCTCTACCCCGACCCCTAACCCTACCCCTACCCCGACCCCTACCACTACCCCGACCCCTACCCCTACCCCTACCCTTACCCCTACCCCGACCCCTACCCCTACCCCTACCCCGACCCCTACTCCTACCCCTACTACTACCCCTACCTCTACCTCGACCCCTACTCCTACCCATACCCATACCCCTACCCCTACCCCAACCCCTACCCCTACCCCAACCTTTACCCCTACCCCTACCCCTACCGCTACCCCGACCCCTACCCTGACCCCTACCCCTACCCCTTACCCGACCCCTACCTCTACCCCGACCCCTACCCCTACCCCTTCCTCTACCCCTACCTCTACCCCGACCCCTACCCCTACCTCAACCCCTACCCC
The DNA here is from genome assembly GCA_029955525.1 of Oeneis ivallda. NCBI lineage: Eukaryota > Metazoa > Arthropoda > Insecta > Lepidoptera > Nymphalidae > Oeneis > Oeneis ivallda. The sequence goes on from JARPMR010000010.1 coordinate 16,101,024, forward strand.
TACCCCTACCCCTACCCCTACCCCGACCCCTACCCCTACCCCGACCCCTACCCCTACCCCGACCGCGACCCTACCTCTACCCCGACCCCTACCCCTACCCCTAACCCGACCCCTACCTCGACCCCTACCCCTACCCCGACCCCTACCCCTACCCCTACCCTTACCCCTACCCCGACCCCTACCACTACCCCTACCCCGACCCCTACTACTACCCCTACCTCTACCTCGACCCCTACTCCTACCCATACCCATACCCTTACCCCTACCCCAACCCCTACCCCTATCCCAACCCCTACCCCTACCCCTACCCCTACCCCTACCGCTACCCCGACCCCTACCCTGACCCCTACCCCTACCCCTACCCCGACCCCTACCCCTACCCCTACCCCGACCCCGAGCCCTACATCTACCCCGACCCCTACCCCTACCCCTACCCCGACCCCTACCCCTACCCCGACCCCTACCCCTACCCCAACCCCTACTCCTACCCCTACCCCTACCTCTACCCCTACCTCTACCTCGACCCCTACTCCTACCCATACCAATACCCCTACCCTTACCTCTACCCCTACCCCTACTTCTACCCCGACCCTAACCCTACCCCTACCCCTACCCCGACCCCGACCCCGACCCCTACCTCACGGCACGTCTTTGACGGTAGGGTGATAACTAGCCACGGCCAAAGTCTCCCACCAGACCAGACCAGAGACTATTCAGAAATTATAAATTCCCAAATTGACCCCGCCGGGAATCGAACCCGAGACCTCCCAGTTATAAGACAACAGCGCTCACCACTGAGCCAGGGAGGTCGTCAATTTGACCTCAATTTGATTAGCCAAACTGTACGATGTACCTATATGATGTACTTACTTTGCATGATGCATCCCACCATTATTAGATACCTTACTTGATGATGAAATTGATATTTCATGATCCATTACATTACATGTTACACAAATCATCCTTTACAAAATATTGAAATAGGTACCTACTTACTTTACAACTTCCATCATCTGCTTTTGTTATTTTTAGGGTTCCGTACCCAAAGGTTACCAACGGGACCCTATTACTAAGCCCATGCTGTCCGTTCGTCCGTCCGTCTGTCAGCGGGCTGTATCTCGTAAACCGTAATAGATAGACAAATGAAATTTTCACATAATTATTATGTATTTCTATTGCCGCTATAACAACAAATAATAAAAATTAAATTAAATTAAAATGTTTCCATGGGTACATGGAAATATTTTAATTAAATTTTTTAACGGAACCCTAAAAGAGCGAAGCCTGACTCGCACTTGGCCGATTTTTTTATACTGTACATTCTTAGATTTTGCTTTTTTTCGGACCCATTTTCAAAATTAGTCTACTCTACTACTCAGTCCCTACTTATTTACAACTTTTTTGATGGATAAATTATTTACAATATTAATATATACAAACTTATAATTAGGTACACTCTATTTGACTTCTCTAAAGTCTAAAATATACAAAATAATAGTTTTCAGTATAAACATAAACAATTTTCAATTATTACAATTTACGATAATATTTGATAGCCGAGCGAGCGCAGCGCGACGCAGGTCCACCTAGCAGCACGCCTCGGCGATCACTGTCTAATTGAGTAGGAGAGACAAAGAAGTCGCTTCTGGGAATAGAAGGGCCAAGTGACAAATTGTAATGGATAATATTAAAATTATAATAGTTGCAATAAATAAAATCTAAAACAGCCATTTGTTGTATTAAAATATGAAAAACAATTGTAAATAATTTTACCAAAATAAATGTATGCATAACAGAGAACGATGGGAGTTTATGTATTTGCAGAGTCAACTTTGCAATTTTTTTCTATCGAGAAAAGTTTGCGTCATCGTGTTTAGAAAACAGCCATCAGGCCAGAAATACGATCAATTATAACTACTTTTTTTTTCATAATATTATGACCCATAGATTTTAAATTGGACGATCTTCATTCGGCTTGTGATATGAAGATCGTGACTGACTACAGCGCCTTAATACTCGCGGGCCGCCGCTGGCGCGGCACGCTCGCTTCGCTTGCTCGGCTCGTGCGTTGTGGTAACTGGGTGAAAAGTTTTCTGGATGGATAAAGTCTAAAAGATCCTGATGATTTGCATTTGCAGTGGCCGCTACTGGTCGTAAAGCGAGTGGGAGTGCGGGCGTCAAAGTGTGGCCTAAAATCACAACGAACAGATTTAGACTATTTAACCACCCAGAAAACCTTTCCACAATACTTAATGTCGGTTAGGTTAGGTTAGAGCAGTTACCACAACGCAAAAGCTGAGCAAGCACAGAGAGCGTGCCGCGGACACGGCCGGCGGCGAATGCTACGAATTGTAGGCGTTGTATTTCTTATAGTTCTCACGTATCATTTTTTAAAAATCCTACTAATTATATAAATGCGAAAGTTTTTGAGGAGGTATGGACGCCACAACGAATGAACCTTATTAATTTGGCTTAAATTTGGAATGGAAATAGCTCATACCCAGGATTAATACATAGGCTACTTTTTATCCCGGAAATTTACAGAGTTCCCGCGGGAATTAAAAAAAAACCTTCATCCACGTGAATGAAGTCGCGGCCATCATCTAGTGTTTAATATGGCCCAATAATCACTTAGTCCATGACATTTATGTTGATTATGCAGTTGAATTTTAAAAATTTTATAATATTACCGATGATGCTTTGTTATTAATTTAGATTGTTTGGTCTTGTGGACAAACAAAATTCTTGGGGCTTGTTTTATTATTCTTCATTAATTTATATACAATGGTCCTTATGCTTTTTGATTGCTATTGTGATGACATCAAAGCTTCTCACTGAGGTGTTTATTGAGACTATCAAAGGAAAATCTTTATACAAAATTATGAAATAAAGAAATTGTAAAATTGAAACTCTGAACTTTGATGTTTTTGTGCTCAATCCCACTAAGGATTTTTTTACGCTAAAAAAAAGCCGGCCAAGTGCGAGTCGGACTCGCGCACCGAGGGTTCCGTACTCCAAAAGTAAAAGTAAAACGATAATATTATATTAATTTGCTTATTCATCGTTAACTTTGTTTGTAGAGGTTTATTGTTAATATAAAAAAAACTATGCTAGTTAGAGCGTTGATTTTATTTTTCCTGTAAAATATACATACCATACATACATATATTATTGACCATAATTAGTTCAGATTTTTCGATTATTAAACTTCGGAGATAAGGGGGGGTGAACGGTATTTTTTTCGACATTTTGGCCGATTACTCAAAAACTATTACATATAGAAATAAATAAAAAACTGTTTTAGAATGCACAAGTAAAGGCCTTTCATATGATAGCCCACTCGATATAGTTATTTTACTTTGAAATTTCAAACCCCTGATTTTCCCCCTTTTTTAATAAAACGAAAATAATTTTCGCATTGCTTTTATTTTTCCTGTAAAACATACATAGACCTCTATTGACCATAATTATTTCAGATTTTTCGATTGGTAAACTTCGGAGATAAGGGGGGGAACGGTATTTTTTTCGACATTTTGGCCGATTACTCAAAAACTATTGTAAATATAAATAAATAAAAAACTGTTTTAGAATGCACAAGTAAAGGCCTTTCATAATATATGATACCCCACTGGGTATAGTCATCTTAATTTAAAATTTCAAACACCCGATTTTCCCCCTTTTTTAATCAAACTAAAATAATTTTCGCGTTGCTTTTATTTTTCCTGTAAAATATAGATAAACCTCTATGGACCATAATTATTTCAGATTTTTCAATTGGTAAACTTCGGAGATAAGGGGGGGGGAATGGTATTTTTTTCAACATTTTGGCCGATTACTCAAAAACCATTATATATAGAAATAAATAAAAAACTGTTTTAGAATGCACAAGTAAAGGCCTTTCATATGATACCCCACTCGATATAGTTATTTTACTTTGAAATTTCAAACCCCCGATTTTCCCCCTTTTTTAATAAAACTAAAAATAATTTTCGAGTTTTCTTTATTCCAATGATGTTGGGCCACTATTATACACAACTATGCCAAATTTCATGTCGATAGCTTTAATAGTTACTGAAATAATCGACTGTGACAGACGGACGGACGGACGGAGAAAGTATCACCATAAGGGTTCCATTTTTACCATTTTGGTACGGAACCCTAATTATTAGCTTTTATCCGCGACTTACTGTTAGGTTTTACTTTTAAAAATCCCGTGGGAACTTTCTGTTTTTCCTGGATAAAAGGTAGTTGCTACTCTCCGAATCTTCACCCATGCAAAAATAGCTCGAGCTGTTGCTCCGTTGCCAAGTGATTAAAGGACAAACCAACAAAGAAACACTCTATCTCATTCATAAGAATATTGTAATATATAAAATATATATAATTTATATTGTAAGGATATTGTAGACTAAACTAATTACTTGTCAGTTATTCCAGTAATGAACGAACATCCTCTGGGCATGAAAGAGCCAGATTTTCATTAGTTTGATAACCGCTGTGATTTTTTATTAACTAAAATAAATTAAATACTTAGCAATGTTTCAGATCTGATTTCACCCTAATTGACCCTAATACTAAAATTATGTCTTGAATTTAAAGATAAAAACTACTAAGAGGTACGAGCTATATCAAAATATCTACTGAAGATAAGAAGTCTAATCTGAACTTAATCCATAAGATCGTTTAAATTAGGAAAAGAAGACATTTTATTGCTAACGAGTTCCTGAAATATCACTGAACTGAAAATAGATAAGGAAAATCTATGTTCAACGTGTTTTAACAACATAATATGTGACGTAGGTTCGTTGAGTATCGGATGAAAGTCTTAATTACTAAGTTATATGTATTTGGCATCAATTAAATGAAAGCTCAAGGTGCTGGAGTGGCTTCCTCGCACCGGGAAGCGCAGTGTTTTTTTTTTTTTTTTTTTTTTTTTTTTATTGCGGGATAGGCTTGCGCTTGACGACAATCAATGCTGGACAGCACTGATGAGGTCTAGGTTGGAGCGCGCTTGCCTAGAAAATGCCTATTCACTCTTGCCTTGAAGGTACTGAGGTTATACGTGGCCGGAAACACAGAAGTTGGAAGTGCGTTCCACACCTTAGCGGTTCGATTCAGAAACGTTGAACAGAAGCGTTTCGTGCGAGCAGGTTGGATTTCAACCACGTAAGGATGCCAACGCTCACGATTTCTCGAAGTTCTGTGGTAAAACGGTGAAGGGGGCACAAGGTTGTGAAGTTCTTGAGCGCACTCTCCAAAGTATATCCGATAGAAGACCGATAGACAGGCAACATTGCGACGGTGCTGCAGACTGAGCATTTTTGCCTGCGTTAGTGACTGATCACCTACAATTCGGCGGGCACGGCGATCTACCGAGTCTAATGCATCGAGTTGGTACTTGGCAGAGCCATCCCATAGGTGGCAGCAGTACTCCATGGCCGAGCGCACCTGAGCCTGATAGAGAGTCAGGCGCTGCTCAGGCGTGAAGCACCGCTTCACCTTGTTCAGGATACCAAGTTTTTTGGCTGCTGTTTTTGCCTTTGACTCGATGCATTTCCCGAAATTGAGGTTGGGCGAGATGTCTATGCCCAGGAGCTCAATATGGTCACTAATCGGTATGGACACATTTTGGAAAGTTGGAGTCAAGGTAAAGGGACTCCTTTTGGCAGTGAATAAACACGCTTGAGTTTTGGTGGCATTAAACTTAACTAAATTGGCGTCGCCCCAATCGGACACCTCCTTCAGAGTTAAGTTAATGCGATTCACCATGGCCTCTCTATACTCATGGATCTCAGTAGCACTGGCTCGAGAGCTGGACATGTATCTGTCCGTAACAGTGCTGTCATCAGCGTACCCAAAGATACCGGGCTTTAGAAGATCGTTGATGTGCAGCAGGAAAAGTGTTGCGGACAGAACAGATCCCTGAGGAACACCGGCGTTGACAGCCATTAGGTCAGATGAGCAGCCGTTAACGACAACTCTAAATGACCTCTCACTCAGGAAATCAGATATCCAGCTACATAAGCCAGTGGGTAACCCGTATGACGGAAGCTTACTGAGAAGACTGTCATGCCAAACCCGGTCAAAAGCCTTTGAAATATCAAGAGACACGGCGAGTGCCTCACCCTGTTTCTCAATGGCTTCGCCCCAAGTATGTGTGGCATACACTAGAAGATCACCCGTGGACCGGTTTTTCCGAAAGCCGTACTGGTGGTCAGACAGAAGATCGTTTTCTTCCAGGTATGCCAGGAGCTTATTGTTAAGCACACGTTCCATAGCTTTACAAAGGATGGACGTGATTGCTATCGGTCTATAATTGGCCGGGTCAGCACGACTCCCCTTTTTCGGTACTGGCTGCACGTTTGCAACTTTCCACGACTTGGGGACATGAGCAGTTTCAAGAGAGAGACGAAACAAGCGTGTTAATACAGGAGACAACTCAGGGGCGCAACTCCTCAGGACAACTGCAGGTATACCATCAGGGCCACTGGCCTTGCTCACGTCGAGGTTACAAAGTGTTGGCAGACTAGGTGGATCGACGACATCAAACGAGTCGCAGGGATCCGTTGGATTCAGGCGGCGCAAGACCGAGGCCTGTGAAAGTCCATGCTAGAGACCTTTGTCCCGCAGTGGACGTTTATCGGTTGATGATAAGGAAGAAGAAAATGAAAGCTAAACTAATATTATTGTTTGTTAGTTTCACGTGAAAACTGAAATTTGATCAATTTGAGGAAAACTGATCTTGAAAAAACTTATTCAATTTCTTTTTATATTGTAATACACTTTTACTAGTACTATGAACCCGGGACCGCGTCACCCGCAGTCGAACATCATCATCATCATCATTAGCAACCCATCAACGGCTCACTACTGAGCGCAGGTGTCCTCTCAGAGAAGGGTTATAAGGCCATAGTCCACCACGCTGGCCCAATGCGAATTGGTGGACACGCCTTCGAGAACATTATGTAGAACTCTCAGGTGTGCAGGTTTCCTCACGATGTTTTCCTTCACCGTTGAAGCAAGTGATATTTAATTGCTTAAACGCACTTGACTCCGAAAAGTCACAGGTGCGTACCCGGGATCGAACCTGCGACCCCCAGAATAGGAGACCACAGTCCTAACCACTAGGCTATCACTGCTTCAGTCGAACATGCTAAACACTAAACCAACGAGGCAGTCAGACAGCCATAATAGAGCAGTCCTCATATTCAATCCATAGTCGGTTATTAAAAGTGATACGAGTATCAAAGGAATGGATTGTGATGTCGGGCTTCGCATCAAATATTTGCCGACTTACAAAGAACTTGCTTCGTGTATTGCCTGAACCATTAATCACTCCATTATTGTGGGAGGTGGCACAAAGAGCGATATTGCCTTTCGACCGTCGACGGCGCTTTACTCCAAAACACACTGCTGTAATGACCCGTTTAAGAGCTAAATGAAAATCGATAGCCATAAAATTATTACCGAGCTTTGCACCGCTTCATAATTTATAGCACCGATTACGGTTGCACAATTTAAGAGTATCTAATCGTCATTTAATATATTATGACCTTATTCAATAAAACACGAAGCTAAGGGCCTTTACTAATTAAGTAGGTATATATTTTAGGTACATTTAAAACTTATTGTTTTATTACTAACCTAAAACATATTTCGATATTTTGTTTTGTGGTTTTATGTTGTAATGACTTGTAACACTTATTAGTGTTTTAACTAATAGTACAAAAGCTTTTAATGTGACATAAAACTTTTTCGTTCTAGCATGGCGCGGGTAACAGGTCAATTGTTCTATACCTTATTTTGTACCAGAGTAAGTTGAAGGTTGAATCAGTGAGGGTGTGTCAAATGGCTGCCGTATTGAAGAATTGTGTGCGAGCGAGAGTAACTACTACTTATAGGTAGGTACGAGATACAGTTTTTTCAGCGTGGTGCGGGTGACAGGTCAGTAAAACATAATTTGTTCAATACAAGGTTCAAATTACGAAAAAAGATTTTCTGAAAAGAGTTTGTGTGAATAGATTTTAATTGGTGTGAATTAGAACCTCACGATTCCAACAATATGGTAGGTACAAAATAAGTTACTTTTTATTGACTTGTCACCCGCACCTGCCCGCACCATGCTGTAATGCAAAAACTGTAGTTACCTGAGTACCCACATCGTGATGCTGGCTCGCACACAATTCTTCAATAAGGCAGCCATTTGACGCACCCCCATTGATTCGACACTCAACTTACTCTTAACGTAGACCTTCACAATTATTTTATAGTGCCATAAAACTACAGTATTTTATATTATACTCTGTAGTCGACGGGCGACGTAGGCAAGTTGGTACCTAATATAATGGTCAGCTTTCAAAATAATTTTCTCAGCTCGCCCTCGACTTTTCTGTTCACTTTACGTTCTAAGAACTGGCGATAAAATGTGTACTTTATATATTGAATAAATTCTGTTATGATCCCTTTTTTCTTTTACGGAGAGTTTCACGAGTAATAATAGGATGATCCGAGAATGAATGCCTCCAATAAGTCGACCCTTTTCAACATTATTTTTTCCAAAATAATATTCTGCTAGAAGACTCCGGATCGATTAGCTTTTTTTAATCTAATCTCAGTTTAAAAGCTTCTAGATAGTGAATGATTGATATAATATCATTATTAACAAACTAGTATTGTTAAAAAAACTGTGTAGGTTAACTATGATGAAAATAAAGAAGCAAAATATTATGTTATTACGAAATTCAATCTATACTCACAAGGAAAAACAAATATAATATTACTAGCTGATTTTTTGCTTCTTTGGGTTACATTATTGCGATTTTATTATCTTTCTTAAGATCTCTAATTTTTTTGAAAATAAATATAGCCTATGTTACTTCCTGATCACTTAGCTTTCTATAGGTGAAAAAATGGTTAAAATCGGTCCTGTAGTTACAGAGCCTATTCGGTACATACAAACAAACAAACAAAAAAATCTCTCTAAAATATTAGTATAGATACTTACATGTAATTCAATAAAAATAATTAATTATTTGATTTATGATTTACTTCATAACATGAAACTTAAAATAAAGACAATAATATATTTTATTCAACATAAAACAAAATTCCTATATAACTAATGATGGCCTTATATTAAGTCCATACCTACAGGCTGATAATAAAAATTTAGACATTCACATTTATCTCAGTTACAGTCTCTCGCTAGTCATTTCATTCCCCGGCTTAAGGTATCCCAGGAGTTCCATTTACATTAATTGCCCTACAGAAATTATCGTTTGGCTAATTTGTTCCTACCCTTTTTTTACAGCAACTTTATGGTAAAATTTCTGTACAATTTTTCTTTATACCTTTATTACATACCTACATCTTTTGTTATTTTTGTTACTAATATATTGCCTGCGTGCAATCATCTACATATAACAAATTCTGTGATAAATTTTTCTTTTCATAAAAATAAGAACGAAGGTAATATGGTCCAAGATCCCAGTGCCGCCAGACCTAAGTTATTTTCTCAGCAATTATTTGTGTACGATAGAGTACTGTTCTAATGTCCTTTCAGTGTATGCGTACCAGCTAGATTGTGCCGACGGCCACTTTCCAGATACCAGGTGCTAAAGGTAGGTAAAAACTAGAATAACTTATCTTAAATTCTCAGGGCTGATTTTCATATATGTTTTAAAGAATATTATAAAAATTAATAAATTAATACTGCCAGACGCTTACCGCCGTCGGTAACTTTAGCCATCTTGGAGGAGGTTCTGCGAGGAAGTAAACAGTCTGCCTCAAGGTGCGAGACTCCATAAGATGCTTGCCAAAGCCAACCCAAGCCAAATGGGGCTCTTAAAGCGACCAGACGGCTCTTTCACTTCTAATGAAAAGGAGACTTTAGAATTGCTTGCAGCAACTCACTTCCCAGGAGCGATTCCTTCGAACGCTGGGAGCACTCTGGCGTACACTCCCCGCAGGCCCCACCCGGATGACTGGAGGAGGGGCGCCATAGTGTTCAAACCTGGTGTGGTGAGATGGGCCATCAATTCTTTTAACGTAAACAAAACTTGTGGGATTGATGGTGTGACACCTCTCCTCTTACAGAGAGGTGAAAAGCTACTGATCCCACATTTGGTCAAGATCTTTCGGGCGAGTTACGCCTTGGGATATATCCCAGAAATGTGGACCAAAGTTAAGGTCACATTCATCCCAAAAGCGGGAAGGAAGGACTACGGGCTTCCGAAATCCTTCCGACCCATAAGCCTATCCTCGTTTCTACTAAAAACTATGGAGAAGGTACTTGATAGATACATAAGAGATGCGCTTCTCATTGAGAGACCCATTCATATCACCCAGCATGCCTATTGCAGAGGACGATCTACGGAAACCGCCCTGCTCAGCCTTGTGGACAAGGTTGAAAAGGCCCTGGACGACAAGGAAATTGCTCTTGCAGCGTTTCTTGACATCGAGGGAGCATTTGATAATACTCCAATCCGTACGTTGGTGGGCGGGCTGGCAAATAAACTGGCTGATACGACTACCATCAGATGGGTGGAGGCAATGCTCTCTAACCGCATAGCCAAACTCGAGTTAAATAATATCTCGACGGAGGTGCTAACAACGCGAGGCTGTCCGCAGGGTGGCGTTCTATCGCCCCTATTATGGACTCTCGCCGTGGATCAACTACTGTATAAGATGGCGGCGCTTCGCATTGACACCCAGGGATATGCTGACGACCTGGTAGTCACCGTGCGTGGGAGCTGCCCAAGTACACTTTCGTACCTTATGCAGAGAGCACTCAACACCATTGAGAAATGGTGCAAAGAGAACGAACTAACTGTTAACGCGGCGAAGACAGTTATAGTACCATTCACTAGAAGGCGCAATCTCGATAAACTCGAGCCGCCTAAGTTGAACAACATAATAATACCGTTTTCAGCTGAGGTCAAGTATCTGGGGATTACTATGGACCAGAAACTAACCTGGAACACGCATGTAGACGGTGTTATCAAAAAGGCCAAGATGGCTCTAGGCGTCTGTGGTCGTTTTGCGGGGGCTAGATGGGGACTCAAACCTAGGGTAACCTTCTGGCTCTACACAGCCATCGTGAGGCCCATAATATCATACGCCTCCGTGGTCTGGTGTGGCAAAACGATGCAGATAACAACACAGAACAAGCTCAGCAGATTACAAAGAACTGCTTGCTTGCTCATCACAGGAGCAATGAGTACCTCTCCGGGGGCTGCCCTGGAAGCTCTTCTCAACCTTCCTCCTCTCTTCCTATATTTGAGGAGGGAGGCGAGAATGAGCATGTACAGGATAATCAGCCAACGGAAGGTGAACTGGCTGTCTCAAACCATGAGGGAGCTGGTTGACTCAGTGCTTCAAATTCCAGTTTTGGGGATGCCGTCTGACATGATGACCCCAAAATACCAATTTCACAGGTACTATACTGTGGAAATTCCTGAGAGAAAAGACTGGCTCGACAGTCAAATAACTTGGGAGCCTTAAATGGTACACCGATGGCTCCAAGTCTGGTCAAGACGTAGGTTGTGGAGTCTATGGAGAGAAGCCCAGGGTCAAACTTTGTCGCAACCTGGGCACCCATACATCCATTTTCCAGGCAGAGGTATACGCCATAATAATTTGCGCGGAAACCATCTTGCAAAACAACTACGTTAACAAAACCATCTATATTCACTCGGATAGCCAGGCAGCTCTTTTAGCCTTATCCTCTGAGGTAATCAACTCGAAGTTGGTTGGGAGCTGCATGGATACTCTTAACACTCTAGCGGAATGTAACAGGGTGGTTCTTCGCTGGGTTCCAGGACACGCAGGCATAGTCGGCAATGAAAACGCTGACAAACTTGCAAAAACTGGTGCTGGAATGCGGCAGATAGGGCCTGAACCTGTCTGCGGTATTCCTAAAAGCCTAGTTCAGCTTACCCTGTTAACATACTGCTACTATGACACGCTAATTCGTTGGCGTAACTTACCAGGACTCAACCATTCCAAAGCGCTAGTTAGATCCTTCAATAAGAAGGCTGCCAGTGAGGCACTAGCGCTCAGTAGGAAAAACCTATGCATTCTAGTGCGAGCTTTGACGGGACATTGTGGACTAAACAGACACATGTTCAACCTCAAGCTCAAGGGCTCAGATATGTGCAGGCTATGCCTGGAGTCGGCGGAAACGCCGCTGCACATGATCTGTTACTGCCCCGCTTTAATGCATAAACGAAGCATTCTTCTAGGGAAACACATCGTACACCCTGAGGAGGCTACACTAATCCCAGCCAAGAAGATGCTGCTGTTTCTGGCGGCAACAAGTATTGGAGGGGAGCTATAAATAGTGGCGAGCACAATGGACCGGCGACGGTCGACGTGCTACAGGGCATCGAACCTGCATAGCCGCGCAACAGAAGAAGAAGAAGAACTTTAGCCAGACGCTTTGAAGCTCCCAAAAAAATATATAATTTAAGTTAACTTATATTCTCAGTTCTGATTTTTATACATGATACTCAGGGAACTATTGCGATATTATCTGTAAGCTGCCAGACCTATTGGAAGGGTCAAACATCCCCCCCGACACACATTATGCGTCCCCATATGTATGAGCGCTAGAACATGATTCACTTGTTTAAGTGTGTGAGAGATAATATAATAATATTAATCATAATAAAAATAAAATTGGAGGGTACTTAATTATCGATACTGAGCCTAATCTGAAAATAAAGTATTATGTGGCTGTCCAATTAAAATTTTTAAAATATATTTAAATGTATAAAATTCGTCCAGTTACCTACAATTTTACTGTATAGAGTGATTGAACTTTGAAGGACAAACCAACAAAGACACTTTCGCATTTATAATATTATAGTATGATGATATTATCTCTCACACACTTAAACAAGTGAATCATGTTCTAGCGCTCATACATATGGGGACGCATAATGTGTGTCTGGGGGGATGTTTGACCCTTCCAATAGGTCTGGCAGCTTACAGATAATATCGCAATAGTTCCCTGAGTATCATGTATAAAAATCAGAACTGAGAATATAAGTTAACTTAAATTATATTTTTTTTGGGAGCTTCAAAGCGTCTGGCTAAAGTTACCGCCGGCGCGGCGGTAAGCGTCTGGCAGTATTAATTTATTAATTTTTACAATATTCTTTAAAACATATATGAAAATCAGCCCTGAGAATTTAAGATAAGTTATTCTAGTTTTTACCTACCTTTAGCACCTGGTATCTGGAAATTGGCCGTCGGCACAATCTAGCTGGTAAGCATAAACTGAAAGGACATTCGAACAGTACTCTATCATACAAAAATAATTGCTGAGAAAATAACTTAGGTCTGGCGGCACTGGGATCTTGCTCTATAAGTTCTTTTTAGACCAGCTAATATCTCGTCCACAAAACCGTTACACAATTTTAGGTCTAGTAATAAAATAGTGATGACAATAGATAAGTTTCTTTTGTTAAATATAGACCAAAATGTGGCTTGACTATCATATTTTGCATATAATATAATATCACCTTCATGACCTTCATCAGCCGGTACATTGGCCAATTAAAAAAAAACAATTCTTCTCATTTAAAGCCACTTCTCGACACCTTTTTAAGGTCATTTGTCTGGCTGAAATGGGCTCATTAGTTACTATCATGTTGAACTTTGAAGAATTTTTTAACCGACTTTAAAAAAGGAGGAGGTTATCAATTCGTCGGAATCTTATTTTTGGAACGAAGTTCCTTATGGCGCGTTGCGGATGGCACCCAAGCCGGCAAAAAACGTCCGTAACGTTAAATAAAAAAGCGTGAGATTTTATACATTTTTTGATGGCCTAAAAATATTATATATTATAATTTATAATATAATAATTTCAACGAGTTGTGCGCAATCGGCTCGCGTGCGGCTGTTAACCTTAAGGTTGGTGTTTCGAGCACCCGGGGGCGCGCAATTTTATTTTCATTTTTTATTTTATAGAATTATTTTAATATTTTATAAAATCAATATTTAGGCTTCCCTGGGGTCATTTTGATTTTTATCGATAAGAAAATCATTATAAAAAATGTATACCCGAATAATTATTTTCTTTATACCTCGAATAGAACTTGAAATTAATATAATACTTTGAAACAAAAATATAATATAGCTATTCATATTATAATATACATTGTCTGTAGAATATTTTAGCTTTTAAAGGTCACAGATTATATTAATTGTTCCATGCCCAGAGACCAGGCATCTCAAAATACTTTAGCAAAAGATAAAACAAACCTTCAAGAGCAGTACAGTAAAAGAAAGAAATGCAAATGTATGGCGTAAGTTTCAAAGCGTTAATATTGTGGCTCCCGAGATAACGAGCAAACAAACCAAAGGCGCTTCTGCAGGGGTCGCTAATCACGACGCCACTTTAAGCCTTTCCACGCCTTAAGTGATGCAAATGGGAAAACTTCGGGGTCGCAACCGGCTTTGACTCCCTTCAATGTCTTTGATCGGCACTTCAAAGTCAAGCGCTTGACTCAGTGACGCCAATACAGCGCGCAACTGCCTTGTAACAATTTACAAAAGCTATTGATCTGAAAAATTTGCATCGCTTTTGTAACTTTTGGCGTTACAAAAAAGATTTACTTGGGAGACGGCGTTTATTGTACGAACTTTGGAGCGTGAAGAATTTCTTCCTAGTCAACTGTTTATAATTATAATCGACAAAATGAAAGAAACTGAGGTATATTATATTTTTTTAGATTATTTAGATATTTAATAAAAGTAGTTTTGGTAGAGCTTTTCTTATTTTCACAGAACTTGGCTTTAGATGGCTTTAGTGGCTACTTGTTTTTCTTCATATTTTATTTGATCGTAGCTTTAATCTAAAGGCCTCCTCTAACCCTTTCCACACAGCTCTTTCCCTTGCCTTTCTACTCCAGATTTTGCCTGCTATCTTAACTATTTCATCTTCCCATCTAATTCTCTGCCGCCCTTTCTTTCGTTTTCCTATTCTAGGTTGCCAAAGTGTTACCACTTTGCTCCACTTATCTTTTCCCCTAATCATATGGCCCGCCCATTTACATTTTAAAGTTCTTATTCTCCATGTTGCATCTTCCACTTTTGTAATATGCCTAATATACTGCCTTGTTTTTCTGTCCGTGATTTTTATGGCTGACATACTTCTTTCAATTGATCGCTGACAGACTTGAAGTCTATGCAGGTGCTGTTTCGTCATTGCCCATGTTTGGCAACCATATGTGAGGATCGGTAGTATACAGGTATTAAAAACTTTCTTCTTTACAGACATAGAAATAGTTTTGTCTTTCATTATATTTTTAAAGGACCAATAGCGATTCCATGCATTACCTACTCTTTTTTCAATTTCTTGAGTCATTTGGTTTTGAGTTGAAATAATTTGACCAAGATATGTGTAGTTATCCACGTATTCCACAATGTTATTTTCTACTATTATATTGACTTTTAGCCCATTGGTCATGACTTTAGTTTTTTCTAAGTTCATGCTTAAACCAACTTCCCTACTTCGAAGTGCTAGTTCATTGAGCATTACTTCTAGCTCATGAGCATTTTGGCAAAAAGTATTAAGTCGTCAGCATATCTAAGGTGATTTAAAGGTATTCCATCAATCAATAACCCAAAATCCTCCCAGTCCAATTTTCGAAATATTTGTTCTAAGACAGCTGAAAATAATTTAAGTGACAGGGGGTCTCCTTGTCGTACTCCCCTTTCAATATTTATGACGGATCCCTGCTTCTCTAGCTGTATTACTGCTGTACTCCTACAGTAAATATTTTTATATAGTCTAATGTATTATATAAGGGAAAGAGCTGTGTGGAAAGGGCTAGAGGAGGCCTTTGCCAGAGGGCAAACAGATACAAAGCATGCGGGAACTGATATTGTTCTTTAAAAACGAGATAATTTTAGTAACTGTTCTTTTTTTATTGTAATTGTATTAAAACCATAAAATATGTAAATAATTCTGTATCTGAAAATAAAGGCTTATTAATATATATATATATATATATATATATATATATATATATATAATCTAAAAATTCGTAAGTTTGCTATCCGACAATCAAGCATAAATGACCATAAGTATACAAACAAGTTGACGAAAAATTTTAATAAATGTATGCAAATTTTGCACGTTCATGCGAACAACGTATGTACCTACGTCACATATTGGCAGATGTGCTGTGGCACAACGTATTATCATGTCCAACGAAAACTTGGTTTATTGAGCACAACGTTGTAGTGCGGCGTCTGGCCATACTTGTAGCTTAGAGAATGGTTGCTGTGCCACATCGCACCGATTTTATTTGTCATCCTTGATGGCTCTCCGTTCTAGTACTGTGGTACATTTTTTACGTCACTTTGCTTCCTTAATTTGGGGATTTAGCGAGTGACCTGGGCTACCTTTTATCTCGAAAAACAAAGGGTTCCCGCGTGATTTTTAAAAATCTAACTTTAGACACAAACTTAGAAAATGATATACCTACCGAGAGCAAATGCCAAACTATTGGCGCTAGGCATCATTGTGATAGCTGTTCAGAATCTATAATTGCTGGCAGGGGAGAGAGGTTTTGCGTAATTAATGTCGGTTCTTCGAGCCTGACGGAAATTAAGCTTTCTCAGCGAGGTTTATTGCAGTTTTTGCTTACTTGCTCCCTTATTAATTTACAGCAACAAGTGCGCTTTTAATATTAACGCAAAAATCAAGTACCGACTGTTGATTTTTGCATAAATATCTCCAACAGGATTGTGAATTTTTCTTTAAATTGCGACGCCTTTTTTCATTTCAAGATTCAAATCACGGCAGTAATGTTTCTTTGATATTGCAGTGGAACTTTTTAAAAGATAAATCCGTTTTTTGTTGCCGGTCGTTTATTACTGAAGAACTTGGAAAACCGGTCTTTGTGAATGTGCGATTAATTTAATGATAGAAAAATCCTTTAAGATAGAGCACTTTGTCGTAGTGCTTTGCTATTGACTATTGCCCTAAATTATAGCACACTATTTTATTCATACCTCTATAGGTATCCATGGGTATAATATCACGTAAATTAGTAAATTACCTTGGCTGTTGCACAGGTAGGTTCGCATAGATTTTATTTATGGAATTTATTAAAAAAAAAATGATTACTGAAATCAGAAAAATTACAGTGTGTTGAGGACATAAAAAGGTTAACTTTTTTCCAGAGGACTTGTAGTTTTTCCGGAAATCGAGATAAACCGTTTTTTACCCTTACACCCCCCCCCCCCCTCCCCCCACTTCCCGACCTCAGATCGCCCGTAATTTATTTTTACTTTCATTTTTGTTGCATTCTCTTCCTTTTCCAATGGGTTTCATCCTACTATTATTTTTTTTCACTATTTATTATTTTTTATGGCTTCTACCCTGGTCTAAAAATGAAATTCAAAGAAGAATTGCTCTAGTATGAAACAAAAACTGGAGTCTGAAAGAAATCACGATGAGCCACTAGCCAGGTTGGTCTTAGTATTAAGAAAAAAGTTTATGAAACAATAAATTAATGTGCCATCGCTTACATAATATGGTTGCCAGACATGGTCAGTGAAGAAAGAGGACGAAGTGAATAGCAATATGCCAAAGGAAAATGGAAACTGTGAAGTGATTCTAATTCATCTTGCAAGATGACCTAAACATACGAGTACATATCTACATACATTGCAAGTTAAATAAAAGCTCGTAAAAAGTAAGTTGTGACGAGCGCCGTCACAACGCAAAGCAGCCTACACGGGCGGCGTGAATCACCGCACGAGGGACCCGCGTGAACACGCCGTCACAGCGCAAGCAGCCCACAATACACGTGCCGCCTGACTCACCACGCGGGGCCGACGTGAACGCACTCGCCAGGCCAATGACCTCATCGGCGCGACCTCCGCCGAACCGCGCCGAGGCCCACCGAAGCAGCCAACAGAAAAGTATAAAAGCCGAACAAGAGCGTCCAGCGTCAGTTCGCTAGCGGCGCTCGTATCATCGGGGTCGGTCTGATTTCCCTCTGGATCGATCCCATCGTCGGCCTGATTACCCTCTGGGTTGACGAGTGGTACGAGCTCTCTGGTGGACCCACAGGGGCTGTTGCTCGCGCCTGGCCTCGCGGCCCGGCCCGTCCAACCACCCCGAGCGTCTGCGTTCCCCCCGCGACCGCCGCGTCACCCGCGCTCCACCGGGAGTCCGTCGTCCTCCCGTCAGCCGCCCGGGCGGTCCCGCTTCATATAATATTGTAACCGTGTTTAGGCTTGCGTCAACGTCTCTCGATATCATGTAATAGGTTAAGAGAATTGTAAATAAAAGTCGCTATTGTTTATCGAGCATTTTATTCTTTGTCCTAGGAAATAGTGAAAAGCGAGGTTCGATCCCTCACATCTAATGAACGAAGTGGGTCGCTCTCAGCCGGGCCGATCCACTCCGTTACATTTGGCGTCCAACGTGCGCTCCGTTACATTTGGCGCCCACCGCAAAAACCCGCGATACCGTTCCGTGAACACGTGGAAAAAAAAAAATCACCTACTCGTCCGTGAAAATACCGCGCGAATCAATTAGGTAGCCGGTCCGTTTTGCGTCGCTTAAGAATCGCGTCGCATCCGTAAAACCACTCACCCGCGCCAAACCGTTACGCTTGGCCGGTCCGTTCGCCCGCGTCGCGTCGCGAGAAAAAGTACCGCGTCGCGCCCACAGGCATATTCCGTAAAAATAGACACGCTCCACGCGACCGTGGTGGTGTCTACCCGTACCGAAAAACACAGAGTGGCAATCAAACAGTAGGTCATTTCACTTTAGGAATACTCGCGACTTTTACAACTTAACGGTTACAAACTCTTTCACGTAATCGATTCGATTTATCGGGTCCACTGAAAGGGTGAGTAACCGATCGTATAAAGAGAAAGAAAACATAGGGAAAAGAATAAGAAAACGCGAAATAGATGCTTATCCCGGATTAGTCGGCTTGATTAACCTCGAGTAGTTAGATAAATCACGGGAAAAGCATCTCATCGTTTAGAAAACTACTACACGTACGACACAAGGGGGAACACCGCGGAGATTAGGGAAAAATTAATAAGAAAAATACAGTAGGTAGAAATAACGCTCGCCGACCGACCGTACTTGCTGTAACCGCCGGAATAATTAAATTGAGCACCGCGAAATAACCTAGCAACAGAGTAGGTTACCGTAGATATTAAAACTAAAAGATATAAACTAGCTTCAGTACCGTTACCGTAGATATTAAAAATAAAAGATATAAACTAGCTTCAGTACCGTTACCATAGATATTAAAATAAAAGATATTAACTAGCATCTGTACCGTTACCATAGATATATTAACTAGCATCCGTACCGTGACCATAGATATTAAAAACAAAAGATTATAAACTAGCACCCGTACCACTACCGTAGATATTAAAAATAAAAGTGATAAACTAACTTCCGCACCGTAGATAAAATAAAAAGACATAAACTAGCACCCGTACCGCTACCGTAGGTATTAAAAATATAAAGATATTAACTAACAACAGTACCGTTACCGTAGAGAAAAAAAAAAAGATAGTCACTAACGCCCGTACCGTAAAAAGAAAAAAAAAAACCCAAGACAAGGAGAACAAATCGAAGGCGAACTATGCCAACTGCCTGGATCTACTCACTAAACAAACAAAAACTAACAGAAGAGCTAGAGAAGAGAAACATACCAGCTCAAACTACAAGCACAGTGGAGGAATTGAGGAAGCTGTTATCAAAAACGATAAAAACCGAAGAAGCAACTAACCAAGACAACACAATGGGTACCGAAAACGGAGCAACAGACTTCGACAAAGCAGTGTCCCGATGGAAGATACAATTCGATTCAACAGGAGACGCCGTAGAATTTCTGGAAAGAGTAGAAGAACTGGCCGAAACATTAGAAGTTAACAAAGACAAGATAATACACGTCATACCAAGATGTCTCAGCGGAAAAGCAGCACTATGGTACAGGAACAACAATCAATATTGGGAAACATGGGAAGATTTAGCAGACAGCTTCAAGTTGTACTACTACCCGAAAAATTATGAGAAAAATCTTTTAGAAACGATCATAAACAAGAAACAGGAAGCACGTGAAGATTTCGTCGACTATCTAACAAACATGCAAACATTATTCAGAAGATATGGGAAATTAACACCAGAACAACAACTAGAGAGAATCTATGACAACATGAGAAGCAGCTACTAGTTCTACATCAAAAGAAGAGATTTCAACACGATGACGGAATTAATACAGCTGGCAAAAGAATACGAAAAAATTCGAACAGATCAGTATCAGTATACATACAAGACACCGACATACTACCACAAGGGAAACCAACCAGAACACTCCAGAGCAGGGTCCAGGAACCAGAAACACAAGCAGAAGCCGGAGGGAAAACTAATCTTACCGGACTATGACCCAGAGAAATGCTGCTGGAAGTGCGGAAAGAAAAGCCACAGGGCCCGAGACTGCCGAGGCAAACAGGCTATTTTCTGCAGCCGTTGCGGATTACTAGGAAAACTAACTCGGGATTGCTGCAACGGAACGAACAAAGCGAGAAAAACAAGTTCACAAGCCTACACAACGAACGCACAAGAGAAAAAAAAAGACAATAGAATATTCACAGAGGTAAAAATAGGCGACAAGACGTACAAAGCACTAGTAGATACAGGGTCAACAAACACGTACATAAACAAGACCATCATGAACCACATAAAAGAAACTAGGAAGGACGTAATACCCAAATCAAACACTATAAAATTAGCAGACGGTTCGAAAATAACATCGGACACGGCAGTGAACATCGAACTCGAAGTCGCAGGACAGAAACTAACACACCAAGTGATATATCTACCAACAACTACAGTAATGATAATGGGCATGGACTTGCTAAGAAGACTGGGACTAGCAATAAGATGGGAACAAAAACCAAGTAGACAAACCGACAAAGAAAAACCTAAGGAAAAACGCGAGGGCAAGCAAAGGTTAACAAAGGAACAACAAGAAAGACTACAAACCATAATAGCCGAGGAATTCGAAAAAGCAGAAAAAAGCCCAAAAGGCAATACATGGGTGAAACATGTCATAAAACTAAAACATAAAGAGCCAATAAAACAGAAGTACTACCCCAGGAACCCGAAGATGCAGGAAAAGATATACGAACACGTAAATAAGATGTTAGCAGAGGGAATAATCGAAAAATCAGACAGCCCGTACAGCTCACCAATAGTGATGGCCAAAAAAGACAACGGCGAATACCGTTTCTGCATAGATTTCAGAAAGATAAACGAAATTACAGAAAAAGACGCGTACCCGATACCACAAATAGACGACACTCTAGAAAAGTTAAATAAAGGAAGATACTTCTCGAAGTTCGACCTGAAAAATGGATACTGGAACGTGAAGTTGGATGACGCCAGCAAACCAATCACAGCCTTCACCGTACCAGGAAGAGGACTATATCAGTTCAAAGTCATGCCGTTCGGACTACATTCGAGTGGAGCGACATTCCAAAGACTACTAGACAGGGTGATAGGCCCAGACTTGGAACCATACGCGTACGTCTACTTGGACGATATAATAGTATGCAGTGAAACGTTCGAAGAACACATGACACACCTAAAAGAAATATTTCGAAGAATCAGAGCCGCAGGTTTACGGATAAACAAGGAAAAATGCGAATTCTGTCAACACCAAGTAGAGTATCTAGGCCATGTGGTAACGGAAGAGGGTTTAAAGATGAATGAGGGAAAGATACAGGCAATTAAACAACTACAGGCACCAACAAACGTAAAGGACGTACGGCGATTCATAGGAATGACATCGTGGTATAGGAAATTTATCCCGAACTACGCCGAATTAACGTCACCCATAGTAAAACTACTGAAGAAAGACACGAAATTCACCTGGGGAGAAGAACAACAAAAACAATTCGAGGCAATAAAAAAATTATTAATAGAAGACCCAATCTTAATCCGAGCCAACTTCTCGAAACCATTCATATTACAAACAGACGCAAGTGACACAGGACTAGGGGCTGTACTAATGCAAGAAGACGAGGGAAAACAAAAGGTGGTAATGTACGCAAGCCGCACACTACAACCACCAGAAGTGAAGTATACAACCACAGAGAAAGAATGCCTAGCGGTAGTATGGGGAGTTAGGAAAATGAGACCATTTCTGGAAGGTTACCACTTCACCATCATAACCGACCACCAAGCACTAAAATGGCTTAACAATCTAAAAAACCCATCAGGAAGACTAGCGAGGTGGGCATTAGAACTACAACAATACAGCTTCGACATAGTATACAAACCAGGAAAACAAAACGTGATAGCAGATGAACTATCAAGAAACCCAGTATGCGCCGCGTCAGTTGACGAAAACGAATGGTACACAAGAAAATTAAATAAGGTAATGGCGAACCCCGAAACAGAACCAGACTACCGAATACAGGAAGATAAACTGTATAGAAGAATAATCAATCCACGATACGGGGGCAAATTAGACCCCGACACCGAATGGAAGCTATGCGTCAAAAACTCCGACAAAAGAAGAATCCTCTCACAAAACCACGACGAACCTAGCGCAGGACACCTAGGGGTATCAAAAACATTCAACAAAACGGCACAACGTTATTATTGGCCAGGCATTTTTAGAGACGTCGCAAGATACGTAAACAGGTGCGAGACATGCCAAAAACACAAAACGTCGCAGGAAAAAAGACCAGGACTCATGCATATCAATAACACGGAAGAACCATGGCAAGTAGTGACAACCGATCTAATAGGACCACTACCACGATCGTCAAAGGGATATCAATGGATCATCGTTTTTCACGATAAATTCACAAAGTGGTCGGAAATAAAGCCATTGAGGAACGCAACGACAAACGCGGTTATAAACGCATTAAAAGAGTGCATACTCATGAGATACGGCAGAGTACAGACATTACTCAGTGACAACGCAAAGGTCTTCACAAGTAAACAGTTCAGAGACACACTCGAAAAGTACGGTATACAACAGAGACTTACCGCACCATACACACCCCAGTGTAACCCAACAGAAAGAATAAACAGGACATTAGAAACCATGATAGCCGCCTTTATAGAAAAAAACCATAAAAAATGGGACGAGTACTTAGGTGAATTCAATTTTGCGATAAACACTTCAGTACAAGAATCAACGAAATACACGCCCGCATTCTTGTTATTCGGCAGGGAACTCAGACATTTTAACGACGAAAACAACCTCCCAACTCCAACACTGAAAGAAAAACAAAAACTAGAAGAAATTTATCAAATGGTACGAGAGAACCAGAAACTAGCATCAACAAACCAAAAGAAAAACTACGATAAATCGAAACGAGAATGGGAACCAAAGATGGAACAACTCGTACTTAAACGAGATTTTCCACTGTCAAACGCAGAAAAAAATTTCTGCGCGAAACTAGCACCAAAATACTCAGGCCCGTACAAGATAATAGAGAAAAAATCGCCCGTGATATTTTTATTAAAAGCACTCAACGGAGGCAAAATATGCACAGCACACATAAAGGATATAAAAAGATTCCAAGAATAAAACGAAAGAAACATAACCGCTAAAAGTCAGAACACAACACGAATAGTCCAAGACGACACACACCATCCAACATAGACCCGACCGGGAAGGTCCGACCAAACAAACATCGGACTATAAGAAAGCATAGACAAAGAGCACAGAATACACAAAGGTCACTAGAAAGAAATCAACCTACCCTCAAGACAAAAAAATATAACATCGAAATTAAGAAAACGTCAAAAAAGGATCATTTACAGTGGAGTAAACGATGGCGGACGCGACAACCCCAGCGTGCTCGGAAAAAGAAGCGGCAATGCAAGGTCCGTCAACCAAAAAGGAACCCGATGACGACCGAACGATGTCACCAGAATGCCAGGCAATGGCCACAGAGGTAGTGGCAGCCGAGGGGCAAAAGAAGAAGAAAAAGAAAAGGAGAGGAAGAAAACGCATGGGTAACCACCGAAAGGGGATAGTGAGGTTACCCAAATACAAAAAGGGTGACAAAGGAGGGAAGGCACAGCCAAACGCATAGGTTCGAAAAATACAAAGTGACATACAGACGACAGTAAACCACTTTCTAGTTCTTTTGATACAGAGGATGGTGTGTAACCAACGGTGATGTTTACAGGTAAACATCCCAAAGCGAGAGGGGGGAGTGTGACGAGCGCCGTCACAACGCAAAGCAGCCTACACGGGCGGCGTGAATCACCGCACGAGGGACCCGCGTGAACACGCCGTCACAGCGCAAGCAGCCCACAATACACGTGCCGCCTGACTCACCACGCGGGGCCGACGTGAACGCACTCGCCAGGCCAATGACCTCATCGGCGCGACCTCCGCCGAACCGCGCCGAGGCCCACCGAAGCAGCCAACAGAAAAGTATAAAAGCCGAACAAGAGCGTCCAGCGTCAGTTCGCTAGCGGCGCTCGTATCATCGGGGTCGGTCTGATTTCCCTCTGGATCGATCCCATCGTCGGCCTGATTACCCTCTGGGTTGACGAGTGGTACGAGCTCTCTGGTGGACCCACAGGGGCTGTTGCTCGCGCCTGGCCTCGCGGCCCGGCCCGTCCAACCACCCCGAGCGTCTGCGTTCCCCCCGCGACCGCCGCGTCACCCGCGCTCCACCGGGAGTCCGTCGTCCTCCCGTCAGCCGCCCGGGCGGTCCCGCTTCATATAATATTGTAACCGTGTTTAGGCTTGCGTCAACGTCTCTCGATATCATGTAATAGGTTAAGAGAATTGTAAATAAAAGTCGCTATTGTTTATCGAGCATTTTATTCTTTGTCCTAGGAAATAGTGAAAAGCGAGGTTCGATCCCTCACATCTAATGAACGAAGTGGGTCGCTCTCAGCCGGGCCGATCCACTCCGTTACAAAGTAATATAGTATTGTAAAATTTTCGAAAAATTAGGGGAAGTTCAAAGAAAAGCTTTGGGTTTTTTTACAATGAAAAGGACTTTATGAATTACTCGTTGAGATATTATGTTACAATCTTTATTTTTTTTCATTTGCTTTACAATGCTGTGGAATGTGATAAAGTTCAAAATTATATTAATATGCGATTTTTCAGACATTGAATTTTAGCAGTTAGTCTTTAAAAAATGAAGGGTGCTTTACATGAACATATCTAATATAGTAATATAGTTTATAAGGAATAAGAAAACTTTCGAAATGTTCTCTTTTTTTGTCATTAAACATAATAAATAAAATAAAATACGAGTATAACTGAAACCCTGCAGTAAAGCCTGCAGAAAGTATAAGACTTTACCTGTATGCGAATAAAAGTGAACACTGCAGACTACTTTCATGGATGATTGTTCAATATTTTCAGATTAACTTGGTAAGGGCTCTTGCTTCACTAAATAAATTCCAGTATTTTATTCCTCTCGTCATAACTCCCGAAAGAAACGGCTCACTGAAAAGTTTAAGCCGGACGATTTGAGAATAAAAATTGTATTTTACCGTCGAAATTAAGTTTTTATTTGGACGTTTACGAGGCTTTGTTATTTAAGGCTAATGACAATTTGACTGCGAAAGTCTTGAGGACTGCGTAGTTTTCGCATTTGAATTACGAGACAACTTTACGACGTACATTAATTTAGCAGTTTTATGTCTATGCTTTTTTCTTAAGTAAATTAAGTACGCGCCTCTTAAAAACTTTTAATGAGATATATTATGGTAAGTTTAATAGCTAAAATAGAAGGAACCGTTTTATGCTTATAATTGTGGTAGAAGATATAAGTAAATATACATATTAGGTACATTCATAATATTAGATATTATAATAGGTACTTAATAGAATTCACGTATTGCTTTCATTCGTGCGCCTACTTACGTACTTCGTTATTAATTTTACAAATTAAATAATAAAATTAACCTACTACCTATACAATTTTGCAACATTCTCTTAAAATGCAGTGGGAACTTTATAATTTCCGGCATTAAGATTTATTTTTAGGGTTCCGTACCCAAAGGGTGCCAACGGGACCCTATTACTAAGCCTTCGCTGTCCGTCCGTCCGTCCGTCTGTCAGCTGTATCTCGTAAACCGTAATAGGTAGACAGTTGAAATTTTCACAGATTGTGTATTTCTATTGCCGCTATAACAACAAATAATAAAAATAAAATAAAATTAAAAAATAAAGGGGGCTGCCATACATGGAAAAGGAGTCGAAATAAAATTTTATTTTTTTACCCTGGCATGTGGAGTGATTGTCTAGAACTCATTAAGTGGTGTTCAAATAAGTATATATTTTTTTATTTTTTAGCTACAAATATGAAGAAATGGGGGGGGGGGGCATCAAATTTGTCGGTTTTAGACCAACTTTGTTAGGGGATCTATCTCAAAAACGAAACTAGTTAGGAATTTGAAGTTTTGGTATATTATGTACTATATAGTGTATTTAAACAACAAATATCTACTGAAAACACCGATTTATAATGCGGTTTGTAAGTTGTGACCAAAACAAACGAGCATTTTTCCCCCATATGCTAATTTGCTACTTTCTAAGAACTAAGATATCTAAATATGTATCTAGTTTAAAAAAAAATGAGATGGTCATATTCACGGAACCCTAAAAGAGCGAGGCCCGACTCGCACTTGGCCGATTTTTTCTTCTTTCTTTTTCTTTTATCGATGACTTGATAAATCGCTTAGCGGTATGTACGTATGTAAAAAGTTTGCCACAGGATTTCAGGTATCTTTAAGAAGATTTCCTCCTCTTGTTCACAAAAAAAGTCTTTTAATGTTCTTTTGAGCACATCAACATGCTATGTCGCCTATACAAAGGTAAAAACTAGTAGAAAATGCTATTATCATTAAGTTTGCCAGTAGCAATACAGTGAAAATGGAACACCGACCACGTTTCATAAATTAAAATTAAATTTCCGCGCTACTATTGGCCTCGTATAGGTTGATGTTATGCGCGAAATTCCAACATAAACGTAAAATGTGATCTTATTAAATGGACAGTGCTCGTTTCATACATTTTAATTGTTAAATTTAACATTTCCGAATTTTGCAATCAACGTAAGTAACATTAGTATTTGTGTCAATTGGGCACCAACTTTCATAATGATTGGAATGCTGTTATTGACCACACTGTTTGTTACTTAACTGATGTTCAAATGACGATGTTTACATAACTCTAATATACAGGGTGGAAAAAAATTATGGGCCCTGGAGGGGAACTACCTTAAATCCTTAAGTTAGATCATTTTACTTAAAGAAAACATTCCCTTATTTTTAAAAAGAAACAAAACGGCATTCAAAGTTTTTCAAAAATTCGCTTGTCTCACCCGGGAATCGAACCAGCTAAAAATTCAAAAAATGAACACTCGGTATTTTATTGCACTAATCGATACAGTCGATGTTAAAGATAAAATTTCTCCAAGAAATATTATGTCTTACACTCGTCTGTCGTACAAGATATCCATAAAATCGAATTTCTCTAATCAACATTCCCTAGAACTATTTACCTTCAACAAGTAAAAGACACGTTATAATTTTCTTATAAGTCGAACATCCAAAGACATTGTATGAAGTATAAGCTTGCTAATTATCTCTAAGAACCTTGTTGAAGATTTGGATAAAATCGTTTTTTTGTGAATTGAAAAATAAGAATTGCAATTTAGCTTCAACACTGTCAGATAAATTACAATTCTTGTTGTTTGCAAAGTACTTACACTAGCGGCACGCTATGATGGCCGGTTTGACGTTTGTCCGCTCATGAAGTTCCGTATTAATTGATAACGACTTTGAAGGAAATAATTGTATTACTTTATTGACGATAGTGATGTGCAGAGATTCATAAATTTTATCGAATGTAGTTTTAGGTTTAGGACTCAAAATTTATTTATTAAATTGATTTCTAAAATGTATACAAGTGTAGAAAAATCAGTTTGCACCATTTAAGGGGTGAATGTACTTGTGAATATGAACAATTTTCACTATGTGGACAAACCTCTGAAATCGCAAAAAAATATCAGCTGTTTCATACAAAAGGTAAAATTTTTATTTTTATATGATATATACCACAACTCGGCATTTGGTTTTCTAAATTGAAAATTTTTAAAAATGGAATCTAATACGATCGTCACATAGGATCGCTGGCTAGCACAACTACTACCTCCGGCAAACTCGCGTCAATGCTCAATGCAAAACAAAGCAGTTTCGAATTGACGTTGCTTCGAAAAGTATAAACTGTCAGTGCAATGCGATTGTGATATAGTTTTGACCTGGCTTTGGATTTCAAATATTGATACTGCATTACTGTTGACCCTTGCTCGTTAATTTGGACTCTGTTCAAGCCCTTTGTTGTGGATTTCGTCGATATGACCGAACGTACGCAGAGAACTGTTCTAAATAGTCAGACACGTGAGTTCGTAATACGCCTTCGTAACTATTTCGATCGTGAAGCTCAAAATGGAGGGCCAATTTTACCTATAACGTCAGTGGTTGAACGCGTAGCTGATGCGCTTAATATTGTACAACGAACTGTTAGACGGATAACTAAAAAAAAATATGGCGAGACTGGCACAGAAGAAAATAAACTTCACACACCAAAAAAGAGAAAACGAGCAAAACCAGTCGTAGGCATCGATAGCTTTGATGCCGATGCTATCCGAAGACATGTTTACGGCTACTATTTACAGAAGGAGTATCCAACAAGAAAAAAGTTGGTGCATTCACTGAAGGAAGCTGGATTATTCTTCGGTGGGGAAAGTTCTTTAACGAAGATTTTGAAGACCATTGGATTTCGATACAAAAAATGTAACAAACGCAAAATATTGATGGAAAGATTTGATATAGCGATGGCAAGGTATACTTTTTTACGGCAAGTGAAAGAAATCAAAAATTGGCAAAATGTTGTGTTCTTGGATGAAACATGGCTTAATGCTAACCATACTGTAGGCCGTTCTTGGAACGATGACACAGCAGCATCTACTTCCAAAGTTCCTGTAGGAAAAGGATCGCGACTTATAATTTGTCACGCCGGAACCATCAACGGGTTTGTCGAAGGTTCTCTCATGGCTTTTGCGTCAAAAACCACTGGAGACTATCATGAAGACATGAATGGAGAAAAGTTTACTGAATGGTTTACCTCAATGTTGTGTAGCCTCCCTGAACCATCTATTATAATTATGGACAACGCCCCATACCACTCGATGCAAATTGACAAGCCACCTGCCCAATCCCAAAAGAAAGCTGATATCGTCGCATGGCTTCGTAAAAATGGCGTAGATGCAAACATGAATATGTTAAAAGCGGAATTAGTACGTCTTTTAAAAGAAAACAAACCAACCAAGATCCGATACGTCATTGACGAAATAGCATTAGAACATGGGCACAGAGTTATACGGTTACCGCCTTACCATTGTGAGTATAATGCGATTGAGTTGGTGTGGGCTCAAATTAAGGGATATGCTGCAAGACACAATACAGAACCCCCATTTACCACAAAAAAAATGCTAAAATTATTAGAAGAAGCTTGTGAACATGTGACTAAAGGAGACTGGGAAAAGGTTGTGAATAGAACTGTTAAATTAATAAGGGAAGATTATGAAAGAGATGTGAAAATAGATAATATTATAGAAAACGAACATATAATTATTAATGTAGGTGATGATAGCAGTGACGACAGTGAAAATAGTAGTATGGACGAATCTGATTAATTATGGCCTTTTGTGGCACCTTTTTTGGTATCTTTTGTATTCATATGTTTCTTGTGTGCATATAAAGTATGTATATTCATTTTCATTCAAATATTCAGTTCGTTCAAATAAATTAAATAAACATATACATTTTTGTTTTATTAAACCTATTTAATCAGGTACAAAAACAAAACTTAATTGTTTTTTGTTCGAGAATAAATTGACATTCCACATCACTATTGTAATGTGTCAAACCGGCCATCATAGCGTGCCGCTAGTGTAAGCTTCTAATAAATCGAATTTTTCTTGATACGTCCGTCATTATTACACAATTACTAAATGGAAGCAAAACAAAACAAAATCGATAAAAATGCTCAAAATGTGTCATTGAATTTCAAAATTGCTGTCCCGCACCGCAAAGTTAAACGTTTCAATTTTTAAACTTTTCGTAAGAAGGAAATGTGCATAGAATTATTATTACCATTAAACGATTTTCTTATTTAAGTATTCAAAAGGGTACTTAGAGATAGTAAAATTAGCAAGATTTGTACTTCATACAATGTCTTTGGATGTTAAAGTTATTAGAAAATTATACCTAACGTGTCTTTTACTTGTTAAAAGTGAACAGTTTTATGTAATGTTGACTAAAGAACTTGTATACTAAATATTCGATTTAATGGATATCTTGTACGACAGACGAGTTTAAGACATAATGTTTCTTGGAAAAATTTTATCTTTAACATCGACTGCATCGACAAGTGCAATAAAATAGCGGGTGTTTATTTTTTGAATTTTTAGCTGGTTTGATTCCTGGGTGAGACAAGCGAATTTTTGAAAAACTTTGAATGCAGTTTTGTTTCTTTTTAAAAATAAGGGAATGTTTCCTTTTAGTAAAATGATCTAACTTAAGGATTTAAGGTAGTTCCCCTCCAGGGCCCATAATTTTTTTCCACCCTGTATACTTTAACGATGATAGATTGTTTTATACCGAATTTACTTTAGATATAATTATTTTATGCAAGTGTATATTAAAAATTTAAAACGCCCCCGACATGTCAATCTATGGACGGACTATGTATGATATACCCAACATCCTGTACCTCATCTCCATTATTTTAGATCCTCCTCCTCGATCCCCGATCATCACCTATCTACACATGAGGAGTTGGGATCCCGCAGAATGCACCGAATCTTTAATCAAATAAAAAAAGGCGCTGATGATCTCCAAACGCCTGAGCAGAGGTGTGATTGTCTAAAGTTATTCCATTGATAGTAAAATAAACCATAACAGCATTGAATTAGATCTCAATTTCGTGTATGCATTCTTATACGTTAACGTCTGTACGATACGCTCCATAACGCTCCATATTAAAATCGGTTGTACTGAATTTGTGACTTTAAACCAAAACAATCAAGGATTATTTTACTTTGATGCCAATGTCACTGAATATGATTATGATCAATGGAATTACTTTTAGAAAATTAATACCCAGATCTTAATAAATAGCTAAGATCAACCTCGATTACGTAAGCTTTCAAACAGAAAGACCGCATCAAAATCGGTCCATTGAGTAGGCAGCTACGAGGCAACAGACAGACACACTGACTTATTACACCCCTCTTTTGTCGGGGGTTAAAAATCACATCATATTATTTAGATTCTTCGTTGTTTGGTGAATTTATATAATTGGCTCCTAAAGAATATAATATGCCTACTTATACCTATATCCAGCAGTGGACGTCCATCGGTTGATAAAGAAGAAGTCTGTCTGCGGCTCTGGCTTTCAATTCGTTTGCCTCTAGTTACCTTAATGTGCCTTAATTCCCGCCTTTATACGTACGTAAACGTAATACGATATTCAAATCCAAATTCAAAACGGTATATACTACAAGCAAGATAATAATATACAAAGTCCTCGAATACAAGGAATTCATACTGCTCGTATCAAAAGAGAAAATACTATGAAATGGGTAGAACTTTCTGCAAATAAAACATTTTAATATAGCACTGGCTAGACTTGAGCCGTCGACGATCCGCAATGAACATCGTGCGCGATTTCAATCTCCGAGAGGATATATTTTGTTACAGATTTGTCTCTGGGTGCTATTGAGGGTGTTCATTTTGTGATTTTGTTCTATTTATACGGAAGTTCGGGGAAATTATAGGTAAATGCAATACAACAATGCGCTTTATGTAAGCTAGTACAAATAAAGCTCGAAGACGTGATATTTTCGCTGTTTTTGAGTCCTCCGACTTTGCGAATAAAATGAGAGGCGAAAAAAACATTTAAAATGGATATCGTGGGTACATAATTCTTACTCAAATAGGCATTAAATATTGTTTTCGGTACTTAAACAGGTAAAATTTAAATACATTCTAACCTGAGCACGAGAAACAAAAACAGGAAGTTTATAGTTAGTTGTTGTTCTGAATACGTATTGCAAAGTTCGAGAGCTCAGGCCTGATCCATCGGCGATCGATGTCGCGTCGCATGGGGCCGCTACAGATTACAGGCCATTTACATATGGCCATTTACGTTTCGATGAATCTGCACCCGGCTGGGTACGAGAACAGAAACAGTTATAAAACTGTTCTAGAAGATTGTAAAATAAGCAACCTGGTTGATGATGAGTGATGGCCACAACATCGTCCACGTGGAATAGGGGCTTAAATTCACTCCTCCTGGCCTTCGGAGATGAAATTTCGAGAAACTTATAACACCCCTCTTTTTTTGTGGGGGGTTAAAAAAATACCCTCCTTAATACAATTTTAGGGTGCTCAAGGAGTATTTCCATTTTCCACTGAATGATTAAAAACACTTATCCTAAATGTAAATCTAGAGTATTAGCTATATAATATTAGGTCTTTACCTATGAAATTGCCTTTCTTCAGTACTGGTCATTTCAAATAAAAAAAAGTTTGTAATGGCTCTGTATTATAAATTCAAATTAATTTTGTTTTAAAACCATGACATTCTATTTACAAACTCAGTCTTTTGTTTTTTGATTAGCGTTGTATTTTCATTACATTTGAACATTTTTCGTCATAATGGATACTTTAAAAATTCGTGTAATTATGGAATATGAGTTCCGTCGTGGCACCAACATAACATCAAAAACCTTTACGGAGAGAACTGTACAAACGATCGCACAACCCGTTATTGGTTTTCCCGGTTCCGTTCTGGAAATTTTGACTTGAAAAATGAAGCTCGTGGTCGTCCGGAGACTTTGGTTAACAATAATGAATTAAGAGCGATTGTGGAAGCTGACGAAACTCAATCTACAGCTGAGCTAGCAGCAGCTTTTGATGTAAGCATCAAAACAATATTGATCCATTTGCGACAAATTGGCAAGGTAAAAAAGCTTGATAGATGGGTGCCCCACGACCTTAACGATCGCCAGCGCAACGTACGCGTCGAGACCTGCCTTGCGCTGCTCAACAGGCAAAGAAATGAAGGAATTTTGAAACGAATTGTTACGTGCGACGAAAAATGGATTCTGTTCGACAATCGAAAGCGCTCAGCAAGTTGGTTAGACCCTGGTTCAGCACCAAAGCAATGCCCTAAACCAAAAATGACCCCTAAAAAGGTGATGGTCACTGTTTGGTGGTCTAGTGCGGGTGTGATTCACCACAGCTTTTTACAAAACGGCATGAGCATTAATGCAGATGTGTACTGTGAAGAACTGGAGAGAAAGATGGAGAAGCTTGCACATCTGCAACCAGCTTTGGTCAATCGGTCGTCCCCACTGCTCCTTCACGACAAGGCGCGACCCCATACTGCGCAACAGACAGTCTCCAAGCTGCAAGAGCTGGGGTTGGAAGCTCTCCCTCATCCGCCATACTCACCAGACCTTGCACCTACCGACTATTACTTTTTCCAAAACTTAGACAACTTTTTAGTGGGTAAAAAATTCAATTCCCGAGAGGCAGTACAAAATGCCTTTGAAGAGTGTGTTGCCTCCCGTCCAGCTGATTTTTACAAGAAGGGCATCAATAAACTGCCAATGCGTTGGCAAAAATGCGTCGATTGCATGGGTGATTACTTCGAATAACAGAAATAAAAAAGTTTGAAAAAATAAGTACTTTCACTTATTGCATACAAAACGGCAATTTCAAGACCTATTATATGTATACCAAATTGTCCTCAAATTGTTCTACATTCCGTAGTTTCAGCATGATGTGCACATAAACCTACCTCCATAATACCTACTGTTTTGGTTGGATATAACAGAGCTCACTCCGATTACCGAACCAGCAGTGGTAGATTCACTTGACGATCCGAAAGCACTTTGTAAAAGTTTATTTGAATAAGATACTATTCTATTCTATTTTTATTTATATATTTAACTAGCTGACCCGGCGAACTTCGTACCGCCAACTTATCTATATGAATAAAACAAATAAACTATCCTAATAAAAAAACTATCCTATCTTTCAAGTTGGATCAAACCGCACACGGTGTGCAAAGATTAAAATCGGTTAAGTAGTTTAGGAGTCCATCGCGGACAAACAACGTGACACGTAATTTATATATATTAAGATGTAACTTTGAAATTATTGAAATTATTGAAATTATTTATTGAAATTAACTATCGAATTCGTCCAGGTGTAGTTTATAACTTTAGGTAAAGAAAGTTAAAACCCGGACAGTAACCAATGTTTAGTTTTTGTATGCATCGTAGCTTAGGTACGAAGTTTAGCTTCGAAAATGCAAAACATTCCAATACTTTGGAGAGCTTGGACGCAGAAGTTTGCAGTCGCAAGCATACTTTAAACTCCTCTTAAATTCCTCTTCAAAAGTTTTTTTAATTCATCAAAAACGCCCGGATCAATGCTTTTTAACAAGAATTAATCAATATTTGTAGCTAAAGTAGACATTATCAATAGTTGTAACTTATGTTTCTTTACGAGTCTAAAATATAGGTTGAAGTGCCAATTTGAATGTGTATTTAAAATATGAATTAGAACCACTTCCTGGTTTCCGATTGAGCTGTTTTGCATGTATATTATGTCAATGCAATATTATTGTTACATGGAGCAGATCCGATGATGGAGCCGGAAGATGGCTATCGGAACTCTATAATAAAACGTACATGGTTTTATTACAGAGTTGTTCTCGTCAAAGTTCAGGGTTACTCATCGAATTTGGGCTCGTTTGATTCGTCTTAACAAGTACTCTGGTCCTAGATGATATCCAGGTTCTGATGATGGGGCTGGAAGGTGGCTATAAAACTCTAATAATATGATGTAACCCCGTTAAGCTTGGGCTCGTTTAATTCGCCTTGACAGGAGCAGATCCGATGATGGAGCCGGAAGATGGCTATCGGAACTCTATAATAAAACGTACATGGTTTTATTACAGAGTTGTTCTCGTCGAAGTTCAGGGTTACTCATCGAATTTGGGCTCGTTTGATTCGTCTTAACAAGTACTCTGGTCCTAGATGATATCCAGGTTTTGATGATGGGGCTGGAAGGTGGCTATAAAACTCTAATAATATGATGTAACCCCGTTAAGCTTGGGCTCGTTTAATTCGCCTTGACAGGAGCAGATCCGATGATGGAGCCGGAAGATGGCTATCGGAACTCTATAATAAAACGTACATGGTTTTATTACAGAGTTGTTCTCGTCGAAGATCAGGGTTACTCATCGAATTTGGGCTCGTTTAATTCGCCTTGACAAGTACTCTGATCCTAGATGATATTCAGGGTCTGTTGATGAAGCCGGAAGGTGGCTGTGTCTTTGTGGTGGCTGGCCGGATGGAAACTCTGTAACAAAAGGACTTAATCCCATCGATTTTGGGCTGATTTGATTCGTCTTGACAAGTACTCTGATCCTAGATGATATCCAGGGTTTAATGAGGTAGCCAGCTACTAAAAACTGTTTTTTTTTTTATTTTTTTTTATTTTACACTTGTTAAGCTATTGCATAGCTTTTATCGCGGGCTTTGAACTAGGACAAACAGTTTGAGTTTGAGTAACGAAAATAAACCTAACACCGTCGTTCAGTAAGCGTTCAACATTTTAGAGGTTCTTAAGTAGCTCTGTTTGGCGCAGTGGGCGAGCGACCGCTTTCTTTACCGTATGGTGTATGATGTCGCAGGTTCGAATTTCACTCGTGAAGTAGTGACAGTGCGCTTTTCTTGTTTGTTTGTTTTTTAATTTTTTTTTGCATAATTTTTATTATGCAAAAAAAATATTGCATAAATATTATAATTGCATAAGTTGATAAAAAATGCTATGCAATAGCTTTACCGCGGCAGTCCCCGAGTGCCAATTAATTTTTTATAAAGTAAATTTTTTAATAAAAATAAGCTCATGTAACACTTCAGCTGATTAGCATAACGAGGGTACGATGAAAATTAGAAAATGTCTGCATATTCAACTCGCTATCTTGTGTCTGGGATTTTTCTATTAAAACTTACTCTTTAACGTATTAAAACTTTACCTTTTGACGCTTAGTTACATTATGTTCTTGTTACGAGTAAGTACTAATATTAACAACTTTTTAATAGGTAGATAGTTAAAGGGTAGGTACCTATTTAATATACGGTCTATTTATAATATTAGACACTTCAATTTTATTTATTTGTAGAGTATGATATCTGAAAATTCGTGAAATCTGTACGGAGTGTTTTATCTGGGTTTTTTTTTCAGTATGGAGTGGGGACTAGACTCACTTTTTGGCTCTGGTAAGAACGCGTAGAACACTAAAAAAATCGGATTTCACTCGCGCGGTGCGATGAAATAAAACATAGTCGCAACCTCATGTGAGGCGCGATAAAAGAAAGCGTTTTGCGCGGAATAGGAGTGTAGTAAGCGCCAAATACTTTGTAACTCGTAAAATATTCATTTTCTTTTCAATTCACTAAGCTACTCTCTTGATAATATCAATCGGAATTTAATGTAAAAATTTTGGCTCTGTAATATGCAACACATTGAAAATAAATGAATATTGGTTAAAAATTAGACCTAACTTCGCGATTTTTTATTATCGAACAAATTTCATCATTTTATGTTTTTGCCAAGCACGTCTCTTGGCAGTATGATATAATTTTTGCGTGTTTTTTTTTTCGGATAGTTGAAACTTGATCTACTACTGTTAAAATCAAATCTGTTTACTGTTAACGAACTGTTAGTATAAATATATATTATATATATTATGTATTTATGTAATTATATATTATGTATTTATTATGGATTTTATTTATTAGAAGAACTGGAATATGCTTGTGCCTATTATAAAGTTTGCCGAAATTGTCCCGCGTATTCTGATTACATTTCAGATTACAGTTTTATTATATTATAGATAGAAAATTTCATATATACAATACTATAAACCTAAATTTAATTCTAAAATTAAAACTAAAATAAAAACTAATTAAAATCTGAAACCCCATCCAAGCCACCGCAGTGTGGCATAGTACCCAAGATGCTGGCAGCATTACCTCTTTGGATGGCCAGGCTAATCCTTTGGCCAAGGTAGCTGCCAGCTCTTGGATCCCCGGTAGACTCGATCACCTTTTTTGATATCTCTAAAAAAAGTGCGCGAGCCTCCGGGCCCCACGGCCCCAGGGTCTCTACACCAAAAGGCGCAAATATGAAACCACTGTCAAGTTTCTCATATTTGCGCCTCTTAGCCTGTTCGGCGCTAGTAGCCGCTGCACCCGCCACAGAGGAGGTCGCATGGATGTGGGAAGCAGCTAGAGTATCTACACAGGTGGCATCCCACACAAGCGACCTCCCTGTCCTCCAAGGAACAAGCGTCATACCATCAGGTCTCTTGCCATCACTACGTGCCAAACCAATAGGTTCTAATACAGCTGGCACGTGAGCAGTAGCAAGAGACCTGCGGATGATGTCGTTGAGGGCATTGTGGCGGGAGAAACGACCAGCGCTCTTATAATAGGCACAAGCATATTCCAGTTCTTCTTTCTTCACTACAACTAGAAATTTTATTTATTATGTATTTATGTATTTATTTATGTAATAGGTATTATTTATATATCTATATCTACGTATGTATATGTTACTTATTATATATTATTATTATTGTTTATATCGTTAAGTTTATTAATAAGTTTTGATTAGGTATCTCATTTCTGTACCTACCTAAAGCATCTTTTTTTCTTAATTGTTCTCACATCTAGGGCATCTGGAAGAGATCCTCTTTTGTAGCGATAAGATGTCCTTGTACACGTCCTTTTTATATTTAAGTTTAGTTTTTAAGTATTAAAATGTACAGAATAAATAAATAAATAAATAAGAACGTACACCCACTCTTAATGACGTACGAGTAGAAACCCAATTCCTAGTTCCATGAGAAACCCCAACCAATATAGACGGATCTACTGTGACAGGGCAATCACCCCGCCTTCGAGCAGCCCTCGTTTTTGTTACAAAATCAATATAGTTACACTTGTATTAGGCGCAACAATATCATGATGTAGATTTTGCAAGGGGAGATTTCACTTACTTAAAAGCTGTAATATTATGAGTTTTCTAAATCCTTACTATAATAATATAATTATTATAAATGCGAAAGTGTTGTTTTGTCTATCAATCTCGCAACGGATCAACGTCATTTTTTGCATGGGTAGGTATACTTACTTAGTTGAAGACTTGGTGAGTTAGGTACATGGGCCGACTATTTTTTGCATGGGTATACTTACCTAGTTGAAGACTTGGCGAGATAGGTATATGGGCCGACTATTTATATGGGAAAAACATAGGGTTCCCGTGGATAGGATTTCCAAAAACCTAACTCCACAGTTCACGCGAATGAAGTCGCAGGCAATAGCAGTACTACTTCAGAGAAAATCCAGCGATTGGCTGTGTTGTGATGTTTGTGTTTATAAAAGGACTAGATGATGCCCGCGACTTCGTCCGCGTGGATTAATGTATTTTAAAATCAATGACTACAAAGGTCTCGTAGACCGCAGACTAACAACAAGTTTTCACTTTTCGAAGACAATACACGTTGCTCTATTGCTGTTGTGATTGAAGTATAAACCAACAAATAAAAAAAAATACGTGTGGCACTCGGGGACTGCCGCGGTAAAGCTATTGCATAGCATTTTTTATCAACTTATGCAATTATAATATTTATGCAATATTTTTTTTTGCATGATAAAATTTATGCAAAAAATATTTAAAAAACAAACAAACAAGAAAAGCGCACTGTCACTACTTCGCGAGTGAGATTCGAACCTGCGACATCATACACCATACGGTAAAGCAAGCGGCCGCTCGCCCACTGCGCCGAACAGAGCTACTTGTGAACCTCTAAAATGTTGAACGCTTACTGAACGACGGTGTTAGGTTTATTTTCGTTACGAAATTTCTTGATTCAGTCGCCGCGCTCTAAGCCCGAGATAAAAGCTATGCAATAGCTTAAAAACTTTCCCACGTATTAGCAAGAAAAGCATAAAATGTCTATGCGTAATTGAAATATTATTCAAAAACCTATAGAAATGTAAATTCTAAAGGTGGGTACTGACGAACGACCCACGTTACACGTAATGTAATTTTAATGTAACATTCAAAGCAAATCTGTCGTTACGCCGCCGCGTCGTCGTGTCCCCGGAAAGCGTCTCGTTGCTTGTTTTCCCCAGTTTTCCCTGACTGTACGCAGTACGAATGTTTACACTGTACATGTTACGCCCCGTAACGTCGGCCAGTACCCACCTTAAGCCTCGACGTCATTGTTGGCTTCGCGCCAGACTAATGAATTTTAATGCAAAATCTCGACATCGTTGTCACATATACTAAGTTTGGACACCACAAGTTCAATAACTTTGTTCAGGTTTTAGGTTCATACTATACTATACATATATAGTGTGGGTGTCTACCCACGCAAAAATATATTCTCGCTCTTCCTCTGTTAAGTCTACTTAATTGTTATCTTAAGGTAATCGCACACTTCGAGACAAACCATAATATCAGCAGGAAACGAAAAATCAACAAAAGCGCACATTTTTGTGACGAATCGAATCAGGTGGATCGAAAAAAAAAATGCCAACAAAGATCAGCGCTGATGTGATCTCTACTGACACTTATATATAGCAAAATGTAAAGTATCAAAAGACTTACTGACATAAATGGGTAAGGGCTGAGGACCCAACGACTGACAAAAGCCTACACTTTACTCCTGAAAAGCTAAAATCGCACGGAGTAACTGGTATAATATAAACCAAAGACGGGGATCAAACAAAGCATAATAAGTCAGGCCAGGTGCACTCCACATTTTACCCATAAAGCTACAAGTATCGTCCCGGCCATAGCCGTCTCTAGCTCCTTTAGAGAGCCATGAAGTAGAAGTCTGGCAACGTCGCAGGTCGTAGGTCTATCTATGGCTCTGTCAGTCGACATTGACAAGTTTGTGTTTGGTGTTTGGTTTTGCTTCGCGTCGTGTTATTTTGTATTTAAATCATAATTAATTAACAAAAGATACAATAATTTTGGTGTTTAATGTACGGTTTCACTCAAGGTGGATAGAAACCTTTTAGAAATACATCAGTTATGACGAGATAAATCCGTTTTCGTGGTTAACTTTATATCGACTGCAAAGTATAAACAAAGCTGCTAAGGTAAGAAAGTTAAGTTTATTACTGACTGACTACTGTCAATATGTTTTAATGTAACTAATGAAGATATTTTCGATTAAAGATGTGTAGTAACTTACAATTAAGTGCCAGACTCATAATTTAAATAAGTATCTAGGTTTGAAAACATAACCTACAAAAGAAATACTCATATTATTTCATTTTGTTTGTTTATAAAAGTTATTTTAACCGTTTTAGATGCCAAGGAAATGCTGTGTGCCAGAATGCAAATCAAATTACGCCAGTGTTATCCGCATTGAAGGAGCTAAAAGTACATTTTCTTTCCCGAAAGATGCTCATCTCTCTCAAGCGTGGTTACGTGCGATTCCTCGAAAAGACTGGGTACCTACAAAACACTCAGTTGTATGCAGCAACCATTTTACAACCCATGAAATCCAGACTGAGGAAATTGTCATTGGAA
This sequence comes from Oeneis ivallda, assembly GCA_029955525.1. Classification (NCBI taxonomy): domain Eukaryota; kingdom Metazoa; phylum Arthropoda; class Insecta; order Lepidoptera; family Nymphalidae; genus Oeneis; species Oeneis ivallda. The sequence goes on from JARPMR010000010.1 coordinate 16,141,780, forward strand.
GTGACGGACAAGTGTTTAAACAGCAATTGAAATACCCACGTTTAGTCGAGGGTGCAATACCCCATATATTCAATAATCTCCCATCATACATGTCGAAGAGCACTCCACCTCCAAGAAGCAACCCCGAAAAAAGGAGACAACGAGCTGAACTATTTCATGAGGAGCAGGTGTCTAAATTTTTAGAGAGTGACATAATTACATCATTCGAAGACTTAGTGCATAAATTCCAAGAAAAGTTAGGAGACTCTAAATGGTTATATCGAGTGATACCTAATAAGAGGATTTATTTCTATTTGTTAAATCTTGATATTGAAAGTAATAATGGTGACAGTGACAGCAGTGTGAAAGTGTTATAGTGTGTTGGTGGATGAAAATCTAAGCATTCAGGTATATGTAAAAGGACATTTAATGCGTCATGAAGATTTAAGCTGGATATTACCTAGTGAACTTAAGCTAAGCAGATGGTCACAGCTTGAAAATATACTATCTCGTTATTATAACAATAGTTGTGAACCAACAAAGTCATTTGACTATTGTCTTGATAGGTCTATTAATTATTTGAACGAAGCAGTTAATATTGAGAGCTTGTTCTAGACCAAATGAAATTGTTAAAAAATAAGCAACGTAGATATAGTGTTGCTACACTTATATTTTCATTTGTGATATTTAGTATTTCCTCCTGTGCCTATAATACTTTGAGGCAATACCTAATCTTGCCAACTGCAAGACATTTGCAGCAAATAACTTCGATGACTGGCCTGTGTCCGAATTCACCAGAAAATAACTATTGTTATTTAAAATCAATATGCTCTACGTGGGTAGAAAGGGAGAAAGTTGTAAATTTATTGATTGATGAAATTTATATAAAATGTGGCCTAGAGTATAAGTCCAAAACTATTCTAGGTTAGGCAGAAAATAATCCAAAAAATCTTGCCAAAACCGTACAGACTTTTATGATTAGCTCTGCATTTGGTAACAAAAAAGAGGTTGTTAAGTTGTTACCAGTACATAATATATCTGGGAAATTCTTGTATGAAAATTTATTGCTCATTGTAAATTACATACAATCATTTGGACTGAAAGTACTTTCAATAATTTCTGATAACAATCGTGTAAACCAAAATTGTTTTAAGTTATTAACAGATGAATCAAATTGTAGCTTCAGTAATCCTAAATATACAGATGAAAAAATATTTGTCTTGTATGATCCAGTTCATATCTTTAAAAACATTCGTAATAATTGGATAAATTTAAATAATTGTACTTTTACATATCCTGACTTACATGAAGATAATATTATAAAAAAAAGCATCCTTTCATCATTTGCGAGAATTATATAGGACTGAAAAAAATAAGTTGTGTAAAAAAGCTTTTAAATTAAACAATAAATCTATCAATCCTAATACATTTGAACGGCAAAATGTCATGTTAGTAAACAATATTTTTCATGATACCACTATCGCTGCTGTAAAATCTGAGGGTTATGTGGAAACATCAGATTTTCTACAAATTATTAGGGACTGGTGGGATATATTGAATGTGAAAAACACAGTCAAAGGTCAAGTATTAAGAAAACATAACTCTACGCCAATATTTCATAGGGATGATGATAAATTGAAGTTTTTGAAGTCAGTCTGTATTTGGCTAAGAAAATGGAAATCTTTAGAAACTTGTGTAGGTTTACAAGAGATACTTATGAAGCTATGTTGCATACCACATCTGTCATAATTGATATTTCAAGGTATTGTTTTGAAAATTTTAATTTTGTGGTGTACATACTTCTTGGGAAGTTTCAAACTGACAATATAGAAAAAAGATTTAGTAGGTACAGGTCACTTTCTGGATGTAATTATAATGTAGCTTACAGACAAATTGTTGAGTCTGAAAAAAAAATAAGACTTCAACACTTACTAAAGCAGCGAGATCTGGTCTTTCTCAAATCTTTTACATCAGCTGAATGTTTTCAAGATGAAGTTAATATTGAGAAATTTATGTTTATAATAAACTGCAGTAATTATTTGGAAGCATGTGAAATCGATATTTCGTCTCAAATTTATGTATGTGGTTATGTTTCACATAGTTTACTAAATCGGTTTTCCTGTGAACATTGTAGAAATGTTTATATTGATGAAAATACGGCGGTAAATGATGAATATTTTAATTTGTTGCAAAGAGGGGGTTTATGTGCACCGACTGACCAAATCATGTTTATTTATTATCACATGACAGCAATTTTGGAATATATTATTAATGATGTTGATTTAGAAGTATCCTTCCTGGAATTTGTGCAACACAAAAGTTTACTTCATAATTTAACACTGTACAGCCTTCAAGCTGATACTTTTTATGTAGACTTTACAGCAGTGTGTAGTGTATGTGGAAAACAGAATAAAGAATATTATAGCATTGCTGCAAATATCTTGGCAAACATTATGCTAAATAATTATACTAAGCATAAGAATGATGTTGACAAGACAATTAATTATAAACGACGTAAATTAAACACTTTGGTTTAGTATTAAGATAGAATAGTTACTGCACATACCTATTATTATTTTTATTTAACCAATTTAAAAAAAGGAGGTTATCAATTCGACCTGTATGTATATAATATTGTTTGAAAGGTACAATATTCATATAAGTTTATCTCTGTAGGTTTCAAAACAGATGTCAAATTTCATAAGTGTTTTATGTATGTCTACGTATTTCTCAGAAATTTGAAATCAAATTGCAACAAGTAATTCTCTTTTAATTGGGTTAAGAATCTTTTAACTTAGCGATCAGTGCAAGTTTCATCAAAATCAGTTCAGTAGTTTAGTAAGATATGGACTATAACTTTTGTACTTGCTTGTAAATGTGCTTGCTTTGATTATTTTTATAAGAAACTAGCTTATGATTAATTTAGTTTTAAAGTCCCTCGGGAACTCTTTGATTTTCCGGAATAAAAAGTAGCCTGTGTCACTCTCCAGGTCCTCAACTATGCCCATGCAAAAAATCACGTCGATCCGTAGCTCTGTTGTGGCGTGATTGAAGGACAAACAAACATACGAACAAACCAACAAACACACTTTCGCATTTATAATATTAGTATGAAGTATAATGTATGTGTTTTACCTACAAGTTATTGCGTTGACTATAGGTTGACTACTTTTGTACTTGCTTGTAAATGTAATTTCTTTGACTATTTTTATAAAAAAAATTATATTGTGTATTACCTAAAAGAGGAATTAGATAGAGATTTTATTAAGTCATTTGTTGACTAAATAGGTTGACTATTTTTATACTTGCTTTTAAAGTTGTCTACTTTTTTATAAACATATGTTTTACTCTATAAAGACTCTATGACATTGTTTTAACTAAATTTTTGCTATTATCGGCTATTTCATAGTGATTGTATGATGTAGTCTAAATTATGTTGAAGTTGATAATACTCTTAAATATTGTTTTTTCTTTTAAGTAATAATGCATAGACGCTGCCGAGTTTCTTGCTGGTTCTTCTCGCTAGGGTTAGAGCAGCATTCCGAACCAGTGGTAGATTCTTCTTAAAAAGGCAATGACATAAAAACAAGCTAAATAATAAGAAACCATTAAATAAAGAGAATATTCGCTTTGTGAAGAAGTTTTATTTTATTTTTTGATATAGACCGAAGACCGAAGTCTATACTGATCTATACATTCGTACTGATTTTTCATTTTACCCATGGGCCTACCAGTGGCAGTAAATTGCGACGTTGCCACATTCACTTCATGGCTCCCTACAGGAGATAGAGACGGCTATGTCCCGGCCCGTCGGGCCAACTCAAACGTGTTCCGAAGGGATGAGAGTTACGCGATAAAAAGAGAGGCAACTTCTAGATGAATATAACTGTAGGTAATTTAGCGCTGTGCGACCTGAATTGCACTTTATTGTGTGGTAGCAAGAGTCCCAATTTATTTAAATGATTGTGCAGAGTGAATCTTCTGTACCTGTTGTATTCTGTGTATTGTAAAACCTCCCCCTGCCTTCCATTTGCGTCGGGCCTAAAGTCGATCACGTTGAATACCGCAACTTAACGCGGCGAGCCCTATTTAATGCTTTCAAGGTAATTTTCCAATTTTCTTTTCAATTTCTAGCAGTACTACTTTGAAAACTTTGCTTTTGTAAGTATTTTAACCGCTTAAAAGTGTTATTTTGCTGTACCTTTTTGCACAAAATTGTGTATGTGTTGGTAGTGCGAATGATCGTGGAAGGAAATATTATAATTTATGTTCTTCAAGTATTTACTTGAAGAACAAATATTATTTGCAATGGATTCTGGTTTCGTTACCAATGTTTGTTTGTTTGTTTATTTGTTATAACGTAGGTAGCATTTTTGGAACGTAAGTTCCTTATCGCGCGGTACGGAAGGGGGCTAGACGGAAAAAATTAAGGAATCGACACTCGACCCTCTTCTCGACCTCGACCGACACTTTTCTGTTGAATGTGAATTTTGCATTGTGTTCGGTATTTTACGCGATACAACATTGGGTCTCCGTAGCCTAGTGGCTCCGGCAGTCGCCTAACAGATCAAGTTCGATTACATTGTGTTCGGTATTTTCGCGGCACAACATTGAGTCTCCGTAGCCTAGTGGCTCCGGCAGTCGCCTAAAAGTTCAAAGTCGATGGTTCGAATCCCGAAGTTCGAATTAAAATAAAATTGAAAATGGAAAATTCGGTCTGTCGAGCTGGGATTCGAACCATCGACTTTGAACTTTTAGGCGACTGCCGGAGCCACTAGGCTACGGAGACTCAATGTTGTACCGCGAAAATACCGAACACAATGTAATCGAAAGGAACTACGTTCCATCCGGGTGTCCCTTGACACCTCTCAAGTTTTTTTTAGTAACCGAAGGGTACGTAGTTGGGTTTTGTAATTTTCAAACTTCAATGAAAAGAATTCGATTTTTCCGATGAAAAAGAAAGGCTTAGGATGGTGTCATGTCACATAACGAGCCCGACAACTTGTTAGTGAAATAGTAAAACTAGAATTCACGTCAGCAAAGCTACGAGATAAAAGAAAAAACTAAATAGAGCACACCGAAATTCGTTACAACAAAGACCCAAAGTCAGTGCTAATTGGTGTTAAGGCGGCTCAGAGCTGACCACACGCCGGGTTGATAAGAATATCCCGGTATTATCCTTAAGGTATTTACTTGCATAGTCGCAACTACACTGAAGCAACCAAAAATAGGTGGTTCTTATAGTTTTTATTCGTAGATTCACTTCGAAATGCAAAAGTGTTTCGTAATAGTTTACTAAAAATTTTCTATTACCTTCTAATATTATAATTTAACTTACACCTTAATTTAAAAAAAAAATACTTGTTACAATAAAATTACGTAAAAAATTCAAAAACAAAAATGAAACTATAAATATTATACTTTTATCTGATCCGTGGTCAAGTTAGTTTACCTACTTGAAAAGTTACATAAGGACCTCTGAAACATTAAGGTAGTAATAAGTGTCAGCAAAACAAGATAGGTATATCGATAACCACGACAGCAATTTTTTATACTTATGCCTGCATGAATTGAGTTTATTAAGTTCATGATACAAATTAATATCATGACAAGCCCAATATGTTCAGCTCGTTAGATTCGTATGGGCAATATAACAATCCATTCGCACGTCAGAAATAGGTACCCATACATTATGAACTATTATACTGTAGGTGTTCATAAGTGAAGATAATCCCTAGTATTATAACCGCAAGGCGATCCATCACTCCATTTATACTGCGTAGCATAACTATAGACCATTAACGTTAGTATTGTATTACTTATGAATATAGGTAATAGCTCTTTTTATTCATGACTCCTACTAGCCCTTGATTGCGATTTCACCTGATGTCAAGTTGCGATGCAGCTTAAGCTGGTAGTGGGATAGTTTAAAGTGTGGCAGTTTTAATTAAAACCATACTTCTAATCGGTTTCTACACGCCACCGTGCCGGAATGTTACATCGCTTGGTGGCACGTCTTTGACGGCAGGGTTACTTACCACGGCCAAAGACTCCTACCAGACAAAACCCTAAAATTCATTTTAATACAGTATAAAACAGAAGAGAGGTTTTTTCTCAAATAAACTTTAGCAAAGTGCTTTCGAATCGTTAAATTAATTAGATAAGAAATTGCTCTTTCAGATCTAATAACAGTCACTAGTGGACCCGCCCCGGCTTCGCACGTGTAGGCTACAAAACAAACACATTTGGGGCCTAGAGGTTAATGATTTAGTCTATGCCTATGGCTAAAATTCTCATATATGGTATGCATGTATTCGATTGATGTACTTTATATGAATGACTTGCTGCCATCCGTGAAGAGTTATGTCCTCTACCTACAATAATATTTAGTATACAATATACCTTCATCCACGCCACAATGTCAGTACGTATACAGGACCAGACTACGAGGCCAATCCAGTTGCAGCGTGGAGTGCGACAGGGAAACGTTATCTCCCCGAAGCTCTTTACCGCTGCGTTGGAGGACGTCTTTAAGCTTCTGGATTGGAACGGGCTTGGCATCAACATAAACGGCGAGTACTTCACTCACCTGCGATTTGCCGATGACATAGTAGTCATGGCAGAGACTCTGAGAGACCTCAATACAATGCTCAACGATCTCAGCAGGGTTTCTCAACAGGTGGGCCTGAAAATGAACATGAGCAAGACGAAAATCATGTCCAATGCTCATGCACCGCTCCACCCAGTAATTGTTGAGAACTCTGCACTCGAAATTGTAGACGAGTATATTTACCTGGGACACACAGTCCAGCTAGGTAGGTCCAATTTCGAGAAAGAGATCAGCCGCCGAATCCAACTCGGCTGGGCAGCGTTCGGGAAGCTCCTAGATGTCTTCTCGTCCAAAATTCCTCAGTGCCTGAAGACTCAAGTCTTCGAACAGTGCGTGTTGCCAGTGATGACTTACGGATCCGAGACATGGTCGCTAACTAAGGGCCTCATAAGTATCATCAAACGAGTCGCAGGGAGCCGCTGGATTCAGGCGGCGCAAGACCGAGGCCTGTGGAAGTCCATGCAAGAGACCTTTGTCCAGCAGTGGACGTCTGTCGGTTGATAAAGAAGAAGAAGAAGAAGAAGAATACCTTCATCAAAATTAGACAAAACGTGCCTGATGGTATACACCTTCAAATAAAAAATATAATTATTAAAATCGGTTCAAATGTAACGGAATAATGGAGTAAAATCAACAAACACTTTCATCCTCTAACCTGGAGAAAACTTATGTTTTATCGGGATAAAAAATATCGTAATATAATATGATTGACTTAAGAACGCGTAGAACACTAAAAAAAATCAGATTTCACCCGCGCGGTGCGATGAAATAAAACATAGCCGCAACCTCATGTGAGGCGCGCAAACGAAAGCGTTTTGCGCGGAATTGGAGTGTAGTAAGCGCCAAATACTTTGTAACTCGTAAAATATTCATTTTCTTTTCAATTCACTAAGCTACTCTCTTGATAATATTAATCGGAATTTAATGTAAAAATTTTGGCTCTGTAATATGCAACACAATGAAAATAAATTAATATTGGTTAAAAATCAGACCTAACTTCGCGATTTTTTATTATCGAACAAATTTCATCATTTTATGTTTTTGCCAAGCACGTCCCTTGGCAGTATGATGTAATTTTTGCGTGTTTTTTTCGGATGGTTGAAACTTGATCTGCTACTATAAAAATCAAATCTGTTTACTGTTAACAAACGTACACCCACTCTTAAAATATCAGCTACCAGTACCACTATACCAAATTTCATTTAAATCTATCAGTAGTTTTCGCGTCAAGGAAATGAAAGTTGGGGTACCACAAGGAAGTGGATTAGGACTCTGAGAAATATCCAATGCACCCTGGTACGTTAGAAATCACGATCTCTACAGGGACCTTTAGATAGAGTTCTTAAACAAGATCATACAAAACTACGCTGAAGCTCACCAACGTCGACTTCGTCATCATGACGTGAATCTGGAAGCTGTTAAGCTTCTCGATAACGTGGACATCAAAAGGAAGCTTAAGAGAACAAAACCGTTTGAAAAAGTCGCTGCTTTGGAACCTGCATACTGTTGCAATTCAAACAGAAATGTGTCTAAAGTGAAACCTTTTTAGACATATAGTTTTCAAAAAATCGGGAGTTTTGAGTTGCAAGAGTATTCTTCCAAAGCAGAGTAGTGTTTAAAAGTGCATAAGTGCAGTGTCAGTGCAGTGCTTGTGTTATTTAACTAGGTCACAAAAACATAGTGGACATTACGAGTATGTTAGAACTAACTAAGGACAGTTATTGGATTGTAAATTAGATATAGAAATCAATATAATAAGAAGTTTAAGTTAAAATAATATTACTAATTAGCCCATATGCTACATTGTAGTAAAAAAATAAAGAGACACCGTTTTAAACCTATTGGTGCTTAATGATAGGAAAAAAGTAGTTTTTGCGTGATGCGTGGACACACAGACACACAGACAAACGGACGGACAGACAAACGGACACACAGACGGTCGGACAGACAGACAGACGGACAGACGGACAGTCAGACAGACGGACGGACGGATGGACGGACGGACGGATGGACGGACGTACATATAGGCAGAAAGACAAAAATTAAATAAAAATCTGTTTTGGGCTCAGTATCGATAATAAAGCATCCCCCGGTTAAAATTTCAAAATATATTATGTACAGAAATTTTCCCGTTACAGTATAATTTAAAGTATAGAAACAATTGTCGACCGAGCGAAGCGAAGGTCTTTGAGTTAACTAGGGCGATTTGCACTTGTCCGTCCGTCCGTCCGTCCGTCCGTCCGTCTGTCAGAGCCTTATAACTTTTGAATTACTGAACGTAATTACTTCAAATTTAGATATAATATGTAAACCGATGGCCTCCAGCCGAAAATGGCTTAAAAAGTTATAAAAATCTTTATTTCAGGGGGGCTCTCATAGAAGCGAATGCGAAGTAAAAAAAAAAAAATCGCGTTACATAAAATTGTTACGTATCATTTTAAAGATAATTTTGAACTGAGTACAAAAATATTTTTTTTTTAATTTTTCCCTTAAAATTGACGAAATGGGGGGCTTTCAAAGTGGCGATTTTATACGCTCGCTTGAAGACGCTCTCTAGAAAAATCCGCTATGGATTTTCAAACTGATTTTATGTTTTTAGGTCACTTATATCCTGTACTTGAACAACAAATACTAAAATTATATGAATATTATAAAGAAACGAGATTATTTAATTTTTAATGGGCGTCAGTAATTCATATAGCATCAACATAGCTTCACAATAATGCTAATAGATGGCGCAGTCAGTAACTATTCCCATGGAACTACGAGTTAAATTCAATGTTTGATAAATAATTCAATGTTTTCACTAACGTTCCCTAACCTTTACGGGCTACCTATAAGTTAGGTGATTGATGTTTTCTGTCAACTTATTTATCACGATCCTGTACGGGACACCTAAAAGGATATTGGGACGGATGTTAGGACTTAGGATTGTATTTAGGAGCTACCTACGTTAAGAGACTCCTACTTAGGGGATGATTTAGGTATGTTTGGTGAAAACGGGCATAATAATAATGTCAGTTTTGGTTATCATGTATCGATTGAATGAATAATCATGGGATACCGTTACCGCGAGGTCTCAGTTCGGGGCGAACCACTAGTTACCTAACATTAGGTAAAATTAATAATAATCCGTCTCGCGCACTGCTATAGAGCGAGTCAAATCCACCCTCTTTAGGATTATAATATCAAAGGGCAGTTGAATTAATAAAATACGCAGCGTAGGTACCAGTATATTGATTTCCCAATACACGCGATGTTCCCAAAATAGTGAAACTGGCTTTTTAGGAATAATTTGTATATTGCTTAATATGTCATTTGTAGTTTATGATTATTATGCATACCCATAATAATCATAAACTAGATAATGCCAGTGACTTTATCCGCGTGGTTTCAGGCTTTTCAAAAACCCGTGCAAACTCTGCCGCACTCTACTATCTCCGGGATATAAAAATGGTTAAAAAAAAAATTAAATGGCACTCGGGGACTGCCGCGATAAAGCTATTGCATAGTATTTTTATCAACTTATGCAATTATAATATTTATGCAATATTTAAAAAAAAATTAAAAACCAAACAAACAAGAAAAGCGAACTTCGCCAGTAAAATTCGAACCTGTGACATCATTCTCCATACGGCAAAGAAAGCGGCCGCTCGCCCACTGCGCCAAATAGAGCTACTTGAGAACCTCTAAAATGAACGCTTACTGAACGACGGTGTTAGGTTTTTTTCGTTACGGAATTTTTGATTCGGTCGCCGCGCTCAAACTGTTTGTCCTAGTTTAAAGCTCGCGATAAAAGCTATGCAATAGCTTAAAATTGGTTGTCTGTAAAGTCGGTTTACGGACGATAGTTTTACGTGATAACGTCAGAAAGAAACATTGACGATGACTGGCGGGCGGCGGGCGCTCTATAGCCAATGGTTGGGCCGATCATGCCTCTCTATCGCTTGTTCCGCGCTCTCGCTTGCACGCTCAGGCGCAGGCGGAACGTGACACTTTTTCGTGCGTTCAGCCGATGTTCATCGATTTATAAGACGTTATCACGTCAAAATTCTTTCTAAAAACGTACTTCAAACACCCGCGCCACTACAAAGTATATAATTTATTGTGGATTTTTAAAAACCGCTCAACCGATTTCGTTAAAATTTAAATGGAATCGCCTGGGAAGTATACATTTTCAAACAAAAAAATAATTTTCCAAATCGGTTCAGGCGTCTTCGAGTAATCGGTGAACATACATGAAAAAAAGATTCCGAAGAATTAAGAAGCTCCTCCTTTTATGAATTCGGTAAAAAAATACACATTCTCCTTTCTACAGGCATCATCATAACATGATTACATATTATGAAAAAAAGGTAGCAACCGAATTGAGAACCACTTAATTTTTTTCAAGTCGCAACTAATATTATAAAGGGGTTGTTTCATCTTGGGCCTACGCTATACCAAAAAATAGTATTAAATCGTAGAAATTGAAATAAAATATGCTTTTTTGTATTATTACAGTGAATAAGAGGTACAAATATAAAATTGATAATTGGGTACATCTGTAGAATGGCAACTCCCGGAGTGCACCCATCTTTTTGTTATCTATGTAATGACGTTACGTCATCTTAATGTCATTTCAATTCTCAATCGTCAATAATTATTGCTGGTATAATGTCAATTGCTGTCAATTGTAGTTATTTTTATGTCAAATGTCATCATAACTCTTGTAAGTACGTGTCATTGTCAAAAAGAACGCCATGTTGTTGCGCTTTTAGTTTGCAAAATAATTTCGCATTGTACCTCGTAAAAAGGACCTTCTAATGAGAAATAAAGAAAAAATAATCACTATTTCATGACCCCAAACGTTTTGAAAGACTGTACAAAGACCTGGCCCAGGCTCCATATATATTTGAAACAACCCCTTTGCGATAGTGAGTTTGTTTTATTGGCTTGTCCTTCCATCACGCCACAATAGAGATACTGATGGACGGGATTTTTTGCGTGGATATAGTTGAGGACGATATCATTAAGCTTTTGGGGAAGAATTCGATAAGTTTGGCATAATATCGAAAGAAATGACAAATAAGAAGAAGAAGACCTTGGAAGGACCTGGCGGTCCCCAGCTGTTATGTCTTCTTCTTCTTATTTGCCATTGACATTGACAATTAAGCTATTTTTTATTCCGGAAAAACAAGCATCCGTGGGATTTTTAAAAACCATTGCATGCGAACAAAGTCACGAGCACCAGCTATTCTAGATTATTTTTGTATAGATACGTTTACATGATGCAGCCTTTAGGCTGAATGTAGTAGACAAATCTGAAGAACACGTTCTCTTACTTACTGTGAACACGAACTTGTGCTAGAAATAGTAAATGGCTGAAGCTCCACTGTTCGTTCGATTGTTTATACTAAGTACTTTATAGCAATGTTAAAAACAGTTTTCTTGCGTCTTTAGTTTGAAGCTGTTGTTTTATTTCCTGTTTTAAATATTTAATATTTATTTATCAATCTGACGATTGTACAAAATTTTACTTTGACTTTATTCTTATGTGCCGTTTTTACAGTTAAGGACCAACCTCTAATTTCAAATAAATGGGTTTCCCATGGGCGAACCGTGAATGGAGTCAAGCAGCCAGTATTCTAAAAGCAGTAATTGATTCACTTATTTGGTCAATTTGTCAATTACCTACTCGTAAATGCAGTCAAGAGTATTGCCATTAACTTGATTTTATGAACGAAAAGGCATTTTTAAAAGGTTAAATGATTTTATTTTACCATCTTTAACATACAATATACAGATAACATACTCGTACACGCTTAATATGTACACAAATAATATGAAAATCAACGTCCATTTGCAAATCAAGCCGTTTGCCTCGATGTCCTAAAATGTATTAAAATGAGATTTTTTCGATAAAACAGGTCAAAAAATCACTCTGTAAAAAATAGTTTCCGAAATCAAACCAGTTTTTCGTCAATGCCATGAACAATATTCTCAAAATGTTTTTTTGAGCGATGTAAAACAGTTAATTGTTTTTTTGGAGTTTATTGGAGTTTATTGGAGTTTACTCCTTTAGAATCGATTTTAGGCGCGCGGTATGAGAAAAATTTGAGCAGTGAAATCTGTTTTGAATGACCTCGTTACGTTTTTCACAATGATGCAAATTTCTACCCTAACGTTGAGTAAATAAGGTTGGTTTTCGCTAGAGTTGTCGAATGCCCTTGTTACATTTTTCACAACGATGCAAATTTCTACCCTAAGGTTGAGTAAATAAGGTTGGTTTTCGCTTGAGTTGTCGAATGCGAAAGCGCTTTCGCTTCGGGAAGGCGAGCGCGTACCGATCGGGTCGGAGCGGCGCCGCGAATGCATAACGACGTTTTAAGTAGTAAACTCCAGTCGTGCGTCGGAGCTGACACACACACTTTTTTAGGGTTCCGTACCCAAAGGGTACCAACGGGACCCTATTACTAAGTCTACGCTGTCCGTCCATCCGTCCGTCCGTCCGTCCGTCTGTCAGCGGGCTGTATCTCGTAAACCGTAATAGATAGACAGATGAAATTTTCACATATTATGTATTTCTATTGCCGCTATAACAACAAATAATAAAAATTAAATTAAATTAAAAACATTAAATTAAAATATTTCCATGGGTACATGAAAATATTTTAATTTAATTTTTTTAACGGAACCCTAAAAGAGCGAGGCCCGACTCGCACTTGGCCGTTTTTTTTTAAATACATCGGTGATTTTTATCCATCCATCTATTCATCTAATTATGAAAAAGGAATATGAAAAGCGCCAATTCACTGAAATTATTATTATTTACCTAAATTAGAATTTATCGTGAAAATAATAAGAACACGATAGTGTTTTCCATAAAAAAATGCAATTTAGTCAAAATGAGTCTAAATTTTACAATATTAAAATCAAATACATAACTGAATTTGGTGCGATGCAAACCGCACATTGTTTATTCATATTATCTCTTTCGGTTGCTTACGTCAGTTTCGCGCCGTTGAAATAATAAAACGTGCAATAATAACTCAATTTCCAATTTATTGCAATCAGCAACGCTGTGCAAACAGAGAGTGCAGTGCAACCGGGACGTGGGCACGATATATTTAAAATAATATCAGAAGCTTTTCTGTAAAATAAAAGCAAAATCAATGTTAAATGCAATTCGCAACGCTATGCTGAAAAGTTTGCGGTGCGTAATTTAATATTTAACATCATTGGAATGTAAACGTAGATCATGTTTCACGCTCTATTCGTTATATTCGAAAACCAGGTTGGATTGGAATATAAATTATTTTATAAGTTCAATTTTCGTGTCAGTAAATATGAGTATACACGAGTGGGTGGATATATGACTCATTTGTATGATTTTTTGGAGTTTACTCCTTAAGAATCAATTTTAGGCGCCCGGTATGAGAAAAATCCGAGCAGTAAAATCAATTTATCAATGACCTCGTTACGTTTTTCACAACGTTGAAATTTCTACCCTAACGTTGAGTAAATAAGGTTGGTTTTCGTGCGAAAGAGCTTTCCGAGGGAAGCCGTGACCTTGTTACGTTTTTCACAACGATGCAAATTTCTACCCTAACTTTGAGTAAATAAGGTTGGTTTTCGTGCGAAAGTCGGTCGGGGCGCGCTCGGACCCGAGTCACGCGCATAGAGAAGGAGCGTCGCGCGTAAACTCCAGTCGTGCGTCGGAGCTGACACACACTTTTTTTTTACGTACAGTAGGTTACGCAACTCTTTTTCTTAAGAACGATAGACGTTCAATGCTGGACGTAGGTCTCTGCAGGGACTTCTACACGTCTCCCTCCTGTGCCGCCTGTATAAATATTATAGGAGATAGAGGACGTAACTCCAGGCCCTAGATGTTTAAACCATGTGTTTGTTTTGTAGCCTACCCGTGCGAAGCCGGGGCGGGTCCACAAGTTTTAAAAAAAACATAATTATTATTTTAAAATCAGGCAGGTTATTCATGCTTAGATTGAATATTTTTAAATTAATGAGATAAGTTTGGAATATTGCAAAATACAATAGAAGTGCAAATAACAAAGCTGTAGCTGTATGCTAGGATTTTTATAGAGCCGAGAGTTTTGAAAATTATATCATATACCTAAGTACTATGTATTACGTACGTAGGTAAATATGCTTCCTAATCCTGAGTGCAAACGCTAGCAGATTGTCGGCTAATAGATGAGTGATTGATGAGTTTCGAACATACAATTTAAATCTACGAAGTTACCGAGTTGCCATCGATCTAGAAAATACTCCGACACACGGGAAGTTTTCCCGTTATCATTTTTACATTTCATTGGGTAGGATAGCAGAAGCAGTGATAGCCTAGTGTTTTCGATCGGTAGGTACCTCTGACTTTTCGAAGTTACGTGCGTTTAAGAAATTAAATATCACATGCTTTAACGGTGAAGGAAAACATCGTGAAGAAACCTGCACACTTGAGAGTTCTCCATAATGTTTTCGAAGGTGTGTGAAGTCCGCTAATTCACATTGAGCCAGCGTAGTGGACTAGGACCTATAACCCTTCTCTGAGAGAACACCTGCGTTCAGTGAGCCGTTGATGGGTTGATGACGATGATGAGAGAAAAGCTCTGCAGATCCTTTTAATATACCCATGCAAAAATCAAGTTGAAGTTGAAGTTGCTTCGTGATTGAAAGACAAACCAACATTCAAAAACACTTTTATTTATAGTAGTGTAAGTTTCAGATACTGATGCAGCGCGACATCAAAATATCAAAATATGAAATTGCTAATCGCGCAAAAATGTTACTGCAGGAATACCTAATATTTGGTTCAAAATGTATCTGCATTAAGTTTCCTTAATGCACTACTGATGTTACCTACTAATTGTTTATTTACGATGTTCAGCCAGTTTCAGTCCACTTTACCGTAAACATATGAAACAGATTCGAGTGACAGTTATGACTATGTTTGCATACATTAGCCTATATTATTCAATACGTTTGTATTTTGATACCTGTGAGCGAGGTTGGTGAGCAAGTAAGGTATAAATGTTTTGTAATGAAACTGGTGGTTACCTAAACCTGATCTGAAGCTTTTGAAATTCATCTATACATTACACATTAACATGCAGTTTTATGATCAAAAACAACTCGCCTAGGTAGCGTTCGGGAAGCTCCGAGATGTCTTCTCATCCAAAATCCCTCAGTGCCTGAAGACCTAAACCTTCGAATAATGTGTGTTGCCAGTGATGCCAGTTATTATGGATCCAAAACATAGTCGCTAACTATAGGTTCGGGGTCACTCAGCGGGCGATGGATTTAGTTTGAAAAAAATATACTACTCAATTGTTTTCTTTTAGGCGATCCCGACATAAATTATTGTCAGTTTATTTCAGTTAAGGTACAATCCTACATGGTAACACCAATAAGTTAATAGTCTGATGACAGCGATCTCAGCGAGGCCGAGGTGTTAACGTCACGAAGGAATCTAAGATGGAAATGGGTTAACTTAAAAGGTGCATGACAGTTTTATCAAATCCATATTATGCCTAATCACTAATCAGTTTAACTGAGTTGCAAATTACCAAAATGTTAAGTCACGTATAGTTGGTACCTACGTTTTCGCCGGCTTATTTCGATTTCCGTTTTTAGCGGCGTAATGTAACGGCGAGTAACGGATCGACGTTGATATTTTACTTATTTAAAGTTGAGGACATGGAGAGTGAAATAGGCTACTCTTATCCCGGAAAATCAAAGAGTTCCCGAGGGACTTTAAAAACTAAATCCACGCGGACGAAGTCGCGAGCATCAGCTAGTAGTGAATAAATACAAAAAAACCGGCCAAATGCGAGTCGAGTTCGCGATATTTTTTCGAAATTTTGCACGATTAATAAAAAAACCATTAAGTAAAAAAAAATTAAAATCTATTTTAGAATGTACAGGTACATGTACAGGTAAAGCCCTTTCATATGATACCCCACTCGGTATAGTTATCTTACTTTGAAATTTCAAACCCCGGTTTTCCCCCTTTTTTAATTAAACTAAAAATAATCTTTAATTTTTTTTATTCCAATGATGTTGGGTCACTATTATATAAAACTATTCCAAATTTCATGTCGATAGCTTTAATAGTTACTAAAATAATCGACTGTGACAGACGGACGGACGGATGATCGTTAACGCTTTAGAGCAGGGGCTCCCAAAGCTTTTTAGCACGCCTCCCTTCTGAAAGGATCAAAATCAAAATCAACATCAATTTATTTGTTGAAATAGGTAAATTTTACAAACAGGTGTTAGTTTTGTTTTAAGTAACACTATTTCATGCCGTAAGGCGTACAAATTTTTAACTTAAAAACTAAAAACTAAAAAATATTAGTATCAATCATTGAAATTACTGTGGACGTATGTTATAACAATTTAAAATAATAATGTAATATAAACTAATAAAATATTATGGAAAATAAAACAAACTATATCTTATAACTTAACAAAGTATACCTTGTACTTTATACTTAATAAATTAAACTGTTAAATTGCTTTTTACGTTATTTTACATTTTTAATTTATTTTACTTCCTTAATTTTTTTTTTCATTAATGTTATCTGTGACAGAATAATAATTTTTTTGCTTAACTACCTTTAAAACTTTTTGTTTGAAACAATTATAATTTAAGTGTCTAATGTTTTCAGGAAGTGTATTAAACATATGAATGGCCATATAACATATACTTTTTCTATATAGTGCGCATCTTGGAGCTTGAAGGGCTAATTTATTTTGTATATTTCTGAGATTTACATTTTCATTTTTGACCTTAGGGTGCTTATTAAATTTATTTTGATGTTTTTTGACAAATAGAACACATTAGGTTACAAATAGGAGGCGTAATAAGAACTTTGCGAACCCCTACTTTAGGGGAAGCTATCTTAGAAACGATTAATTGGTACCCAAGTCGACACAACGTTCTCGATCGCTCATTCGCTCCACAGTATATAATTCCCGCCACACGCTTATTATGTAGATAACATACACGCGTACATTACTAACGCATACGCATACACGGCTTCCTCTAAAGCAGAGGTTCGCAAATATTATCACGCCTCCTATCATTTCAGAAGGGAGGCGTGATAAAAACTTTGGGCACCCCTGCTCTAAAGCGTTAACAATCATAGAAAGAGAGGTACATTTATGCACATGCGGCGCGTTGTGCGGTGCCTGCCGCGTCGCCCGCTGCGTGCGCCGCCGCGTTCAACGCAAACGTTTCTGCATGAACGCTCTCATACTTGGCCATGGCCGTGTTTGAGTTTACCGCGCGACACGACGCATCACGCACCGCGCAAGGCACTGCGTGTGCAGAAACGTGCCCTAACTTTGAGACAGGTACTTTTAAATACAGGCAACGTAAATATACGTGTCTCGGAATGGAAAAGTCAATCGGAACACGTTTCGTACGTGTTAATTGTGAGCCCGAGCTCGTCGCGGCGGCTTGTTGACTCGCTACGTCATTAGGTCGAGTGGGGATCTTCATCTTCACCCCATGTACACTTGCTAACTACCCGCATATTTAAATAAGTAATATCTATTTATTTTCGTGATATTACTACCCTTATTTATTACCCTACGGTCAAAGACGTACCGCTAAGCGATTTAGCGTACCGTTACGATGGCGTGAACGCTGATTAGGGGTATGTTGCTATAAAGAAGTCTCATGATAGAAAGAAAGAAAGAAAAAACATTTATTAAAAAAAAATTGGCAGTCATAGGGACTGCCACGACTACACCCAATACTATAGGTACCCATGCAAAAAACCGCATCAATCCGTTGCTCTGTTGCGACGTGATTGAAGGAAAAACCAGTAAACAAACACACTTTCGCATTTATAATATCAGTAATGCAAAATTATAACACAATCTAGACAGCCACAATCTAACATCGTTCGAGATTTAAATTAAATCTCGAACTGTATATACCTATGACTGTCATGTAATTAACATATTTTAATGCGCAATAACAAATATTAATGTCAATAGTTAAGGTAAAAACTATCCTATCTTTTAAGTTGGACCAAATTACAGATAGTTACGAAGTTTGATCAAAATCGGTTCAGTAGTTTTCGAGTTTATCCCGGACATACATCGTGACACGAAATTTTTATATATATAGACACATTATGTACAACATCCAAACTGCATAGAATGCAATCTACATATTATGCTACTAGTGTGTAGTATGGGACAGCTTTAAATACCCCTAATGAGTTTGACATTCTGCGGCGCCTATCCTATTTTATGCTGGTCTTTTTGGACGTGAAATACCCAGATGATATTTTGCTTACGGAAAATATTATTAAAGTATGCATGTAGTACCTGGTTTAATTTTAGATATTGAAATAGGTACTATACGCGGATTCCATGACAGGTTAAGGACCTGTTACATAAAGTAAGATGAAACCCATGGAAGTAAGAATACTTCCATGATGAAACCGCAACCTATTAGAGGAAACCTTCTACCTTTATTACTTTCTATGTAAACGATGAAATGTTTGCAACATCCAAACACCTATCTTGATAGCAAATGTTTATTAATGTAAGTTCAAGCACGGATTATTTGTATCTTCGAATAATGCAACTCATATAATAACGATCGAACCTCGCAAGTTCGATTGATCATTATTAGTTACATCTTGACAGATAGACCATTCCCATGCATGCCGAACCGATAATATCTACACTAAAATCATAAATTTGTAGTCGCTTCGCTCTTACTAGATACTGTCGGCGTACTAGTAAATTGCGGCAATCCATAGTATGCCTGAACTGGCGTACCCACATAGTCTCGTGGCAACCAATGTTTGAAGTTTTCAAATCCACTATGTTGCCGCATTCAAGGTGCTATTATTTTTAGGAAGCGGTATCTAGTAGCGACTACTAATCCTAAATCTATGACTAGTAATAGACTTCAAAATCTACTTAGGAACAAAATAAAGTTTATAAACTGTAATCTGACTACGGGAGATTGGATGTTGCATCCGCCATATTGATTTTTTTCATATTAAAACTAGCTGATGCCCGCGACTTCGTCCGCGTGGATTTACTTTTTAAAATCCCTCGGGAACTCTGAGTTTCCGGGGTAAAAAGTAGCCTATGTCACTCTCCAGTTCCTCAACTATACCCATGCATAAAATCACGTCGATCCGTAGCTTTGTTGCGGCGTGATTGAAGGACAAACCAACAAACAAACACACTTTCGAATTTATAATATTAGTATGATTATTATGGAAGTATTAATACTACGATTTTAGAAACGAAAATTTTAGTATTAGTTAGATAATATATTCCCTCGGGGCCTTTTTTGTTGAGATTAAAGAGTAAGTACTTTGATCATTTAGTACATATTTTTTATGTATCATCAATAGTTTTTTCAGCACACGCCAAATAATGCATTTTATAGGCAAAATTTTGCTACTTTGGGTTACGCGTTATTGCAATTTTCTTAAGGATCTCTAAATTATAGCCTATGTTACTTCCTGATAACGTAGCTTTCTATTGGTGAAAAATGGTTAAAATTGGTCCAGTAGTTATAGAGCCTATTCGGTTCAAACAAACAAACAAAAAATCTTTCCTCTTTATAATATTAAGTATAGAAGTATAGACGAAACCTATATCATTCGGGCCATAACAAAGAATCGATTGACACCTCATTCATGAAAATTGGCTCAATTTTACGCGCTACGGTGAAACATACGTAAACACAAACACATGTACGATGATACGTACATACATTAGACTATAAAACGCGTACGCAAATGAATGAGCTTAGCTTCATCGTCATCATGCAGATGTCCACAACTAGACATCTCTTGTAGGGATTTCCACACTTTGAAACCTCATAGAAATAAAGTTTAATGAGAAAATAAATAAATAAAGTGTGATTTTTCCATTTCACTTTCTAACGCCATTTTCTTTGTAGGTACTAGGGGGTGATTTTATCATTATTGGAATTAAATTGAAAGGCTAAATTTAACACACCCACATAGAGTCCATCTCTAAAATTGTGTTTACATACATAATTAGTAATTACGTAAAATAAATAGCTAAACAATAATGCCCTAGTTTACTTTCCTAAATTTTTCACCTACCGATGATATTTGTTTTTTTTTTATAAAGAATATTAGTCAAATTGAAGTTGAATAATATCCTCCTATCCCCTCCAACGAAGCGGAAAGCTTGTGCTAGGAGTGGGTACGACAATAGTGCAACGGGTGGGATTTGAACTTGCTACCTTTCAGTTTTCAGTCCGCACCTTTAACCGTTGGGCTATTGTGGCTCAAATTTTGAAGTAAGAATTCACGAAAACTGACTCAAATGTGGATTTAGTTTTTTCTCGTTGCGTGTTTTCTGCCCGTCTATGACACTGCTCAAGTTGCACGTATCGGAGTAAGTATCTATTCTTTGGCTGCGCTTATTAGAAATGAAGAGCCAAAGCGAACAAAGGATTTTGAAGACGAACGAGCGTCCTAGCACACTGCTTTCAGTGAGGAGGAATAAAGCGCTGTGTTTTCCTTATTTTGTGAAAAGCTATTCTGTCTCTTCGAGTTTCCCAGAAAAATTCCTGTAGCGGTAAAGTTTAAAGTATGCAAATAAGTTACTTTTGTAATTTTTTTCGTTCTTTCCTGTTCGGTTTTATTCTAGTGTAATGTAACCAACTGGTAAAGGTGATCGCAGTTTTTAGCGGAGTTGAACCGTATAGGTACGTAATGAACTTTTACTTACGTACTGTATTTCGAAACCGATGTTATTTTATTTATTTATTATACTCTTTATTTGCACCACACAAAAAAATATACAAAAGAAACAAAGACACAAAAGTATGACACAAAAGGCGGCCTTATCGCTTAGTAGCGATCTCTACCAGGCAACCTTAGGAATAGGAAAACATAAGGACAAAATATGAACTGTGGGGGGTCAATTCCTGTTGATGTTATATTCAAGAGAAAGAGTAGTATCCTTAGTATGAGTTTGCACATCTTGAAAACGTAAAGTTCGTAGAAATTCGAGCATCAAAACAAAATAAAGTCAGACTAAACTGGACCTACGAGTAAACGTCTCTAGTTTAGGGCCATAATACACTAGACATCCTGACTGCGGTAGCCAATTCAACCATTTGTGGCTTATTAGAGCCCGCACACTAAGCATCCAAGCATTCCTTTCCGAATATTGGGTGCCGTGTCTTGCAGCTGCTGCCAACTTACAGGTTTGCTAGTGAGCTGGGGTCCTTAACTTCTTAAAGTCTCGTATTAGGAACATTATATAAACTCTCAGGCGTGTAGGTAGTTTTCCTCACGATGTTTTCTTTCACCAATGAAGCATGTGATATTTAATCGCTTAAACGTACATAGCTCCGAAAAGTAATAAGTTCCCTGTACAGTACAGTATAGTTGTAGTACAGTTACAGTACAGTTGTAAGTTTACAACCCCCGAATAGGAGACTGCCTTGAGACTGCAGTCCTGACCAGAAGGCTATCATTGCTCAAAATTGTATTTATAAGTATTTGTTGGTTGAATTTACTCGCAGTAGGTATATAACTTAAAGCTAAGCCTTAATAATTGCCTACTTTCATTAATAAAATCCTAACTTCATACTAGCGAAGCAACTGGCTTAATCTTGTTTAAGTCTCACACTTCTCAGTTGTTAGAACGTTGAAACTTTAACATTACGAGCGCAAAGGCTCTAAACTTAGGCTGGCTTTATTTACTTCAAAGGCTTAGCTTTAGAAAAATAGAATCTTGAAATGAGTACTAGGGACCGCCTTTGACGCCACTTTAAATATTTTTCTTGTGTATAATAACTGATTTTTTTTAGAGATATCAAGTCTACAACGATAAGCTGATTTTTGATAATAACAAGTGTTAATTAAAAAAAATATTTTTAAAATACAAGCTACTTAGTAGCTATTTAGTAGCTACTTACATCATCAGACCCTGGATATTATCTAGGACCAGAGATTAAGATTAATCAAACGAGCCCAAACTCGATGAGGTTACGTCGTTTTATTACAGAATTCCCTTAAGCACCTTTGAGCTCCATCATCAGACCTGGACATCATCTAGGGCCAGAATACTTGCCAAGACGAATCAAATGAGCCCAAATTCGATAGGATTACTTCGTTTTATTATAGAGCTCCAATAGCCATCCTTCAGCTCCATCATCAGATCAGCTCCATGTCACAATAATATTGCATTGTCATCCGATTTACATGTACATGCAAAATTTCAGCCCAATGGGGAACCGGGAAGTGGTTGTAATTCATCTTGCAAGATTTGACCTAAACATACATACCTACATAATAGTACCTACATACATACATTACAAGTTAATTAAAAGCTTTTAAAAAGTGAGATATTTGTTCATTTTCGTATAAAGATAGAGAATTGTCACTTATGCAAGTTGGCTGCGAAAGTTGGTAAGCAAAACATGCCCATGTATTCGTCCGAATTAATTTAATTATTCTTAGCATAAACAGTAAATGAATATGACATGTCGCACATGATTTATAATACGGTATTATCTCGGAGATATCGCGTATTGAAACTTTGAAAAATCGCAATTCCTAATTCTGAGCAATTAGTAATCTAATGATTGTATTGGAATATTGCTACATTAATATTCTTTATGTGTAGTGAAATTCATGGCGTGTAGGCTTTAAATATCTTCGATTTTAAAAGCGTTCTTTTATAACCACTTAGAGTTAGGACTATAATATTTTGCCAACCCAAATGATTATTTATTTGGATTTATGACCGTATCAACTTGAAATAAAACTTATTTTAAAATAATATATTAATATAATACATAATATATTAATTACAATCGACAAGGAACAAGGTATTATAAGTGATCAAACGAACTTACCTGAAGTGAAGTTCGATCATTATTATATGAGTTGCTTCATCCGAAGATATAATATTTACAAAGTTAGTTAGTAATTCCAGTTACCAGATAACTACGCACGTTTCACAGATACCCTATTATCAAAATAAATCACCTTCGCAGTACCGTCCTAAATTTGCTCATTCTTTTTAGAGATGTATACGGTTCAAAACTTTTTTATTTGGGCAGGGTCAGGGAGGGTGGGTAATTATATCTTCGGATGAAGCAACTCATATAATAATGATCGAACTTCACTTCAGGTAAGTTCGTTTGATCACTTATTATATTTCTTTGCTTCATCCTTCGATATAATATTTACAAAGTTAGTTGTTTAGAGTAAAAAGTTTTGATAAACATGTACACAATACAGATTTTGTAAATCGTGTATTTTTTATCACTTTCTTAATATAAATAATAATGAATTTGCTTATACAAGCAAATTCATCTTTAACAATTAATATTTATTTATTATTTAATACTACAAATTAGAATATATTTATTTTTATGATTAAGTATAATTCATAAATTGATTCAATATTAGATGTGTCAGTCCAGCCTGCCGTTTTCCTAATTGCCTCAACGCTGTCGGCTGAGCGTGAGATGCTGTGCGCGGGGAATACGCTTAATTATGTCCACGCTGCTCCCTGATAACGTTTATTTGATTCACCTGCTGATCTGAGGTGCGGCCTTTTTGAAAGGCTTCTTGTAAGTAAATAGCAGGTTATTTGTCCCCTCAAATCTTATATGATTAGTTCTAGAAATATAATATGTAGAGGACTGTAGCGGGGCAGATGCTGAGATTTCCTTGGAAGTAAGGTAAGAAGAGAGTAGGCTTGGTATCTGCCCGCAGCGGGTGTTTTTTTTTTTTTTTTAATGTTATAAATTAATCGATATTCTTATTTTACACCCAAAATTAAATTTCGAAAGTATTAATATTTTCCAGTTTAATTGATGGAAGAGTTTGTAGTCTATGAGCAGTGCAAATTGCTAGTATAATGAAGAGTTTCTTAGTATTTTTTTTTTTCTAAAGATAAGTGACTATAATAACCAATTTTTTATTTTGTTTAAAACAAATCGAGGGACCCAAGTACGGAAGTAGACGTTTTACGCTCGCTCCAGAAACAATGTTGTTTCTTAGCGTAAATGATATTGCAGATCGATGAGGGTTCAAACCCCCATAAAAATCAACATTATTAAAATGCGCTGTAAGAAAATATACCGAATACTGGCCTTTGATGGTTCAAATACATTTTTAATATTTGATTTACCTTAACTGCCACCGAAGCTTGAATGTGGTATTATATTGTTTTAAAATACTGTCAGAGAACGATGCTAACATTAGTGACGCCGAATTTGGGTCGGCGCCTTGTTTTAAGGGAGAAAGAGAAAAAGAGAGTCTGGAGAGTCTCGCGACACCCAGGGTGAGTTTCTTGTCCAGGGAATGATGAGATGAGATTGCAATAATTATTTATGAGAATTAAAATAAAGTGTATTCCAAAACTACCGAGCTTTATTATAGGAGATAGCCGCTTGTGATAGCCAATTTGAAAAAGAAAAATTCCGTTTGACTCGTTATCAATGATTTTCCTCAGACACTTTAAAAATAAAAGAAAAAAGAGGAAAATACATAGAAGGGCGTGAAAGTCCAACATAGCGTAAATGCTTCGTCAGCTAAAGCGTCCAGATCTTGTTGCCAAGTCACGGATTTTTTACATTTAATGTTGTCATTCAAATAAAACACGGACTTAAAGCCCCGGTATCTCAATGTTATAACTTCTTATATGACCTTGGTTAAAACACCAGGAGTCGCAGATGCACGGCGTAAAATTAGGTTTCGGCATCAAGAAAATTAAACTCGGAACTAGTAGCTTTTATTTGTAATAAATTATTATTAACACACATATTATTAGCACACATATTAAGTTGGTAAGCTCTTGTCCTGTGGTGCAGTGTTTCCGCGCCCCCCCCAGTTCGTGACGAGTACCGATGAGGCGCTGGCCAGTTTTCCTAGTTGCCGGCTGGTCGAGTACAGTAAGGTAACGTATTAACGTTAGTATTGTCTCGCAGACAATAATTTGTAGTTAATGTACGAGTACATACAAGATTACCCATTTTTTATGTAATTGTCATAAGGATATGGCTCATGAACTAGCTCGCAGCTAGTTAGGTTATCACAATTTTTTTTTTTTTTTTTTTTTTTTTTTTTTTTTTTTTGTGGAGTCACATCTTTAGGATGTGACTTATGAGTAGCTCGCCGCTAGAAATGCTATCGCAATTGACTCGCAGTCAATCCAGATTTGTTTGTGGAGTTACGGATTTAGGATACAATATAATAATAATAAAATAATTCGTTTATTTCAGGCGATAAAATTACCCATAATATTACCCATAACATGATATGAATCATAAGTAGCTCGCAGTTAGTTATGTTATAGCAATTGATTCGCAGTCAATCCCGATTTGTTTGTGAAGTTACAGCTTTAGGATATGAACCATAAGTAGCTCGCAGCTAATTATGCTATCGCAATTGACTCGCAGTCAATCCCGATTTGTTTGTGAAGTCACAGCTTTAGGATGTGAACCATAAGTAGCTCGCAGCTAATTATGCTATCGCAATTGACTCGCAGTCAATCCCGATTTGTTTGTGAAGTCACAGCTTTAGGATGTCAACCATGAGTAGCTCGCAGCTAATTATGCTATCGCAATTGAATCGCAGTCAATCTCGATTTGTTTGTGAAGTCACAGCTTTAGGATGTGAACCATAAGTAGCTCGCAGCTAATTATGCTATCGCAATTGACTCGCAGTCAATCCCGATTTGTTTGTGAAGTCACAGCTTTAGGATGTGAACCATAAGTAGCTCGCAGCTAATTATGCTATCGCAATTGACTCGCAGTCAATCCCGATTTGTTTGTTGTGTTTTAGTTTCTCCGATAAGGCCAATCCAAATAAAGTTTTGTCTCTTTCCGAATCTTATAGTATGGAAGCACGTCTTGTTAAGTTGAAGCATTAATAGTTTAAATGCTGCTTTGAATGATTCCGAAATGCGAGTCACATAGGATCCTGCAGCAATTGCTGAGGTGTTTCTTGCCTTGCACCCTGTTTTCACTCCCTTTTAATAATAGGTCCGTTCCGTTACTGACGGCCGTGATACGCCGGTCGAGTTGTTGTCACCTTTGGGCATCCCCTTTTTGGTATGGGGAGCCATATGGTTGGCATGGATATTTTCACCATACTCCGGGGCGTCATGCGTCGATTTTCCAAGCATCGAGTGTAATTCTGGGTCAATTTCAGGTTGACCGACATTTTATACAATAATTTGTTAGAAAATGACCATGCAGTATCTGGATTAACTATTCTAGACTCGGCGTCTGCTGATTTTCTTTGGTGTTTACGTATGACGCAAAAAAAGAAACAAAGCTCGCATTGATATCACCAATGGCAAATGGTTTTAGTTAACGTAGGTATTTAAGTGAGGGTATTGAATGCCTCCCATTCGATTAATGTAACTTATTGCCGTCGTATTGTGGACACGAAACATTGCACAGTTATTTAAATTACGAGCAAGACTTTAAAACCCAGGAAAGCGGCCATTAGTTGAAAATAATTAACAATATGGAAGCTACTTTCTCTGCTTGTCAGCGGTATGTAAAAATTATAACCACTGGTAGATGGTTTTAACTTTTACATACCGCTCCTCCTCGAATAAACCAATCGAATAACCTCGAAGTTTATAATTCGAGTGTTTCATAAAATTTATTGATGCATTAATGTTGGATAGCCAACAGTTTCGGTTTTCTAGTATTATCGTGGGTAATTTTATTTTTGTTTCATAACAATTAATGTTTTCAGACAAAGCAAATAAAAGGTGGGTAGTTCCCTTACGCTTCGCTTGGCCCGTCGTGGCGGGGACACCACCGTCCCCCCAGACAAATATGTTTTTGCTATACAAGTCTCTCTGTAGTACTCGAAGTACTCGAATATAATTAACGGCTGGGCAAGCCACTAAAACTCCGTTGAGCGAATTCGTAAATAGTATTTTTCATTGAACAACGTTTCGGTAACTTTGCCATTTTATTACATTTCTCGAATGCATAATACTTATGATATGTAGAGATAATAATGACAAATGTGTCCCAACATAAATAAATCCAAGACATTTGGAAGTTTGTCGGGTAGGCACTAAGTTAGTTTAATCGTAACTGATGACATGTTGTAACAACCTTAGGCTCCAATAGCACTACCATAACAATCGTTATAGTTGTGTTTTACTTTCCATTAACTTTCATAATAAAAAACACTTCCGCAAATATTTGCAGAGCAACGTAATATCTAATTCAGAATATTTACGTTTTCACTGACGGTAGACCTCGATACGAAAAGTGTGCGGTCCTTACGTTAATGCAAAACAATATAGTATACCATATGGCGGCGCGTAAGCGCAAAAAAGCGATCGTAATATTAAAAAAAAAATAAGTCCTCGTACCTTCTTCCTTGGACGATAATGATTTCAGCCGACGAACAATCCTACGATCACACAATCCTACAATAACACTCAATCTTCTTCACTTCTGGTTAAACTATTAAGCGCGTCGCGCCGAGCGCGTGCGTTCGTTATCTCGCACGAAAAAATAATGAGCAAATTTAGGACGGTACTGCGAAGGTGATTTATTTTGATAATAGGGTATCTGTGAAACGTGCGTAGTTATCTGGTAACTGGAATTACTAACTAACTTTGTAAATATTATATCGAAGGATGAAGCAAAGAAATATAATGTCAAAATTAATACGATATAGAACGCTCAGATTCGTTAATATTTAACGATTTTGAAATATTATGACAAAAAGTAACGTGAGCCGCTGATTATTAGAATAATACCAAACCACGAAAGACCTTTGATATCATATATATCGGTGATCCAATGACTTAAAAATATGAGGGTATTATCATTTTGTAGAAAAAAAATCTAGTTTCTGAAACCATTAATAACTCAAAATCGCAACATTTTGTCAACAGTATTGAAACTCATGTGCGATGTGCAAAATCGTCTACTGGGCTGTGAAAATAACGTCCACATTGATTCAGTCATTCAGAACATTTGCCCTTATTAAAGTTATTTGTATATAGATTTAGATATAGATTTTACGTACCTTCATTAATTTACATATTTATTAATACCTGTCATCCTACCCACCTCACCAACTGAAGTAAAATTCATCGTCTAAAAATACGTTTTTCAGAGAAAAATCGTTTTTATTTTCAGTGAAGTAGTCCTTGTAACGCTGAATAGAAAACGATATACGTAGAGAGTCTTTTATGCAAAATAAACCAAATATTCGTCCCGTTTCAAATTGATCCCGTGAGCTGTTGTGAACCGATATTTTGCCTAAACGTGACTACCTCACCTCACAAAATTGTTTTCGAAAAAGTACAGGCAAAAATATTTCAATGATACTTATGTTGGTATATCTGCTGAGTTTTTCGCCACAGGAGACTGAAGTGACGTCACGTAGTAACTTAGAGCATCTCTCTCTCTCTCTCGACATCTATTAATCAATAAGTTTAAAGTTGTTCTAATTTTTTATTTGCTAGTTCTCATCCGTATTAAATTTAGTGCCAATTCCACCATCACCGAGTTACGTTTACGGTTTAACTCTTAGTATGTTTATGGTTTAACCCAGGACATTTGATGTGTTGACAGTTTTTGTATAAACTTTCGCATTTGTATTTTGAAACTTGTGTAATGTGTATTTCATAAATTCTGTATAATGGAATTAAATCAGTTTATTACGGAAAATGTGCCACAATTCGTATGAGAAATACGTAAGTCAGTTAAATACGTAAAGAAATACGTAGCCTACACTCGGAAACGTTTCAATTAATCCAAACATTGTAGATATAGATTGCTTAGATTAGAATTAAAACGAAATTTTTACAAAATTGTATATTTCTCCTTAAAAGTTAAACCAATAATAAATAATTGATGTAGATGGCTGCTAGATAAATGGATCACAGGAGGCTTAGCTCACATCGAATCTGCTTCTTTGATAAATGACCGACTACTCTGAGCTGAATATATTGTACCTGACTACGGCAAAGCCAAAAGGAATGGTTTTGATTTTAGCAGTGCGGTCTCCTATTCGGGGGGATCGCAGGTTCGATCCCGGGCACACACCTCTGACTTTTCGGAGTTATGTGCGTTTAAGCAATTAAATATCACAACATGCTCCCAGGGTGAAGGAATACATTGTGAGGAAATCTGCACGCCTAAGAGTGTGCTAATTCGGAGGAGAGAAACGAATATTAGTGGCTAATATTATATATTTTTTTAAGAATCATACTAGTATTAAAATGCGAAAGTGTGTTTGTTGGTTTGTCCTTCAATCACGCTGCAACAGAGCTACGCGATCGACGTGATTTTTTTCATGGGTATAGTTGAGAACCCGTAGAGTGACATAGGCTACTTTTATCCCGGAAAATTAAAGAGTTCCCGAAGGAATTTAAAAAACTAAATCCACGCGGACGAAGTCGTGAGCATCAGCTAGTACCTAATTAGAGTCTTGGTTAGTAACACTGATTATAACTATAACTTTTAATCCTACGTGAAACTTAAATTATACAGAGACGAAGGACGAGAAACAACTAGGTACTTACATAATGTAATATTCCTAAAGTGTAAACAATGTCTGTTGTCTATTATGTATGCTGTAGCACACGTACTGTGGCTTAAGATATCAAGCCGATGACACGACAAGCTCCATAGACTGTTGTGTATTATCCTGCCTTAATCTACAAGCATTACTACTGCAAGGATGTATCTATAGTAGCTATATCAATTAAAATACATTCCATATATTAAAAAAAAAATTAACTTGGAAGGAGGAACTTATAAGGATTAGTTAACTTATAAGGATGCACTGGCAGGCGTTGAAGACGCGTTAGCGATTCCGTTCAACTAACTTCTTGCAAATAAAGAATTGCATTGAATCAGTTCTTCGAACTATGTGCCCCACCTTTTTCCACTTCAGTTTCGGACATGAGCTATTTCGATAATTTTGGTTTTCCTACGGATCATCTCATTTCTGATTTGATCTCGCAGGGATATTATCTACTCCATCGTCCGCTGAATAACCCTGAGCCACAGAATATGTAATTGTACTACGTCCTGAGCCTTCTTGTTATTACAATTCGAACGTATAGCATAATATTTTCATGAATTGTGTAACGTATATAGATAGTGTAGGTAGATATTATAAATTTAATACCGTATAACTTCTGAAGCTGTAAATTCAGGTTAACAAATTACGCAGTGTGAAGACAGAGCGGGAAGCCGCGAGGCGAACCGCGCTTTTAATCAACAACTAATTTCTTGATTTAACGTAAGTATTTACGTATAAAACACATCCCAAAGGATTCGGTCAAATCCCGGGAGATGTTAAAATGACAATTTGATTTTGACATTTCCCTGAAAACAAGTGATTTGATCAAATCCCCGAACTGTTTCAGTGAGAAGATGAAATTTCCGCTCTCCCCTACCTTACCGGCTACCGCACCCCTCCGGCGTCCGTGCCAGCAAGCTCCGACGCACACACCCACACAGTACTGATAAAACATAACGTAATAAAAGCGGGAAATGTCAAAACGAAATTGGTTTGGCCAGAAGCCTAGCAGGCCGCCTAGGTTGCCAAGGACTTCTCGAAGTGAGGCTGGAGATCCGAGGTGGTTCTTACGTTGTTGTTCCACGCCCGTGCATGACAAGAGCACGTGCGTGGGCGTTTCATCTGCCTCCATGCAGGCCCTGCACAGAGGACTGTTGGTTACACCTACAATACAAAAGGAGAATCGGACATTTAATTTCGAAGTTATCACGAGTATAAAATTTCGTGAAAAGTGTTAGCATGTAGAGGCATATAATTTATTTTTGTTACTTCTTCACGCAAAAAATAATGAACCGATTGCGATGAAAAGTGAAAGGTACATAGCTGTTACTTTTTATCCCGATATCCCGATATCCCGAATATTACAGTGAATAACAAACTGAATCTAAAATAAAACTTAAGTTACCGCAGGTAGGTAAACGATTAATTATTAATTGTGAGCAGATTGCAGATTCCGGAAAAATTCAGTGGCAGCGAAAATAATATGGCGTTCATTAGAACGTGTACCGTTACGCATACGTCATTATAGCGGGCGGTCATCCGAATGCACGTGAGCATTTGATAATCCCCTAGTAATCCATCATACGCGCTATACATACCTATAACGCTATAGTTCATAGTGAAGCTGAGCTTTAACACTACAAATCCGCATCCGCATTTCACAACAGTATAACTGAAAAATAATTTGGATACCAAATAAAATAAAAAAGCAACACAGATATAATCAATACCAACCACGTAGAAGTCTTTGACCACGGAAAATCAAATAATTCCCACAGGATTTTTAAAGACTAAATCCACGCGGACGCAGTCGCGGGCATCAGCTAGTAAAATATATTTACTAGCTAGTAAAATATATTTACTGTTGGCGGACTATTTATAGCAAAATAATTCTAACCTTTTCTTGCTAAAGTATATTTGATCGTTTTCCACCAATTACGTAGGTATTTATTATGAAATAGTTTCAGTAATAACCATTCCAAATGTATCTTGGAGTTGGAGCTTAAAGCTTTCGCGATGCGAGTCACGTAGTGCTTAGCCTCGGGTATTTCCCGACGGATCTTTTTGTTTTGACGCTTTATACCAAAGTTGTTTAATTTATATATACTATTGTTCAAGGATGATTCTTAACAAGAAAAAGTAGAAGTGAAAATAAAAGATGCAGCATTTTATTTTGGTTGTTTCCTAATCCTTATTTTCTGGTAATATAATTTTATCGTTAACTATAACTAATATAATAAATCGGACGGTGCATACGCATAGACATAGAGCTATGCTCGGAGTATCTGTGAGATCAAATCAGAAATGAGGAGATCCGTAGCAGAAACAAAGTTCCCGATATCAGCGAGTCGCGAAGCTAAAATAGAGATGGGCGGAGCACATAGTTCGAAGAACGACTACATAGTTCGAATGAACTTTGGGCTCCCAAGGTTCTGGAGAGGTGATCTCGCGCCGGAAAGTGCAGTGTTGGCAGACTCCTCACTAGGTGGACCGGCGACAGAACAGGCAAGTCGTAAGGAACCGCTGGAAGCAGGCGGCACAAGACCGAGAATTGTGGACGTGCACGCAATAATCCAGCTGTGGACGTTTATCGGTTGATAAAGAAGAAAAGAAGAAGACGATCGAATATTATTGAAATGAAAATTCAAGGGACAAACTATTATACTTTTGTCTTCTGAACGTCTCAGTCCATAAAGATCCCAGTCAGCAGTAATCAAGTACTTAACTATAGCTGTTGTAGGTAGGTAGGATTTCTTTGATAAAGTTACTGTGATAATATCAAAGAACTCGAAACGCATGGAGAAACTTAGACTGAATCTGAGTTTCTGATAGTAATTAATATAATAATTGTTGAAAATGTCGGAAAAAGTCAAGCTGCTTGGGAGCTTTCATCGAAAACGCTGCCTAATCCATTTGAAATTATCCAAAACAATGAATGGGGTGGTATGGTGATCCCACCATACCACCCCATTCATTGTTTTGTTTAATTTCAGGTTTACGCATAAAAGTCCGCGATGGCAAATATCTTCTAAATAAATACGGCCAAGTGCGAGTCGGGCCACGCGCAGTGTAGGGTTCCGTAGCTGAAAGTCTCAAATATTATTGCTGACCTAGGATAGTGCTTTTGTTTTATTTATGAATATTGAATAAATTTTGAGTTTATCGTTTAAATACTAGTGGTTCGCCCCGAACTGAGACCTCGTGGTAACGGTATCCCGTGATTATTCATTCAATCGATACATGATAACCAAAACTGACATTATTATTATGCCCGTTTTCACCAAACATACCTAAATCATCCCCTAAGTAGGAGTCTCTTAACGTAGGTAGCTCCTAAATACAATCCTAAGTCCTAACATCCGTCCCAATATCCTTTTAGGTGTCCCGTACAGGATCGTGATAAATAAGTTGACAGAAAACATCAATCACCTAACTTATAGGTAGCCCGTAAAGGTTAGGGAACGTTAGTGAAAACATTGAATTATTATGTAGGTACTAACGAGTGAAACCGGGTTACGGGCATCTGTACAAATCGTCATCTATCGACGCGAATAGAAAATATACAATATTTAACTAAAATTTAACTAAAAAATAATTTTAATTGAATAATATGGTACAAAAAAAATTACAATACAATTATTGTATTATATTAAGTAACTAAATAATAATGGTCGACGCAAAACTGTTTTTGGGATAGGTCGTTAGTCGTAACTCGTAGTTCCATGGGAATAGTTACTGACTGCGCCATCTATTAGCATTATTGTGAAGTATGTTGATGCGATATGAATTACTGATGTACATTAAAAATTAAATAATCTCGTTTCTTTATAATATTCATATAATTTTAGTATTTGTTGTTCAAGTACAGGATATAAGTGACCTAAAAACATAAAATCAGTTTGAAAATCCATAGCGGATTTTCTTAGAGAGCGTCTTCAAGCGAGCGTATAAAATCGCCACTTTGAAAGCCCCCCATTTCGTCAATTTTAAGGGAAAAATTAAAAAAAAAATATTTTTGTACTCAGTTCAAAATTATCTTTAAAATGATACGTAACAATTTTATGTAACGCGATATATTTTTTTTTACTTCGCATTCGCTTCTATGAGAGCCCCCCTGAAATAAAGATTTTTATAACTTTTTAAGCCATTTTCGGCTGGAGGCCATCGGTTTACATATTATATCTAAATTTGTAGTAATTACGTTCAGTAATTCAAAAGTTATAAGGCTCTGACAGACGGACGGACGGACGGACGGACGGACGGACAAGTGCAAATCGCTCTAGTTAACTCAAAGACCTTCGCTTCGCTCGGTCGACTATAATATTCTACAAAATATGCAACTTACACTACGTGTAATACCTAACATAGAAAAAACAGATATAACTCCTTAACTAATGAACCCTACTTAGCCGTGATAGTTTTCCTTTAAAATTCAATACATATACTACTGCTGTGAATTTTTTCTTGTATCCTATATACAATTTTTTGAATTTTGAATAAAATTTAGCACTTTAAAATATCATATTTCACAAACGGATCCCTGAATTGAAAAATTATGTTCCCACACCCACAATATTTTTGAAAGACCTATTCAACGACACCCCACACTATGGGATAGAAAGTATGGGATAGATAGTTACAAAATTATTTTTCACAATTTTATTTCACGACTTTGTTGGCGTGATTGATATTTATACCCTTGTCAAATTACAGATTTCTAGTACCAATAGTCTCTGAGCTAAACCGCGGACGGACGGACAGACGGACAGACGGACGGACATGGCGAAACTATAAGGGTTCCTTGTTTACTACGGAACCCAAAAAATGGTCACGTACAATGCGGTAATTAGAAATCTATTTAGACGGATACAGTATTAAACCGTATCAACTTAAATACGTTAGTTACAATAGGCATTTCATGCACATTATAATAATCCGTTTAGGGCTAAAGGGCGGGTCGCTAGTTTATGATATATGCTTCCGATGTATCTTTATAGAGGTTTGACAAAAACCAAACACGAAAATCACTCCCAGCTAGCTAGGTCAGATATTGTGGAAAACACATCGTGGATATCACAACAAACCCCGCGGCGCTCTGGCTTCGGGCCTGTTACCCGCACGTGATGCGAATGTTCACGATCCAAACGTTCAGGGATACTTCAAAAATGTTTCCGTTACGAGACACAATCTATTGCTACTCAAATGCGATCGACACACGTAAATAGGTGTACGATCACCTTTATTATATCCTTTCGATGTGCTTAAGAATTCAGGCAAAGGTGCCCTTTATCGTTTCGATTTCGATCGACCTTTATCGTAATGCGTTCCTTTCCTAAAGAGTTTTACATTTGAAGTACGTTAAAGTAAAGGCCTCTTGATAAATAAGATTTAGGACTCGGGTAAATGATAATGGGTACCAACATCAATCCATTTCCTGTCGGTCAACCTGTGGTACTTATGACAAGTCAAGACTGTATCACCAGGTTAGAAAGCAGACTCTGTTGCGAGGAGCCGTCAAAAACTCGGCAGCTGCTCTTTTCAAAACAAAAGTTTCAATATTATGAATGTAGCGACAATGTAATAAGTAATTACACTATCTTGTGGGCAGCTGGAAGCCAAGCCGATTGTTCCCGTTACTTTGTCATTAAGAAATTTACTAACTTTGTAATTAATTACGTTATTATTAACAAAGTAGGTAAACATTGTTCAAATTTGTTAATTGTTAAATCTAATAATTTCTTCGGAATCGCAATATTTATTAAGTAACACACCTCACAAAGAGTTTTGTAAGTGTAAATTAAAAATGTTATTTTTAACAACAAGCTTTTAGTAGCTGACTACAATATTATCAGCTAACAGCTGGCTATATCAGACCCTGGATATCATCTAGGACCAGAGTGCTTGTCAAGATTAATCAAATGAGCCCAAACTTGATGGGATTAAGTCGTTTTATTACCAATGTTGATAAAAACCACCTTCTGGCTTCATCTTCAGACCCTGAATATTATCCAAGACCGGAGTACTTGTCAAGACGAATCAAACGAACCCAAACTCGATGAAGTTACGTCGTTTAGCGCAAACATACAACTTTTAGTTGAACAACTATTTAGTTGTGTTTCATAAGTTTATAGGAATGTACTGCGATCATAGAATGTACGCAAACTATCAACACGATAGTTGCTCGACAAAAAAATCAAAAAGCCGTACTGTTTGCTTTTGATTATAGTTTATTTGTGTGGAATTCACGAAAAGTACACAACTCGACTTTGATACCTTACCTAATTGATAGTTGAAATCAGATGACAATGCAATATTATGATTATTGTGACTTGTTTTACTATTTATCCTACACTTCACTTGGTTTTCTTGAAAAAAAAAATACAGATTTTACTAGGGTACAGTTTTTTTTAAATATATTAATTTTTGAGGGTCTTTCAGGGTACAATTTATAAAGTGTCAGTTGTTATAATAATAAAAAGGCTATCTGCTTATTCCCATCCTAAATGGAGCCTAAAGCTAGTAATATTTGAGACGGCTTAAGATCCGGAATTTCGAATGTTTACTGGCGTTCTTTAGGGAGTACATCCATTTGGTACGGCACGGAACTCTAAAAACAGTTGGTATGTTAGTTTGGAAACAGTGACGCGTTCAGGCATGGGGAATGGGGATGTATACAAAAGAGTTATTATACAAACACCCCGTAACTAGTTTTCCCCGTAGTAGGACGTGCCCGGAGAATAAATACGGTTTGTCCGATCTGATAAAAAAAAACATTTTTCGGTACGCTTTGATAGTGGAATGGTAAAATTTTGTTTAGCACCTACCTACTTAAATAACAGCTATGAACTGAGCAAGTGCTACAATTAATCTATAATACACTAAAGTATGCCCGCGACTTCGTTCGCGTGGATTAAGGTTTCCCGCGGGAACTCTTTAATTTTTCGGGGTGAAATGTAGCCTATGTGTTAATCCTGGACATGATCGTATGAGCCATCTCTATTCCCAGCCAAATCGGTTCATTCGTTGTAGCGTGCTGCGTGATAGAGTAACAAACATCCATCCATCATCCTTACAAACTTTCTCATTATACTTACCTACTAATATCATAAATGCGAAAGTGTGTTTGTTTGTTGGTTAGTCCTTCAATCACACCGCAATAGAGCTACGAATCGACGGGATTTTTTGCATGGGTGTAGGTCGAGGACCTGGAGAGTGACATAGGCTATTTTTATCTCGTAAAATCAAAGAGTTCCGGGGGATTTTAAAAAGTAAGTCCACGCGGACGAAGTCGCGGGCATCAGCTAGTTTTTAATATTAGTATAAATCTCAATAATTGAATTGACTCTTTCTCTTAGGACCGATTTCACCAAGGTAAAATAACGTCTTATCCGAGCTTAAATTTGATATTTTGGCAGATTTTCAATACAGAAACTGTCAGAATGCCCAATTTATTCCTCGGTTAAACGACACTCGATACAACGTTGGTGAAATGTGCACTTATTGTGTATCATAAAGTTACTTTACTTATACTATCTCAATTGACACCTTGACCAGTAGTATGTGGGTATAATTGACGATCACTCACAATTAAAATAAAACTGAAGTATGTAATGCTTTGCGAATTGTTTCCTTTTTAGTTTAGTTATGTACCAGAACAGCCATCGGTCATGTTGGATTTCCATACTATCGGACTATGAGAGTGAGGGAATAGAAAGTTCATCTTTGCGAACCCACTTGTACCTACCCTATAACATATCTCCCGCGTAGATAGGAAATATCTCTATGGGTCATCATTATTAGTTTCAGTAACTTCACTATTACTTATTCTTTGTTCTTAGCAACAAGTTTTTCGAAAAAAGCAGTATTGATGTCTACACAAACTCTCGTATTTGGCGTTGTTCCCATTCTTAGCCACACGTGATGCGAATGCCTATCCGCTAAATTTTTCCGCGATACTCTGAAATGTTTTCATCTGAGAAACTATCTATTTAAACCTAAAAGTGCTCTACCAAAGGTACAAACGGTCACCTTTGCATTTGATTTAGATTGTCATTTCTGGATGTGAAATGTAGGAAACAATTTGAGAGAGCAAAAGTTAAATGCCAGTAATGGACAAATCTGTAACCAACTAACAACTGTCCATATAACAACACGTCCATAAGTGTCCATATACAAAACGCTATACTTAAATACCTTTAAATTTCGCCACCATCTACAAGGTTATAATAGCTCAGGTGGGAACTCGGGCGGTCTCGAAACCAGAAGACCCCGGTTCGAGTCCAGATGATCATGTTTTTCCTTTTTTTTTTCAAGTTTTTTTTTTTTGTAGAATTATTATTCATATTTCATCAGTAAGTAATTCGTATCTAAATATTATAATTTCCAAAAAACACGATTTACCAAAAATGAAAACCGAGCAAAGCTCAGTCATCCAGGTTCTATACTTTTATTCCGGAAAAATAAAAATCAAATAGTTCCAGCAGGGTTTTTGAAAACTGTAAATTCAAATAACCAAAACTACGCAGTCTTAAGGTAGCTTTGGCTTAGTTGTCACAACACCGCTTCCACCCATCACCCTCGCTTCGCCTCAACTCGAAGTGACCGCGCTCGTCGTCCACGGGCCTACACTTACCAAAAAGACTTACTGATTACGCGGCGACGGCTAGCAGCAAGTTCGCTGTCAACAAGCGGTTAGTGAAAAAGGCCGCCTTCTATCTTCAAATTCAAAACGCGATAGATCTAGGCCTCAACTAACTAAAACATGCACAAAATAGCGTCGATCTGTTGCTGCGTGATTGTAGGACAAATCGACAAAAACACACTATATTGAATAGGTTAGTAGGGATTAGTAAGGAGTGAGGATTTATCTATACTAATATTATAAAGAGGAAAGATTTTTTGTCTGTTTGTTTCTTTGTTTATACCGAATAGGCTCTGTAACTACTGGACCGATTTTGACCATTTTTTCCCCAATAGAAAGCTAAGTTATCAGGAAGTAACATAGCCTATAATTTATTGTCAAAAAAATTAGAGATCCTTAAGAAAATTGCAATAATGTAATCCAAAGTAGGAAAATTTTGCCTATAAAATGCATTATTTGGCGTGTGCTGAGAAAAATATTGATGA
Source organism: Oeneis ivallda (assembly GCA_029955525.1). Classification (NCBI taxonomy): domain Eukaryota; kingdom Metazoa; phylum Arthropoda; class Insecta; order Lepidoptera; family Nymphalidae; genus Oeneis; species Oeneis ivallda. Next base: position 16,181,062 of record JARPMR010000010.1, read on the forward strand.
TGCATAAAAATGATGTACTAAATGATTAAAGTACTCATTATTCTCTACAAAAAAGTCCCCGAGGGAATATATCTAACTATCATATTTATTTCACAATAGTAGCTTTTTAGACCAGGGTACATAAAAAGTGAAAAAAAAAATAATAGTAGGATGAAACCCATTGGAAAAGGAAGAGAATGCAACAAAAATGAAAGGAAAAATAAATTACGGGCGATCTGAGGTCGGGAAGTGGGGGGAGGGGGGGTTTAAGGGTAAAAAAACTGTTTATCTCGATTTCCGGAAAAACTACAAGTCCTATGGAAAAAAGTTAAATGGCAAAGTTGTAGGTAATAAAAAGATCTACAACTTTTGTATTTAGACTTTTTTCACATAACCTCAAAATGTATGTGAAAAATTCAAATAACCAAGTTTTTGGTTTTTTATTTTTATCTTTTACAAAAAAAAAATATTTTTTCACGAAATTTGGTGAAAACTTACCTTTTTATGTCCCAAACACACTGTAATTTTTCTGATTTAAAATATTTATTTTTTCACCTTTTTTTTGGACTTAATATTGAAAAAGCACCTAATTTTCAATCGAAAATTCTCCCGTCAAAATATCTGCTTTTTTAAAAAAGTCGGTGAGCTTTTGTTCGTTGAAATCTCTACTTTCTGATGGTGTAAAAAAAATATACATTACTATGGTAAATGCGCTCAGAAAATGCAGAAACGAAATACGAAATAACAGGTAGTAAGGCCTAGACCCTCCTATCCCCTGTGAAATACCTTTTAAATTACATGCGTAGATGGCTATTTATTGCTATTTTAAGATAACTTATATACCTGAGTGACCTACGGAAAATTTTAGCCCATCAAAAGGTATTTCATAGAGAAGTGGGGAAGGGGTAGTTTTTCCAGAAATTGAGATAAACCGTTTTTTACCCTTAAACCCCCGCTTTCCCCCCCCCCCCCCCTCTCCCTTCCCGACCTCAGATCGCCCGTAATTTATTTTTCCTTTCATTTTTGTTGCATTCTCTTCCTTTTCCAATGGGTTTCATCCTACTATAATTTTTTTTGTTTTCAAAAATTATCTACCCTGGACTATTTGTGTTCTAAAATTTAATTAGATCGCCTTTATTATCATGGTATTAATTCTTCCTTACTAATACGTCATACTAATATTATAAAAGCGAAAGTGTGTTTGTTTGTTGGTTTGTCCTTCAATTACGCCCCAACAGAGCTACGGATCGACGTGATTTTTTTCATGGGTATAGTTGAGGATTCATGCTTAAAATATAATATTTTTAGCCGGTGTTTTAGCTGACGACCTCCCCGGCACAGTGGTGTGGGCTGTTGACTTATAAATGGAAGGGTCTCAGGTTTGTGTCCCGGCTGGGGCGATTTGGGAATTTTAATTTCTTAATTATCTCTGGTCTGGTGGGACTTGGGAGGCTTTGGCCGTGACTATTACCAGTTACCACCCTACCGTTAATAACGAGTCGCCAAGTAATTTAGTGTTCTCGTATGATGAGATGAAGAAGTCAATCAGAGATATGGGTTTAATGTACCCCTTCCAAGTTAGCTCGCTTCCATATTAGAATGCATTTTCACTTACCATTATGTGAGATCGCAGTCCTAATATTAAAAAGCCTCGTATGGGAGAACTGATCTTTTTTCTAGAATCCATTTCGTCCAAAAATCATTCCTGAAAACTCATTCCCTTGAAAATATAACACTCTTCTCTTGAAAATATACAACCAGTTTCTCTAAGAGAATTGTTCAATATACAAGAATCTTTATGCAACCATTAAATATCCGACAAAGCCTTCCACATCGAATCGTTAAGCCTAACACTGAGGCGTAAAGCATCATAAAATGTGCAAACATCATGCATCTATCTATACTAAATATTATAAAGAGGAAAGATTTTTTGTTTGTTTGTTTGTTAGTACCGAATAGGCTCTGTAACTACTGGACCGATTTTAACCATTTTTTCACCAATAGGAAGCTAAGTTATCAGGAAGTAACACAGGCTATAATTGATTGTCAAAAATTAGAGATCCTTAAGAAAATTGCAATAATGCAACCCAAAGTAAGAAATTTTTGCATATAAAATGCATTATTTGGCGTATGCTGAGAAAACTATTGATGATACATAAAAATGATGTATTATATGATTAAAGTACTCATTATTCTCTACAAAAAAGTCCCCGAGGGAATATATTATCTAACTATCATAATTATTTATTTCACAATAGTAACTTTTGTGTTCTAAAATTTAATTAGATCGCCTTTATTATCGTGGTATTAATTCTTCCTGACTAATACGTCATACTAATATTATAAAAGCGAAAGTGTTTTTGTTTGTTGGTTTGTCCTTCAATCACGCCACAACAGTAGTGTTGCCCAAAAATGGTCTTGCGAGACTCTAGCGTCACGATACGCTCCATAACTTATGGAGTTTACGTATCGGGATTTTTACGTTTAGGGATATTTACGTATGTACGATACGCTCCATAAGTTATGGAGCGTATCGTACAAACGCAAACGTATAGGAATGCATACACGAAATTCAGCTCTAATTCAATGCTGTTATGGTTTACTTTACTTTGACGGAGGTATGGTTAAAGCTAAATGCTGTCTTCTTCTTTATCAACCGATGGACGTCCATGGCTGGATAAAAGTCTCTTGCATGGATATAGGTACATATATCGACATATATAGGTACCTATATCGATATTGATAACAAGTGCGAGACGCAAGAGTCTCGCAAGACCATTTTTGGGCAACACTACCCAACAGAGCTACGGATTGACGTGATTTTTTGCATGGGTATAGTTATAGTAGGGCCTGGAGAGTGACATAGGCTTCTTTTTATCTCGGAAAATCAAAGAGTTCCCGGAGGGATTTAAAAAAATACATCCACGCGGACGAAGTTGTGGGCATCAGCTAGTAAAATATAATTGTACCTTTATTACATGAAATTAAAGATTTACCATAAAATACTACTAATTATACCTACATCTATCCTTATCTATCTTTATAATGAAACTTTATTTGAACGATTTCTGTACAATATCTGGGTGACCGAGCTTTCCTCGGCTATGTTTTTTTTTGGTACATCGTCTGTTTTGGAAATTATATATTTGGAAAAAAAAATAACAATAAAAAATAAATTATAATAATAAAATTCATAGAGGAAAAATATAATCAGACTGGACTCGAACCCGGGTCTGCTGGTTTCAGGAACGCCCGATTTTTCTGAGCCATCGGGTTTTTATAAATGACGGCGAAATTTACCTTCGTATTCTAACGATATTGTAAGGGGTTTTTCATTGCTTGAAACACGGATAAAACGACCTTTTCTAAAAATGAAACCTAGCTAGATCGATTTATCACCCCCGAAACCCCCTACATATTAAATTTCATGAAAATCGTTGGAGCCGTTTCCGAGATTCAGATTATAAATATTTATATAGGTATATATAAATATATATACAAGAATTGCTCGTTTAAAGATATTAGATTAGATAATTTTGAAAAGGAAAGCTTATTATTTTCAATACTGAACCTGAGTATTTTTTTAATTTTTGTCTTCTTGTCTGTGTGCGCATCGCGCTGAAACTTCTAATTTCTTATTGTTATTGTTATTCTGGGTTAACATAAAGGTTACTTATCTTGATGAAACATTAGGGTTCATCCGAGATAGGGGCTCAATTTTTTTTTTGACAATTTTACTTCCTCCTTTAAATCAGAACCTAAAATTAAATTTGTCAGCTCTGTTTTCATTGAACAGGTTGGAACATGGGGTATCAGATTTGATAATTTTTTTTCCGAATATAGAGGACAAAACTCCATAACGGATAGCAGTAAATTGATGCATCAAACACCAGGCACCACCATCACCCCCATGTGAGATAACCTCACGTAGGGCGGGTCCTGACCGTAGCTATTAGTTTTATAATAATCCTGATGCTGCAAGGTTACCTACTGTCCACCTAAACTGTAAGGACTTAGGAATTGTGAATAATTGATATTTTACGTAGTACCTACTAGAATGAATACTACTAAGAAGGTATGTAATAGTCTTCGTACATAAGTACTAAGAATGTACTAAGGACTATATATCTACTTACTGACTGTGCGTAAAAGGTTATAAACACTTTCATATTTTTTAATAGTATTATAATGTATTCAAATATATTCGGCTAGGTTCACTAACCCTCCGTTTGGATTTGGAATCGCTCGCTGCTCCCGATTAGATCATCGAACTGTATAAGGTCCCAACTTCTCATGAAGCTGCAGAGTCCTACCGCCCACGTAAATTGTGAGAATTTACGAACTTCTAGTGGTGTTTGTAAGTCGGTTTTTGAAAAAACTTTTATATTAAACCGTGCAGATGAAGTCGCGGGCATCATTTTTAAAGTCCCTTATGAAAGTATGTATATATAATTAATGTGACACTAAATCTGTCTGTCTGTTTGTTTCGTTTCTGTTACCCTTTCCGAATCGATGTCAACAAAGTTTGTCAAGAAGGTAGGTAGCTTGCTTCCTGGATGAAAGTAACAACTTTTCCTGAAAAATTTGGGAATTGTCACGGGATTTTGAATTTTATATCCATGCGGAAGATGCGCGGGCATGAGCTAGTTTACGTAAAAATGTTATTGCGTCGTTAAATACATCGTTAATAAGACATAGTTTTATGAGAAAACATAATTCCCTAAACATACTACGTTATTTATTTACGCTTCGCATCGTGTATAAAAACCTATTCCGCAACGCTGTAACGTACTTAGCGCTTAACTACGCCTGCACGGTGCCGGTAAACGAAGAAATCAGGTGAGCTTATTCCCATTGACTATACCTACTGAGTATGCACCGGCCTTTGCAAACTAGCAAATTAACATCGAATCGTTGGTGCGTGAATGCGGGAAAAATGAATCGTTTCTAGGAGGTGGCTAAGCGATGGCTACCTATTGTTAGTAAACCGTGACTATTTATTTCAATGTTTATTCATACTAGTCTTCATTTACTTCATATTACAGTTATACATATATATATATATATATATATATATATATATATATATATATATATATATATATATATATATATATATATATATATATATACAGTTTATTCATACTACTTCATAGTCGCAGTCCATGGGCGTCGCCGCGGGCGGGGTAGGTAGGGGCAGCAGCTAGACATTTGAAAAATGTAGTTCTAGTAGATACTTCATCTTTGAAATCCGGATTCCGCTGACAAATCTTCAACTGTGAAGCTAAAAACTTATACTCAACTAGCTTTTGCCCTCGAATTCGTCCGCATGGGGTAAGGTTTTTAAAAATGCAGTAGGAACCCTGTTTTCTCGGGATCAAATGCCTATGTCAATCTCCGTCCGTCGCTTCGTGATTGAAGAACAAACAAACACACTTTCACACACACTAACTCAAGACAAGTTTCCTTTTTAGAGGCAGTAGAACCGGAGTTTCATTCAGTTTGGCTGTATGTTCGTTTGTATGTCACATTGAAAATCACAGTAAAAGAAACTTGTTAGTGTTATCACTACAGACTGTACACGCCGTACACAATATGAACTAGTGGTTCGCCCCGAACTGAGACCTCGCGGTAACGGTATCCCATGATTATTCATTCAATCGATACATGACGACCAAAACTGACATTATTATTATGCCCGGTTTCACCAAACATACCTAAATCATCCCCTATGTAGGAGTCTCTTTACGTAGGTAGCTCCGAAACACAATCCTAAGTCCTAACATCCGTCCCAATGTCCTTTTAGGTGTCCCGTACAGGATCGTGATAAAGAAGTTGACAGTAATCATCACATAACTTATCATAGGTAGCCCGTAAAGGTTAGGGAACGTCAGTGAAAACATTGAATTATTATGTAGGTACTAACGAGTGAAAACGGGTTAGGGACATCTGTACAAATCGTCATCTATCGACGCGAATAGAAAATATACAAAATGATATTTAACTAAAGAATAATTTTAATTGAATAATATGTTATTATATTATGTACCTAAATAATAATGCTCGACGCAAAACTGTTTTTGGGATAGATCGTAGTCGTAACTCCTACTGACTGCGCCATCTATTAGCATTATTGTGAAGCTATGTGAAATTTACTGATGCTCATTAAAAATTAAATAATCTCGTTTCTTTATAATATTCATATAATTTTAGTATTTGTTGTTCAAGTACAGGATACAAGTGAAGTAAGAAAATAAGTACAAGTTGAAAATATATAGCCAATTTTCCCAGAGAAGGTCTTCAAGCGAGCGTATTAAATCGCCACTTTGAAAGCCCCCCATTTCGTCAATTTTAGGAAAAAAATAAAAAAAAAAAAAATACGTTTGTACTCTGTTCCAAATTGTCTTTAAAATGATACACAGCAAAACCTATGAATCGCAAAAAAAAATTTTACTTCGCGTTCGCTTCTATGAGAGCCCCCCTGAAATAAAGATTTTTATAACTTTTTAAGCCATTTTCGGCTGGAGGCCATCGGTTTACATATTATATCTAAATTTGAAGTAATTACGTTAATTCAAAAGTTATAAGGCTCTGACAGACGGACGGACGGACGGACGGACGGACGGACGGACAAGTGCAAATCGCTCTAGTAAACTCAGAGACCTCGCTTCGCTCGGTCAAAAAAATATAAACGTAACCGTTTTTCGAAAAATCTAGGTAAGTAGGTACTGTTTGGATAACATTGAGTGCCAAAATTAATAGCATTATGTCTAATAAATTATAATTTATTACACAACATTAAAATCTTTACTATAGCGTAGCTTGGTAAGAGCATAGATCATATTTTTTTTATACATAATAATAAGCACAAGCTTGACTACTATCATACCTGATGGAAAGTGATGATCTAGAAAATGCATTCTTCTAGACAAGGCATCTTCTATTACTCTCGTTTTTAAGATACCTAGATTGTGCGTGTCAGGAAACACAGATCTCGGAAGAGCGTTTTATACACTGGCCACGCGAATAAGGAATGATCCACGATGCAGGCGTGGAAGCTCTTCCGATGTCATATACATATGTCAAAAACCTGAAGAGGGAACAAGGTCGAAGAGCTCCTGAACATGTTCACCGAAATATATCGTATAAAACACCCATAAGCCAGCAAATTTTCGGCGGTGATCGAGACTGAAGTGTGCCCAAAAAGTGGCAAGTCTTCACCATTTAATCTCCTAGCTCAACGATCTACAGCAGGAATTCCCAAACTATTTTGGGCAAGAGACCCTTTTTCAAAAATGAACTTTAAATACCTCAGACCCCCATAGCCAAATTCTCTAGTTTTTTTTCCTATTGATACAAAATACTTACCAATTTAAAAACTTTGCGGTTAGTTGAGTAACTTGACATCATTTTCTCATCAAAATTTAATAAAATAAATAGTCATTCTTACAAGTTGGTACACATAACACAACTTATACAGTATCTTGAAAATTTCAAATAAGAACCTGTGTTAATTAGTAGGGGTCGATTTTTAGACCTCGTCGACCCCCAAAATCAGTTTTCATTTATGGCGACCCCTGGGAAACCGATTTCGACCTATAAAGGGGTCGATATCGATCACTTTGGGAATCCCTGATCTGCAGTTGGGAAATATACAGTAGGGTAAAAATAAAATATGGTACCCGTTCACATGCGTCATGCTCGTGAACGGGTGCCACCAGCGGGAATAGGGCTGCTTACTGTTTGCCCGTCTTAACGTGTTGAATTATAATTAGGTATGCTTTTGTGGAAACACTGCATACATAGCATAGTATCTATTGAATTGTAGACTTGTTTTGAAAAGAGCAACCGCCGAGTTTCTTGCTGTTTCTTCTCGGCAGGAAGGGCATTCCGAACCAGTGGTAGACTCATCGAAGATTCAAAAGCACTTGTAAAATAGTTTATTTGAATAAAAAACATTTCTATTTCTATTTCTATGTGTGCAAATATGCGCAGGTTAGGTAGGTATATTGTTTTGTTAGCAATATAATTATAACAGATGGTCGGAACGTTGTCGATCCGCGAACGGCGCTCGTGTAAACCGGCCGCCTATTTGAAATTCCAATTAAAAAGTTTCCTCATTTAGGTACTTGATTCAGGGCGCGTATTGGCAGAAGGGCACCAATCCGGGATTATTTAGCTAGGCTCTGATCTGCGCCAGATTTAAAAGGGTATGCGGCACGCCGCGCTTACTAATCCCTCAGGGTCCGAAAGGTTTAAATTATTTTTCAACCCCTTTAATACGCGTAATTTCAATACATTCTCGATCAAACGGTTATTATTATTGTATTTTGTATTTATTTCTTTAATTTAGTCGACGCCAATTACATTTAAAAGCTCTCAGAATAAAATAATCAGTGTTAAAAAGAAAATTATTTTTGAAAAATATTTTTACCTTAACTCAAAACGGAATTTCTTATACGGTACTAGCTGACCCAGCGAACTTCGTACCGCTAACTTATCTATATAAACTAGTGGTTCGCCCCGAACTGAGACCTCGCGGTATCCCATAATTCCCATAAGGTAGTTCAAAATTCAAATTATTTATTTGCCAGATTGAGTACATTTAAGATCTTAACAATTATAATACATTCGCTTCAATCCGCCACAGAGTAGCATGCAAATATGTCATTAGTTACATAGTTAATAGTTGTCCTTATAACTAAGTAATATTATTATTAATTTCAATTACTGAAGAGGTTTAGTTTTAGCTATATATTGTAATTAAAACGCGCCGAATCTGATGACGTCAATCGTCATCTGCTTTCGTGGATGGGATGCGTATGCCTACAGTATTTTACTAAAATTCAGCTGGTTCGCTGAACGGGTGTTACGTAGTATAACGATTTCATAATTAAAAAAAAAATAAAATGCTATGACTGCGCGCTTGCGGCTTCTGCGGCGAGCATGTCTAGATGCGCGTTTATCTTTACATTCATAGACACAGTACCATCATACGGTAGTAAATAGGTGCTAACGTCTAATTATTGTAAATAGAAACGGATTTACTTTTTAAAAACAACGTGATACTTTTATTGATAATAATTTGCTAATTGAATAACATAATTAGTAATAGACAAAATAGGAATAGCTGACGCAAAACTGTATTTACAATATTAAAGACAGCGCCATCTATTAACAGTATAGTGAAGTTTTGTTAAAAACATTTATGCCCATTAAAACTTAAATAATTTCGTTTCTTTTTAATATTTATCTAATCTTAGTATTTGTTGTTCAAGTATAGAATATAACTCAAATTATGTGTAAGTTTCAAGTTTTAAAATAAAGTGGTTTTAGAGATCTAGCCTCGAATTCAATCTCCACTTTGAGCCCCCCATTTCGTCAATTTTAGGAAAAAAATAAAAAAAAAATACTTTTGTACTCTGTTCCAAATTACCTTTAAAATGAGGTACTGCAACCCTATGAAATGCAAAAAAATATATTTTACTTCGCATTAGCTTCTATGAGAGCCCCCCTGAAATAAAGATTTTTATAACTTTTTAAGCCATTTTCGGCTGGAGGTTATCGGTTTACATATCATATCTAAAATTGAAGTAATTACGTTCAGTAGTTCAGAAGTTATAAGGCTCTGATAGACGGACGGACGGACGGACGGACGGACGGACAAATGCAAATTCACTCAAGTAAACTCAGAGACCTTCGCTTCGCTCGGTCGATAAAACAAATAAACTATCCTATCTTTTAAGTTGGACCAAATTACAGATAGTTATGAAGTTTGATAAAAATCGGTTCAGTAGTTTAGGAGTCCATCGCGGACAAACAACGTGACACGTAATTTATATATATTAAGATTACAAATGAAGGAGAGACAAGAGATGAGGCTGCAGTCATCGGCAGACGCGGCTGCCTACCGGCGGATTAATAGGCAGATCTCTAAGGCACAAACTCGCGACCTCCGTGTCTTTAATACCAAGTGTATTAAAGATACCATTGAGCGGAACAAAGGCTCAAAAGTGTTCGCGAGAGATCTGTCTATCGGACAGAGCCAGCTGACGCGGCTGAAAACTGATGACGGCCGTCTCGTCTCTTCTCGACCTGAGGTCTTGGGAGAGGTTGAGAAGTTCTATGGACAGTTATATACCACGACACAAAAACCTGTTGAAGATTTGGCGAAAGATCCCAGAGCCAAACTGACCCGACACTATACCGAAGATATCCCGGACGTCAGCCTATACGAGATTAGAATGGCTCTCAAACAGCTCAAGGACAACAAGGCGCCAGGTGATGACGGAATCACTGCGGAACTCCTGAAAGCGGGTGGAAAACCGGTACTTAAGATCTTTCAGCGATTGTTCAATTCCGTCATCCACGAGGGCACAACGCCGGAAGCATGGCACAGGAGCGTGGTGGTTCTGTTCTTCAAAAAGGGTGATAATACCTTGTTGAAGAATTATAGACCCATCTCGTTGTTGAGTCATGTTTATAAGTTGTTCTCGAGAGTCATTACGAATCGTCTCGCTCGTAGGTTCGACGACTTCCAGCCTCCCGAACAAGCCGGATTCCGAAAAGGCTTTGGTACCATAGATCACATTCATACGCTGCGGCAGGTTATACAAAAGACGGAAGAGTATAACCGGCCACTTTGCTTAGCGTTTGTGGACTATGAGAAAGCCTTCGATTCGGTGGAAACTTGGGCTGTGTTGGGGTCGCTGCAGAGATGCCGGATTGACTACCGGTATATCCAAGTGTTGAAGTGCTTGTATGAAAACGCCACAATGTCAGTACGTATACAGGACCAGACTACGAGGCCAATCCACTTGCAGCGTGGAGTGCGACAGGGAGACGTTATCTCCCCGAAGCTCTTTACCGCTGCGTTGGAGGACGTCTTTAAGCTTCTGGATTGGAACGGGCTTGGCATCAACATAAACGGCGAGTACATCACTCACCTGCGATTTGCCGATGACATAGTAGTCATGGCAGAGACTCTGAGAGACCTCAATACAATGCTCAACGATCTCAGCAGGGTTTCTCAACAGGTGGGCCTGAAAATGAACATGAGCAAGACGAAAATCATGTCCAATGCTCATGCACCGCTCCACCCAGTAATTGTTGAGAACTCTGCACTCGAAATTGTCGACGAGTATATTTACCTGGGACACACAGTCCAGCTAGGTAGGTCCAATTTCGAGAAAGAGATCAACCGCCGAATCCAACTCGGCTGGGCAGCGTTCGGGAAGCTCCGAGATGTCTTCTCGTCCAAAATTCCTCAGTGCCTGAAGACTAAAGTCTTCGAACAGTGCGTGTTGCCAGTGATGACTTACGGATCCGAGACATGGTCGCTAACTAAGGGCCTCATAAGTAGGCTCAGGACCGCTCAGCGGGCGATGGAGAGAGCTATGCTCGGAGTGTCCCTGCGGGATCGAATCAGAAATGAGGAGATCCGGAGGAGAACCAGAGTCACCGACATAGCTAAGCGAGTCGCGATACTGAAGTGGAAATGGGCGGGGCACATAGTTCGAAGAGCTGATGGTCGTTGGGGTCCCAAGGTGCTGGAGTGGCGACCCCGCACCGGGAAGCGCAGTGTTGGCAGACCCCCCACCAGGTGGACCGACGACATCAAACGAGTCGCAGGGAGCCGCTGGATTCAGGCGGCGCAAGACCGAGGCCTGTGGAAGTCCATGCAAGAGACCTTTGTCCAGCAGTGGGCGTCTATCGGTTGATAAAGAAGAAGAAGAAGATTACAACTTTTATTATTCTTATTCGGTATTACAACAATGTAATCAGGTATTTATGTATCTTTGTTTCTGAAACGTCCACATTGTTGTAAAAATCGGCCTATTGCGAGTCGGGCCTCGCTCTTTTAGGGTTCCGTACGTATGACCAAATTTTTTTTTTAATTAGATACATATTTAGATAATTATGGGGAATAAAAATTCTTTTCAAGAAACCGACTTCTAGCGCCACGACAAAGTATAAAAATAATTTTAGTTTGTCCACGTTTGTTGAAGTCGGGCGGGCCTAAATACAAACTATGAAACCGATGCGCGACGCTACACAATATGAGAGACTCGTTTGTAGAAGTCGAGCGAGCATCGCGAGTCGGTTTCATAGTTAGTATATATATATATATATATATATATATATATATATATATATATATAAAAGTTTAAAATATATATATATATATATATATATATATATATATATATATATATATTTTAAACTTTTAAGTGTAGTATCCTATGATTGAGGAGCTAGGACCTGGAGCTCCATGATGTAGTCCATACATGTTACCTACAATATCAATTCATAATCGAAATTTCCTAAATCCCCATAGTTTTAGGTAGGCAGTCCGCAGTACCCTGCAGCATCAGGATTGAGGAGCCACGACCTGGAGCTCCATGATGTAGTCCATACTTGTTACCTACAATATAATTCGTAATCGACATTTCCTAAATCTCTTTATTTTAGGTGAGCAATATCCCTGCAGCATCGGGCTTGAGGAGTTGAAATCACGCGAATCGGTCCAGTAATCCCGGAGAAATCGGTGGACATACATAGAAAAAAAAAAAGATACCGGCCGAATTGAGAACCTCCTCCTTTTTGGAAGTCGGTTAAAAATGCTCGTTTGTTTTGGTCACAACTTACAAACCGCATTATAAATCGGTGTTTTTAGTATTTTTTGTTTAAATAAACTATATAGTACATAATATACCAAAATTTCAAATTCCTAACTAGTTTAGTTTTTGAGATGGACCCTCTAACAAAATTGCCCCCCTTTTCCTCATTTTTGTACCTAAAAAATAAAAATATATGTATTTGAACTCCACTTAATGAGCTCTAGACAATGACACCCCACATGCCAGAGTACAAAAATGAAATTTTTCGACTCCTTTTACATGTATGGGAGCCCCTTTATTTTTAATTTTATTTTATTTATATTATTTGTTGTTATAGCGGCAAAAGAAATACACACTGTTAAAATTTCAACTGCCTATCTATTACGGTTTACGAGATACAGCCCGCTGACAGACAGACGGACGGACGGACGTACGGAGAGCGGTGGCTTAGTAGTAGGGAATATATATTTGAACTCCACTTAATGAGCTCTAGACAATGACACCCCACATGCCAGAGTACAAAAATGAAATTTTTCGACTCCTTTTACATGTATGGGAGCCCCTTTATTTTTAATTTTATTTTATTTATATTATTTGTTGTTATAGCGGCAAAAGAAAATATACACACTCTGTTAAAATTTCAACTGTCTATCTATTACGGTTTACGAGATACAGCCCGCTGACAGACAGACGGACGGACGGACGTACGGAGAGCGGAGGCTTAGTAATAGGGTCCCGTTGGCATCCTTTGGGTACGGAACCCTAAAAATGACATACTCCCAAATAAAAATACAGTTTTATTTATTGATTTATTAATTTATTTATTTATTCAGGTTCACTTGCGATTTCCAATGTGAAATCACGTATATAAGACATTCGGAGTATGTAAAATCATTTAAAAGTGAACACAACATGTACAACGAACTTAATATCTGCAAATACATAAAACTAGCAAGTAAGTACTTTATAAAATAGTACTTTACTATACTAGCGGCACGCTATGATGGCCGGTTTGACGTTTGTCCGCTCATGAAGTTCCGTATTAATTGATAACGACTTTGAAGGAAATAATTGTATTACTTTATTGACGATAGTGATGTGCAGAGATTCATAAATTTTATCGAATGTAGTTTTAGGTTTAGGACTCAAAATTTATTTATTAAATTGATTTCTAAAATGTATACAAGTGTAGAAAAATCAGTTTGCACCATTTAAGGGGTGAATGTACTTGTGAATATGAACAATTTTCACTATGTGGACAAACCTCTGAAATCGCAAAAAAATATCAGCTGTTTCATACAAAAGGTAAAATTTTTATTTTTATATGATATATACCACAACTCGGCATTTGGTTTTCTAAATTGAAAATTTTTAAAAATGGAATCTAATACGATCGTCACATAGGATCGCTGGCTAGCACAACTACTACCTCCGGCAAACTCGCGTCAATGCTCAATGCAAAACAAAGCAGTTTCGAATTGACGTTGCTTCGAAAAGTATAAACTGTCAGTGCAATGCGATTGTGATATAGTTTTGACCTGGCTTTGGATTTCAAATATTGATACTGCATTACTGTTGACCCTTGCTCGTTAATTTGGACTCTGTTCAAGCCCTTTGTTGTGGATTTCGTCGATATGACCGAACGTACGCAGAGAACTGTTCTAAATAGTCAGACACGTGAGTTCGTAATACGCCTTCGTAACTATTTCGATCGTGAAGCTCAAAATGGAGGGCCAATTTTACCTATAACGTCAGTGGTTGAACGCGTAGCTGATGCGCTTAATATTGGACAACGAACTGTTAGACGGATAACTAAAAAAAAATATGGCGAGACTGGCACAGAAGAAAATAAACTTCACACACCAAAAAAGAGAAAACGAGCAAAACCAGTCGTAGGCATCGATAGCTTTGATGCCGATGCTATCCGAAGACATGTTTACGGCTACTATTTACAGAAGGAGTATCCAACAAGAAAAAAGTTGGTGCATTCACTGAAGGAAGCTGGATTATTCTTCGGTGGGGAAAGTTCTTTAACGAAGATTTTGAAGACCATTGGATTTCGATACAAAAAATGTAACAAACGCAAAATATTGATGGAAAGATTTGATATAGCGATGGCAAGGTATACTTTTTTACGGCAAGTGAAAGAAATCAAAAATTGGCAAAATGTTGTGTTCTTGGATGAAACATGGCTTAATGCTAACCATACTGTAGGCCGTTCTTGGAACGATGACACAGCAGCATCTACTTCCAAAGTTCCTGTAGGAAAAGGATCGCGACTTATAATTTGTCACGCCGGAACCATCAACGGGTTTGTCGAAGGTTCTCTCATGGCTTTTGCGTCAAAAACCACTGGAGACTATCATGAAGACATGAATGGAGAAAAGTTTACTGAATGGTTTACCTCAATGTTGTGTAGCCTCCCTGAACCATCTATTATAATTATGGACAACGCCCCATACCACTCGATGCAAATTGACAAGCCACCTGCCCAATCCCAAAAGAAAGCTGATATCGTCGCATGGCTTCGTAAAAATGGCGTAGATGCAAACATGAATATGTTAAAAGCGGAATTAGTACGTCTTTTAAAAGAAAACAAACCAACCAAGATCCGATACGTCATTGACGAAATAGCATTAGAACATGGGCACAGAGTTATACGGTTACCGCCTTACCATTGTGAGTATAATGCGATTGAGTTGGTGTGGGCTCAAATTAAGGGATATGCTGCAAGACACAATACAGAACCCCCATTTACCACAAAAAAAATGCTAAAATTATTAGAAGAAGCTTGTGAACATGTGACTAAAGGAGACTGGGAAAAGGTTGTGAATAGAACTGTTAAATTAATAAGGGAAGATTATGAAAGAGATGTGAAAATAGATAATATTATAGAAAACGAACATATAATTATTAATGTAGGTGATGATAGCAGTGACGACAGTGAAAATAGTAGTATGGACGAATCTGATTAATTATGGCCTTTTGTGGCACCTTTTTTGGTATCTTTTGTATTCATATGTTTCTTGTGTGCATATAAAGTATGTATATTCATTTTCATTCAAATATTCAGTTCGTTCAAATAAATTAAATAAACATATACATTTTTGTTTTATTAAACCTATTTAATCAGGTACAAAAACAAAACTTAATTGTTTTTTGTTCGAGAATAAATTGACATTCCACATCACTATTGTAATGTGTCAAACCGGCCATCATAGCGTGCCGCTAGTGTAGTGGCTCGCTCCGAACTGAGACCTCGCTGTAACGGTTTCCCATAATTACTTATTCATTCAATCGATACGTGACGATCAAAATTGACATTAATTTTATAATTATGCCCGTTTTCACCAACCATACCAAAATCATCCCCTAAGTAGAAGTCTTTTTACGTAGGTAGCCCCTAAATACAATCCTAACATCCCAATGTCATTTTCACCTTTACACTAGCGGCACGCTATGATGGCCGGTTTGACGTTTGTCCGCTCATGAAGTTCCGTATTAATTGATAACGACTTTGAAGGAAATAATTGTATTACTTTATTGACGATAGTGATGTGCAGAGATTCATAAATTTTATCGAATGTAGTTTTAGGTTTAGGACTCAAAATTTATTTATTAAATTGATTTCTAAAATGTATACAAGTGTAGAAAAATCAGTTTGCACCATTTAAGGGGTGAATGTACTTGTGAATATGAACAATTTTCACTATGTGGACAAACCTCTGAAATCGCAAAAAAATATCAGCTGTTTCATACAAAAGGTAAAATTTTTATTTTTATATGATATATACCACAACTCGGCATTTGGTTTTCTAAATTGAAAATTTTTAAAAATGGAATCTAATACGATCGTCACATAGGATCGCTGGCTAGCACAACTACTACCTCCGGCAAACTCGCGTCAATGCTCAATGCAAAACAAAGCAGTTTCGAATTGACGTTGCTTCGAAAAGTATAAACTGTCAGTGCAATGCGATTGTGATATAGTTTTGACCTGGCTTTGGATTTCAAATATTGATACTGCATTACTGTTGACCCTTGCTCGTTAATTTGGACTCTGTTCAAGCCCTTTGTTGTGGATTTCGTCGATATGACCGAACGTACGCAGAGAACTGTTCTAAATAGTCAGACACGTGAGTTCGTAATACGCCTTCGTAACTATTTCGATCGTGAAGCTCAAAATGGAGGGCCAATTTTACCTATAACGTCAGTGGTTGAACGCGTAGCTGATGCGCTTAATATTGGACAACGAACTGTTAGACGGATAACTAAAAAAAAATATGGCGAGACTGGCACAGAAGAAAATAAACTTCACACACCAAAAAAGAGAAAACGAGCAAAACCAGTCGTAGGCATCGATAGCTTTGATGCCGATGCTATCCGAAGACATGTTTACGGCTACTATTTACAGAAGGAGTATCCAACAAGAAAAAAGTTGGTGCATTCACTGAAGGAAGCTGGATTATTCTTCGGTGGGGAAAGTTCTTTAACGAAGATTTTGAAGACCATTGGATTTCGATACAAAAAATGTAACAAACGCAAAATATTGATGGAAAGATTTGATATAGCGATGGCAAGGTATACTTTTTTACGGCAAGTGAAAGAAATCAAAAATTGGCAAAATGTTGTGTTCTTGGATGAAACATGGCTTAATGCTAACCATACTGTAGGCCGTTCTTGGAACGATGACACAGCAGCATCTACTTCCAAAGTTCCTGTAGGAAAAGGATCGCGACTTATAATTTGTCACGCCGGAACCATCAACGGGTTTGTCGAAGGTTCTCTCATGGCTTTTGCGTCAAAAACCACTGGAGACTATCATGAAGACATGAATGGAGAAAAGTTTACTGAATGGTTTACCTCAATGTTGTGTAGCCTCCCTGAACCATCTATTATAATTATGGACAACGCCCCATACCACTCGATGCAAATTGACAAGCCACCTGCCCAATCCCAAAAGAAAGCTGATATCGTCGCATGGCTTCGTAAAAATGGCGTAGATGCAAACATGAATATGTTAAAAGCGGAATTAGTACGTCTTTTAAAAGAAAACAAACCAACCAAGATCCGATACGTCATTGACGAAATAGCATTAGAACATGGGCACAGAGTTATACGGTTACCGCCTTACCATTGTGAGTATAATGCGATTGAGTTGGTGTGGGCTCAAATTAAGGGATATGCTGCAAGACACAATACAGAACCCCCATTTACCACAAAAAAAATGCTAAAATTATTAGAAGAAGCTTGTGAACATGTGACTAAAGGAGACTGGGAAAAGGTTGTGAATAGAACTGTTAAATTAATAAGGGAAGATTATGAAAGAGATGTGAAAATAGATAATATTATAGAAAACGAACATATAATTATTAATGTAGGTGATGATAGCAGAGACGACAGTGAAAATAGTAGTATGGACGAATCTGATTAATTATGGCCTTTTGTGGCACCTTTTTTGGTATCTTTTGTATTCATATGTTTCTTGTGTGCATATAAAGTATGTATATTCATTTTCATTCAAATATTCAGTTCGTTCAAATAAATTAAATAAACATATACATTTTTGTTTTATTACACTAGCGGCACGCTATGATGGCCGGTTTGACGTTTGTCCGCTCATGAAGTTCCGTATTAATTGATAACGACTTTGAAGGAAATAATTGTATTACTTTATTGACGATAGTGATGTGCAGAGATTCATAAATTTTATCGAATGTAGTTTTAGGTTTAGGACTCAAAATTTATTTATTAAATTGATTTCTAAAATGTATACAAGTGTAGAAAAATCAGTTTGCACCATTTAAGGGGTGAATGTACTTGTGAATATGAACAATTTTCACTATGTGGACAAACCTCTGAAATCGCAAAAAAATATCAGCTGTTTCATACAAAAGGTAAAATTTTTATTTTTATATGATATATACCACAACTCGGCATTTGGTTTTCTAAATTGAAAATTTTTAAAAATGGAATCTAATACGATCGTCACATAGGATCGCTGGCTAGCACAACTACTACCTCCGGCAAACTCGCGTCAATGCTCAATGCAAAACAAAGCAGTTTCGAATTGACGTTGCTTCGAAAAGTATAAACTGTCAGTGCAATGCGATTGTGATATAGTTTTGACCTGGCTTTGGATTTCAAATATTGATACTGCATTACTGTTGACCCTTGCTCGTTAATTTGGACTCTGTTCAAGCCCTTTGTTGTGGATTTCGTCGATATGACCGAACGTACGCAGAGAACTGTTCTAAATAGTCAGACACGTGAGTTCGTAATACGCCTTCGTAACTATTTCGATCGTGAAGCTCAAAATGGAGGGCCAATTTTACCTATAACGTCAGTGGTTGAACGCGTAGCTGATGCGCTTAATATTGGACAACGAACTGTTAGACGGATAACTAAAAAAAAATATGGCGAGACTGGCACAGAAGAAAATAAACTTCACACACCAAAAAAGAGAAAACGAGCAAAACCAGTCGTAGGCATCGATAGCTTTGATGCCGATGCTATCCGAAGACATGTTTACGGCTACTATTTACAGAAGGAGTATCCAACAAGAAAAAAGTTGGTGCATTCACTGAAGGAAGCTGGATTATTCTTCGGTGGGGAAAGTTCTTTAACGAAGATTTTGAAGACCATTGGATTTCGATACAAAAAATGTAACAAATGCAAAATATTGATGGAAAGATTTGATATAGCGATGGCAAGGTATACTTTTTTACGGCAAGTGAAAGAAATCAAAAATTGGCAAAATGTTGTGTTCTTGGATGAAACATGGCTTAATGCTAACCATACTGTAGGCCGTTCTTGGAACGATGACACAGCAGCATCTACTTCCAAAGTTCCTGTAGGAAAAGGATCGCGACTTATAATTTGTCACGCCGGAACCATCAACGGGTTTGTCGAAGGTTCTCTCATGGCTTTTGCGTCAAAAACCACTGGAGACTATCATGAAGACATGAATGGAGAAAAGTTTACTGAATGGTTTACCTCAATGTTGTGTAGCCTCCCTGAACCATCTATTATAATTATGGACAACGCCCCATACCACTCGATGCAAATTGACAAGCCACCTGCCCAATCCCAAAAGAAAGCTGATATCGTCGCATGGCTTCGTAAAAATGGCGTAGATGCAAACATGAATATGTTAAAAGCGGAATTAGTACGTCTTTTAAAAGAAAACAAACCAACCAAGATCCGATACGTCATTGACGAAATAGCATTAGAACATGGGCACAGAGTTATACGGTTACCGCCTTACCATTGTGAGTATAATGCGATTGAGTTGGTGTGGGCTCAAATTAAGGGATATGCTGCAAGACACAATACAGAACCCCCATTTACCACAAAAAAAATGCTAAAATTATTAGAAGAAGCTTGTGAACATGTGACTAAAGGAGACTGGGAAAAGGTTGTGAATAGAACTGTTAAATTAATAAGGGAAGATTATGAAAGAGATGTGAAAATAGATAATATTATAGAAAACGAACATATAATTATTAATGTAGGTGATGATAGCAGTGACGACAGTGAAAATAGTAGTATGGACGAATCTGATTAATTATGGCCTTTTGTGGCACCTTTTTTGGTATCTTTTGTATTCATATGTTTCTTGTGTGCATATAAAGTATGTATATTCATTTTCATTCAAATATTCAGTTCGTTCAAATAAATTAAATAAACATATACATTTTTGTTTTATTAAACCTATTTAATCAGGTACAAAAACAAAACTTAATTGTTTTTTGTTCGAGAATAAATTGACATTCCACATCACTATTGTAATGTGTCAAACCGGCCATCATAGCGTGCCGCTAGTGTAGTTGATACGAGAGGTTCGTAATAACAAAGTTGACAGAAAGCGTCACGTAACTTAACATAGGTAGCCCGTAAAGGTTAGGGAACGGTAGTGAATTCAGGCATCAATAGGTACCTACTTAGGTATAGTTTTTTGGAACATTCAAATTAAATTATTTGTTCACAGCGTCATCTATCGACACGATCAGAAAACATGCAAAAACAACCGCGACGTGAAGTTTTATTGATGTTTGATATTTAACTAAGTAATAATTTTAATTGAATAATATGTTATTAGGTATATGTATTAGTACTTGTCCTACAAAATAATAATAATTTGATATATGAGATGAGAGCGCCATCTATTGACATCATTGTGAGGTTCTGTTAAAAATACTGCAGCTCATTAAAAATTAAATAAGTTAGTTTCCTTATTATATTTATTCGGACGGACGGACGGACAGCGGAGGCTTAGTAATAGGGTCCCGTTGGCACCCTTTGGGTACGGAACCCTACCCTACCCTACGGAACGGACGGACGGACAAGTGCAAATTCACTCAAGTAGTCTCAGAGACCTTCGTTTCTCTCGGTCAATTATATAACCATTTTGAAATCCACGATTTAATCTCTATTTTACAGTGCACTAATATTTTCTGTCTGAGAACGGAAACACTAGACATCGTTTGTTATTGGCGGCTTGCACGTAATTTTTCACCCATCCCTAATTTTTGTGACAACTATTCAATATTCATGTTATGTAGGACATTAAATAACGCTATAAAGCAAATAAACTCAACAAACCAATTGGCGAGATTAAGTGCGTCGTCCAATTACGTCAAGGGGGGTTAAAGTGGAAATTGATAAGGCCTAAATGGCTGCAGTCTCATGCAATGCTCATGTATATCACTAGACGTCACTCTATTTCTGTCGGCGATGCCGACGCTGGTAATTTATTTCTACCTACCCTGTACGACCATCGTCTGACAAATTTGACATTGAGTTGACCCGTGTCCGAATGACTCGATGTCGATACAAATCGCGTCGAATTTCGTCGGTTTCAATTAAGTCACGGCGTGACAGGTGAGAGCGGCGGATTTCAATTGGAGAGCGTTTTTCGTTGCGATTGAAGTTTTGGATCCGAGTTTAACTGCCCATTAATCCACACAGAGTACCTTATATAATATTAATACACTTATTTCTGAAAAAAAATATGAATAACCGCTTTAGTCTTAGAGTTTAAGGTTTTGAGTCCCATCAGCTTCCTATCAGTTCTGAAGCGGCTAGTTACCATACTACTGTTTAGACACCGAGCTAAATTTGAGCAAGTCCCGAATGAATGCCCGCAGATTAAAGGTAGAACTGAGTCTGAAGTTGACTCCTTGAATCCTTCCACATTCAAGATTAGTCACTTTTTTTTCATTGAAGGTTGTAAGCACGAGAATCCAGAGCGAATAAAATTATTCAATTTTATTCCAAAATAGCCATACTCACTCTTTTACTTACACACATTACAAGTTTAAGGGCCTCACCACCTTCAAGTAAACTTTAACCAACAAATAAACATGTATTGACAGATTGTCCATACAAAAAATGTCAAAACGTCAACTTTATTCGTCGGTTTACTTAAAGATGGTGAAGCAGGCCCTATGAAAATCAAGAATTTTAATTTAAAGATCTTCGCCGTATACTTATCGAATCTCGCCAAAATCCTTTTTTTTTGGAAAATTGTATTTTTAGGTCCAAGGTTTTTTCAAGGACTTTACCTTGGTAAGCGATTTAGCGTGTAACATGGCATCGTAGCATTGTAGCCAGCGGACTGACTAGGGGTTTTATACTATAGTGCAGTTATGAGACGGTAGGTAGTACAAAATACTATAAATTCAGGAAATATGAATACTGAAATAATTCGTAATGTTGATAATAAAAAGGTCGTCGATTGTAAGCACGTTATGGTAATTAATTAAACTTAATTAAGATTTAATACAATTGTATTAAATTGTTACTTATATCCTTTATATTTTACATACCATTGTTGTTGTTAGAGATAATAAAAAAAATGACAAAAAAATCGGTATGACGTTATATATACGGAAATTCGTGTAATAAATATTTTTTAAAACCTATGCTCAATTCACTAAGCGTGACAGTGACGATTATTTAAGCCTGTTTTGAAATTCAAAACGGAAGCGATCGTGGACGCGTGAAAAATGTAAAAGTTTTAATTTATTTTCCTCGCTTCTGGACAATAAATTCAAATTTATTGCAAATAGCACGCTTATAAATTTAAATTTCAGAGGCTATATTTTTAATTATTAAATAAAAAGTAAGTTCTAGATTGGGGAAATTTTTCAGGTCAAAATTTTCTGACTAAATTAATAACTTTAGACAGAAATCAAAAGGGAAAACACAATAAAATCTGTTTGAAACTTATCTCCTTGGGTTGAGATATCCTGCTTATTTGTGGTAGATGTGCACAATTTTATTGTTAGGGACCTCATAGTTATACTTATAAAGTTATAAAAATATTTGTAAAAATCTTCTTTTTTTATATATAAAAAATAAATTGCTGTCATTATTTATAGCCAGACGGCTATAAATAATGACTCAAAAACGGCTTGATCGATTTGCATAATTCTTTTTTTGTTTTGTTCGCCTTCATACGGGGATGGTTTGAAAACAAAAAAAAAATTGGGAAAGCCAAAAAACAACTGAAAAATCGAAAAATCTAAATTGGTATTTTTTTAAAAGAATCACAACTTTGAATTATTTTTAGAGGCGGGAGTGTAGCCGGTTCCGGTTTTGTGAATCGCGATCGCGTACGCGTATTGTATTGTCATTTAATGTTATTAGTTTTTCTAGTAATTGTGCTGTTGAATCTATCTATCTATCTAATACCTTTAAATGAGCAATTCTTGTATATATATATATATATATATATATATATATATATATATATATATATATATATATATATATATATATATATATATATATATATATATATATATATATAATCTGAATCTCGGAAACGGCTCCAACGATTTCCATGAAATTTAGTATACAGGCGGTTTCAGGGGCGATAAATCGATCTAGCTAGGTTTTATTTTTAGAAAAGGTCGTTTTATCCGTTTTTTCAGGCAATGAAAAACCCATTACGATATCATTAGAATACGAAGGTAAATTTCGCCAACTTGGACCCAGGACTTTTAAAAACCGTTCAGATTCAGAAATCATTTCATTTTAATTAATATTTTTCAAAGTATTTTTCTGTTTAAGCCCCATATTTTTAGAAGATGGGGATCAAAAATATAATTATTCACAATTAAACAATAATTAATTAACCGTTCTAATGGCAATACTTAACATTTTACGGAGTAAAGAGTAAAAACTTGCCAAATGAAAACCTTCCGAAGCTAGAAGACCCCGGTTCGAGTCCAGACGATTTTATTTTCCCTATGAATTTTATTATTATTATTATTTATTTTTATTTTTTCTAAATATATTATAATTTCCAAAAAAACACGATTTACCAAAAAAAAACCGAGGAAAGCTCGGTCACCCATATATTAGTAATTTGATATGTGCGTAGGATGTGGACATCGCCTCATATAACTAAATTTTTCCAAACCGATCTATCAGCTGCTATGTGCTTCGACGCACTCCAAGTGAGGCCGATCTTTTCTTGCCTCATCCAGAACAGTCCGCCTCCTAGTATCATTATCTTCCTTTAGCCTTGCGTATTCCAATTCAATGCTTCCTTGGCTAAATGGTAGGGTGCTCGACCATATACCTGTCCTTGGTAGTTTACGGGTTGTTCATTAAAAAGCTTCCAAAAGTCTATGTTAAAAATGACCTCAGAATAACGACCTTATTCTAGCTATTCTAAACATTAAGGAATGCAAGTCAAGTAGATAAAATGAGTTTAATGAATTTATTTGGCTACTCGATGTATGGTTGGAATTTGCAGTTTAATATTTTTGGACCCCAGTAACTGAGAATTGCCTTAATTAGAATTAAGCTGTGAAAATTTCATTTACGGCCAAGAAGTCAGGAGGTCACCGCTCCAGCATCTTGGGACCCTAATTACCATCGTTTTTTCGAACTAGATGTGCCACGCCTGTTACCATTTCAGCTTTGCGATTCTGATTTGGTATATTCTGAGTATAGCTCATTCGCTGAGGGATCCTGAGCCTTCTTATGAAGCAAATAGTTTATCTTCTAGATAATCGATATTTAAAATTGCATTTTAAAGAAATTGTATTTGAACATCAATCCTTTTTACACAAATGAAATGCGGCATAAAATATAAGGTGGTATTTATGAAATCCTGCTGAAATATATCTCGAAGACTTAGAAGTTGTTAGCGGCCTCAGGTGTTCACGTCGGCTCATTTCGCCTGATACATTTTTCTTTTACAACTTCAATTCGTATTTTCCCCGAGAAATTTCATAATATTAATTTTGTTTAGTTTTAAATTAGGTAAATAATCTCACCATATCGCCGTGCACTTATGTAAGTGGTTATAATACTATTTGGTTTTGTTTTGAATTATAATGTTTTCGCAGATCTCAGACTACTTTTTCTCACTGGGTTATTCCGAACCAGTGGTGTCACTTGACGATTCAAAAAAACTTTGTAAAAGTTTATCTAAATATATAAAAGGCAAAGGTGACTGACTGACTGACTGACTGACTGACTGGTCTATCAACGCACAGCTCTAACCACTGGACGGATCGGGCTGAAATTTTGCACACAGATAGTTATTATGACGTAGACGTCCGCTAAGAAAGGATTTTTGAAAATTCCAACCCCAAGAGAGTTAAATGGGGGTTGAAAGTTTGTATAAAAGTCCGTCATTTATCAAATTATTTTTCATGTAATATCCATGAAACTTTAATTTTTGGGCTTTCGATAAAAAATAAGAAATACGTGTTTCGCAAATTTTGAAAATTACACCCCCAATGATTTCAAATAGGGGATGAAAATTTGTATAAAAGTCCAGATTTTTAAGTTAATTTTCAAGTAATATCCATCAAACTTGGTACTTTAGCTTTCATCTAAATATATAAAAGGCAAAGGTGACTGACTGACTGAGATTCTGACGACTGACTGTTTTTATTGACTGACTGACTGGTCTATCAACGCACAGCTCTAACCACTGGACGGATCGGGCTGAAATTTTGCACACAGATAGTTACTAGTGGTTCGCCCCGAACTGAGACCTCGCGGTATCCCATAATTCCCATAAGGTAGTTTTAACTATATTATATTGTAATTAAAACGCGCCGAATCTGATGACGTCAATCGTCATCTGCTTTCGTGGATGGGATGCGTATTTACAATATTAAAGACAGCGCCATCTAGTAACAGTATAGTGAAGTTTTGTTAAAAACATTGATGCCCATTAAAACTCAAATAATTTCGTTTCTTTATAATATTTATCTAATCTTAGTATTTGTTGTTCAAGTACAGAATATAACTCAAATTATGTGTAAGTTTCAAGTTTTAAAACAAAGTGGTTTTAGAGATCTAGCCTCGAATACAATCTCCACTTTGAAAGCCCCCCATTTCGTATGGGAGCCCCCCTGAAATAAAGATTTTTATAACTTTTTAAGCCATTTTCGGCTGGAGGCCATCGGTTTACATATCATATCTAAAATTGAAGTTATTACGTTCAGTAATTCAGAAGTTATAAGGCTGTGACAGACGGACGGACGGACAAGTGCAAATCGCTCTAGTAAACTCAGAGACCTTCGCTTCGCTCGGTCGATTATGACGTGGACGTCCGCTAAGAAAGGATTTTTGAAAATTCCAACCCCAAGAGAGTTAAATGGGGGTTGAAAGTTTGTATAAAAGTCCGTCATTTATCAAATTATTTTTCATGTAATATCCATGAAACTTTAATTTTTGGGCTTTCGATAAAAAAATAAGAAATACGTGTTTCGCAAATTTTGAAAATTGCACCCCCAATGATTTCAAATAGGGGATGAAAATTTGTATAAAAGTCCAGATTTTTAAGTTAATTTTTAAGTAATATCCATCAAACTTGGTGCTTTAGCTTTCATCTTCTTCTTCTAAATATATAAAAGGCAAAGGTGACTGACTGACTGACGGAATGGTCTATCAACGCACAGCTCTAACCACTGGACGGATCGGGCTGAAATTTTGCAAACAGATAGTTATTATGACGTAGACGTCCGCTAAGAAAGGATTTTTGAAAATTCCAACCCCAAGAGGGTTAAATGGGGGTTGAAAGTTTGTATAAAAGTCCGTCATTTATCAAATTACTAGCTTATGCCCGCGACTTCGTCCGCATGGATTTAGTTTTTAAAAATCCCGCGGGAACTCTTTTATTATCCGAGATAAAAAGTAGCTCTCCCGGTCTGAGGAACCACTACTACATCCATTACTATACCCATGCAAAAAATCGCATCAATCCGCTGTTCTGTTGCGACGTGATTGAAGGACAAACCAACAAACAAACACACTTTCGCATTTATAATATCAGTAATGCTTTATTATAACACTTTTTATAATTGTCAAATTTTTTACCATACTTAACCAAAGACAAAATTACGTTTAGCTGTCATTTACGTTTTGTTATTCCACTGTCATTTGCGTTTTGTTATTCCATGTGTTATACCACGTTTTATAGTGACTTGACGGAAACGCGGTCGAATGGGATAAAAAGTATCCTATGTCCGTCTCCTGGTTCTAAGCTACCTCTCCACCAATTTTCAGCCAAATCGGTTCATCCGTTCTTGAGTTATAAATAGTGTAACTAACACCACTTTCTTTTATATATATATAGATTTTTCATGTAATATCCATGAAACTTTTATTTTTGGGCTTTCGATAAAAAAATAAGAAATATATATGTGTTTCGCAAATTTTGAAAAATTCCACCCCCAAAGACTTCAAATAGGGGATGAAAATTTGTATAAAAGTCCAGATTTATAAGTTAATTTTCAAGTAATATCCATCAAACTTGGTACTTTAGCTTTCATCTTCTAAATATATAAAAGGCAAAGGTGACTGACTGACTGACTGACTGACTGATCTATCAACGCACAGCTCTAACCACTGGACGGATCGGGCTGAAATTTTGCACACAGATAGTTATTATGACGTAGACGTCCGCTAAGAAAGGATTTTGAAAATTCCAACCCCAAGAGGGTTAAATGGGGGTTGAAAGTTTGTATAAAAGTCCGTCATTTATCAAATTATTTTTCATGTAATATCCATGAAACTTTAATTTTTGTGCTTTCGATAAAAAAAATAAGAAATACGTGTTTCGCAAATTTTGAAAATTCCACCCCCAAACACTTCAAATAGGGGATGAAAATTTGTATAAAAAACTTGAGAGGTGTCAAGGGACAGCCGGATGGAACGTAGTTACTTTCGATTAATTAATTTGGCATTGTGTTCGGTATTTTCGCGGTACAATAATGGGTCTCCGTAGCCTTGTGGCTTCTGCAGTCGCCTAACAGCCAAAGGTCGATGGTTCGAGTCCCAGCTCGACAGACCGAATTTTCGATTTTCAATTTTATTTTAAACAATTTCTACATGTGGAACCTTTCCCTAATTTTTATAACTTATAAGTTATAAAAAATTAGGGAAAAATTTTAGTTTTCAAGTAATATCCATGAAACTTGGTATGTTGGCTTTTTACGGAGATACGAATCGCGTTAGGTTGGATTTTAATTACCAATAAAAATCTAACTTAACGTGAGCTAACCAACCGCTAAGAAACCATTTTTGAAAAGTCAACCTCTAAGGGGGTAAAATAGGGGTTTGAAAAATCGAACTTTACGTGAGCGAAGCCGCGGGCAAAAGCTAGTTTGAATATAAAGCTTTTCTGTTCTGTGATTCTTTTCTTTCTAATGTGAGAACATTTTTTCTTTTAGTTTTTCTCCTCCATAGGCTAGAAATTCAAAAAATAAGGGCTCACGAGACACTTAGCCGTACTCTTTAGTAAATATCATTCGTCTATGGCCGTACTGTGTAATAAGTGGCATCCTCCACAACTACCCAACGTGGTAATGATAAAATAATAATTCCTTTAATCTTCTCCTCAGTGAAGTAGTTCGTTGCTTGATTAATCTTTAATGCAATAGAGTTGTTTACTTTGGTTAGTACCGAGTGACCGAATGTCGAAATACGACTTAGGGTTTACTTAAGTGAATACTGAATGTATGTACCAAACTAAAATACATTCTAGTTGCTCGACATTGAAAATCAATCAATGAATATTTAAGAAAATAATTATCAAAATAAGAAATGAAAAAATAATTAAGAAAATAATAAAAATCAAACCCAACTGGACCGAAAGCGATTATGCCAATTTAGTCATTAGTCATTTATTAATTGCATTTCATGTCACTTAATTATTATTAAATACAAAATTTGCATATGGCATTGGTGACAGGCTGTCACTAATGGCATATGCTTTACTGACAGCCTAGGCCTATTAAGTTAAAACATCGGCCTTCTTTTTGGCACGTCAAGGATTCGATTCCAGGCACGGATCTCTGACTTTCCTGAGTTATGTGCGTTTTAAGTTAAATATTGTGGTTTGCACTCGCTTCATCATCATCATCATTAGAAACCCACCAACGGCTCACTACTGAGCACAGGTCTCCTCTCAGAGAAGGGTAATAGGCCATGTCCACCACGCTGGCCCAATGCGAATTGGCGGACTCACACACTTTCGAGAACATTATAGAGAACTCTCACATGTGCAGGTTTCCTCACGATGTTTTCCTTCACCGTTGAAGCAAGTGATATTCAATTGCTTAAGCGCACATGATTCCGAAAAGTCAGAGGTGCGTACCCGGGATCGAGCCTGCGACCCCCCGAATAGGAGACCACAGTCCTAACCACTAGGCTATCACTCGCTTTAGTGAAGGAAAACATTGTGAGGAAATCTGCATACCTGTGAGCTCTCCAAAGGTGTGTGAAATCTGCCAATTCGCTATTGGTCAGCGTGGTGAACTATGGCCCAAAACCTTTTCAATGTGATAGGAAACCCGTGCTGCCAAGTAGTAGACCGTCAATAGGTTTAGGAGATGAACAAACGAATGAATGATATACTTACATACACCCACTGAACATTACCCTCTTTTCGTAAAGCCGGACCAAATAATAGCATTACAGAAATGTTTTGTGTAACTAAATATTTTATTTAGGTTTTCTGAGACATGAGAAATAATAAAGAATCTTGTACGAGATTGTCTACGTGCATGAACGTGACTAAACCTAGCTAGACCGCCTTACTAATGACGAAAAAAGTTTCAGCGCATATTTTAATGTTTATTTATGTACTAGACGGTGCCCAAGCTTGTTTGTGTTTTCACAAACCCATTGTCCAATCAATCCAGTCTTTTGGTATCCCTGCGAGATCAATAAAATTAAAACCAGAGTTATCGAAATAGGAGTTGCGAAGCTGAAGTGGCAATATACGGGAAACATTGTTCGAATAACCAATGGTCATTGGAAGTCCATACAAGAGACCCATGTCCAGTCCAGCAGTGTCAGAAAGACGATGCACAGTCTAAGCCGGTGGGGCGGAAATATTTCTTGAAATGATTCTTAACGTACACCAGATGGACCGACGACATCAGACGAGTCGTAGGGAGACGCTGGAAACAGGCGGCGCAAGACCAAGGCCTTAAAGGTCATGGACCTTTAGAGATCTTTGTACAACAGAGGACATCTATTGGTTGATAAAGAAGTATTCGGTAAGTAAGAAACTAAGGAGTAAGGAGGATTTTATTTCATCTTTCCAGCATTCAATTCCTAAAGGGGCGAAGAGAGGGGGCGAAGAGAGGGGGCGAAGAGAGAGGGCGAAGAGAGGTGGAAAAGTTTTGAGAAAGTAAGATTTTTTATTGACCTGAATTCACCCGAACGCATTCTTGGACAGTATACATAAATAGGTATACAGACATAACAGTAAGTACATAAAATGTAAACTTGCATAGTCAGAAGGGGCCTTTTTCTATCTATTGGTTTTAAGATGAAGAAGCTTTTTTGTCGGTTGGTTGGTTTTATTGGTTTGGTGGAAGAGCTTCTAAATTAGTACAATGCAAATACGAATTATACTAGCGGCACGCTATGATGGCCGGTTTGACACATTACACAGTGGAAACGACTGGTTTTGCTCGTTTTCTCTTTTTTGGTGTGTGAATCTCTGCACATCACTATCGTCAATAAAGTAATACAATTATTTCCTTCAAAGTCGTTATAATTAATACGGAACTTCATGAGCGGACAAACGTCAAACCGGCCATCATAGCGTGCCGCTAGTATAGTCAACAAGAAACTCTGTCATTTTTCAAGTTACATAGGTACTTCATATAATTTGTATTTTGGCTTTTTAGAGTGAGATAGGTTACTTTTGTCCCGGAAAAATCAGGGGTCCCTGCGGGATTTACAGAAAACCTATTCCACGCAAACGGAGTCGCGGTGGTAGAAGCTAGTATTATTATAAAATTAGCTGATGCCCGTGACTTCGTCTGTGTGGATTAAGTTTTTAAAATCCCGCGTGAACTCTGATTTTCCGGGATAAATAGAAGCCCGTCACTCTCCAGGTCCTAAACTATACCCATGGAAAAAATCACGTCAATCTATAGCTCTGTTGCAGCGTGTTTGAAGGACAAACCAACAAAGAAACACACTTTCGCATAATTATGATACTTAAAAATCTCTCACAGTCTTCTGTTTAGTTCACTCACTCACTTTCCATATTATGAGATTTCAAAAAAATTCTGTTCGTTTTTTTTTTTAATTTTTTTATACAAACCTTGTCTTGACCCTCTTGACCATAACAAACACAAAAAAAAATTAGCCAATTTGGTGCAGTCATTGAGAAGTTATGCGCGTAGGTACATGATACATTTCGGTGATTCATTTTTATTTATGTATGATACTAGCTGACCCGGCGAACTTCGTACCGCCAACTTACCTATAAATAAAACGAATAAATTATCTTAATAAAAAA
Source organism: Oeneis ivallda (assembly GCA_029955525.1). NCBI lineage: Eukaryota > Metazoa > Arthropoda > Insecta > Lepidoptera > Nymphalidae > Oeneis > Oeneis ivallda. Next base: position 16,212,463 of record JARPMR010000010.1, read on the forward strand.
ACTATCCTATCTTTCACTTTGGACCAAGTTACAGATAGTTACGAAGTTTGATCAAAATTGGTTCAGTGGTTTAGGAGTCCATCGCGGACAAACAACGTGACACGTAATTTATATATATATTAAGATTTTCAAATTCTCTTCAGTTCGTCGTGAAATATGGCATAATGTCATTTTTATCATCTCGTCGTCCGTCTCTTGCTCGATTATGACAAACGAGCCGCTGAACATTTTGTGGCAATGAAAATTATATTGCGGCTTGAATACCGAAACTTTATTTGCTTCACCTCCGTCTCTCCCCGTAGACCCTGTAGAACTATTAATCACACCTGTGCTTCACCTGTGACATCGGTAACACGTGTTGGAACTTGGAAGACAAGTATTTTGCCTTCGAAACTCCGAATTCGCAGTTACACGTTAAGTTTTATAAGTAACAGCAAACAATTTATCTTCTTCTTCTTCTTCTTTATCAACCGATAGACGTCCACTGCTGGACAAAGGTCTCTTGCATGGACTTCCACAGGCCTCGGTCTTGCGCCGCCTGAATCCAGCGGCTCCCTGCGACTCGTTTGATGTCGTCGGTCCACCTGGTGGGGGGTCTGCCAACACTACGCTTCCCGGTGCGGGGTCGCCACTCCAGCACCTTGGGACCCCAACGACCATCAGCTCTTCGAACTATGTGCCCAATTTATACTTAAACAATTTGTAAACAAAACAACTACAATTTTTAAACAATTTATACTTGCCCGAAATTGTATTTATTGTATAATTGCTTGTATAGAAACTGTTCAAGATCTGTCTAGTGGTTTCCAATAAAACGCTGTAGTCTCTTAAATCTTCTATTCACATTCTTAACAATTACATAGGAACAAACACAGGAATCTTGATGAAGTAATGGAATGACGGACAGAATAATAACATTAAATATAACACCGATGAAAATAACAACAAATTTAGAATCCGGCCGGCCTGGACGATAATAGAGTAATGAATGCGCGCATCAGCTCGCGCAGCTTTTTTTGTTTTTTACATGTTCCATATTCAAAACGTCCTCGCTGACAAATGGCTGGCTAGTTCAAACCTCATTGAAAGAGGTTGTACGCCACACTTGTGTCTGCGATCTTGTACGCTATGTCACTTTCTAAGTCCCACCAAAAAATCACGTCGATGAGTAGCTGTTTCAGCGTGACCCACAAACAATGACTCTTTCGCACATCTTTTCTAAGTATGATTACCCTCTAGATATAAGAATAATGTTTTGGGGTATCGATAATGAAGCTGTGTATGCTGACTTCAGGAAATGCATCCAAATAAGCAACCATTAGATCGACGAGGCGATCAAGAAGCAGTTGTAACTACATAATAGAAATAGAAAGTATAGAAAAGTATTTATTTAAATACTTAAACTTCTAGAAAGTGTTTTTTAATTGTCAAGTGCGTTTACCACTGCACTGATTCGGAATGTCATTACAACCGAGAAGAACCAGCAAGACACTCGGCGGAACTATTAGAAAAATCAAGCGAGTCAAATCCATGCTTTTTATCGTCTTGTACCTACTTTTTTTTTATTTTTATTATCAACTAAGAAGAATTAAATATACAAAAATGTTCTTATTAGCACACGAGAAACCACTTAGGTTTTAATTGTGAGCTATAAGCCGATTCTGTTAAACACAAATACCTATAATATATCTATCTATCTAATATCTTTCAAAATTCAAAATTTAAAATTATTTATTTCATGTAGGCCAACCTGTGGCTCTTATGACACGTCAAGATTCTACCACCGATTCGGAAAGCGGATTCTGCTGAGAAGAGCCGGCAAGAAACTCAGCAGTTGCTCTTTTCAAAATAATCATTTTACAATATTAATAAGTAGCTATTACATTGTAATAAGTTTTTATACTATCTTGTGGGCAGCTGGATGCCAAGCTGATTTAACCCGTGCATCTTTGTTAGAATAGAATATGACATTTCCACAAAACGTACTGCAATTCAATTCATGCCAAAGACTGGCAGACAGAAAGTAGCCCCATTCTCGCCGGCGGCACCCGTTCACGAGCATGATGCATGATCCAGCCATTGCTTCGCTCGACCATATTTGAGGGAACGTAACAACTTTAAACGAGCAATTCTTGTATATATATTTATAATGTGAATCTCGGAAACGGCTCCAACGATTTTCATAAAATTTGGTATGCAGGGGGTTTCGAGGGCGATAAATCGATCTAGCTAGGTTTCATTTTCAGAAAAGGTCGTTTTATCCGTGTTTTCAGGCAATGAAAAAGGTAAATTTCGCCATCATTTATAAATTTCCGATAGCTCTGTATAAAGTCGGGCGGTCCCGAAACCAGAAGACCCCGGTTCGAGTCCAAGACGATTATATTTTCCCCTATCAATTTTATTATTATTATTTTTTTTTGTTAAATATAATTTCCAAAAAGCACGATTTACCAAAAAAAAAAAACACCGAGCAAAGCTCGGTCACCCGGATATTGATAACATTAACAAACCAACTTATCCAAAAACTATGATTTTAGTTTACGTTTTAAATTATTTTCAGTGAATTGTAATCTAACTTTACTATCTAAATTGTTTATTAGGCGAGAGACGATGTATGCAGTGGTGAGTTTACCATATTTACTTTTAGATTTAATAGTTTGTAATGTTTTATGATTTACTCTACCTGTATCACATTTAATTGGAATAATATGTTGTATATTTAAATTAAAAAATTGCTCTCTAGATTTTATCTACGACAAGGAAAATAAAATCATTAACAAAATAAAGTAAATTAATTAAATAAATTAATAAACGTCGTCTTTATAATTTTTTACTTTCCTTCACAATTAATAAAAAAGTCAAATCAATACAAATTGCACAAGTTGGAAAAGTACGGATCACTTTTCCAACTTGTGCAATTGTATTTTTTCAAATATTTTATATATTTTTTATTTTTTTTAAATATTTTTTTTAGGTTTGATATTAATATTGTTGCGTGGCAGTAGCATTGGCCATAGAGTGGTTTAGGTACCATCTTTAATACATTTATATGAACGATACAAAAGTGCCAGAACTCAGATCCTCTTAGCATTAGTTATCCTATTTTATAAAGATAACAATTTCGATGCAGCTCCCATACAATGAGCTGCATCGAAATGAGAAGCAAAACCTAAAGAGGGTTCATTTCGATTCAGCTGTAGAAATACGAAATTGGAACTTTTCGATGCTAGAGTACTCAAATATAAACAGTATCGTGACTGATTGACAAAGCATATAACTTGAAGTCGTGGACTCCAACCTTAGAATTTGAATTAATGTTCCTAGGTAATTCCTTTCCAAATGACAATTTGGAATTGATAACTGCTAGAGGTTTCATAGCTATGAATTTCATAATAGAATGGCACCACTCACCACCACCAGTGTAACCACCAGTGTCCATAGTAATAGTAGGGTGCTGACACACTTGTAACTCTGTTATGACCTTAGGTTATTATAAAGTTATAAAATAAGATGTATTTTTACATGGGTTGAATACCTGCACTACTAGAGTAGACTGATGAGGGATTTCTGAAATTTTCAAAAGGGTGACAAAGTTTAAATGAATAAACTTTTTTGCTAAATCTAAATCCATGCGGATGAAGTCGCCGGTTATTCGGTAATTATAAGAAACAGTTGACCGTGACCGTTGGAGGAGGGTGTTTTTAATCAATGTAAATTAATGGACATTGAACATGATATTAAGCATAAATAGCAAACAGTGTTTTTTAACCTTCCGAGCTACTTTATATATAAGTTTGAAATGTAATATTTACATCGTATTATTTATGTTAACTTTATACAATTCAAATGTTCCGTTTAATTATTTAAATTAATAATAATTTATTATAGTATTTAGTAAAATCAGATCATCACTTTTAGTCTGTATTTGTGTGTTATTAACAAAATACCTTTATTAAAGTTTCACTAATTGTTAAAAATCTCTAGTGTTTCTCGAATTCTCTTACTATCATTTCCTATTTATATTATTATTATTTCTCTATATATTATGACTCTCACACCCGCATACAAAATAAATAGATATAGGGCCAAAAAGTATTATAAACATAAATATATACACACAGATAAATAAACTTACATATAGATTACATAAATAAATACTTGTAGCGGGCGGAGGATTACGCCCCGGCAGGGGAGACCAGACGGCCGGGGGTCAGATTATATTATTATTAAATATAATCATTTTAGCGTGCTCATTAAGCAGCTTTATTTGAACACAGAGAAATGCCTCCCTCTATAACGTATACGAAAACAATCCAAATACAAGAACATGAAAAAACTCAAACGGTTGAAGATATAAAGTTTGATCCATTCCCGAAGTTGGTAGCGCCGCAAGCAGCGCCGCGGGAGTACACTATCCTTTATCCAACGGTGGTCATATTCTTATATGGACATCTGGCTGCGTTGTATGGACTCTACCTGGCTTGCACAGTTGCTTTGTGGAAGACTTTGATATTTAGTGAGTATCAATTTTATTTACCAACCAAGATACCCTTATTTTATTAATAAAAAAAACCGGCCAAGTGCGTGTCGGGCCACACGCAGTGTCGGGTTCCATAGTCAAATCACAATTATTATTGCTGACCTAGTATAGTGCTTTTATTTTATTTATGAATATTGTATATATTTTCAGTTCAATGGTTTTTCGCGGTTCACTTCTATAAACGTGCTCACAAAGGCCGATAGTAACTGAAGAAAGAGTTAACCTAGAAAAAACAGATATAGCTCCTTAACTTGTGAACCCTACTTAGCCGTGATAGTTTTCCTATAAAATTCATTATAATAATCAACTGTTGTAGCACTTTAAAATATCATATTTCACAAACGGATCCCTGAATCGAAAAATGGTGTTCCCGCACCCACAATATTTTTGAAAGACCTATTCAACGACACCACATTCTATGGGATAGACGAGAAAAAAAATCATCCCCACTTTACATGTAGGGGAAGTACCACGGAAGTACCTACCCAAAAAAATAATTTATTTTAATTTCACCACTTTGTTGGCGTAGTTAATATTTATACCCTTGTCAAATTACAGATTTCTAGTAGATACCAATAGTCTCTGAGCTGAACCGCGGACGGACGGACGGATAGACGGACAGACGGACGGACATGGCGAAACTATAAGAGTTCCTTGTTTACTACGGAACCCTAAAAAGAAAAAACGAAAAAAGTAAGCTTCAACAGCCCAACGCGTTGGGCTATTGAAGCTTACTTGCCACGGTTTAAGGTGCAGACTGAAAAGTGAAAGGTCGACGAATCGATCCCCAACTATTTATTTTACCTACTATTTTTTAAAAAAATTTTTTTAAATAATATCCTTAAATAAAAGTCCCTAAAAGTAAAAAAGGGAAGTGACAGATGACTAATTTTCTTCCACTCATCTCCTCTCTTTTTTCTTCTGTTCCAGATCTCATAGTTTACATCCTAGCGGGTATCGGAGTGACCGCGGGGGCCCACAGGCTGTGGTCGCACAGATCGTTTAAAGCGAACACGGCGTTGCAGATCATAATAATGTTGATGAACTCCATGGCCTACCAGAACACCGCCTTTGATTGGGCCAAGAAACACCGCTTGCATCACAGGTAGCCGTCATGGTGGATTTACTTGACGATTTTTGCAAAAGTTTTGTTAAAAAAATCTTGGTATTCGACTCAGCTTTCTTAACCTTTTCTACCCTACATAAAAGAAACGAACTTGTTTCTAGAACTAATATACATTACCTATCTTCTTGTGCAGTCGGGTAATAAATCAATCGTTTGCACGCTTCGTTCGCGTTTAATTTCAATTCACGAGAACAAATGTATGTATGTATGTATGTATATACTTTATTGCACCACAAAACACAAATGAATTATAGGTTACAAAAAAGAAAACTTAAAATGTAAGTACAAAAAGGCGGTCTTATCGCTAAATAGCGATCTCTTCCAGACAACCTTAACGCTAGGGAGAAAATGAACAAATAGACAGTGGGAGGTGGTGTATATAATATACCTAAATACTAATAGGTAAATAAACTAAACCAAATGCTTGGTTAACTGAGATAATATTTATGAATTTCCTTCCTAAGATTTTATCGTCTTCTTTATCAACCTATAGACTTCCACTGTTGATCAAAGGTCTATTGCACAAGATTTTATCAAATAAATGAAATATTTTCCTGGGTCACATAGGCTTCCATAAGTCCCCATATGCTAATCATGAACATCTATACGGTTACAGGTACAGCGACACAGACGCAGACCCCTACAACGCAACCCGCGGTTTCTTCTTCTCCCACATTGGTTGGTTGTTAGTCAAAAGACACCCAGATGTTAAGAAACGGGAGTGCCTAATCGACTTATCTGACTTGTATGCCAACCCTGTAGTTATGTTCCAAAAGAGGTAAGTAATTGCCATTGTACGGTCTATGTCGAAACCGGACAATTTGCCCAGTCATCATTCACGCATCCTACTAATATTATAAATGCGAAAGTTAAATGAGGATGTATGGATGTTTGGATGGATGGATGGATGTTTGTTACTCTTTAACGCGACAACGAATAAACCGATTTTGCTGAAATTTGGCACAGACATAGATTATAGTCTGGTCCTACTAATATTATAAATGCGAAAGTTTGTGAGGATGTATGGATGTTTGGATGGATGGATGGATGTTTGTTACTCTTTAACGCGACAACGAATAAACCGATTTTGCTGAAATTTGGCACAGACATAGATTATAGTCTGGAATAGCACATAGGCTACTTTTTATCCCGGAAAAGCAAACAGTTCCTGCGGGATAGCATCGCTAACTTTTACGCATTTGTCCTTCAAAATACGCGCAATGGAGTTTTAGATTTACGTGATTTTTTGCACAGGTGAAGGGCCTGAAAAATGACAAAGGCTACTTTTTATCCCGGGAAAACAAACGGTTCCTGTGGGATATTAGTATGCTGTATGTAGTATGTAGTAGTATGTATGTATATATGTATGTATGTATGTATGTATGTATGTATGTATGTATGTATGTATGTATGTATGTATGTATGTATGTATGTATGCATATATGTATGTATGTATGTATGTATGTATGTATGTATGTATGTATGTATGTATGTATGTATGTATGTGTGTATGTATATATGCATGTATTAATGTATGTTGATTATTAATGTGAACTAATAATATTATTAATTAATTATACAATAATATTATTAATGTGAAAGTTTGTGAGGATGGATGTATACGGATGTATGTTTGTATAGATGTAGTATACGGATGGATGGATGTATGTTCTCTGAGATAGGGGTTGAACTATTTTGACTGTTTTACTCCTTATCTTCGTTACATTTAAACTAATTTTTATTATTATTTTAACCGACTTCAAAAAAGGAGGAGGATCTCAATTCAACGGAATCTTTTTCTATTCATGTTCACCGATTACTCGAAGACGCCTAAACCGATCTGTTTTAAAAAAAATCTACAATAAATTATATACTTCGTAGTGGCGCGGGCGTTTAAATGTATGCTCCCGGGATAAAAAGTAGCCTGTGTTATTTTCCAGGTCTAAAACTTTACCTGTGTAAAAAACCACGTCGACTATATGCACTTGCACTTTATATGGTGAAATATTATAACTGCGAAAGTGCGTTGCTTTGTCCTTCAATCACGCCCCAACAGAGCTACGGATCGACGTGATTTTTTGCAGGGGTACCTATAGTTGAGGACTTGGAGAGTGACAGGCTACATTTTATCCCGCAAAGTCAAAGAGTTCCCGAGGCATTTTAAAGGCTAAGTTCACGCAGACGAAGTCGCGGGCATCAGCTAGTTTACAATAAATACATTACATTTCATTCATCAGTGCACATTCCATCGCATCACGCTCACACTACTGCAATTATAGTATTGGATCCCGATATAGAGAGACCTTCACCGAGCTGGTTAATGGATCAAACATATTTTTTATGTAATTTAATATATCAAAAAATATGTTGCATATGGGTTGCCTAGCAAATTTCAGTCCAGGATATTTTTAACTACCTAATTTAAAAATATTTTTTTTTTTATATTTCACCGGTTTGGTTTATGGATAAATTCTACACCAATCGAAAGTATGCAACCCATAGTATATGCAAAAGTAAGGTTGCCTATTTTTTCCTGTCACAACCCTTGGGTTGCCAGGTAAATCGATACTAGTAATTACCTACCTAACTACCTAACTTTTGCATATACTATGTGCTGCATACTTTCGATTGGTGTTGAATTTATCCATTAACCAAACCGGTGAAATATTAAAAAAAAAAATTTAAAAAATTAATTAAAAATATCCTGGACTGAAATTTGCTAGGCAACCCATATGCAATATATTTTTTGATATATTAAATTACATAAAAAAATATGTTTGATCCAATAACCAGCTCGGTGAAGGTCGTTCTATATCGGGATCTTAGACTATTAGGTTATTAGCATAAGTAGGGGGCAATAAGCTTGTACCTCTATCAAGCAAGCAGTTTTATTACTGTGCTGTCCTGGACCGTACAGCCATGAAGTATGCATCCACACATTAGATTCGTAATTGATCTGCGAAGAAACTTGCAACAGGTTCGTCTAAAAATTACAGCTAGTTTGATAATACTATGTTGCTATTGGTTAAAATTCAATGTTGCAATAAGAATGCCATAAATTCAGCCAATCACCACAATTGTCGAGGCTGTAGAAACTTCTACATCAATAAAATTGTTGATGCAGCTTTTCCGCATTCGACTAGTTTAAAAGGCATAGAGGAAATTCTTGCTCTTAGAACTCAAAGTGATCCTAATAACGCGAGTAAACACGATATGTAGATATAGGTATCTCAAATTGTGAACAATTTTTTACGTATTGTCAAAAATCTAGGTACGTTATGTAACTCAATCCTACTTCCTACTTCCTACTAATCCTACTTCCTACTAATATTATAAATGTGAAATTTTGTCAGGATGGATGTATAGATGTATGTATGGATTGATGGCTGGATGGATGGTTGGATGGATGTTTGTTACCCTTGAACGCCTCAATGAATGAACCTACTTGCTCATACCCAGGATTAGCACATAGGCTACATTTTATCCTGGAAAATTAAAATCCACGCGGACGAAGTCGCGGCCATTATTTAATATGTACATAAAGCCATAAAAATAGTATTAGGTAATTACTAATGGCTTTATAATTAACTAGTAGGGCGCGTGGGTGCGCGGCCCGCAAGCGGACCGCGGTTGTTCTACTCATCAAGTAGACTTTCAGGTCTTGATCATTTTTTACCGGCACACCACTCTTTCATCTTTTATACTCTCCGAGATAGACACCTATGAAATTTGTATAGCCGCCATCTTGAATCCGCCATCTTGGTTTTTTTTTCAGCTCACTGCCAATTGGATGATGTTTCGAGTATTTTTTGTTTGAGCACCTCCCACCTATGTTCAATACCCTGGCCGTGCTCTACACCCACTTTTCAAACCCTCGATCATCATATCTCATCGTTTGTCAGAATGAGAATTCTTCTATAAAAACGAATTTTGAAAAATAACCGTATCAAAGTCTTGCATAGTTCTCAGCTTCTAGTCTTCAATATTTTCCATATATTTTGTATGGAAAACAAATCAGCCATCTTGATTTTTTTTTCTATTCATCAAATAGACCTTCAGGTCCTGATCATCTTTTGCCGCGAAACCACTCTTCCATCTTTTATACTCCCCGAGATAGACACCGACGAAATTTGTATGGCCGCCATCTTGAATCCGCCATTTTGGAATTTGTGGCACTAAATAATCATCACATTTAATTTTGTCTTTGGTTACAGGTTCGCAATCCCACTAATAGTAACTATGTGCTACATTCTGCCAACCTTCATCCCTGTCTACTTTTTCGGAGAAACCCTCAGTACTGCGTGGCACGTCACATTGCTGCGCTACGTGTTAAACTTGCACATGTCTTTCTTCATAAACAGTGCCGCTCACTTATGGGGAAACAAGCCTTATGACAAAAACATAAAACCAGTACAAAATCTGTTCGTTTCATTTGTAGCTTTTGGGGAAGGATTCCATAACTACCATCATACATACCCGTGGGATTATAAGGCTGCAGAATTGGGTAATAATAAACTGAACCTAAGCACTAAGTTCATAGACTTCTTTGCGTGGCTCGGATGGGCAAGCGATCTCAAGACGGTGCCAGAGCAAGCGGCGCATGCGCGGATGGTCAGAACAGGGGATGGCAGCGATATGTGGGGAAAGAAAGATGAATGAAGTACTTTTATTAATTATTATTTATTATATATTTATTATTATTTATTATTGATGCTGTTTTATTTAAATGTCTTCATTTTTCAAACATTCACTATCCAAGGAAAAAGTAATATTCCTTTGTTATAATCCGTCAAACAGAATAAATCTTTTGAACACTCGATGTACGTTTCACTCCGATACCGGAGCATCATCAGCAGATGTTGACTCCACGATGCACAATTGCAATGTAAACGTACCTACGTACGTGAAACGTAAGTACGGTAAAGTAACGCCTGCTTCTATCCAATATTCATTAACTATAAATTATGCACAAAAACGGCAGAGCGAGTTAGATTACGATAGTTAGGTATAAAGCTATTCCGAGAGGATTTAAGCGAAACCTAGAAATCGTCAACAGTTTTTACAAGCTTTTATATTTAACTTGCAATGTATGTATGTAGATATGTATGTATGTTTAGGTCAAATCTTGCAAGATTAATTAGAACCACGACCCGTTTTCCGATTGAGCTGAAATTTTGCATGTATGTGTAAATCGAATGACAATACAATATTATTGTATCATGGAGCTGATCTGATGATGGAGCTGGAAGATGGCTATCAGAACTCTGCAATTAAATGACGTAACCCGCTCGATTTTGGACTCGTTTGATTTGTCTTGACATATACATGTCAAGGCAAATCAAACGAGTCTTCAGACTGATGATGAAGTCGGAAGGTGGTTTTGGCAACTTTGTAATAAAACGACGTAACCCCATCGAGTTTGGGCTCGTTTGATTCGTTTTGATAAGTACTCTGTTCCTATATGTTAACCAGGGTGTGAAGATGTACTATTGAAAGCTTTTATTTTAAAAATGTTTTTTTTAATTTAATTCAATGCTATTATGAAAGCCCTAGACTGCGAGTTGGTAAGTGACGATGCAGTCTAAAATGATAGCAGGCTAACTTTAAAGACAACAAACGCTGAGTGACCCTGAGCCTTCTTGTTATGAGGCCCATTAGTTAGCGACTATGTTTGCCGCTAGATGCAGGCGATACAAGACCGAGAACTGTAGAAGTCAATGCAAGATACCTTTGTCCAGTAGGGAACGTCTATTGTTTGGTAATAGACGTTATTGGATCATGCGTCATGCTTGTGAATGGGTTCCACCGGCGGGAATCGGGCTACTTTCTATCTGCCCGTATTAGCATGAATTGAATTGTAGTACACTTTTTTGAACCTTTCCCTCATTGTGGAAAATATTATATTCTATTCTATTCTAACAAAGTTGCATGGGTTCAATCGGCTTGGCATCAAGCTGCCCACAAGATAGTATAAAAAACTTATTACAATGTAATAGCTACATAATAATATTGTAAAATGATTATTTTGAAAAGAACTACTGCTGAGTTTCTTGACGGACGACGCTCTTCTCAGCAGATTCCGCTTTCCGAACTGGTGGTAGAGTCATGACGTGTCATAAGAGCCACAGGTTGGCCTACGTGAAATAAATAATTTTGATTTTACATTTGAATAAAGACGAAGAAGATATTGTAACCCACATTTTATTCTTGTACATTATGTACAAGTTCCTATTCGAGGGGCGCAAGTTCGATTCCGGGCAAAAATGACACGCTTCAACGGTGAAGGAAAACATCGTGAGGAAACCTGCACACCTGAAAGTTCTCCATACTTTTCTCAAAGATGTGTGAACTCACCAATTCACATTGGGACAGCGTGGTGGACTAAGGCCTATAGCCTTTCTCCGAGAGGAAACCTGCGCTCAGTAGTGAGACGTTGATGGGTTGCTGATGATGATGATGTACAAGTTACAGAAACAATCAAGAAGCTAAGAGTTTGATATCGACAACGCTGTCACATACCAATTCAGAACAGGAATTGCATGAACTAGTTCAAAGTATGACATTCGATTAACCCACTCTACATGTATTTTCTTGCAAGAAAATATAATATAAATCTTCTGGTTTGTCTTGAATGCTACGGAAATAAATATTTCAAGATTTAAAAGTTGAACAAGCGAAATTTATACCAAGTAAAATGTTTGTAAAAGTTTGTTCAATCTTGGGGAAGGCTTCAGTTACGTCTAATTTTACCATGCACCGGCAAAGTCTTACGACGCTGTATCTAAACTAATTTACGGTGTGTGATCTCATCATGTATAATTTATTACTTAGCCGTAATGTAAGTGGGCACTTCTTCCATGGATAGATTTTTTTTACTGTAACATAGGCTTGCGCTTGACGATAATTACGGAGAGCGAAGCGAGCACACTATCCCATAAAATGAGCATTTTTGTGGTACACTTGACTGAAAAACTATCACGCCTATAGATTTGTGCTATAACATAGTAATTTAACTTCATATCCAGATGTGTTATCTGTCAAAAAAAATATAAATTTTCAATTAAAAAAATTTACATTTACAATTTTGTATTCATTGGATAGAATGTTACTGTACTACTAACGCCATCTGTTAGAAAACCAAAGAGTTAACATCGCTGCAACAGAACTTATTACCCGTTAAGAAAAACTACGCGAGCCCTCACAAAGCTCAGCTTTTTGCTAGTAAATAATCAGTGTTGAAAAGCACTGATTAAGTTAGAGCGCATTAAGCCTTAGAAGATTCCCATTCACTCTTACTATACGTGGCAGGAAACACGATTGCTGGAAGGGCAGCCACACCTTAGCGGTAGGCGGTAGTTTACATTTAGAACACAAGCATTGTTTTTATCAAAATCACCTCAGAAAAATGATGTCCTTAGTTAAATTTCTAAGTCTGTTTAGATGAGTGGGTAAGTAAAATAGTCAAAAGTGGTAGTCAATAGTCAAATATGTGAAGATAAAAATAAAATATGATTTTAATTTTAAACCTAAATCCACACGGATGAAGTCGTGGACATCAGCTGCTAGTACATAATATTATATTCAGTCTTAGGGCCTGTTTCAACACTCTAATAAAACGTATATCTAACAGAAAAAATACCTGTCAGACAAATCTTTTTGACATTTTTTTGAGTTTATCTGCTAGATTGTCTTAACGGACACTTGTGAAACAGAAATTTGAACGCTGTGTGTCAGACAAGTTGTGGATAGACTATCAGGCACTTTATCAGCAAGTGGTGAAAACAGGCCCTTATTATTATATACTTCAACTTGTGGCTCTATGTTACTGACGTACCTATATTTAAGATCTCATGTACAGATGTTGCAGAAACAAGACGCTGAAAGTTGGTCAGAGGCGGCACATAAATCAAAGCTGGGATCGCCAGCTAACAGCACTGGCATAGTTGCGAGTTATTACCGTGTGTGACATTCGATTGCCCTCATTGGAAAATATTAATCTACAATCTAGGCATGACGATTAAACGGAAATTAAAATTCTCGCTTTAACTCTATATTTAATATTTAACTTATCATGACCCATGCTTCGCTGCTTTTTGCTGCTTCAAAAAAGCAGAAGGTTCATTCAGACCACTATTGTATCTGTTAGATATATATCAGACACTTTAACGGATAGTGGTGAAAAGCCCTAAATCCCTAAAGATGTATCTGCTAGTTGGTTAATTTTCTATTCGCGATCGTAATCCCTACATAATAATCAACAGATTTCAAAGAAATTTAACACAAAGCTCAAACACTACTTGGACAGGGATATTGGATACTTTTTATCCCAGAGAGGTAAAGGTTTCCTACTGGATTAAAAAGATAAACAAAAGCTTAAACAAAATTCTAATTTAAATAAGTTTGATGCGCTTTACTCTTGTAAATAATTCATCACTAGAAACTAATCAAGTGGAAGCTGCGGACAGAGACAAAGTATTTTCTCAAATATTTACAGCAGAATTGCAGATCCTATTCACTGTCTATTTGCCGCAACCATGCTAGCAAGCACTGACATTTAATTAAAGTTAACATCTTTTGTACTAAGACTGGATATATTATGTACTTACAGGATGATTGAGATTTTGACTGTCTAAATTAGCATCCTACATCTCTTTCGTCTGATCTCAAACCTATCTCTGGTTAACAAAAACTAAAAGCACGGCCCCTTTGTATATTTATTTTGCAGGACGTTGCTCCCTCTAGCTATAAGACATCTCTGATGTGCATATAAAAATATATTACAAATAAATCATAGTTGAAAAGTGTATACATGCATAACCACGCGTTACCGCCTGAATGCGTATGGCACTTTACTAAAAACTGTGTCTATTTATATGTAGGTACATAGGTATGTCTTAGAACAAGAAGCAAGATTTTTGTTGTCAACGTCATGTTAGAGAACCCTTCTCTGAAAGGAGGCCTGTGTGCTCAGTGGTGAGCCGTTGATGAGTTGCTGATGATGATGATGATTTATGTTTCGTTTTATAATATCAACCATAAGCTCTGAAAAAGTTATTCATAGTTAAATTTACTTGTCTGGTAGCCTTTTATTGAGTGTGTACTAGCAGGGGACAAAGCTCATCGCAGGGCTCAAAGACAGGGATCTTCAGCTTGCGCGGGGACATAGGTGCAACGCGTAGAGGCTACATGAGAGAGTTGATCTAAATTGGGCGATGAATACATCAATCGGATTTTACCCTTCAATATGCTTCAATACATCAATACAGTTTACTGAACGATAATCAATCCCCAGTGGGTGCAGACACACTAAACTACTTAATTGGGATACTGGGGGTGCTATGGTCATTATATCTAGGCTTTGATCGAGATACGTGACGCCTGCCATAACAATACCTCGCAAATTGAAATTACAGCAGGCGGTGACTAGTCACCTACTAGATGGGCCCCGCAAAAAAGCCGACGGTAGCGCCTGCATGAGGGGCAACAACGGTTAAGAAATTCAGTAAAGTAAAAGTAAAAAGAAGTTTATTTTCCAAATTACAACTTAAGCTTAAGATTACACTATTAACATTAATATAAATAATAAATTAAGTTGTAAAATTTGTCTACATTTACGAAAACTTTGTGTACCTGTTTTCCGAACTAGTTGAAACTGTATCTCGGACTTATTAAGAACCCAACATAGGTTAAAACCCAACAAGAATGACCAGAACGTAATAAAGACATTTTTGGAAAACCTCATCTCAACCTCCGGCCGCGGCCGGTCCTCCAATGGGCACAGGTCACTTCTCAAGATGAGAAGAGCTTAGGCCATAGACCACAGTCCATTACGCTGGCCTAGACTAGTGCGGATTGACAGAATTCACACAACTTTGAAAACTTGACGGAAACTCTAGGCATGCAGGTCTCTTCAAGATGTTTTTATTCATATATTTTTTATTATGATAAAGGCGAGTGATAAAACGCAATTAAAATGCGTTCCAAGAAAAAAAGTGCCTCTCATTTGCGTAAAGTAAATAAAATAGGCTAATTAATAACCTAGATTAGTCGTCATTTAGATTTTTATGTTACTTGCCTTTTGCATATATGTATTTTGCTTACCTTGCAGTGGATTTTATAGTCGATAACTCAAACCAATCCAATGGCAAAATTTCAATGGCAAAGGTTATACACATCATTAAAATCTATTGCGACTATTATTTAAAAAAAAGTCGTGTGGTGTCGTGGGACACCAGATAGGAACGAAGTTCCTTATTATAAAAATATTAATTTCAAGTTCTATTCGAGGTATAAAGGAAATAATTATTCGGGTATACATTTTTTATCGTGATTTTTTTATCGATTAAAATCAAAATGACCCCAGGGAAGCCTAATTATCGATTTCATAAAATATTAAAATTACAATAATTTTATAAAATAAAAAATGAAAATAAAATTGCGCGCCCAGTAGTGGGCTATCCCACTACTGGGCGCGCAATTTTATTTTCATTTTTTATTTTGTTGAAGCCGATTGCGCCACGGAGGCCATGCACAACTTATTGAAATTATTATATAGATTCTTAGGCCAAATCTTACGCTTTTTTCATAACGTTACGGACGTTTTTTGCCGGCTAGGGTCCCTCCGCAACGCGCCATAGGGAACTTCGTTCCAAAAATCTGTTTTAGTAATTTGAACCTTATGATACAAAATAAGTAATGTTCTATTGACCTGCCACCCTCACCATACTACAACGAAAAAACTCTAGAGATGTGTTTTAGATTTTGTTAAACGATGGCGAGTACATGACACATGTAGCCCATTTACTCGTGTAATAGAATGAACATTTACAAAACGTCAGAAAAAATATAACTCTGAGACTTAGAAGTTGTTAGCGCCCGCAGGTGTTCCCGTCGGCTCATCTCGCGCGGAACATTTTTCTCTTACAAACTCAATTCGTATATCTTCGTCGAGAAAATTCCATATTTATAGTGTTTAAACAACTTTTACAATACGATATTTATTTTAGTTATTAAACTCGAGTGATTAGTATTGTTCCTTTTACCTTTAGATGTGTTTTAAATCAAGAGTCTGCACTCTGCATCTTCAGTTACGTTCAGAGTATCAGGTGAGATTGCAGTCCTAGTCCCGCTAGTCCCTCTACAGGAAATTATTTCAAAAGTTTGCGTTTTCATAGTGTCAATCGTTAGTAGTAGGTACTATTAACACCTCAGCTGCTCGAATGCAATAGCTGAAACTCCAGTATGATGTGTCCGTCATCGTACCTAATTGAAAATGATTCTAATATCTCTTCAAAAATAGTAAGACTGAGCGTCGCGTAGTAGCGTTCCTGAGTAAGTAGGTACAGCGCTAGAGATAGACTTACAGACTTGTAGGTATTCCTAATGGAATAGCTAGCTTCACTGCTAGAGTTTTATTAGCTCTTAGATCATTTATATTTAAGGCCTTACTTAATATGAATTTGTAAGTCATAATTATAATGTACAATTATACGAGTACATACGTACCACGATAATTGTTTTTATAATGTCGATATTTCGATCCAGTTGCATGGACCGTGGTCACGACGGGACTGATAAGACAAACAATTATCGTGGTACGTACTCGTATAATCTATACTTATAATAAAACTGTAACTGGAAGATTTCTGTACATTTAATATATTTTGAAAATTTTAACTGGGGGATGCTTTATTATCGATACTGAACCCAAAACAGATTTTTATTTAATTTTTGTCTGTCTGTCTGTCTGTCTGTCTGTCTGTCTGTCTGTCTGTCTGTCTGTTCGCGCATCACGCGAAAACTACTGAACGGATTTAAATGAAATTTGGTATAGCTTTAGCTGATACTTCGGGTCAACATATAGGATATTTTTTATCCCGATAAAACATAAGGTTACTCCAGGATAGGGGATGAAATTTATTGTTGATTTTACTCCATAACTCAGTCAAATATGAACCGATTTTAATAATTCTTTCTTTATTTAAAAGTGTATAATATCAGGCATAGTTTGTCTAACTTTGATGAAGATCTAATAAATATTATAGGAGATAGAGGACATAATGCTTCACGGGTAGCAGCAAAAATCACTCACGTAAAGGACAACGATCGAATACAGGCATTCCATATTTATATGAGGGTTTTAGCCATAGACATAGACTTTATCATTAACCCCAGGCCCTAGATGATTATACCATTGTGTTTGTTTTGTAGCCTACCCGTGCGAAGCCGGGGCGGGTCCACTAGTACATTATAATTATGTCATTGAACCACGAAATAAGTCTAATAAAATATCTAGTCAACCCGAGATCATAATAATTATTGCAACGTAAGTTCCTTATCGCGCGGTACGGAAGGGGGCTAGACGGAAAAAATTAAGGAACCGACACTCGACACATTTTTGAAACCGACACTTTTTGTTAAATGTGAATTTTGCATTGTGTTCGGTATTTTCGCGATACAACATTGGGTCTCTGTAGCCCAGTGGCTCCGGACTATAAATATATTATAACTTATTTATAAAAAATTAGGGAAAAATTCCACATGTAGAAATTATCGACCGAGCGAAGCGAAGGTCTTTGAGTTAACTAGGGCGATTTGCACTTGTCCGTCCGTCCGTCCGTCCGTCCGTCCGTCCGTCCGTCCGTCTGTCAGAGCCTTATAACTTTTGAATTACTGAACGTAATTACTTCAAATTTAGATATAATATGTAAACCGATGGCCTCCAGCCGAAAATGGCTTAAAAAGTTATAAAAATCTTTATTTCAGGGGGGCTCTCATAGAAGCGAATGCGAAGTAAAAAAAAAAAATCGCGTTACATAAAATTGTTACGTATCATTTTAAAGATAATTTTGAACTGAGTACAAAAATATTTTTTTTTTAATTTTTCCCTTAAAATTGACGAAATGGGGGGCTTTCAAAGTGGCGATTTTATACGCTCGCTTGAAGACGCTCTCTAGAAAAATCCGCTATGGATTTTCAAACTGATTTTATGTTTTTAGGTCACTTATATCCTGTACTTGAACAACAAATACTAAAATTATATGAATATTATAAAGAAACGAGATTATTTAATTTTTAATGGGCGTCAGTAATTCATATAGCATCAACATAGCTTCACAATAATGCTAATAGATGGCGCAGTCAGTAACTATTCCCATGGAACTACGAGTTAAATTCAATGTTTGATAAATAATTCAATGTTTTCACTAACGTTCCCTAACCTTTACGGGCTACCTATAAGTTAGGTGATTGATGTTTTCTGTCAACTTATTTATCACGATCCTGTACGGGACACCTAAAAGGATATTGGGACGGATGTTAGGACTTAGGATTGTATTTAGGAGCTACCTACGTTAAGAGACTCCTACTTAGGGGATGATTTAGGTATGTTTGGTGAAAACGGGCATAATAATAATGTCAGTTTTGGTTATCATGTATCGATTGAATGAATAATCATGGGATACCGTTACCGCGAGGTCTCAGTTCGGGGCGAACCACTAGTTTAAAATAAAATTGAGAATAGAAAATTCAGTCTGTCGAGCTGGGATTCGAACCATCGACTTCGAACTGTTAGGCGACTGCCGGAGCCACTAGGCTACGGAGACCCAATGTTATACTGCGAAAATACCGAACACAATGTAATCGAAAGGAACTACGTTCCATCCGGGTGTCCCTTGACACCTCTCAAGTTTTTTTTAAGAACTCTTACAATGTGTGTAATTATTTAGTTGTTATTTAGATTGAATTTTATTATTTGTTATATTATACCTACTAAGGTTTTTTATATACCTACTTTGGAAAAATATAACTTTTAATCTTCGATCGTCCAAGGCAAGGATCTGTCATCTACATTCACTCGTGCACTCAGTTATCATAAGCCCCCATCCATCCGAATAATAGCAATTGAGAGCAGATTGCTTTTCACAGTCTATAAAGTATCTGTTTGTGCCGGGGAAAAGTTTGATAAATTCAATTTTCAAGCGGGCAACTTTCGCGTCTGGCCGGTTCACGCTTGATACTTTCTGAATAAATTCGCCGGGATTCCGGTCGATAGTATAGAAAACTGGAAAAGTTATTTCGACAGAGTGAATGTAATATTTTTCTCGTTATAACCGATCCCCATCTCAAGTACAAGGGATTTGGACATTTTTCAAGAAAGTTTTTAAGATTTTTGTTTCACCAACTTTCATGTAGGTTGTAGAACAAAGATTACAGTTTAGTTTCTAACCTTGCGTAACAAAATATGGTATTATGATCCAAGACTGAGACAGGAAATAAGGAACATTAAAAGTGAATGTACTTACGCTAATAACTCGATCAAGTTACTAATTCAATACGAAGGAAAGACTATCCTTACTATTCTCACTAATATTATAGATGTCAAATTGTGCTAGATTGTTGGTATGTCCTTCAATCATGCAGCAACAGAGTAATGGATCGACGTGTTTTATACATAAGTATAATTGAGGACTTATAGAGTGGCAAAGGCTATTTTTTATTCTGGAAAATTAAAAGATTCCCGCGGGATTTTTTAAAACCTAACTCTAAGTGGGTGAACTCGAGGGCAAAAGCTATACTCAAATAATATAAGAAGGTCAGTAACTGTGGCTTACATCCTAGTAGATACTAAAGTTCAATATAATATTTATATCATAATTACGATTGCGAACTCGTAGTCACACCAGATATACCTATTATATACCTATTTCAATTAGGAACAGTCGTCGTTGCCGACTAAACTCAATGTAGTGTATGGGGACAAGTTATAGGTATGTGTGTACCTGATTCTAAAATATCAATCCCACCAAAAACATTTTCATGTAAAATGTTGCCGAGACTATATGGCTCGCACTGTCAAAAAGTTATCAGATCTCATGTAGAGCCAAGCTTCTAACTCTACACTCCCTAACTCTACAAGCCCTAACTTCAAAAACTCTACACGTTAGTCAAATTATGTGGCTAGGCCATTTCGCTACATTCACATGAGCGTAAGGTGAAAAATTTATTCACTGTTCATTACTTTTCTGAATAGTTCTTGTAGTAACGAAACGGCTAAGCCACATATTTTGACTAACGTGTAGAGTTTGTGAGGTTAGGGCTTGTAGAGTTAGAAGCTTGGCTCAACATGAGATCTGATAACTTTTTGACAGTGCGAGCCATAATATGGCCATAATGTGATTAATTATTAACACAATAATTTGATGGTATTTGGTTGCGATGATACAACATTAAAGATATTATTAAGCAAAATTTAAAAGGATAAACGCTATTATCCGTATTTTAGGTTATATTGTTAAAAGGGTTAATAATAATACTATTTTAGTAAATATTAGTACATTATCGAAAATAGGTACAACTATTTATTTCATAATTAAAATCGAAGCAGACCAAAAGTCAGCACTTAAACTGAACTATAAATTACGACTAAGGGCCGATTTCACCAACGTACAATAAGTTTTATCCGAGCATAAATTTGATATTTTGACAGTATTTTAAATCCAAAAACTGTCAGAACGCCGAATTTATTCCGAGAATAAACGTCACGCGACGTTGGTGAAATCGGGGCTAAAAATAGGTCAAAGTTGACGTACGACTACTACAAGAACTGACGTACTTAGCTCTACATTAGTTTAAGTGGGTTGAAATTAGCTAAATGAATAATCTATTAGTCGTTACTTTCAATTTTGTGTTTCTGTTGAACAAAATGAATATTTTTTCTGGTTCCTCTCTGGCTTGGTCACGTTTCTCAGTGAATAAAAAAATGAAAAAGCTGTTGTTGTATTCTATATTTTTACTAGGGTTCCGTACCCAAAGGGTACCAACGGGACCCTATTACTAAGCATACGCTGTCCGTCCGTCCGTCCGTCCGTCTGTCAGCGGGCTGTATCTCGTAAACCGTAATAGATAGACAGATGAAATTTTCACATGTTATGTATTTCTATTGCCGCTATAACAACAAATAATAAAAATTAAATTAATTAAAAAAAAAAAAAAAATTAAATTAAAATATTTCCATGGGTACATGGAAATATTTTTATTTAATTTTTTTTAACGGAACCCTAAAAGAGCGAGGCCCGACTCGCACTTGGCCGATTTTTTGAACTGTTTACCTACTAGTGTGCTTGGGTGGAAATACGCCCTTAGATATCATTAAATCTCTTACAGGCAACCTGAAAGGAATATAAGGTCCAGTAAGAACAAAAATATCATAATCGGTTCGTACCTACTTAATAAAATTACAATATTTATTTGGAACGACAGTTAAATTAGCTGTTAATTTTTATGTAAATAATAAAAAATATTTCCTCCAAAAAATTATAGATCGAAGCTTCATTAACATAATATTATTTACTGGGTAAATAAGCGTATCTGCAAGTGAAGCTATTTTAATTGAAAGAGCGCTTCGGCTGAGGTCATTTTACTGCTTTATATGTTTGTGATTATAATATTATACTTTTAATTGCTTGGGGACAACGATCTGTATATAAAATTTTGCCCACGAAAACTGGTCAAATTAAAGACAAGGTATTAAGAGGTTGTTTACAAAATTTCATTAAACGACTTCAAAAAAAGAGGAGGTTATCAATTCGTCCGAATCTTTTTTAGGGTTCCGTACCCAAAGGGTACCAACGGGACCCTATTACTAAGCCTACGCTGTCCGTCCGTCCGTCCGTCCGTCCGTCCGTCCGTCTGTCAGCGGGCTGTATCTAGTAAACCGTAATAGATAGACAGATGAAATTTTCACATATTATGTATTTCTATTGCCGCTATAACAACAAATAATAAAAATTAAATTAAATTAAAAAAATTAAATTAAAATATTTCCATGGGTACATGAAAATATTTTAATTTAATTTCTTTTTACGGAACCCTAAAAGAGCGAGGCCCGACTCGCACTTGGCCGATTTTTTTATGTATGTTCACAGATTACTCGAATACGCCTGAACCTATTTGGAAAATTCTTTTTTTGTTTGAAAGGGTGGTTCCCAGGTGGTTCCCATAAAAATTTTATCGAAATCGGTCGAGCGGTTTTAAAAAACTTATATACTTTGTATTGGCGCGGGTGTTTGAAGTAGGTTTTTTAAAAAAAAAAATTTATATTAAATTATTTACTTTTATGGCTGACCAATAAGGGCTGATTGCAATTTTTGTATGGCAAGCAAGCAAGAACTAGTAGTTTATTAGAATATTAATTCTGCAATAACTGTCTAATGCCCGAACAGTCGCCCGTGGAGATTTATAGTTATTCAAAATTTTCGGGAGTAAAAATTAATTAACGTAAGAATGTCTGTCTCCGAGATACACGGTTTTCCTGCGCAAAAGTAAAACTTGGTTCTGAAGATAAGCCATAGACGTAGCCTCGTGTATTGAGGATAAAAAACCCAAAGGAACCCTTGTTTTCCAATTTCCAGAGATACAATAATAATAATTAGCCCTTACAATAATTTTCCGCCCCTTTATCTCTATTTGCGTTGTATTTTATTTCTTATTGCTGAGGGTCGTGACTCTTTTATTTATCAATAAGTACCTTTAACGGAACTTTAACGGACAGTAGGTCTTTAACGGAAGTGCCATTATTAGCTCTAACATTCTTCCGATTATAATCCGGCTGTCAAAGACCAACGAACATTCGCATTTACATAATATGATGTAACGAAGTTGGTACAAAAATAGATTGGCTCAACAATAAATAAAACTCATCATGGCCTGATGGGAGATTAGCTTATGCGGTGAGCCACTTACCCTTTAAATCTGATGCAGAGCAGAGGCCAGCCTAATCAGCCCGGATTGTGGCCCTCCCGGCAATCCACTCCCTGAATCAAGTAAATGAGAAAACTTTCTAATTGGAATTTCAAATAGGCTTTCGCTTACATAGACGAGAGCATTTCGCGGATCGACGGCAGCAGAGCTATCTGTGATATGTTAAAATTCTTTAATGGATTTTTACGTTAAATATCTGGTTTAATTTGTTGGTAGTGTGACGTTTTATATTTATATTATATTTTATTGCATACTATAAATGAATGTTAATAGTCGTAGACGCGTCGCGCGAGGTGGTAGCGACACATGTGAAAGGTCAGCCAAGCCGAGCGGACGTGTGGCCACGACGATTACGGAATGGCGGGGTAGTTGTTTTTATTACACCATATACTTACCCTTTTGACGAGTGGACGTTACGAGGTAGTATACAAAGTACAAACTCCTATAACTGGTTGTATCTTCTTCTTTTCGAGCCTCTTTATGTAATCCATCGTTGGACATAGGCCTCCTCATGTGCACGCCATTCTTTTCGAAGTTGTGCCAAGTTTTGTCCACGAGCTTGATTTCTCTTGCCGGTACATGATCTCCACTCAAACACCAAGCGAGTCCATCGGACGTCTGTTGTAGTAGTTGTATGCCCTCGCTACGAGTAAATGACAAATTTTCTCAGCAGCTTCAGACCAACACTGATGGAGTTTTCCTAACCAAACCAAAGTCATCCCAGTCTGGAAGAATTTGAATGATGATGGTGGATACATCTCATAGTTTCAACAAATCAAATTTTTAACACCTGACAAAAAAAGAGAGGTGAAGTTTGACGTGTGTATCTGTGTGTCTGTGTGTTCCCTCGTACCTCCCTAAAGAATGAACCGATTTTGTTATGATTTTTCCTGTTTGGTAGCTAATGCAATCGAGGTGGATCTTAGCTATAATTTATGAAGATCTGCTCAGGTGTTTGAAGATCATCAGTTCATTTCTACTTGTTTAAAGTGTCTTACAAACTTTCTGTTGCGATTGAAAGGTGTACTGTGACTTCGGATTATTTCCAAGAAATGGTAATCTTGAGCTGATATGCTTCAAAATGAAGAAGTCTGCGGGATACCTAAGTCCTCAGCAACTTACAGCAGATATTATAGTGTGTTTGTGCTCATTAAAATGGTCACAATGTGTTAGATTTAGTTTTTTTTTTTGTAATATGTAGGCAATAATTATTACATCCTGCCTGCAATCCTAGTTCCGACGGTATTTTTTATCAATTAGTGTCCATTGTAATAATATTGTATTTTTGTTTTAATTTCAAATGTTTAGCCTGATTAACATTATAGCCCTATTCTTGTGTTTTTCTTAGTTTATAAGAATGTCCATAATTGTAACATGCTGTAAAATAAATATAAATAAATAAAAAAAATGTGTTAGATAGAATATGATGATCGAGGCTCGAGGATCTAATGATGGAGCAACAAACTAGGTAACAGGATGTTGGGTGTATCTATACATATAATAAAACTGTAACTGGAAGATTTCTGTACATTTAATATATTTTGAAAATTTTAATTGGGGGATGCTTTACTATCGATACTGAGCCCAAAACAGATTTTTATTTAATTTTTGTCTTTTTTTTTTGTCCTTCTTTCACGTAAAAACTACCGCACAGATTTCTACAAAATTTTATACCGTGGTAGCTTATTACTCGGGGCAACATCTAGGCTACTTTTTATCCCGGAAAATCAAGGAGTTCCCGAGGGACTTTAAAAACTAAATCCACGCGGACAAAGTCGCGGGCATCAGCTAGTCATACATAAAGTCCGGTCACAGATTCAAGTGTCCGGGAGTGTTTTAAATAAAACACATGTATACAGTTGTAAATTTAGTTTAGTTTGGAAGTTGTGGATTTATTATTACTATTGTTGTGGTTAAAGAATTGTTGTGCGTCAATACTAAGTAATAGTATGAGCTACGAGAAATACCTAAGCTTATTAATACAGTACGTCTAGTGAGCCAAAGTCGTTAACTATAATTAGTTACTATTCCGTGATTGATGGCTCCAATTAACATAATTAATTAACCCTCTGCGACTCTACGTACAACTGTATTGGAGACGCAAATACATACCTAGAAGGTAATAATTAGACCGTGTATGTAATACTTTAATCCAGTCTATCTATTACGGTTTACGAGATACAGCCCGCTGACAGACGGACGGACGAACGGATGGACGGACCGACGGACAGCGGAGGCTTAGTAATAGGGTTCCGTTGGCACCCTTTGGGTACGGAACCCTAAAAACGGTCAACAAGTACCTATATTATTATTTCCTTCTGCAGAAAAAACCCAGTTTCAATAGAAATTCAGACATTAACGAGTAAAAAATATCATTTCATAAAATATCTTTTCGAGTATGTACAGATGAATATTCATTTTGGACGGCGCGAATTCTATGTCACCGGAAATTGCATACGATGAATGGTGATCGCGTAAATATCAATGCGGCGTTGATTTTTTTCCTTATTTTCTTTTCCTTAACTTGAATGTGTAGGTAAATGTAATGTAATGGTAATGTACGTAAAACTATGTTTTTAGGGTTCCGTACCAAAATGGTAAAAATGGAACCCTTATGGTGAGACTTTCTCCGTCCGTCCGTCCGTCCGTCCGTCCGTCTGTCACAGTCGATTATTTCAGTAACTATTAAAGCTATCGACATGAAATTTGGCATAGTTTTGTATAATAGTGGCCCAACATCATTGGAATAAAGAAAAATCGAAAATTATTTTTAGTTTTATTAAAAAAAGGGGGAAAATCGGGGGTTTGAAATTTCAAAGTAAAATAACTATACCGAGTGGGGTATCATAATATGAAAGGCTTTTACTTGTGCATTCTTAAACAGTTTTTATTTATTTCTATATATAATAGTTTTTTTTTGATTGATCGGCCAAAATGTCGAAAAAAAATACCGTTCCCCCCCCCCCCCTTATCTCCGAAGTTTACCAATCGTATTAACAATTAATATAATATTATTATCGTTTTACTTTTACTTTTGGAGAACGGAACCCTCGGTGCGCGAGTCCGACTAGCACTTGGCCGGCTTTTTTTAACTCTTAGATATTATATTTTCAACAAAAATCCATCCAAGAGTCCAAATAGTCTACCAAAATATTATTTAAGCTAGTATTTATATAAATGTTTAACTTATAAGTAACTAAATAAATATTAGAAGAAATGGTGTCTGACTGACTGACTGATCTATCAACGCACAGCTCAAATCACTGGATGGATTGGGCTGAAAGGTATACAGATAGGTACCTATTATGGCTTAAGCAACCGCTAAGAAAGGATTTTGGAAAATACAAGCCTTAAGGGGGTAAAATAGGGGATTGAAAAATCGAACTTAACTTGAGCGGTGCCGCGAGCAAAAGCGAGTTTTTGTATAATTCTAAGGTAATATTTTCAACCTCTTCCCGATTCTCGCAACTGCCAAGTCAATGATGCAGGTATTAAATAACGCGTATAAATTTATGTAGCCCTATTCCCTCAGCGACGTCTACAGAGGGCGACCCACGTGAACAAAGTCGCTTGCCGATGACAATGCTATGGTTACTCGAGCAGACTTTACGAGCTCACGAATCATTATCTCATTGTTTGAGAGAAACTTAGCACACGTCGTTCACGGTGAGGCTTTGTTCTGCAAAGTTATGGTCGGCCCCTCGGTTATCCGCAACCATTAGTAACATTGTCTCCGGGTAATACGAGCTTGCTAGGCCGATATCGCGTGAGTTGTGCATGATTTAGGCTCAACGATCCACATGATAGCCTATTATTTAGCAATGTTTTCGTTCGTAATGAAAAATTCTTTTTAAAAAACTGACTTCAAACACCCGCGCCAGTACAAAGTATATCGTTTATTGTTGATTTCTAAGATCTGATATTTCATTTAAGATATTTCACTTTTTTTATTTTTCTTCTAAGATATTTCACTTAAAAAAGTCGACTAATTAATTTTTCATTCGTATTTTATAGTACATTACATAGTGCTTTAGGGTTGGCATTTGAAATACGCATCTGGAATTTGGACTTGATAAGGGTTGATTTTTATAGGGGTAGGTTACCCCTTTCAATCGACACCCCCCCCATCCCGCGGAGATGCGTGGTTTTTTTTTTACACGTGTTTGAAGTTACGTGTAACGGAACGTTATTGTGTTTGAAGTTACGTGTAACGGAACGTTATTTTGCGTTATAGTGATTACTTTTATGTTATTTTAACCCTTATTTTTAGTAATTTTCTTTATTTATTATTATTTTTAATAGGTAAATATAATGTAAAAAAAAAAGTAACGTATAAAAAAAAATAAAAAAAAAATAATGTAATCGATCTTTTTTATTATTTTTTTTTCGATCTTTTTGGCGCGTTATTCCGTTTCTTTCGTAGTTACGTGAATGTTGTCTCTACGTTTTCGGTGTGATTTCTGTGGATTTCTGACGACTTTGGCTGTGCTACTGGACTCCGATATTCGCTACACTCGTTTAACGTTGGCTTCTTCCCCTGGACTTTCGATCTTGCTTACCCGATTTGACCTTGGCGTGTTTTCTGGACCCTTTGGTGCATATTGGTTTGGTATTGACGAAATGGACCCGAATCAGCCTTCTTGTAGCCGGGATAGTCCGACTTCCAGTCGAGGTAAGAATCAATATTATTTCTATGTATAATCCCATTCCATATAACATTAGACAAGTGTCCTAGTTCAGTCACACTTAGTTAGTTTATTGTTGCATTTTATTGTTATTAATGGCTGTTTATTGTTTTGTAGGTGGTGATGAGGGGCCACCTGTAAAACGGAGGCTTTATTCCGAAGAGGTTCTTAGAATGTGGAACCTCACGAAACTTGTTAGAGAATTGGGGACGCAGGAGCAAGGCATTGCATTTGCTGTAGAGCACGGCCTTATTCTAGAAAGCAAAGAGTGTAGAGTGCATCGTACTCCTATGAAAATAGACTTAAATGCAAATCATACTGTTGGAATGTTCTATTGTGGAAGAGGGAATTGTAGAGGCAAAACTAGGAAGTCGCGGACCACTGGGACATGGTTCGAAAATATTAAAATTCAATTATTACATGTCTATTATTTAATGTATTGTTTTGCCCACCGCCGGACTCATGATGATGTAATTCATGAAGACCCATTGCGTGATGAGATTGGTCAATGTCTTTCCCGGGTCACTATCACTGATTGGTATTCTTATTGCCGGGAGGCGGTGGTGATTTACCAATTGGAACAAGAACAACAGAAAGGAAAAATTGGTGGCCCGGGAAAAATAGTACAGATTGATGAAAGCAAGTTTGGAAAGAGGAAATATAATAAAGGTTATTTGAATATTAAATTGTATAATGTCCATAATATTTACTTTATAAGTTTGGTAATATTTGTTTTATAATAAATTTATTTTGTTTAAGGACGCAGAGTGGAGGGGCACTGGGTTCTCGGACTAATTGAAGATGGAAGCGAGGACCTTCGCCTGGAGGTGTGCCCAGATAATATCCGCTCAGCAGACGTATTAATTGCGATTATACAAAAACATGTGGAAGAAGGAACAATAATTCATACTGACTATTGGAGGGCCTATGATTGTCTGGACCAGTATGGTTATATCCACAAAAAGGTAAACCATAGTGATCCAGACAATCCATTTGTTGCGCAAGACGGGACTCACACGCAGCGAATTGAGTCCCAGTGGAGGGTGGTTAAGAGATTTTTTTATAAAGATAATTATAACCACCCTGAAAATTTTTCTGATATAATAGTCGAATATTTGTGGAGAAGATCCAATATAAAATATAAAAGAGATCCATTTATGGAATTAATCAACGTTGTGAAACATGTTTACAATATTAATAAATAATTAATTAAATATTTGTTGTATTATTTTACTATCTCAGAACCAACTAACAAGGTGCACCTATAGGTAATTAGGTTAAGGTTATTTTCCTTTTTTGACCACCCAGAAATAGGAGCCCCGCGAAGCGGGGCTCCGTCGACATGCTCTTAGAGGGGAAGAGGGTGACGGCTAAGGAGTTTTCCTAGGTCCCCCACTTTTTCTTAGGCTATAGTCGTAAATTCTTATATAAAGTTAACACAACCTCAAAAAATAAAAAAAAATAATAAAAAAAAAATTATAGGTTTCCGCGTCGCGGGGGATGGTGGGGAGGGTTCCTACCCTCCCCCCTCACCCCCCCCTCCACCCCCACCCCATACATCCAGATGCGTATTTCAAATGCAACCCCGTGCTTTATACTACACCTACGAGGAAAATAATAGACAAATCACATAATTGAAATTCATATACCTATCTATTAATTTACAATCCTCAAACTCAACTCAACTCTAAAAAAACTCACGGTAGAATTTTTTCTCGCTTTTCCACTGTAGTAAATCTTCATAAAATGCTTTGTTGTATTTATCGATTTCTAGATTTCTCGGGACATTCATTTTTCACTATACACAGACATTTTGAATTCACACTGCTATCACCAATAGACATTTTGAGTTCTTAATATAGAGTAAAGTTTATGGTTTCTACTAAAAGCTTGTAAGTAATTTTATAAATTCAAAATTTAGATATAACAAAATAATGCGACTCGCGCGAAATTTTTCATTTTTTTAAAATACGTAGGTATGACCTTTGAGTAATAAACCAACACAGGAGAAGAATTGACGCGCGTACCCCTCTGTAAGTTGGGTATGAGCAGTGGTCCTACTCGTTATATAAAACTGTTTGACTCGAGTCACGCGGCTGTCAACTACGTATGGTTAGCGGGGAATGAGCTCCGCTATAAATGCCGAATATGAGAGTATTTTCTTCTAAAAAAATATTTAAAACATCCAGTTTACTAAAGGTTAACATTTATTTACTTCTGATGTATTATTTTATCCAAATAATGCAATACTTATGCAGAAAACTTAAGAAAACTGTCGATCTGAAAATGTTGCTACTTAATCGTACATGAAATAATTTGGGGAAAATATTGAAAATTAATCTTCCTACTTACTATTCGTTTAGAGACCTTTATCTTGAACTGCATTATAAATTGATCCCATAGAATTAAAATCACGATAGAATAGGAAGGGGTGAACGACTAATTTATAAGCTTTAAGTAAAATATGACTAGATATATAAATACGAACTTTGATCGTCTGTGGGATTATCAAATAATGATACAAAATTCTTTCTATAAAACCGACTTTAAACGCCACTACAAAGTATAAAACAATTTTAATTTGTACATGTATGTTGAAGTCGGGCGGGCCTAAATATAAATGAAACTAATGCGCGACGCTAGCCCAACTTTGCCCGATCGGCGTATGAAGTCGGTTTTTTAAAGATATTTTTTTTACATTATTATTTTAAGCTTTTTTGTGTATATCTCTGATCGCGAGCAATTTGCTCTTAATCATTGAGTTCCTTCCTCCATCACCGAAGATATGAATCATCTTCTCTTCACCTTTTAAATAGGCCCAACCTTATTATGCTTTCTTTCAAAAAAAATTGAAATCGGTTCAGATTTGACGTAGTTATGGAGTAACATCTAACATTATATCAACAAAAATTTATATGGGAACCACCTCTGAAGTATGCCCTACTAAACAAAAAAAAATTATCAAATTCCATTCATTATTTGGCGGAATAATTGGGTAATAAATATACAAAAAATTCAAATTGAGAACCTCCTCCTTTTTTGAAGTCGGTTAAAATGATTGCATTATTATAACGATCGCAATGGTGTCTGATTGGCTGGTACTCTCCCACTATTGTTTAAAATGCATTGATGCAGCTAGAGCTCCATAAACTCAGCGAATTCATAAAATTAGTTTTTTTACTCAATTATTTCAAAATTTATAGGTATATATTTCCATATAGCCAGTGTGATATGATTTTCTAAATATATAAAATGAAAAGGTGACTGACTCACTGATTTATCAACGCATATCTACTATGACGTAGGCATCCGCTAAGAAAGGATTTTTACAAAAATAATACAAAAAATAATGAAAACGAGACAAAAAATTGTTTAATAATAATGATAAGTTCTACGTAAGTCTTTCTTACTCGAAAATTAGGACTTTAATTTTATGAAGTCGGCCACACCGCAATAAAATTAGGGCTGGACAGCAAGATTTCATATGTCGATATTGGTGGGGGGATTGTATAAATTATTTATACCGAGATATTTTTATCGTCTTACTAATGGTTCATTGACGAAAAAAAAATTTAAATTCTATACATATTTGGTTCATTAAAACTTGGCAATTGAATTAAAGTACCCATACTTCTTATTCATCCCGCTAGGTTTACCGGAAAGCTAAATAGCTTGGCGGTGTTTTATTACAGATGGGGTGGCCACTATAGCCATGGCGGCAGCCTAGCATTACAAACAAATATACACTTCGTTCAGATGAAGTAGATGAAAAAAATAAGCCTTCCAAGTAAAGTATGTAGGTACAAGTTTTAACTTACCAATCATAACTTTAAATAAATTTTTTTTTTAGGGTTCAGTTTTTCCTTTTTATGTTTCCTCCATACTGGACTGAGAGAATATTATTCAACGCTGGAAAACGATCTTTTCGAAAAAGTGAACTTTAAACCAGAGCCAATAACGTTTTAAAAAATCATAACAGCTCATAATAAGCTATCAGGAGCAGATTTTTTTCAAAAAGCATATTTTTTAATGTAACACATCAGATGATACTAATTATATAATTCTAAAGTAGAATTACTTTAGTTTTATACATTAGTTTTATATCAATTTCGACTAATAGTTTTTCAATTTCAAGAAGCAATGTTGCTGTAACTTGGTATTTGATGCATAATATGAAACCACGAAATAACTCTAAACTCTGAAATGCTAATTATGCTGTATTTATTTTTAAGGAAACATGATGTAGTCCTAACAGTTTGTACTTAATATACTTTTTAGAAATAGATACATCGTAAATTTCGCTTTAAACATAAATAAAACAAATGATGTTTCATTAAAAATGCTGTATGTTTATTTAAACAAGATTACTTAAAAAATCAATGTGTTCAATATTAATACCCACTACGTATTCAAATAAAAATTAAATGTCTCTCAACTTAATAAACAATATTATTAAAAATCTATGACAAAGTACAGCACTCCCTGGTGGCTTATAACCTTAAATCATAACTAAACAGCTGCTCTAAGGTGATATACTGTGGTACCTACAGCATGCTTTCAGCATGAGATTGAGAGTATAGTGACGGAGTAAATACCTTGGTATCTACAAAATCTGTTAATAATCAGATAATCCTAAGTCCTTACAGTAGGTACACCTAAGTGCACTGCACTGCTAAAAAGTATTTATAACTTTTTTGAAGTATCTGTATAATATTGAAAAATAGATGGTGTCTTAGTATTTACAGCATTTTTGAGTACATTGAAAAATATGAATAACAAAAAATATAATATAAACATGTAGAGAAGGTCAACATAGTATCTTAGAAAAATAATGTCATAGGAAAACGAAAATCCGACAATCCGACGCAGTATCTTTTTCTTCCAAATATATAAAAAAGTAATTTTGTTATTTTTCGAAATAAGCTAGATCGCTTTCCAGCGTCAATATAGTCCAAAGTTTCTAGCTGTATCTTTACGCAAGTACTAAAAGCCTACAAAGAGTCAATCTAATAGCAAAGGCATATTATGACTAAAATAACGGCAAGAACCTCGTTTCCTAGCGCTTCTATATACCTACCATGTTAAAGATCTCGAACAAAAAAATTTACTCTCGAATAAAGTAACTCTGTTGTAAATAATTATTAGAAAAACTTATCGAAAGTCGATAATCGATAGTGTCAAATCCCTAAAATGCTTACACAAATGATGCGATTGTTTCATGTAATGATAGAGCGTCCCTGTGTGTGAATGTGATAGTGTGCATATACTTTAAGGTAGTGTTTGCTAATTATATTGTGTGCGTGCATAGCGACGTGATGGAAAAATGCAACTGTAGTAAGCAAGTTTTCATGTGTGCTACCTCGCCCCCCACCGTAATTGACAGACTTTTTTGCAAATAAATTAGGCGTCAATTCCTCTCCATTGCTGGTTTATTACTCAAAGGGTATGACTTACAGAAAACGCAAGTGGCCAGTAACCACAGACCAGGAACAACAAGATAACAATTTGTTTTTTTTTTAACTTTGTAATCAGTTTTATTTTATTTCATAGAATAAGTATGTAATAATGTAATCCATTCATGTTTTTGATTTACATAAACGATTTACCATATTTTGTCCAAAATACTTGCGATATTGTACTATTTGCTGATGATACGTCTTTGATTTTCAAAGTCGATAGGAAAAAAGACAATTTTGACGATGTAAATAATGCATTATCTCAAGTTTCTGAATGGTTTACGGCAAATAATCTACTTTTAAATGCTATAAAAACAAAGTGTGTTGAGTTTTTATTGCCTAACACCAGAACTGTCAGTAAAAATTTAAAGATAAGTAATGAATCCTTGAAAACAGAGGACTCCACAGTGTTCTTGGGATTAACCCTGGACTCAAAGCTGCAATGGGGCACCCATATAGCAGTACTTGCTGGCAAGCTCAGCTCTGCTGCTTACGCTGTTAGGAAGATTCGACAGATAACTGACATAGAAACTGCAAAAATTGTTTATTTTGCATATTTCCATAGTATTATGTCATACGGAATCTTAGTATGGGGTAAAGCGGCCGATATTGGAAAAATTTTTGTATTGCAGAAGAGGGCGATTCGCGCAATCTATAATTTAAAGCCGCGGGATTCGCTTCGAGAAAAATTTAAAGAAATAGGCATTCTTACAGTAGCTTCACAATATATTTATAACAATATAATATTTGTCAGACAAAACATTGTGAATTACAAAAAAAAGGGTGAATTACGAGATAGGCAGGTTAGAGATCCAAATAGGCTCGTGATTCCTCGACTGCGCCTCAAGAGGGTCCGAAAGACATTTGTGGGAATGGGCGTGACGTTCTATAATAAAATTCCACAATCGATCTTGGACTTGCCTTTACACAAGTTTAAGAAATCGATTAAAACTACGCTCATGAAAAAAGCATATTATACGATTGAAGACTATATAAATGACAAAAAAGCGTGGATGTAATTCGTTCCAGCGAGTCATGAGACAGTAGGTAATGATTAACCTGTATAATTGTATATCAAAATAATTCTATTCTATTCAGAGTTTCCACTTTATTTGTGTACAAGTCATATTTTAAAATGAGTATTTGATTTGAATATTAGTTTCAATTCGATGCCTTAAGATGGGTAGCCTAAGTATGTCACACTCTCTTTAACATTTCTGTGGTGGTGTCGTGTGATGCGGGTTGTTGCGTTCCCTAAAATATGGTTGAGCGAAGCAATGGCTGGGTCATGCGTCATGCTCGTGAACGGGTGCCACCAGCGGCAATGGGGCTACTTTCTGTCTGCCCGTCTTGACATGTGTTGAATTATAATTAGAAATAATTACGTATGCTTTTGTGGACCTTTCCCTCATTGTGGAAACTCTGCATACATAGAATATCTGTTAAGTATATTGTAAAAGTATTTTGAAAAGAGCAACTGCCGAGTTTCTTGCTGGTTCTTCTCGGCAGGAACGGCATTCCGAACCAGTGGTAGACTCATTGACGATTCAAAAGTACTTGTAAAAGTTTATTTGAATAAAAAAACATTTCTATTCTATTCTATTCTATTCTAATAGAATATGGAACCTCGTTTACTTATATAGTATATAGAATCCTCTTTATATAGATTATTATTAGTTATAATTTAGTCACTATTTTATATTTTTTTCTAATTATTTATTTATTAGATACTTACTATGAAAATAAAGAGTCTTGTTTGTTGAAACAGATTTCAATTTTTTTTTTATATAATTTTTTTAAGTATTGGTATTACTGAACTGATTATATCAAAAATTAAATAAAAAAAACACGTGTGTAATGGATTTTCATACAACTTTTCAGCCCGCTAAAGCACGTAAGTAATGAAATTTCATACATTTTTTCAGCCCGCTAATTTGTCTCCACGTAAAGACGTATTTTCTTTCTCGCTCTTTTTCGATATGACACAAATCAGAAGGTACTTTCCGAGCAGGTGTAGTATAAATGTATTTTATCTTTGCATTGAATTGCATTATTTTTATGGTTCAGCACCCAAAACACGGCATTTAATGTATTTCGGCACCCACATTCAAGGGGACTTAATATTATTTTATGTGGCAGTATTTTAACAGTAAAGCTCGCAAGAGCTGGACGTATTTAATACCTTCAAGACATGGCAGCATCACTTTGACTAACTTTCTTGTTTAACTTACAGCTTCAATAGCCCAACGGTGGAGGGTGCGGACTGAAAACTGAAAGGTTGTCGGTTCGATCCCTACCCGTTGTACTATTATTAAGTTTAAATAAGCTGAAAGCTTTCCTTCTTCCTTCGAATATAGAATATTAGTCTAGTTCAACGGCTTATATTCTTAAAAAAAAGTGTGTTGGTTTGTTCTGGATTTCGCGGTATCTTTGCGGTGTACGCTGCAAGAGAACTACTCGACTCGATTGATTGGAACAACTCGATTTTTTGCATAGATATAATTGAGGAGTAAGTGTGGTTCCAGAGGGAAATTTAGAAAATTTAACTGCACGCGGATGAAGTCGAAAGCAAATGCTATGAATTATTTATTATCACAAATTGCTTATTTGCTGCAACACAGTTTCAATAATTCATCTTAACATCAGGTCCAAATGGATGGTCTAAGTTTTTGATGTAGTGTTCTGTGAGTTTACTTATCAACTAATGTAGGTACATTAGTTTTCATAGAGCATGAAATTTTCTACATTTCTACATTTTTCTACATTACTAGCTGATGCCCGCGACGTCGTCCACGTAGATTTAGTTTTTAAAATCCCTCGGGAAACCTTTGACTTTCCGGGAGAAAAAGTAGCCTATGCCACTCTCCAGATCCTCAACTATATCCATGCAAAAAATCACATCGATCCGTAGCTTTGTTACGGCGTTATTGAAGGACAAACCAACAAACCCACAAACCAACAAACACACTTTCGCATTAATTATAATATTAGTGTGATGATGAAACTAAGGAAATCACTACTTTTTCGAGATAAAACACTTTTGCAGGAAATGAGCGAAATCCTTGCGAAATTTTTGCGAAATTGCTTGTTTGTTATTTTGAAAGAATTTAAATGTAGTTGGCATACTAATCGA
The DNA here is from genome assembly GCA_029955525.1 of Oeneis ivallda. Lineage (NCBI taxonomy): Eukaryota > Metazoa > Arthropoda > Insecta > Lepidoptera > Nymphalidae > Oeneis > Oeneis ivallda. The sequence continues at coordinate 16,249,163 of JARPMR010000010.1, forward strand.
TCGTAATAGGTGTCCGACAGAGTTCACGATACGTCAGAGATGTTGTAAAACTTGCTCACTCGATGGTCGAGTAAGCCCGGAACGAAATTGCCAATCCTCTTTCACAATGGACCGTAAAATGGTTTTCCGTTTTTGTCCGATCGAGCGGAGCGGTGCTCGTTGATTCACCGGACACGTCCCACGGCGGGCGATCGCTAGTTGGGGAGAGTTTGTGGAATAACTCTTTTACGTTCTGTTACTTAGCGTGTTGCAAATCTGCTTCCGAGAATACGTTGTGTCGCTTGTTGTATAAAAAATGGTATGCTTAGGGCCATTTTTACCACCATCTGATACTCGTAAGTGTCGGATAGCTTATTCGCATATTTTGTCTTTGTAACTTGACGTAAAGTGAGAAAGTCACAAAATTTACGGTTAGGCTATCCGACACTTATCAGAGGGCCCTTAGAGTTTTTATTTTTTGGTTACGATTTCTGTCTGTTTTTCGGGGGGGTCTTGAATTCGAATTTCAGCACCATCAACAGCACACCCAAATCAATCGCACGTGTGAGTGAATATGAGTGTTAAATTTGTAAGACCCTTTAATCAAGTAAGAAAATAGAAGATAATCTTCAAACGCCTGAACAGATAATAATAAATTATTATTATGATCCATGTCGATCACGTCAGCTTTCGAACAGAAAAACCGCAACAAAATCGGTCCATTCGTTGGGGAGCTACGAGGGAACAGATAGGCACACAGAAACACAGATACTCAGATACACAGACACATACGTCAAACTTATAATACCCCTCTTTTATGTCGAGGTTTAAAAAATAATTTCAACGGTTTATATTATATCTACTTATTGTGAGGGAGCACTATTGCATTCAAAACGAATAATCGCGTTGCACTGTCATTATTCTTTTTTTATCGTATTCCATTATAATTGTATTCGTAGAATAAAACATTTTATTTTCTTTCAAGTAACAATAGAGAACTAGAGCACTATTAAAGCATCGTTCAGTACAAAATCGTCATTACAATATTCCTTCTGCTTGTTATACCTACATTTCAGTTGCTTTAGTATGTAAATCCACTGTCTGTTCGTAAAACCGCTTGCCAGTCTTAGGGCCTGTTTCACCACTTACTGATAAAGTGCCTGGTAACCTATCCGCAACTTGTCTGACAGATAACGGTCAAATTTCTGTTTCACAAGTGTCCGTTAAGACAATCTAGCAGATAAACTCTACAAAATGACAAACAGATTTATCTAACAGCTATTTTATCTGTTAGATGATGGGTAGCCTAAGTATGTCACACTCTCTTTAACATTTCTGTGGTGGTGTCGTGTGATGCGGGTTGTTGCGTTCCCTAAAATATGGTTGAGCGAAGCAATGGCTGGGTCATGCGTCATGCTCGTGAACGGGTGCCACCAGCGGCAATGGGGCTACTTTCTGTCTGCCCGTCTTGACATGTGTTGAATTATAATTAGAAATAATTACGTATGCTTTTGTGGACCTTTCCCTCATTGTGGAAACTCTGCATACATAGAATATCTGTTAAGTATATTGTAAAAGTATTTTGAAAAGAGCAACTGCCGAGTTTCTTGCTGGTTCTTCTCGGCAGGAACGCCATTCCGAACCAGTGGTAGACTCATTGACGATTCAAAAGTACTTGTAAAAGTTTATTTGAATAAAAAACATTTCTATTCTATTCTATTCTATTCTAGATATATATCAGACACTTTAACGGATAGTGGTGAAACAGGCCCTTACTATAATTAAAACTTATCTATAAAACATTTTAACATTTTTATTCGTTACGACAACGCTTTGCAGTTAGTTCTCTGTAATGCAGTTTAATTGAAAGTTAATTAACAAAGTTATGGCGCATGTTTTTAACGAAGATGAAGCGACGTGTGTATCGGATGACGGATACGTAGGGAATAACAGAATATTTCCTTCCGGCAGTTTATTGATGACAACTCAACGAGTCGCGAAGCTGAAGTGAAAATGGGCGGGCCACGTAGTTCGAAAAGCTGATGGTCGTTGGGGTCCCAAGACACTGGTCGCTGGGAGTCGCTGGAAACAGATGGCGCAAATCCGAGTTTTGTGGAAGTCTATCGAGTTGATAAAGAAGTTCCAGTTCCCCCAAGGTCCAATTCCCGGAAGATCCAGTTCCCCCAAGGTCCGATTCCCAGAAGATCCAGTTCCCCAAGGTCCGATTCCCGGAAGATTCAGTTCCCTTAAGGTCTAATTCCCGGAAGATCCAGTTCCCCCAAGGTCCAATTTCCGGAAGATCCAGTTCCCCCAACGTGTCTGTTGGTCTAGTCTGCCCCTAGATCCAATTTGATAAAGAAGTTTAATTTTTTATATTTTTAGCCGCCCGGAAGGTTTGTTTCCCCGAACGTCCAATTCCTACAAGGTCCAATTTCCGGAAGTTCCAGTTCCCCCAAGGTCCAATTCCCGGAAGATCCAGTTCCCCCAAGGTCCAATTCCCAGAAGATCCAGTTCCCCAAGGTCCGATCCCCGGAAGATCCAGTTCCCCTAAGGTCCAATTCCCGGAAGATCCAGTTCCCCCAACGTGTCTGTTGGTCTAGTCTGCCCCTAGATCCAACTATTCTGATTATTGTATTCATCTCAAATTGTGTGTATAAAGTTTATGTAAAATTCACGATGGCAAGTGTACGTGTGGCTTCGAGTCGAGACAGACATTAGGCAGGTCACGTAGGATTTAACTCAGCGGCTCATTCCCGATGGGTCTTCTTGTTTTGACGCTTTAATAAAGTTCTAATATTAAATATGCATAAGCACGTACGAAGTGGTAATAAATAACACAGTTCTAACTAAGTACAAGTTGTAATTCAGTGTACCTATTACGTTTCGTCGCCGTCAAAACTGAACAACTGCTCACAACTGATGAAGTCTTACTTCAAGTAATAGGGATAAAATGAAATGGAATGAAACCTCAACAGCCAAACGGTTAAAGGCGCGTACTGAAAACTGAAAAGTCAACGGTTTGATCCTCACCCAGTGTACTTACAGGCTAATAAATAACTGTCGTACCCACTCGTAACACAAGCGAGCTATTTTTAATTATATTTGGCTATTTTAAATTAACGCATACCAAGCTTATTTTGTTCATCTAATTATTATTAACTATCGATTCACGTAAAAAAATTCATCACGCATGACGGAATCGACGCGATTTTTACATGAGTTGAGGACCTTAAGAGTGATATACGAGTGATATAAGAGTGATATAAGAGTGATATAAGACGAAGTCGCGGGCATCAGCTAAATTGGATAAAAAAACTTTTTTCTTCTTATACTATTATTACTTACTTATTATTGCTTAGCATTAGTTTAGAGCTTTGACTGAGCCAACATAAGAAACACAAGCTATGCGTCCCTATGCAGAAGCTGGCGGTAGCCAAAAAAAATTCATACGGTATGGCTATTTGCATTTTTATCACTTGCCGGATAATATGAAAAGTTTTCCATTAAGTAAGTCGATTTAGAAAAGCACTATTTGATATGCTTATAGATAAAATGTATTATAAGATTAATGATTTGATTGAATGACCTAATTGAAGAGTTAAATTGATTTTCCGTATTTTACTGACATGTTTTCAATTATTAAGGATTGTTTTTTGCACGCCAAGCTTGGCAGGATATGTTGACGCTTTATAATTGTAAACTTAACATCTATGTAAATAATATGTCTATATTTCATGTACCATGTTCTTGCAAAATAAAATGATTGATTGATTTGCGTAGGTACACCTAGCGTTACAATCATTTTTCATATACCTTAATCTTCTCCTAGTAAGGATTTCTCACGGTCTTGTGCCACCTGTATCTAGCGGCTGAACCACGACTGTCTGATGTCGTGTTTACCGGTGGGGGTCTGCCAACACCGCGTTTTCCGGTGCAACATTGCCACTCCCATACGACACCGGCCCGACTAGTCTTGCTCTGCGAAGACCGATCCCGAATGCACAACGCACTTTGTGGGCATTATCTAGTATGCGTAGAAACATGGTATGTTTAAACAATACTATTTCACCAAAAATGCCTTTGCAATACTAATCGGTACACGTCGATCGGTACAAATCGATAAAATATTTAGAAATAATTAAGTATAAGAAGCCCATTGAATAATTCTCAGGTGTCAGGAAATACGGAAAACGATACCTACCTACGCGGTAAATTAGTAATCAATAGGAAACAAATTTTCAAATTTTAATTAAGTATGTAAATCATTACTCGGTTATAGTAAATTTATTAGATAGGCCCAACAATTAAATAGGTTGTTTACTTGTTGTTTATTAAATTTAGATAATTATGATAATACTATGCAACATCCTTGGATATGCCATATTATCATGTCGTGTCAAAAACCTTGAACTCGCGGAAATTTAAAGCCTGTTAATCCGCACTTAACCAGCGTGATCGGCTATGGCCTTAAACCATCGATGTACTTAAACCCTTCTCATTCTGAGAGGAGACCAATACCTAGCTGTAGTAGGCCGGCGATGGGTTATGATTACAAGTAAGTACTTTTAGGCCGCCGCGCCACGCCAACGTATTGTCACTATTTTCACTTGGAATATTATGCGTAAAATACGACACACAGACATAATATTTATGTATCGATGGGCTTGACAATGCCAGCTGGTAAAAGACTCAAAATAAAGTATAGACTAAAATATTTTTTGCCGTGATAACGTCGTATAATTCGATGAACACCGGCTGCACGCACGAAAAAATGTCACATTTTGCCTGAGCCTGTTCGTGCAACCGAGAGCGCGGAACAAGCGATAGAGAGGCACGATCGGCCCAAGCGTTGGCTTGAGAGAGCGCCCGCCGCCGCTAGCCAGTCATCGCGTGCGCTTATGTGTATTATCTATGGCGTGCGCGCTGTGGTTAGCGGATGTGTTCATCAATGTTTCTTTATGACGTTATCACATATAACTATCGTCCGTAAACCGACTTTACAGAGAACCAATTTTTTTTTATTGCAATTCAATTGGGCTCTAATCGTAATTCGCATAATATTACCCCCAGCCTGAGTTAAATAAAACCGTCACACCGGAGCTCGCATTCTCCCTCGTGGAGCATCTATCACGATAGGTAATTAATCAATCCGAGTTAACCTTAATGTAAAGTATATAGCAATATTATCGGAAATGAACTCTCATTAATCTTTTTTATCTAGCTGATAAGATGAAATATGAACCAGTTAATATGTTGGGAATTAATGTGTACCGGTGCGAAGGGAATCAACCGTTAATAGCTACAATTTATTTTTCTTTAGCGGCCTTTATACTTCCTATCTCCACGACAGACACCTAAACGGAGCGACATGAAAATCGAACGGTGTGTACAATGTAGGTACATAAGTACTTGTAGACACCGTAATACACTAGACAGTCACTGTCTAGTGTATAACGTCTATAATCGTGTGCCCAAACACATGTATTATTATTTATACATATATTACACTGTATGTCTGGAGATCTTTCATACATGCGGCAATTGATTTTTATTTATATTTTAGTGTAAGGGAGCTAGATATTTTTAATACTGCCGGACCTCACTGCTCGTCAATTCTATAAGGGTGAGGCCACACTGGCTACTTTTAGCGGCAGCGATCACGCGCTTTTATTGCCATTAGCGTTTTTATGGCCTCTTGCGTCTGCTGCGCGATTCCCGCGTTTTTATGACTTAGCGTTTTTATGGCCATAAAAACGCTAAGAGCCATAAAAACGCGCGAATCGCGCAGCAGACGCAAGCGGCCATAAAATCGCTAAAGGCCGCGTTTTTAAAACGTTGCGATCGCTGCCGCTAAATGTAGGCAGTGTGGTTTCTCCCTAAAACCCAACGAGTACACTACGCCAGTGGCCATTTTGCTTCTGGTTGTCACGTCATTTACAATATCTCTATACCCACTAGTGTTTGTTGTTTTAATTATTCAATTATTGAGTAATGGATATTTTTATAATTCATTACTTTGATCAATGTCCATTTTTATTTTTTAAGTAAAAATATTAACTATCCGCCAATCGCCATTAATAGATAGAATATAATCTTCCCTATCTACGCAATAAACTAAGGCCATTATTTCACTTGATACTCTATATTTCATGTGTAAGTTATATATTACATTTTAGCAACAATATTGTTTGCGTTCAGTTTGCGTATAACATAAATGTAGCGTTGCGAGTTATTACAGCGAGCGGTCATCCGTATGAACGCAGGCGTTTGATAATCCCGTAGTGCATCCATCATACTGGTATTAGGCGTGGTAATTCCCCGCTACAAAGCGGATTTTACCTGGCACGGGGATGTGTGTGCATTGTTATGCCACTGACATTCATTTAACACCATTCAGATATTCTTCTCTCTTTGCGTAGCCTTTCAAAGCCCGCGGGAGCCCTTTGATTTCCCGGAGAAAAAATTAATAACCTATCTTATGGTACTCTATCTTTAACTGTATCCATTAAAAAATTACGCTTCATTGCTCTATTGCTGCATGATTGAAGGAAAAGCTAAGGATCATACCAATAATTAAACACTTTCGCATTTAAAAATATGTAATAATAAGGAAGTAAAAATAGTAGGGATAGGGATAAGGGATAAAAATTAGTAAGTTTTATTCATTTAATTAAGTGCGCTCTCATCTGGTGAATATTATATGCCTGTTTGGGTTGTGAGTTGCACGCGCCAAATAGGTAATACGATCTGTATGCGATTTAAATTATTATCTAGAATCTAGAGGAAACGAAATGGCCTATTCCGTACTTGAAAAGTAGATTACCCATTCAGCTACTGATTTACTTGGTCACACGTACCACATGACACATAATAATATTTGAAAATACCTTAGTTATAATGCCTACTTACTTCTTATTACCTATTGCTTCTGAGATAACTACGTCTCCTTGCAAATACAAGGAAATACAAGGAACTAATCCCGATTTCAATTTCCGGTGGGATTTATTTAGTGGACGATCTTTTCTAAATTAGTTCCGATTATAGTAGAGGTGAGTTGAAGCCGCGGCTAATTATAACTATAGCGGTGAAGCCGATGCAGGCACTGCAAAGTGAGCTAAATTTCCGGCTAGGCCGTTCGTTCTCAATCTACCAGGCTGGCAGAACAATAATAGGGCGCCTGTCCACTACAGCGGAGCGGAGATTTGTAAAGTGTAGTTTAATTGTAAAATCGATTGTAAGATTGATTGTAATATAGATTGTACTCTTGCTACGCTCCCAAGAGATCTAATGCTATTTGATATTCAAAGTAAAATTATTATTATTTTTAAACTAGCTGATGCCCGCGACTTTGTCCGCGTGGATTTAGTTTTTAAAATCCCTCGGGAACTCTTTGATTTTCCGGGATCAAAAGTAAGTCACTCTCCAGGTCCTAAACTATACCCATGCAAAAAATCACGTCGTTCCGTAGCCCTGTTGCGGCGTGATTGAATGACAAACCAACAAATCAACAAACAAACACACTTTCGCATTTATAATATTAGTAAGGATGTATTTTAAAGATGATTTAATCAACAAATAGATGGGTACTTTTTCACTGCGATACAAGCAAAGCTGTTTTTAAATATATAATTAGTATATTCTATCGTTTGGTACATTGCTTGGTATTATATCATCATCATCATCATCATCAGCGATCAGCAACCCATCAATGGCTTACTACTGAGCGCAGGTCTCCTTTCAGAGAAAGGGTTATAGTCCACCATACTGGTCCAATGCAAATTGGCAGATTTCACACACCTTTGAGAACATTATGAAGGATTATTATTTAATGTAAAATAAAATTATTATAATTATTATTTTCCTTCACCGTTAAAGCATATTGTGATGATTAATTGCTTAAACGCACATTACTCCGTAAAGTCAGAGACCGGGATCGAACCTGCGACCCCCCCGAATAGGAGACCGCAGACCTAACCAATAGGCTGTCACTACTTGGTATATAACATGCCATCACAACTACACCCTCATTATACTACACGCAAATCCCGAGTGTAAAATGCATTATGGATTTCAATAAGCCGGGTCTAAGCCGCTCTTCTCATTTTATTCACATTTTGTATATTTTATTATCTGGTTTTACTATGACTCGAGATGTGCGGCGATGTCGTAAAATAAAAGGAAATGGGTACTGGGTCCAAAAAGTACAGTTTCAAATACTTACATCTATTGTTAGGCCATTTTCGAAGTAGGTCTTTCTTTTTAAGCGGCACTTTAACTTCAGTGCATAATATCTACTAGCTTCTGCCGGTTGTTTTATTTTTGGAACTCCGGCGAAACACGTGTTTTTCCGAAAATGAAACCGCACGCCATCGAAATCAATGTCATCCTTACCACCTGGGTGGTAAGGGTGGTTTCCACGCACATGAAAATTGTGGAATCTTCAGTGGTGTTCCCACTGGACTTCAACATGGGGTTATTCTAGGGCGGATCAACCAATTCCTGAAAGACCGGTAACGTTGGCGCTTGGCGGTGCCTCTGGTGCTCCAAAACTGAACTCCACGCGGACGAAGTCGCGGGCAAAAGCTAGTTACTGATAAAATGGCGGCCGGCCTTTAACGGACATAAATATTAATAATTCATATCTCAAAAAACACATTTTTTGCATAACAAACATCTTTTCGCGCATTTTAAAAAGACATGCGAATTCAGAAGAAAAACCAGCGCCTACCCAATTTACAGCCAAGTTAGCACGGACGTTCAGCAACAAAAGGTTAAACAAAATCATAAATCTTGCGAACATTTAATATATGGCTATGAATGTCTTACAAAATACTCACTAATGTACGACGGGTAAAGCGAGTTCATCACCCGCGATTTAAGAAGATGCCACTTACATGCAATTTCTCACTGTAACTCCTTGTAATATATTATTATGTTACCGTTTTGTGTAGCCTTTAAGTAGCATGTGGAGCAAGACAATTTATTCAAGACATTTACAGCAGAATGATGTTGTGTTGGTTTTAATTAGGTACGTAATATAGCGATAACTATGAGATGCATTTCAACTTCCCTCCGAATATCATAAAATTTTGAAAATGTGTAGGGATATTTGTTGGTTTTCTTCATTCACGCAGCAAAGGAGCAACGGATCAACGTAATTCTTTGGATAAGTATAGATAATGTCCCAGAGAGGTCACTCTCTGGGACCTATACCTATAAGTTACTTTTTATCCCGGAAAAACAAAATGTTCCCGTGTAATGACGTCAAAACGTTGAGTTATCCACGTGAAGAAAGTCGCTGGCAAAAGCTAGATTATTTTTACAGGGACGTAAGTATAGCGCAATATCTGAGGCACCGTGGAACACTGTTGGCCTAATAAGACAAACACTACATGTACCTACCTATTGCTACAGCATTCACTTCACAGATTGTGAGTACTGAATATAACTTAGCATAGCAACGAATTTCATTATGAAAACATTTCCAATAATATATTATCATGTTCAGCACAGTTGAGTCTGTGAAGAATTTTATCTGACTGATGTGTGTCAAATTACCTATAGGGTTTTTGATTCTTAACGAAAAAAACTCAGGACTTGCAGTGACGCCGGGTTAGGTTTAACCCAGGAATAAATTTGCGATTATGACAGAAGCTTTATACGATATCTGTCAAAGCAGCAGCTAAGTCAGGGTTAAAAGGATAACCCGGTTTTTTCTTCAAGTAAAAAGCAGCCTAAAAGTACTTAAAGTATAATGATACCTATCTAGAAAATATCAGGCCAAGGTCAGGTCACATAAACCCAGTATAAGTATCAGTTAAAGTAGAAAAATCGGCCAAGTGCGAGTCGGGCCTCGCTCTTTTAGGGTTCCGTCAAAAAAAATAATTAAAAGATTTTCATCTACCCACCTACCCATTTTAATTTAATTTTTTTAATTTAATTTAATTTTTATTATTTGTTGTTATAGCGGCAATAGAAATACATAATATGTGAAAATTTCATCTGTCTATCTATTACGGTTTACGAGATACAGCCCGCTGACAGACGGACGGACGGACGGACGGACGGACGGACAGCGTAGGCTTAGTAATAGGGTCCCGTTGGTACCCTTTGGGTACGGAACCCTAAAAATTGTTGCTTAGAATAACTAAGAAACTTGGTGGCCTGAAAACCCACGCGACCAAATTATAATTAGTCAAAAATAAGAGCACATTATAAAGTTTCAAATAAAAGCTTAACTTCAAGCAGTAAAATAAAATTTTATTCTCAAATCGTATGTCTTAAAGTTTCCAGTGAGAGACGTTCGTTGCGGAGGTTACGAGTGCGCCGAGCGAAATATTGGAATTTATTTTATGAAGCGGGGACCCCGACCGAGTTAATCTGTTAATATTGAACATTTTTCCCATAAGGATAACGGAACGGCGCGCCGTTCGTTATTTAGGGAACAAGGAACAATCGTTTTTATTGCCCGAGATATTTTATTATTTGGTATCGATGAAGCCTTTTTCCAAAGATTATTAGGTTCTATTTATTGGTTTACTTCGTTGTATACGGATTTCCCGAGAATATTAGGATTTTCTTTATGTAACTCGATAGGTAGTTTACTGAATTCATTACAGTGCACTAATGAAAAGGTGGTACGGTACTCGTACCATTTTTCTGTAACGTTTTTCTTTCTCTCTCAATATAGTCCTTCGTGATGTGCTTATTCTACCTGGTTTTAAAAACAAAATATTAATTAATTGGCTATACCTGCACTTTTAAATAATAATGAAAATCGAATCTTCGATATCCTCACAGATTGCTAATATTATCAGGTAGATATAATATAATTAAAATTATCAAGTGTTCGTGATAATAGGTAACTGGGTCAGGTGCTGGGTTACAGTATGTTGTTCTATAAAGGCTTTTGAAAAATTAATTCTAATTAAAGAGGTATTTACGTTCGTCACGGGTGTGGCCCGTCATTGCCTTAAGTGGTCCACGCATCTCACGCGAGATGAATAACTCAGCGATCTCCTTAATATACTACGTGTTCGTCCTAGCAGCATTATAGGTCCATACAATGCAACAAATTACTCCTATGAGAGTCTTTTAACGTTAAATATGTACGAGTAGGCAGGCCATATTTTTGTTTAGCCTTTGTAATTTACTTCTAATATTCGCTTGCTAGAAGCGAAGTAGCGAACGTAGTCAGTGCCCGACTGACACTGGATTGACGGTTTGAGGTGAGTTGCTAGCAGCTGCTAGATACAAGCGGCATAAGGTCATGTTTTGTGGCGATCCTAGCAAGAGACCTATGTTCAGCAGAGGATAACGAAGTCAATATTATAATTACTGTGATCAAACGTACTTATCAAGTTACTTTTGATCGAATATTATATTATTAACCAGGTATTAGAACCCTACCTGATTACTCCCTTTAATTTAGCAACCCATAAAACCTTTTTCAACGGCACATGTACGCAAATATTGTTTCATTTTAAACACAGGTGAGTGCTGAGAGTGCAGGGTGGCAACCTCCACTCGGCCTAATGACGCTGTCGTGAGCAAACAAGCCGGCGACACGACGTGCTCCGGCTTACAATTAACATGTCCGGAAAGAAATACACGAGTTTCGATTGAGTTTTCCATTTGCCTACCTAATGACTGTATTAAATTTCAGTTGCAACCTAGATATTATTCCGTTGGTCGTCAAAAGTGCCCGTGAAAAATGAGTTCTCGAAGTTTCTCTGATAATTATCAGGGAAACACATCTTGAGAGGCAATGCTAGGATTTTTGTTGGGATAATAATGAGATGGGTCCTCAAACTCTTCTTATTAAATACATTATTATTTTTGAACGCAGATCTGACAATATACCTATCAATAATTCAAAGGAGGTTGGCGAATTTTGACCCAGCATTTTAAAAAACCGTTCAGGTTCAGAAATCATTTAATTTTAATTAATATTTTTCAGAGTATTTTTCTGTGTAAACCAGATATTTTTGAAGATGGGGATCAAAAATATATTTATTCACAAGTACACAGTATAAATAACCGTTACACGGCAATACAGGTGAATATCTTTCTGCTCCCAACTTTATTTGATAGACTATGATGAACTTTTTTGTTAAATTGGTTTACTAGAACAAGCATGAGAAGTTTGATTCGTGAACGTGGGCTTGAGGTCCACGGTTCAGTTCGTCTGGGTCAGAAACTCTATGGAATTCGCCAATCTCCTTTAAAATTTCTCAATTCGCTGGAATCTTTTTTTTATGTAGTTTAAAATTATTTATTTTATGTAAGCCAACCTGTAGCTCTTAGAAGTCAAGACTCTACCTAAGGTTCGGAAAGCATATTCTGCTGAAAAGAGCTGGCAAGAAACTCAACAGTTGCTATTTTCATAACAAAATGTTACAATATTATTATGTAGCTAAAATAAGTTATCACTGACTCGTGGATGCAAAGCCGATTGTTCCCATAAAACTTTGCCGATAAGAAATACGTTAACTTTGTAAATTGTTTCTGCAATGACAAATCTAATAATTCCTTCGGATCGGATAATACTATAAACACGCACATATAACCATTCAAGTTGAATGGTCTAAGTACAACCCCCAATTTGTGGACTACAAAGGATTTCTCTGCTTTACGCAAACGACATAATGGTGTAGCAACACCGTTATGTCGTGTGCATTTGGCGTGCTTATGCTTATGCATAAACTACAAAGTATATAAGTATTAAGTATATAAGTTACGTTCCCTCAAATATGGTTGAGCGAAGCAATGGCTGGGTCATGCGTCATGCTCGTGAACGGGTGCCACCGGCGGGAATGGGGCTACTTTATGTCTGCCCATCTTAAGATAGAAGTTAGTCTGTATGCATTTTTGGAACTTTCCTCATTGTGGAAACACTGCATATATAGCATAGTATTTACTGTATTGTAAATCTGTTTTGAAAAGAGCAACCGCCGAGTTTCTTGCTGGTTCTTCTCGGCAGGAAAGGCATTCCGAACCAGTGGTAGATTCATTGACTATTCAAAAGCACTTGTAAAAGTTTATTTGAATAAAAAATATTTCTATTCTATTCTATTCTATTCTATGACGATTTCTAGTAAGTCGATTGTGTGTAATATTGCAATATTATTACTTACTAGCTGATGCCCGCGACTTCGTCCGCGTGGATTTAGTTTTTAAAATCCCTCAGGAACTTTTTGATTTTCTAGGATTAAAAGTTGCCTATGTCACTCTCTAGGTCCTCAACTATACCCATGCAATCAAAAAATCACGTCAATCTGTATATCTGTTGTGGCGTGATTGAAGGACAAACCAACAAACCAACAAATAAACACACTTTCGCATTTATATTATTAGTAGGTATGATAGTATGATTTAATAGCGTCTCCATTCTATCTGCCGACCGAAAGCTTTTCTATTGATACATTATATCTTTACGAATTCGCAGAATAATGTTTATTCGGTCACCATCGGACAATTAATCATAAATAGAGCATTCGAATACCAATTTGTCCAATGAGTACTTTAAGGCAGAGGTTTACTATTATAGGATAATTTGAGTCGCGAAACTGAAGTGGAAATGGGCGGGGCACATAGTTCGAAGTGCTGATGGTCGTTGGGGTCCCAAGGTGCTGGAGTGGCGACCCCGCACCGGGAAGCGCAGTGTTGGCAGACCCCCGAAAGGTGGACCGACGACATCAAACGAGTCGCAGGGAGCCGCTGGATCCAGGCGGCGCAAGACCGACGCATGTGGAAGTCCATGCAAGAGACCTTTGTCCAGCAGTGGACGTCAATAGGTTGATGAAGAAGAAGAAGAAGAAGTGACAGATACCTACATCATTAATTTTCCCCCGTAGTTACGCGGACTCTAATAATTCATTTTCGTGGATATTATTATTATTATTATGACCAAAAAAGCGGCCAAGTGCGAGTGGGACCCGCATACGAAGGGTTTCGTACCATCTTAAAAAAATTAACACGAGCATAAAAATTTATTAAGATCGAGCATAAAAAATGTTTACTGTATGGAGACACTCTTCTATTTTTAATTTTTTTTCTTTTTTTAATTCTGTTATTAAAGCGGCAATAGAAATACACATTATGTGAAAATTTCAAGTTAATATTACCTAATACCTATTATGGTTTATGAGATACAGTCCGCTGAAAGACGGAGTGACGGACAGACGGACGGGCGGACAGACAGCGGAGGCTTAGCAACAGGGCCCCGTTGGCACCCTTTGGGTATGGAAACCCTAAAAAGAAAACCCCATACTAGTCGTCTGATGTTAGCATATCAATGGATGAAATTAATTAAGGTAGCTGATCATTCCGGTAATCAAATTTTAAGCTTGAATAACCGCTTTGTTCACGAATTTTATTGAATTTGACACGACGACGTTGCAAAATATTTCATGATTCACCACGTGATTAAAATTATTACCCACTAGTGTACAATAAAAACGTGCTTATTAATAGCGTTTTTAATGGGTTTATTTATGCGGATTAATTTACTTAGGGCCGATTTCACCAACGTAAAATAAGTCTTATCCGAGCGTAAATTTGATATTTTTGACAGTATTTTCAATACAAAAACTGTCAGAACGCCCAATTTATTCCTAGGATAAACGTCACTCGACGTTGGTGAAACTAGCACTTAACCCAACTTTATTTAGCAAATAGATGATGCCCTTGATTTCGTCATCGTCTATGTAGGATTTTAAAAATCCCGATTTTTAGCGCCGGTATAGAGTAATTTTATATGTACCCTTTATATTGACTTTCTGGGAAGAGTAACGCCGGGCTTGTTATTTTAAGCTGCGCTTATTTTTAAGCTTTTTATTTTTAAGCTTTTTATTTTTAAGTTACGTACATAACTAAACTTCGTTGCTCTTTAGCTTCAAACTTCTAGCAGTTGACTACGAGTTCCAAATAGGTGGTTTTACGTAAAGAATTATCTTTTATAATGCCAATATAGGTATACTATAAAGTACCTTTATAAAATCTGAAATATTATTGAACATAAGCCCATACTCACTTCAGTGCCCAATTTCCCATTACCGGGTAACGTTATGTTATTTTGACAGATTTTCAGTTGAATAACTGTCGGAATGTTTAATTTACTTCTCGGCTTAATCTTTGTAATCTATCTAATATCTTTAAACGAGCAATTCTTGTATTATAATATATATAGCTCGATTACCACTGACACACTCACTCACTCACTCACTCATTGACAGGGTTGTTCTCCTAGAAGGAGACGGAAATCGATATAATGATGTAGGGGAGATATGTCCAGGTGGGGGATTCGAGTTGGGGAAAATTATGACATTTCGGAAAAACAAGATGGCGGCCGACGTGATTCTTGCAACTCTTTTGTTTTCCAACCGATTTCTTTGAAATTTTGGATTATTGTAGAAATTAGTAATCGATTAACAGAAAAAGTGAAAAAAATTAAAAAAACAAGATGGCGGCCGAGCTGTGACGTCTCAAATTTCCGACCCCTCTCCTGTAAAATTTTGTATGGAAAAAATTTTTTCACCCATGTCGTCGTATAGAGCTCAAAGAATGTGACTCGGAGAAAGGTGGAGAGAGCTGATGAGTGAGGAGTTCGGAGACGTGCGAGGGGCACGGCCAGGGTATAGAAGATAGGTGGAGGGTGCTCGACCAAATGTCATTCGAAACCTCGAGCAGTTGCCAGTGAGTTGAAAAAAAATTCCAAAATGGCGGAAAAAAAATGGCGGCAAATTTTGTCCGTCTCTCTCTCGGAGACTATAAAAGATAGAGGAGCGGTTTCTCGACAAAAGATGATCAAAACCCGGAGGTCTACCTGGTGAGTAGGAAAAAAATTCAAGATGGCGGATTTTTTTTTTTCCATACAAAATGTATGGGGAATATTGAAGGGACTAGAAGTTGGGAACTATGCAAGACATTGATTTTGATAGGTTCATAGGGCTTTTTTTCTTTTTCTTTTTTTTCGTTTTACATTTGTTTTTTTTGTTTTTTTTCATTTTTTTTTCTTTTTTTTTCTTTTTCTTTTGTGAATGAGGAGCACGGCCAGGTTATTGCAGATAGGTGGGGTGTGCTCGAACAAATTTTTTGGCAAAAGATGACCAGAATCCGAAGGTCTACTTGATGAGTAAAATTATTATAATATATATAGCTCGATTACCACTCACTCACTGACACACTCACTCACTCATTGACAGGGTTGTTCTCCTAGAAGGAGACAGAAATCGATATAATGATGTAGGGGAGATATGTCCGGGTGGGGGATTCGAGTTGGGGAAAATTATGACATTTCGGAAAAACAAGATGGCGGCCGACGTGATTCTTGCAACTCTTTTGTTTTCCAACCGATTTCTTTGAAATTTTGGATTATTGTAGAAATTAGTAAACGATTAACAGAAAAAGTGAAAAAAATTAAAAAAACAAGATGGCGGCCGAGCTGTGACGTCTCAAATTTCCGACCCCTCTCCTGTAAAATTTTGTATGAAAAAAATTTTTTTCACCCATGGTGTCGTATAGAGCTCAAAGAATGTGACTCGGAGAAAGGTGGAGAGAGCTGATGAGTGAGGAGTTCGGAGACGGGCGAGGGGCACGGCCAGGGTATAGAAGATAGGTGGAGGGTGGATGATAGGTAGAAGATGGCGGATTTTTTTTTCCCATACAAAATGTATGGGGAATATTGAAGGGACTAGAAGTTGGGAACTATGCAAGACATTGATTTTGATAGGTTCATAGGGCTTTTTTTCTTTTTCTTTTTTTCATTTTACATTTGTTTTTTTTCTTTTTTTTCATTTTACATTTGTTTTTTTTTCTTTTTTTTCATTTTTTTTTTCTTTTTTTTCTTTTTTTTTTCTTTTTTTTTCTTTTTCTTTTGTGAATGAGGAGCACGGCCAGGTTATTGCAGATAGGTGGGGTGTGCTCGAACAAATTTTTTGGCAAAAGATGACCAGAATCCGAAGGTCTACTTGATGAGTAAAAAAATCGCGGTCCGCTTTAGCGGGCCGCGCACCCACGCGCCCTACTTGTAGTAATAACACTTCCCGCGAACTGCTTTAGCAGCTCGCGCACCGAGCGAAATAAATAAAGCCGAACAATCGCGGTCCGCTTTAGCGGGCCGTGCACCCACGCGCCCTACTTGTAGCAATAACACTTCCCGCGAGCTGCTTTAGCAGCTCGCGCACCGAGCGAAATAAATAAAGCCGAACAATCGCGGTCCGCTTTAGCGGGCTGCGCACCCACGCGCCTTACTTTTAGTAATAACATTTCCCGCGAGCTGCTTTAGCAGCTCGCGCACCGAGCAAACGCTAGTTATAATATATATAGCTCGATTACCACTGATTCACTGACTGACTCACTCATTGACACGATTGTTCTCCTAGAAAGAGACGGAAAACGATACAATGATGTAGGGGAGATATGTCCGGGTGGGGGATTCGAGTGGGGAAAAATTATGACATTTCGGAAAAACAAGATGGCGGCCGACGTGATTCTTGCAACTCTTTTGTTTTCCAACCGATTTCTTTGAAATTTTGGATTATTGTAGAAATTAGTAAACGATTAACAGAAAAAGTGAAAAAAATGAAAAAAACAAGATGGCGGCCGAGCTGTGACGTCTCAAATTTCCGACCCCTCTCCTGTAAAATTTTGTGTGAAAAAATTTTTTTTCACCCATTGTGTCGTATAGAGCTCAAAGAATGTGACTCTGAGAAAGGTGGAGAGAGCTGATGAGTGAGGAGTTCGGAGACGGGCGAGGGGCACGGCCAGGGTATAGAAGATAGGTGGAGGGTGCTCGACCAAATGTCATTCGAAACCTCGAGCAGTTGCCAGTGAGTTGAAAAAAAAATCCAAAATGGCGGAAAAAAAATGGCGGCAAATTTTGTCCGTCTCTCTCTCGGAGACTATAAAAAATGGAGGAGCGGTTTCTCGACAAAAGATGATCACAACCCGGAGGTCTACCTGGTGAGTAGGAAAAAAATTCAAGATGGCGGATTTTTTTTCCCCCCATACAAAATGTATGGGGAATATTGAAGGGACTAGAAGTTGGGAACTATGCAAGACATTGATTTTGATAGGTTCATAGGGCTTTTTTTCTTTTTCTTTTTTTTCATTTTACATTTGCTTTTTTTCTTTTTTTCTTTTTTTTTTTTTGTGAATGAGGAGCACGGCCAGGTTATTGCAGATAGGTGCGGTGTGCTCGAACAAATTTTTTGGCAAAAGATGACCAGAATCCGAAGGTCTACTTGATGAGTAAAAAAATCGCGGTCCGCTTTAGCGGGCCGCGCACCCACGCGCCCTACTTGTAGTGATAACACTTCCCGCGAGCTGCTTTAGCAGCTCGCGCACCGAGCTAATTAAATAAAGCCGAACAATCGCGGTCCGCTTTAGCGGGCCGCGCACCCACGCGCCCTACTTGTAGCAATAACACTTCCCGCGAGCTGCTTTAGCAGCTCGCGCACCGAGCAAACGCTAGTTATAATATATATAGCTCGATTACCACTGACTCACTCACTGATTGACACAATTGTTCTCCTAGAAAGAGACAAAAAACGATACAATGATGTATGGGAGATATGTTCGGGTGGGGGATTCGAGTGGGGAAAAATTATGACATTTCGGAAAAACAAGATGGCGGCCAACGTGATTCTTGCAACTCTTTTGTTTTCCAACCGATTTCTTTGAAATTTTGGATTATTGTAGAAATTAGTAAACGATTAACAGAAAATGTGAAAAAAATTAAAAAAACAAGATGGCGGCCGAGCTGTGACGTCTCAAATTTCCGACCCCTCCCTGTAAAATTTTGTATGAAAAAAATTTTTTTCACCCATGGTGTCGTATAGAGCTCAAAGAATGTGACTCGGAGAAAGGTGGAGAGAGCTGATGAGTGAGGAGTTCGGAGACGGGCGAGGGGCACGGCCAGGGTATAGAAGATAGGTGGAGGGTGCTCGACCAAATGTCATTCGAAACCTCGAGCAGTTGCCAGTGAGTTGAAAAAAAAATCCAAAATGGCGGAAAAAAAATGGCGGCAAATTTTGTCCGTCTCTCTCTCGGAGACTATAAAAGATGGAGGAGCGGTTTTTCGACAAAAGATGATCACAACCCGGAGGTCTACCTCGTGAGTAGGAAAAAAATTCAAGATGGCGGATTTTTTTTTCCCATACAAAATGTATGGGGAATATTGAAGGGACTAGAAGTTGGGAACTATGCAAGACATTGATTTTGATAGGTTCATAGGGCTTTTTTTCTTTTTCTTTTTACATTTGCTTTTTTTCTTTTTTTTTTCTTTTTTTTTCTTTGTTTTTTTCTTTTTTCCTTTTTTTTATTCTTTTTCTTTTTTTCATTTTTCATTTTCTTTTATTCTTTCTTCTTTTTTTCTTTTCTTTTTTTTCTCTTTTTCTTTTTTTTTTCTTTTTCTTTTGTGAATGAGGAGCACGGCCAGGTTATTGCAGATAGGTGGGGTGTGCTCGAACAAATTTTTTGGCAAAAGATGACCAGAATCCGAATGTCTACTTGATGAGTAAAAAAATCGCGGTCCGCTTTAGCGGGCCGCGCACCCACGCGCCCTACTTGTCGTAATAACACTTCCCGCGAGCTGCTTTAGCAGCTCGCGCACCGAGCGAAATAAATAAAGCCGAACAATCGCGGTCCGCTTTAGCGGGCCGCGCACCCACGCGCCCTACTTTTAGTAATAACACTTCCCGCGAGCTGCTTTAGCAGCTCGCGCACCGAGCAAACGCTAGTTATTATAATATATATAGCTCGATTACCACTGACTGACTGACTCACTGATTGACACGATTGTTCTCCTAGAAAGAGACAGAAAACGATATAATGATGTAGGGGAGATATATTGGGGTGGGGGATTCGAGTGGGGAACAATTATGACATTTCGGAAAAACAAGATGGCGGCCGACGTGATTCTTGCAACTCTTTTGTTTTCCAACCGATTTCTTTGAAATTTTGGATTATTGTAGAAATTAGTAAACGATTAACAGAAAAAGTGAAAAAAATTAAAAAAACAAGATGGCGGCCGAGCTGTGACGTCTCAAATTTCCGACCCCTCTCCTGTAAAATTTTGTATGAAATAAATTTTTTTCACCCATGGTGTCGTATAGAGCTCAAAGAATGTGACTCGGAGAAAGGTGGAGAGAGCTGATGAGTGAGGAGTTCGGAGACGGGCGAGGGGCACGGCCAGGGTATAGAAGATAGGTGGAGGGTGCTCCACCAAATGTCATTCGAAACCTCGAGCAGTTGCCAGTGAGTTGAAAAAAAATTCCAAAATGGCGGAAAAAAAATGGCGGCAAATTTTGTCCGTCTCTCTCTCGGAGACTATAAAAGATGGAGGAGCGGTTTCACGACAAAAGATGATCAAAACCCGGAGGTCTATCTGGTGAGTAGGAAAAAAATTCAAGATGGCGGATTTTTTTTTTCTCCATACAAAATGTATGGGGAATATTGAAGGGACTAGAAGTTGGGAACTATGCAAGACATTGATTTTGATAGGTTCATAGGGCTTTTTTTCTTTTTCTTTTTTTCATTTTACATTTGTTTTTTTTTCTTTTTTTTCATTTTTTTTTTCATTTTTTTTCTTTTTCTTTTGTGAATGAGGAGCACGGCCAGGTTATTGCAGATAGGTGGGGTGTGCTCGAACAAATATTTTGGCAAAAGATGACCAGAATCCGAAGGGCTACTTGATGAGTAAAAAAATCGCGGTCCGCTTTAGCGGGCCGCGCACCCACGCGCCCTACTTGTAGTAATAACACTTCCCGCGAGCTGCTTTAGCAGCTCGCGCACCGAGCGAAATAAATAAAGCCGAACAATCGCGGTCCGCTTTAGCGGGCCGCGCACCCACGCGCCCTACTTGTAGTAATAACACTTCCCGCGAGCTGCTTTAGCAGCTCGCGCACCGAGCGAAATAAATAAAGCCGAACAATCGCGGTCCGCTTTAGCGGGCCGCGCACCCACGCGCCTTACTTTTAGTAAAACACTTCCCGCGAGCTGCTTTAGCAGCTCGCGCACCGAGCGAAATACTAGTTATAATATATATAGCTCGATTACCACTCACTGACTGACTGACTGACTGATTGACACGATTGTTCTCCTAGAAAGAGACGGAAAACGATACAATGATGTAGGGGAGATATGTCCGGGTGGGGGATTCGAGTGGGGAAAAATTATGACATTTCGGAAAAACAAGATGGCGGCCGACGTGATTTTTGCAACTCTTTTGTTTTCCAACCGATTTCTTTGAAATTTTGGATTATTGTAGAAATTAGTTAACGATTAACAGAAAAAGTGAAAAAAATTAAAAAAACAAGATGGCGGCCGAGCTGTGACGTCTCAAATGTCCGACCCCTCTCCTGTAAAATTTTGTATGAAAAAAATTTTTTTCACCCATGGTGTCGTATAGAGCTCAAAGAATGTGACTCGGAGAAAGGTGGCGAGAGCTGATGAGTGAGGAGTTCGGAGACGGGCGAAGGGCACGGCCAGGGTATAGTAGATAGGTGGAGGGTGCTCGACCAAATGTCATTCGAAACCTCGAGCAGTTGCCAGTGAGTTGAAAAAAAATTCCAAAATGGCGGAAAAAAAATGGCGGCAAATTTTGTCCGTCTCTCTCTCGGAGACTATAAAAGATGGAGGAGCGGTTTCTCGACAAAAGATGATCAAAACCCGGAGGTCTACCTGGTGAGTAGGAAAAAAATTCAAGATGGCGGATTTATTTTTCCATACTAAATGTATGGGGAATATTGAAGGGACTAGAAGTTGGGAACTATGCAAGACATTGATTTTGATAGGTTCATAGGGCTTATTTCTTTTTTTTTTTTCATTTTACATTTGTTTTTTTCTTTTTTTTTCATTTTTTTTTTCTTTTTTTTTTTCTTTTTCTTTTGTGAATGAGGAGCACGGCCAGGTTATTGCAGATAGGTGGGGTGTGCTCGAACAAATTTTTTTGGCAAAAGTTGACCAGAATCCGAAGGGCTACTTGATGAGTAAAAAAATCGCGGTCCGCCTTAGCGGGCCGCGCACCCACGCGCCCTACTTGTAGTAATAACACTTCCCGCGAGCTGCTTTAGCAGCTCGCGCACCGAGCGAAATAAATAAAGCCGAACAATCGCGGTCCGCTTTAGCGGGCCGCGCACTCACGCGCCCTACTTGTAGTAATAACACTTCCCGCGAGCTGCTTTAGCAGCTCGCGCACCGAGCGAAATAAATAAAGCCGAACAATCGCGGTCCGCTTTAGCGGGCCGCGCACCCACGCGCCTTACTTTTAGTAAAACACATCCCGCGAGCTGCTTTAGCAGCTCGCGCACCGAGCGCAATAAATAAAGCCGAACAATCGCGGTCCGCTTTAGCGGGCCGCGCACCCACGCGCCCTACTTGTAGCAATAACACTTCCCGCGAGCTGCTTTAGCAGCTCGCGCACCGAGCGAAATAAATAAAGCCGAACAATCGCGGTCCGCTTTAGCGGGCCGCGCACCCACGCGCCTTACTTTTAGTAAAACACTTCCCGCGAGCTGCTTTAGCAGCTCGCGCACCGAGCGAAATAAATAAAGCCGAACAATCGCGGTCCGCTTTAGCGGGCCGCGCACCCACGCGCCTTACTTTTAGTAAAACACTTCCCGCGAGCTGCTTTAGCAGCTCGCGCACCGAGCAAATGCTAGTTTTAAATATATAGCTCGATTACCACTCACTCACTCACTCACTCACTCATTGACAGGGTTGTTCTCCTAGAAGGAGACAGAAATCGATATAATGATGTTCGGGAGATGTGTTTGGGGGGGGGATTCGAGTTGGGGAAAATTATGACATTTCGGAAAAACAAGATGGCGGCCGACGTGAATCTTGCAACTCTTTTGTTTTCCGACCGATTTCTTTGAAATTTTGGATTATTGTAGAAATTAGTAAACGATTAACAGAAAAAGTGAAAAAAATTAAAAAAACAAGATGGCTGCCGAACTGTGACGTCTCAAATTTCCGACCCCTCTCCTGTAAAATTTTGTATGAAAAAAATTTTTTTCACCCACGGTGTCGTATAGAGCTCAAAGAATGTGACTCGGAGAAAGGTGGAGAGAGCTGATGAGTGAGGAGTTCGGAGACGGGCGAGGGGCACGGCCAGGGTATAGAAGATAGGTGGAGGGTGCTCGACCAAATGTCATTCGAAACCTCGAGCAGTTGCCAGAGAGTTGAAAAAAAATTCCAAAATGGCGGAAAAAAAATGGCGGCAAATTTTGTCCGTCTCTCTCTCGGAGACTATAAAAGATGGAGGAGCGGTTTCTCGACAAAAGATGATCACAACCCGGAGGTCTACCTGGTGAGTAGGAAAAAAATTCAAGATGGCGGATTTTTTTTTCCCCCCATACAAAATGTATGGGGAATATTGAAGGGACTAGAAGTTGGGAACTATGCAAGACATTGATTTTGATAGGTTCATAGGGCTTTTTTTCTTTTTCTTTTTTTTCATTTTACATTTGCTTTTTTTCTTTTTTTTCTTTTTTATTTTTCTTTTTTTTTCTTTTGTGAATGAGGAGCACGGCCAGGTTATTGCAGATAGGTGGGGTGTGCTCGAACAAATTTTTTGGCAAAAGATGACCAGAATCCGAAGGTCTACTTGATGAGTAAAAAAATCGCGGTCCGCTTTAGCGGGCCGCGCACCCACGCGCCCTACTTGTAGTAATAACACTTCCCGCGAGCTGCTTTAGCAGCTCGCGCACCGAGCGAAATAAATAAAGCCGAACAATCGCGGTCCGCTTTAGCGGGCCGCGCACCCACGCGCCCTACTTGTAGCAATAACATTTCCCGCGAGCTGCTTTAGCAGCTCGCGCACCGAGCAAACGCTAGTTATTATATTATTATAATATATATAGCTCGATTACCACTGACACACTCACTCACTCACTCACTCATTGACAGGGTTGTTCTCCTAGAAGGAGACGGAAATCGATATAATGATGTTCGGGAGATGTGTTTGGGGGGGGGATTCGAGTTGGGGAAAATTATGACATTTCGGAAAAACAAGATGGCGGCCGACGTGAATCTTGCAACTCTTTTGTTTTCCAACCGATTTCTTAGAATTTTTGGATTATTGTAGAAAGTAGTAAACGATTAACAGAAAAAGTGAAAATAATTAAAAAAACAAGATGGCGGCCGAGCTGTGACGTCTCAAATTTCCGACCCCTCTCCTGTAAAATTTTGTATGAAAAAAATTTTTTTCACCCATGGTGTCGTATAGAGCTCGAAGAATGTGACTCGGAGAAAGGTGGCGAGAGATGATGAGTGAGGAGTTCGGAGACGGGCGAGGGGCACGGCCAGGGTATAGTAGATAGGTGGAGGGTGCTCGACCAAATGTCATTCGAAACCTCGAGCAGTTGCCAGTGAGTTGAAAAAAAAATTCCAAAATGGCGGAAAAAAAATGGCGGCAAATTTTGTCCGTCTCTCTCTCGGAGACTATAAAAGATGGAGGAGCGGTTTCTCGACAAAAGATGATCAAAACCCGGAGGTCTACCTGGTGAGTAGGAAAAAAATTCAAGATGGCGGATTTTTTTTTTCCATACTAAATGTATGGGGAATATTTTAGGGACTAGAAGTTGGGAACTATGCAAGACATTGGTTTTGATAGGTTCATAGGGCTTTTTTTCTTTTTCTTTTTTTTCATTTTACATTTGTTTTTTTTTTTGTTTTTTTTCATTTTTTTTTTCTTTTTTTTCTTTTTCTTTTGTGAATGAGGAGCACGGCCAGGTTATTGCAGATAGGTGGGGTGTGCTCGAACAAATTTTTTGGCAAAAGATGACCAGAATCCGAAGGGCTACTTGATGAGTAAAAAAATCGCGGTCCGCTTTAGCGGGCCGCGCACCCACGCGCCCTACTTGTAGTAATAACACTTCCCGCGAGCTGCTTTAGCAGCTCGCGCACCGAGCGAAATAAATAAAGCCGAACAATCGCGGTCCGCTTTAGCGGGCCGCGCACCCACGCGCCCTACTTGTAGTAACAACACTTCCCGCGAGCTGCTTTAGCAGCTCGCGCACCGAGCAAACGCTAGTTATTATAATATATATATAGCTCGATTACCACTCACTGATTCACTCACTCACTCACTGATTGACAGGGTTGTTCTCCTAGAAGGAGACGGAAATCGATAAAATGATGTAGGGGAGATATGTCCGGGTGGGGGATTCGAGTTGGGGAAAATTATGACATTTCGGAAAAACAAGATGGCGGCCGACGTGAATCTTGCAACTCTTTTGTTTTCCAACCGATTTCTTTGAAATTTTGGATTATTGTAGACATTAGTAAACTATTAACAGAAAAAGTGAAAAAAATTAAAAAACAAGATGGCGGCCGAGCTGTGACGTCTCAAATTTCCGACCCCTCTCCTGTAAAATTTTGTATGAAAAAAATTTTTTTCACCCATGGTGTCGTATAGAGCTCAAAGAATGTGACTCGGAGAAAGGTGGAGAGAGCTGATGAGTGAGGAGTTCGGAGACGGGCGAGGGGCACGGCCAGGGTATAGAAGATAGGTGGAGGGTGCTCGACCAAATGTCATTCGAAACCTCGAGCAGTTGCCAGTGCGTTGAAAAAAAATTCCAAAATGGCGGAAAAAAAATGGCGGCAAATTTTGTCCGTCTCTCTCTCGGAGACTATAAGAGATGGAGGAGCGGTTTCTCGACAAAAGATGATCAAAACCCGGAGGTCTACCTGGTGAGTAGGAAAAAAATTCAAGATGGCGGATTTTTTTTTTTCCATACTAAATGTATGGGGAATATTGAAGGGACTAGAAGTTGGGAACTATGCAAGACATTTTGATAGGTTCATAGGGCTTTTTTTCTTTTTCTTTTTTTCATTTTAAATTTGTTTTTTTCTTTTTTTTCTTTTTTTTTTCTTTTTTTTCTTTTTCTTTCGTGAATGAGGAGCACGGCCAGGTTATTGCAGATAGGTGGGGTGTGCTCGAACAAATTTTTTGGCAAAAGATGACCAGAATCCGAAGGTCTACTTGATGAGTAAAAAAATCGCGGTCCGCTTTAGCGGGCCGCGCACCCACGCGCCCTACTTGTAGTAATAACACTTCCCGCGAGCTGCTTTAGCAGCTCGCGCACCGAGCGAAATACTAGTTATAATATATATAGCTCGATTACCACTCACTCACTCACTCACTCACTCATTGACACAATTGTTCTCCTAGAAAGAGACAAAAAACGATACAATGATGTATGGGAGATATGTCCGGGTGGGGGATTCGAGTGGGGAAAAATTATGACATTTCGGAAAAACAAGATGGCGGCCGACGTGAATCTTGCAACTCTTTTGTTTTCCAACCGATTTCTTTGAAATTTTGGATTATTGTAGAAATTAGTAAACGATTAACAGAAAAAGTGAAAAACATTAAAAAAACAAGATGGCGGCCGAGCTGTGACGTCCCAAATTTCCACCCCTCTCCTGTAAAATTTTGTATGAAAAAAATTTTTTTCACCCATGGTGTCGTATAGAGCTCAAAGAATGTGACTCGGAGAAAGGTGGAGAGAGCTGATGAGTGAGGAGTTCGGAGACGGGCGAGGGGCACGGCCAGGGTATAGAAGATAGGTGGAGGGTGCTCGACCAAATGTCATTCGAAACCTCGAGCAGTTGCCAGTGAGTTGAAAAAAAAATACAAAATGGCGGAAAAAAAATGGCGGCAAATTTTGTCCGTCTCTCTCTCGGAGACTATAAAAGATGGAGGAGCGGTTTCTCGACAAAAGATGATCACAACCTGGAGGTCTACCTGGTGAGTAGGAAAAAAATTCAAGATGGCGGATTTTTTTTTCCCCCCATACAAAATGTATGGGGAATATTGAAGGGACTAGAAGTTGGGAACTATGCAAGACATTGATTTTGATAGGTTCATAGGGCTTTTTTTCTTTTTTTTTTTTCATTTTACATTTGCTTTTTTTCTTTTTTTTCTTTTTTCCTTTTTTTTATTCTTTTTCTTTTTTTTAATTTTCTTTTATTCTTTCTTCTTTTTTTCTTTTCTTTTTTTTCTCTTTTTCTTTTTTTTTCTTTTTCTTTTGTGAATGAGGAGCACGGCCAGGTTATTGCAGATAGGTGGGGTGTGCTCGAACAAATTTTTTGGCAAAAGATGACCAGAATCCGAAGGTCTACTTGATGAGTAAAAAAATCGCGGTCCGCTTTAGCGGGCCGCGCACCCACGCGCCCTACTTGTAGTAATAACACTTCCCGCGAGCTGCTTTAGCAGCTCGCGCACCGAGCGAAATACTAGTTATTATAATATATATAGCTCGATTACCACTGACTCACTGACTCACTCATTGACATAATTGTTCTCCTAGAAGGAGACGGAAATCGATATAATGATGTTCGGGAGATATGTTCGGGTGGGGGATTCGAGTGGGGAAAAATTATGACATTTCGGAAAAACAAGATGGCGGCCGACGTGAATCTTGCAACTCTTTTGTTTTCCAACCGATTTCTTTGAAATTTTGGATTATTGTAGAAATTAGTAAACGATTAACAGAAAAAGTAAAAAAAATTAAAAAAACAAGATGGCGGCCGAGCTGTGACGTCTCAAATTTTCACCCCTCTCCTGTAAAATTTTGTATGAAAAAAATTTTTTCCACCCATGCTGTCGTATAGAGCTCAAGGAATGTGATTTGGAGAAAGGTGGAGAGAGCTGATGAGTGAGGAGTTCGGAGACGGGCGAGGGGCACGGCCAGGGTATAGAAGATAGGTGGAGGGTGCTCGACCAAATGTCATTCGAAACCTCGAGCAGTTGCCAGTGAGTTGAAAAAAAATTCCAAAATGGCGGAAAAAAAATGGCGGCAAATTTTGTCCGTCTCTCTCTCGGAGACTATAAAAGATGGAGGAGCGGTTTCTCGACAAAAGATGATCACAACCCGGAGGTCTACCTGGTGAGTAGGAAAAAAATTCAAGATGGCGGATTTTTTTTTTCCCATACAAAATGTATGGGGAATATTGAAGGGACTAGAAGTTGGGAACTATGCAAGACATTGATTTCGATAGGTTCATAGGTGTCTTAGATCTCGGAGAATTAAAAAAGAAAAATATACTGGCCGAAATGAGAACCTCCAAAATGGCGGATTCAAGATGGCGGCCATAGAAACTTTCTCTGGTGTCTATCTCGGAGAGTATAAAAGATGGAAGAGTGGTTTCTTGGCAACAGATGATCAAGACCTACTACTACTCTACTTGATGATCAGGAAAAAAAACAAGATGGCGGATTTTTTTTCCATGCGAAATATATGGCGAATATTGATTTTTCTTTTTTTTTCTTCTTTTTGTTTCTTTTTTTCTTTTTCCTTTTTTTTCATTTTTCTTTTTCTTTTTTTTCTTTTCTTTTTCCTTTTTTTTTTCATTTTTCATTTTTTTTTTCTATTTTTTTTTCTTTTTTTCATTTTTCATGTATTTGCTTTTTTGTCTTTTTCCTTTTTTCTTTCTTTTTTCCTTTTTTTTATGATTTTTCATTTTTCAATTTCTTTTTTTCTTTCTTCTTTTTTTTCTTTTCTTTTTTTTTTTTTCTTTTTCTTTTGTGAATGAGGAGCACGGCCACGTTATTGCTATCTGCAATGTGGGGTGTGCTCGAACAAATTTTTTGGCAAAAGATGACCAGAATCCGAAGGTCTACTTGATGAGTAAAATAATCGCGGTCCGCTCTAGCGGGCCGCGCACCCACGCGCCCTACTTGTAGTTATAACACTTCCCGCGAGCTGCTTTAGCAGCTCGCGCACCGAGCGAAATAAATAAAGCCGAACAATCGCGGTCCGCTTTAGCGGGCCGCGCACCCACGCGCCTTACTTTTAGTAAAACACTTCCCGCGAGCTGCTTTAGCAGCTCGCGCACCGAGCGAAATAAATAAAGCCGAACAATCGCGGTCCGCTTTAGCGGGCCGCGCACCCACGCGCCTTACTTTTAGTAAAACACTTCCCACACCGCGCACCGAGTGAAATACTAGTTATAATATATATAGCTCGATTACCACTGACTGACTGACACACTCACTGATTGACATAATTGTTCTCCTAGAAAGAGACAAAAAACGATAGAATGATGTAGGGGAGATATGTCCGGGTGGGGGATTCGAGTGGGGAAAAATTATGACATTTCGGAAAAACAAGATGGCGGCCGACGTGAATCTTGCAACTCTTTTGTTTTCCAACCGATTTCTTTGAAATTTTGGATTATTGTAGAAATTAGTAAACGATTAACAGAAAAAGTGAAAAAAATTAAAAAAACAAGATGGCGGCCGAGCTGTGACGTCTCAAATTTCCACCCCTCTCCTGTAAAATTTTGTATGAAAAAAATTTTTTTCACCCATGGTGTCGTATAGAGCTCAAAGAATGTGACTAGGAGAAAGGTGGAGAGAGCTGATGAGTGAGGAGTTCGGAGACGGGCGAGGGGCACGGCCAGGGTATAGAAGATAGGTGGAGGGTGCTCGACCAAATGTCATTCGAAACCTCGAGCAGTTGCCAGTGAGTTGAAAAAAAATTCCAAAATGGAGGAAAAAAAATGGCGGCAAATTTTGTCCGTCTCTCTCTCGGAGACTATAAAAGATGGAGGAGCGGTTTCTCGACAAAAGATGATCACAACCCGGAGGTCTACCTGGTGAGTAGGAAAAAAATTCAAGATGGCGGATTTTTTTTTCCCCCCATACAAAATGTATGGGGAATATTGAAGGGACTAGAAGTTGGGAACTATGCAAGACATTGATTTTGATAGGTTCATAGGGCTTTTTTTCTTTTTTTTTTTTTCATTTTACATTTGCTTTTTTTCTTTTTTTTTCTTTTTTCCTTTTTTTTATTCTTTTTCTTTTTTTTAATTTTCTTTTATTCTTTCTTCTTTTTTTCTTTTCTTTTTTTTCTCTTTTTCTTTTTTTTTCTTTTTCTTTTGTGAATGAGGAGCACGGCCAGGTTATTGCAGATAGGTGGGGTGTGCTCGAACAAATTTTTTGGCAAAAGATGACCAGAATCCGAAGGTCTACTTGATGAGTAAAAAAATCGCGGTCCGCTTTAGCGGGCCGCGCACCCACGCGCCCTACTTGTAGTAATAACACTTCCCGCGAGCTGCTTTAGCAGCTCGCGCACCGAGCGAAATAAATATAGCCGAACAATCGCGGTCCGCTTTAGCGGGCCGCGCACCCACGCGCCCTACTTGTAGTAACAACACTTCCCGCGAGCTGCTTTAGCAGCTCGCGCACCGAGCAAACGCTAGTTATAATATATATAGCTCGATTACCACTCACTGACTCACTGACTGATTGACACGATTGTTCTCCTAGAAAGAGACGGAAAACGATACAATGATGTAGGGGAGATATGTCCGGGTTGGGGATTCGAGTGGGGAAAAATTATGACATTTCGGAAAAACAAGATGGCGGCCGACGTGAATCTTGCAACTCTTTTGTTTTCCAACCGATTTCTTTGAAATTTTGGATTATTGTAGAAATTAGTAAACAATTAACAGAAAAAGTGAAAAAAATTAAAAAAACAAGATGGCGGCCGAGCTGTGACGTCTCAAATTTCCGACCCCACTCCTGTAAAATTTTGTATGAAAAAAATTTTTTTCACCCATGGTGTCGTATAGAGCTCAAAGAATGTGACTCGGAGAAAAGTGGAGAGAGCTGATGAGTGAGGAGTTCGGAGACGGGCGAGGGGCACGGCCAGGGTATAGTAGATAGGTGGAGGGTGCTCGACCAAATGTCATTCGAAACCTCGAGCAGTTGCCAGTGAGTTGAAAAAAAATTCCAAAATGGCGGAAAAAAAATGGCGGCAAATTTTGTCCGTCTCTCTCTCGGAGACTATAAAAGATGGAGGAGCGGTTTCTCGACAAAAGATGATCAAAACCCGGAGGTCTACCTGGTGAGTAGGAAAAAAATTCAAGATGGCGGATTTTTTTTTTTCCATACTAAATGTATGGGGAATATTGAAGGGACTAGAAGTTGGGAACTATGCAAGACATTGATTTTGATAGGTTCATAGGGCTTTTTTTCTTTTTCTTTTTTTTCATTTTACATTTGTTTTTTTTTCTTTTTTTTTTCATTTTTTCTTAATTTTTTTTTTCTTTTTCTTTTGTGAATGAGGAGCACGGCCAGGTTATTGCAGATAGGTGGGGTGTGCTCGAACAAATTTTTTGGCAAAAGATGAACAGAATCCGAAGGGCTACTTAATGAGTAAAAAAATCGCGGTCCGCTTTAGCGGGCCGCGCACCCACGCGCCCTACTTGTAGTAATAACACTTCCCGCGAGCTGCTTTAGCAGCTCGCGCACCGAGCGAAATAAATAAAGCCGAACAATCGCGGTCCGCTTTAGCGGGCCGCGCACCCACGCGCCCTACTTGTAGTAATAACACTTCCCGCGAGCTGCTTTAGCAGCTCGCGCACCGAGCGAAATAAACAAAGCCGAACAATCGCGGTCCGCTTTAGCGGGCCGCGCACCCACGCGCCTTACTTTTAGTAAAACACTTCCCGCGAGCTGCTTTAGCAGCTCGCGCACCGAGCAAACGCTAGTTATAATATATATAGCTCGATTACCACTGACTGACTGACTCACTGATTGACATAATTGTTCTCCTAGAAAGAGACAGAAAACGATAGAATGATGTACGGGAGATATGTTCGGGTGGGGGATTCGAGTGGGGAAAAATTATGACATTTCGGAAAAACAAGATGGCGGCCGACGTGATTCTTGCAACTCTTTTGTTTTCCAACCGATTTCTTTGAAATTTTGGATTATTGTAGAAATTAGTAAACGATTAACAGAAAAAGTGAAAAAAATTAAAAAAACAAGATGGCGGCCGAGCTGTGACGTCTCAAATTTCCAACCCCTCCCTGTAAAATTTTGTATGAAAAAAATTTTTTTCACCCAGGGTCTCGTATAGAGCTCAAAGAATGTAACTCGGAGAAAGGTGGAGAGAGCTGATGAGTGAGGAGTTCGGAGACGGGCGAGGGGCACGGCCAGGGTATAGAAGATAGGTGGAGGGTGCTCGACCAAATGTCATTCGAAACCTCGAGCAGTTGCCAGTGAGTTGAAAAAAAATTCCAAAATGGCGGAAAAAAAATGGCGGCAAATTTTGTCCGTCTCTCTCTCGGAGACTATAAAAGATGGAGGAGCGGTTTCTCGACAAAAGATGATCACAACCCGGAGGTCTACCTGGTGAGTAGGAAAAAAATTCAAGATGGCGGATTTTTTTTCCCATACAAAATGTATGGGGAATATTGAAGGGACTAGAAGTTGGGAACTATGCAAGACATTGATTTTGATAGGTTCATAGGGCTTTTTTTCTTTTTCTTTTTTTCATTTTACATTTGTTTTTTTGTTTTTTTTTTCATTTTTTTTTCTTTTTTTTCTTTTTCTTTTGTGAATGAGGAGCACGGCCAGGTTATTGCAGATAGGTGGGGTGTTCTCGAACAAATTTTTTGGCAAAAGATGACCAGAATCCGAAGGTCTACTTGATGAGTAAAAAAATCGCGGTCCGCTTTAGTGGGCCGCGCACCCACGCGCCCTAATTGTAGTAATAACACTTCCCGCGAGCTGCTTTAGCAGCTCGCGCACCGAGCGAAATAAATAAAGCCGAACAATCGCGGTCCGCTTTAGCGGGCCGCGCACCCACGCGCCCTACTTGTAGTAATAACACTTCCCGCGAGCTGCTTTAGCAGCTCGCGCACCGAGCGAAATAAATAAAGCCGAACAATCGCGGTCCGCTTTAGCGGGCCGCGCACCCACGCGCCCTACTTGTAGCAATAACACTTCCCGCGAGCTGCTTTAGCAGCTCGCGCACCGAGCGAAATACTAGTTATAATATATATAGCTCGATTACCACTGACTCACTCACTGATTGACATAATTGTTCTCCTAGAAAGAGACAAAAAACGATACAATGATGTATGGGAGATATGTTCGGGTGGGGGATTCGAGTGGGGAAAAATTATGACATTTCGGAAAAACAAGATGGCGGCCGACGTGAATCTTGCAACTCTTTTGTTTTCCAACCGATTTCTTTGAAATTTTGGATTATT
Organism: Oeneis ivallda; assembly: GCA_029955525.1. NCBI lineage: Eukaryota > Metazoa > Arthropoda > Insecta > Lepidoptera > Nymphalidae > Oeneis > Oeneis ivallda. The sequence continues at coordinate 16,282,160 of JARPMR010000010.1, forward strand.
GTAGCAATTAGTAAACGATTAACAGAAAAAGTGAAAATAATTAAAAAAACAAGATGGCGGCCGAGCTGTGACGTCTCAAATTTCCGACCCCTCTCCTGTAAAACTTTGTATGAAAAAAATTTTTTTCACCCATGGTGTCGTATAGAGCTCAAAGCATTAGACTCGGAGAAAGGTGGAGAGAGCTGATGAGTGAGGAGTTCGGAGACGGGCGAGGGGCACGGCCAGGGTATAGAAGATAGGTGGAGGGTGCTCGACCAAATGTCATTCGAAACCTCGAGCAGTTGCCAGTGAGTTGAAAAAAAATTCCAAAATGGCGGAAAAAAAATGGCGGCAAATTTTGTCCGTCTCTCTCTCGGAGACTATAAAAGATGGAGGAGCGGTTTCTCGACAAAAGATGATCACAACCCGGAGGTCTACCTGGTGAGTAGGAAAAAAATTCAAGATGGCGGATTTTTTTTCCCATACAAAATGTATGGGGAATATTGAAGGGACTAGAAGTTGGGAACTATGCAAGACATTGATTTTGATAGGTTCATAGGGCTTTTTTTCTTTTTCTTTTTTTCATTTTACATTTGTTTTTTTGTTTTTTTTTTCATTTTTTTTTCTTTTTTTTCTTTTTCTTTTGTGAATGAGGAGCACGGCCAGGTTATTGCAGATAGGTGGGGTGTTCTCGAACAAATTTTTTGGCAAAAGATGACCAGAATCCGAAGGTCTACTTGATGAGTAAAAAAATCGCGGTCCGCTTTAGTGGGCCGCGCACCCACGCGCCCTAATTGTAGTAATAACACTTCCCGCGAGCTGCTTTAGCAGCTCGCGCACCGAGCGAAATAAATAAAGCCGAACAATCGCGGTCCGCTTTAGCGGGCCGCGCACCCACGCGCCCTACTTGTAGTAATAACACTTCCCGCGAGCTGCTTTAGCAGCTCGCGCACCGAGCGAAATAAATAAAGCCGAACAATCGCGGTCCGCTTTAGCGGGCCGCGCACCCACGCGCCCTACTTGTAGCAATAACACTTCCCGCGAGCTGCTTTAGCAGCTCGCGCACCGAGCGAAATACTAGTTATAATATATATAGCTCGATTACCACTGACTCACTCACTGATTGACATAATTGTTCTCCTAGAAAGAGACAAAAAACGATACAATGATGTATGGGAGATATGTTCGGGTGGGGGATTCGAGTGGGGAAAAATTATGACATTTCGGAAAAACAAGATGGCGGCCGACGTGAATCTTGCAACTCTTTTGTTTTCCAACCGATTTCTTTGAAATTTTGGATTATTGTAGCAATTAGTAAACGATTAACAGAAAAAGTGAAAATAATTAAAAAAACAAGATGGCGGCCGAGCTGTGACGTCTCAAATTTCCGACCCCTCTCCTGTAAAACTTTGTATGAAAAAAATTTTTTTCACCCATGGTGTCGTATAGAGCTCAAAGCATTAGACTCGGAGAAAGGTGGAGAGAGCTGATGAGTGAGGAGTTCGGAGACGGGCGAGGGGCACGGCCAGGGTATAGAAGATAGGTGGAGGGTGCTCGACCAAATGTCATTCGAAACCTCGAGCAGTTGCCAGTGAGTTGAAAAAAAATTCCAAAATGGCGGAAAAAAATGGCGGCAAATTTTGTCCGTCTCTCTCTCGGAGACTATAAAAGATGGAGGAGCGGTTTCTCGACAAAAGATGATCAAAACCCGAAGGTCTACCTGGTGAGTAGGAAAAAAATTCAAGATGGCGGATTTTTTTTTTTTTCATACAAAATGTATGGGGAATATTGAAGGGACTAGAAGTTGGGAACTATGCAAGACATTGATTTTGATAGGTTCATAGGGCTTTTTTTCTTTTTCTTTTTTTTCATTTTACATTTGCTTTTTTCTTTTTTTTTTTTCTTTTTTTTTCTTTTTCTTTTGTGAGTGAGGAGCACGGCCAGGTTATTGCAGATAGGTGGGGTGTGCTCGAACAAATTTTTTGGCAAAAGATGACCAGAATCCGAAGGTCTACTTGATGAGCAAAAAAATCGCGGTCCGCTTTAGCGGGCCGCGCACCCACGCGCCCTACTTGTAGTAATAACACTTCCCGCGAGCTGCTTTAGCAGCTGGCGCACCGAGCGAAATAAACAAAGCCGAACAATCGCGGTCCGCTTTAGCGGGCCGCGCACCCACGCGCCCTACTTGTAGTAATAACACTTCCCGCGAGCTGCTTTAGCAGCTCGCGCACCGAGCGAAATAAATAAAGCCGAACAATCGCGGTCCGCTTTAGCGGGCCGCGCACCCACGCGCCCTACTTGTAGTAATAACACTTCCCGCGAGCTGCTTTAGCAGCTCGCGCACCGAGCAAACGCTAGTTATTATTATAATATATATAGCTCGATTACCACTGACTCACTCACTGATTGACATAATTGTTCTCCTAGAAAGAGACAAAAAACGATACAATGATGTAGGGGAGATATGTCCGGGTGGGGGATTCGAGTGGGGAAAAATTATGACATTTCGGAAAAACAAGATGGCGGCCGAAGTGATTCTTGCAACTCTTTTGTTTTCCAACCGATTTCTTTGAAATTTTGGATTATTGTAAAAATTAGTAAACGATTAACAGGAAAAGTGAAAAAAATTAAAAAAACAAGATGGCGGCCGAGCTGTGACGTCTCAAATTTCCGACCCTCTCCTGTAAAATTTTGTATGAAAAAAGTTTTTTTCACCCATGGTGTCGTATAGAACTCAAAGAATGTGACTCGGAGAAAGGTGGAGAGAGCTGATGAGTGAGGAGTTCGGAGACGGGCGAGGGGCACGGCCAGGGTATAGAAGATAGGTGGAGGGTGCTCGACCAAATGTCATTCGAAACCTCGAGCAGATGCCAGTGAGTTGAAAAAAAATTCCAAAATGGCGGAAAAAAAATGGCGGCAAATTTTGTCCGTCTCTCTCTCGGAGACTATAAAAGATGGAGGAGCGGTTTCTCGACAAAAGATGATCAAAACCCGGAGGTCTACCTGGTGAGTAGGAAAAAAATTCAAGATGGCGGATTTTTTTTTCCCCCCATACAAAATGTATGGGGAATATTGAAGGGACTAGAAGTTGGGAACTATGCAAGACATTGATTTTGATAGGTTCATAGGGGTTTTTTCTTTTTCTTTTTTTCATTTTACATTTGTTTTTTTTCTTTTTTTTCTTTTTTTTTTCTTTTTTTTCTTTTTCTTTTGTGAATGAGGAGCACGGCCAGGTTATTGCAGATAGGTGGGATGTGCTCGAACAAATTTTTTGGCAAAAGATGACCAGAATCCGAAGGTCTACTTGATGAGTAAAAAAATCGCGGTCCGCTTTAGCGGGCCGCGCACCCACGCGCCCTACTTGTAGCAATAACACTTCCCGCGAGCTGCTTTAGCAGCTCGCGCACCGAGCAAATGCTAGTTATAATATATATAGCTCGATTACCACTGACTGACTGACTCACTGATTGACACGATTGTTCTCCTAGAAGGAGACGGAAACCGATACAATGATGTTCGGGAGATGTATTTGGGGGGGGGATTCGAGTAGGGAAAAATTATGACATTTCGGAAAAACAAGATGGCGGCCGACGTGAATCTTGCAACTCTTTTGTTTTCCAACCGATTTCTTTGAAATTTTGGATTATTGTAGAAATAAGTAAACGATTAACAGAAAAATTGAAAAAAATTAAAAAAACAAGATGGCGGCCGAGCTGTGACGTCTCAAATTTCCGACCCCTCTCCTGTAAAATTTTGTCTGAAAAAAAATATTTTCACCCATGGTGTCGTATAGAGCTCAAAGAATGTGACTCGAAGAAAGGTGGAGAGAGCTGATGAGTGAGGAGTTCGGAGACGGGCGAGGGGCACGGCCAGGGTATAGAAGATAGGTGGAGGGTTCTCGACCAAATGTCATTCGAAACCTCGAGCAGTTGCCAGTGAGTTGAAAAAAAAATCCAAAATGGCGGAAAAAAAATGGCGGCAAATTTTGTCCGTCTCTCTCTCGGAGACTATAAAAGATGGAGGAGCGGTTTCTCGACAAAAGGTGATCACAACCCGGAGGTCTACCTGGTGAGTAGGAAAAAAATTCAAGATGGCGGATTTTTTTTTTTTTTACATACAAAATGTATGGTGAATATTGAAGGGACTAGAAGTTGGGAACTATGCAAGACATTGATTTTGATAGGTTCATAGGGCTTTTTTTCTTTTTTTTTTTTCATTTTTCATTTTTTTTTTTTTTTCTTTTTTTTCATTTTTTTTTCTTTTTCTTTTGTGAATGAGTAGCACGGCCAGGTTATTGCAGATAGGTGGGGTGTGCTCGAACAAATTTTTTGGCAAAAGATGACCAGAATCCGAAGGGCTACTTGATGAGTAAAAAAATCGCGGTCCGCTTTAGCGGGCCGCGCACCCACGCGCCCTACTTGTAGTAATAACACTTCCCGCGAGCTGCTTTAGCAGCTCGCGCACCGAGCGAAATAAATAAAGCCGAACAATCGCGGTCCGCTTTAGCGGGCCGCGCACCCACGCGCCCTACTTGGAGCAATAACACTTCCCGCGAGCTGCTTCAGCAGCTCGCGCACCGAGCAAACGCTAGTTATTATAATATATATAGCTCGATTACCACTCACTCACTCACTCACTCACTCATTGACACAATTGTTCTCCTAGAAAGAGACAAAAAACGATACAATGATGTATGGGAGATATGTCCGGGTGGGGGATTCGAGTGGGGAAAAATTATGACATTTCGGAAAAACAAGATGGCGGCCGACGTGAATCTTGCAACTCTTTTGTTTTCCAACCGATTTCTTTGAAATTTTGGATTATTGTAGAAATTAGTAAACGATTAACAGAAAAAGTGAAAAAAATTAAAAAAACAAGATGGCGGCCGAGCTGTGACGTCCCAAATTTCCACCCCTCTCCTGTAAAATTTTGTATGAAAAAAATTTTTTTCACCCATGGTGTCGTATAGAGCTCAAAGAATGTGACTCGGAGAAAGGTGGAGAGAGCTGATGAGTGAGGAGTTCGGAGACGGGCGAGGGGCACGGCCAGGGTATAGAAGATAGGTGGAGGGTGCTCGACCAAATGTCATTCGAAACCTCGAGCAGTTGCCAGTGAGTTGAAAAAAAAATCCAAAATGGCGGAAAAAAAATGGCGGCAAATTTTGTCCGTCTCTCTCTCGGAGACTATAAAAGATGGAGGAGCGGTTTCTCGACAAAAGATGATCACAACCCGGAGGTCTACCTGGTGAGTAGGAAAAAAATTCAAGATGGCGGATTTTTTTTTCCCCCCATACAAAATGTATGGGGAATATTGAAGGGACTAGAAGTTGGGAACTATGCAAGACATTGATTTTGATAGGTTCATAGGGCTTTTTTTCTTTTTCTTTTTTTTCATTTTTCATTTTTTTTTTTTTTCTTTTTTTTCATTTTTTTTTCTTTTTCTTTTGTGAATGAGGAGCACGGCCAGGTTATTGCAGATAGGTGGGGTGTGCTCGAACAAATTTTTTGGCAAAAGATGACCAGAATCCGAAGGTCTACTTGAAAAGTAAAAAAAATCGCGGTCCGCTTTAGCGGGCCGCGCACCCACGCGCCCTACTTGTAGTAACAACACTTCCCGCGAGCTGCTTTAGCAGCTCGCGCACCGAGCGAAATAAATAAAGCCGAACAATCGCGGTCCGCTTTAGCGGGCCGCGCACCCACGCGCCTTACTTTTAGTAAAACACTTCCCGCGAGCTGCTTTAGCAGCTCGCGCACCGAGCAAACGCTAGTTATAATATATATAGCTCGATTACCACTGACTCACTCACTGACTCATTGACATAATTGTTCTCCTAGAAAGAGACAAAAAACGATAAAATGATGTACGGGAGATATGTTCGGGTGGGGGATTCGAGTGGGGAAAAATTATGACATTTCGGAAAAACAAGATGGCGGCCGACGTGAATCTTGCAACTCTTTTGTTTTCCAACCGATTTCTTTGAAATTTTGGAATATTGTAGAAATTAGTAAACGATTAACAGAAAAAGTGAAAAAAATTAAAAAAACAAGATGGCGGCCGAGCTGTGACGTCTCAAATTTCCACCCCTCTCCTGTAAAATTTTGTATGAAAAAAATTTTTTTCACCCATGGTGTCGTATAGAGCTCAAAGAATGTGACTCGGAGAAAGGTGGAGAGAGCTGATGAGTGAGGAGTTCGGAGACGGGCGAGGGGCACGGCCAGGGTATAGAAGATAGGTGGAGGGTGCTCGACCAAATGTCATTCGAAACCTCGAGCAGTTGCCAGTGAGTTGAAAAAAAATTCCAAAATGGCGGAAAAAAAATGGCGGCAAATTTTGTCCGTCTCTCTCTCGGAGACTATAAAAGATGGAGGAGCGGTTTCTCGACAAAAGATGATCAAAACCCGGAGGTCTACCTGGTGAGTAGGAAAAAAGTTCAAGATGGCGGATTTTTTTTTTCTCCATACAAAATGTATGGGGAATATTGAAGGGACTAGAAGTTGGGAACTATGCAAGAAGACATTGATTTTGATAGGTTCATAGGGCTTTTTTCTTTTTCTTTTTCTTTTTACATTAGCTTTTTTTCTTTTTTTCATTTTTTTTTCTTTTTTTTTCTTTTTCATTTGTGAATGAGGAGCACGGCCAGGTTATTGCAGATAGGTGGGGTGTGCTCGAACAAATTTTTTGGCAAAAGATGACCAGAATCCGAAGGTCTACTTGATGAGCAAAACAATCGCGGTCCGCTTTAGCGGGCCGCGCACCCACGCGCCCTACTTGTAGTAATAACACTTCCCGCGAGCTGCTTTAGCAGCTCGCGCACCGAGCGAAATAAATAAAGCCGAACAATCGCGGTCCGCTTTAGCGGGCCGCGCACCCACGCGCCTTACTTTTAGTAAAACACTTCCCGCGAGCTGCTTTAGCAGCTCGCGCACCGAGCGAAATAAATAAAGCCGAACAATCGCGGTCCGCTTTAGCGGGCCGCGCACCCACGCGCCCTACTTGTAGCAATAACACTTCCCGCGAGCTGCTTTAGCAGCTCGCGCACCGAGCAAACGCTAGTTAATATATATATAGCTGTTCGTGCTGATTCACTGATTCACTCACTCACTCACTGATTGATCACCTCTCCTGTAAAATTTTGTATGAAACATTTTTTTTTCACCAATGGTTTCGTATAGATGACAAAAATTCATTCGGAGGAAAATTATGTAGAGAGCTGATGATTGAGGATTTCGGAGACGGGTGAGGAGCACGGCCAGGTTATTAAAGATAGGTAGGGGGTGCTCGACCAAATGTCATTCGAAACCTTATCCAATTCGCAGTGAGCTGAAAATAAATTCAAAATGGCGGAAAAAAGATGGCCGCCATACAAATTTCGTCGGTGTCTATCTCGGGGAGTATAAAAGATGGAAGAGTGGTTTCTTGGCAAAAGATGATCAGGACCCAAAGGTCTATTTGATGAATAGAAAAAAAATCCAAGATGGCGGAATTTTTTTTTTCTTCATACAAAATATATGGCGAATATTGAAGAGACTAAAAGCTAGGAACTATGCAAGACTTTGATACGGTACCTTTTCAAAATTTGTTTTTATAAAAGAATTCTTATTCTGACAAATGATGAGATATGATGATCGAGGGTTTGGAAGGTGGGTGAGGAGCACGGCCAGGGTAGTGAAGATTGGTGGGAGGTGCTCAAACAAAAAATACTCGAAACCTCATCCTATGGGCAGTGAGCTGAAAAAAATTCAAAATTCCGGAATCAAGATGGCTGCCATACAAATTTGGTCATGGTCTATCTCGGAGAGTATAAAAGATGGAAGAGTGGTTTTCTGGCAAAAGATAATCAGGACCCGAAGGTCTACTTGATGAGAAGAAAAACCGGGGTCCGCTTGCGGGCCGCGCACCCACGCGCCCTACTAGTATATATATATATACCTATATAAATATATAATCTGAATCTTGGAAACGGCTCCAACGATTTTCATGAAATTTGGTATGCAGGGGGTTTCGGGGGCGATAAATCGATCGAGCTAGGTTTCATTTTTAGAAAAGGTCGTTTTATCCGTGTTTTCAGGCAATGAAAAACCCCTTACAATATCATTAGAAAACGAAGGTAAATTTCGCCACCATCTATAAATTCCCGATAGCTCAGAGAAATTGGGCGGTCACGAAACCAGACCCGGGTTCGAGACCAGCCGATTATATTTTCCTCTATGAGTTTTATTATTATTATTTTTTTTTATTTTTTTTTTCTAAATATATAATTTCCAACAATAACAACGAGCAAAGCTCGGTCACCCAGATATTTCATAATAATTATCACAAATATTGTAAGACACTCTTAAATCCTAATGGGGCAGGCGGGAGTGATGCTCACTAAAGACGTGGGCCTAAGCCTAACCTAGGAATTTGCATTTAAATAAAACTTACAAGATTGTATAGTGAGAGGTTTAAAAGGCAAATTATGATTATTTCACAGCCTTTTGCCATATAAAGCAAGCAGCAAAGCTGATTACACAATAATGATTTTCCGTGCGAGTAAACCACACGGCAGCTCTCGTGTAATCCGTTTGATCATGTTAAACAGCAAAAAAGTACGTTACATTGATCCATTTAACACTTGTTTTCGTATTCAACATGTGAATTTAACAATAGTATCGTCGAGTAACCTTTACACATTTTTATTTGCATTGTTTCATGTCAAATTAAGGCGCTAAGAGGTGTGAAATGCCTAAATTCTATTCAAAATATCAACGTAACTGTAAAGTTAAGCCGTGAAGAAAAAATATAGAATGAAAGATAAAGATTCAACAAATGTTTTGCTGTAAAAAAAATATTTTCGTCAACCCCTACATTTAAAAAATCCCCAAAGAGTACCTGCTTTTTACATATTTAATATTAGAGTACCTATTTTTTGCAAAATTTCTCCAAAAGCGCACATGCTTTTTATTTCGTTCTTGCACACAAAAAAAGGTATTAGCAGCATACAAAAAAGGTTCCTGCAGGATAATGGGATCCAATTATGCGCCAACGGAGTTACAGATTGACGTGGTTTTTTGATAGGCATAGTTGAGGACCTGAAAAGTGACTAAAGCTACATTATATCCCGGGAAAACAAACAGTTCCTGCGGGATTTCCGCATGTTACTTTTCACGTATTTATCTTTTAATTACGAGGCAATTATGTATGTATGTATGTATGTATGTATGTATGTATGTATGTATGTATGTATGTATGTATGTATGTATGTATGTATGTATGTATGTATGTATGTATGTATGTATGTATGTATGTTTGTATGTATGTATGTTTGTATGTATGTATGCATGTATGTATGTATGTATGCGTCGCTATTTTTTACGCATTTGTCGAGTTTAGAATGACGTGGTTTTTTACAAAGGTAAAGTTGAGGACCTGGAAAGTGACAAAGGCTACTTTTGTCTCGGGAACAAACATTTGAAAAGAAATCTATAATAAAAAATTCTATTTTAAAAACCGACTTCAATCGTCCGCGCTAATGCAAAGTATCGAATTTATTGTTATTTTTTTTAAAACCGCTCGACTGATTTCGATAAAATTTAAATGAGATCAACCGGGAAGTATTCCCTTTGAAACAAAAAAAGAATTTTCCAAATCGGTTCAGGCGTCTTCGGAGGAGTAATCGGTGAACATACATAAAAAAAAGATTCCTACGAATTGGGAACCTCCTCCTTTTGAAGTCACAACCAAGTACAAGTCGTAGTAAGAAGTACCAACCATACATTCATCCATCCATCCATCCGAACGAAAAATAATAAAATAATAAACATTAATGTCTTATTTTTTTTTTTTTAAGTCTTAATTAATTATAAATTAAATTAATTAAAACTAATACATAAATAAAAATAATTATTAACTACACAAAAAATATAGTAAAAAATAAAACGTTCAAAAAATATTTTTAAAAAACAATATAAAATATAATTACGCTTTAAAGAATATTGTATTAAAAAATAAATTTAAATATAAAACGTTTTAAACGATATTAAAAAAGATAATCTATATATATAAAAGAAAGTGGTGTTAGTTACACTAATGTTGACTCAAGAACGGATGAACCGATTTGGCTGAAAATTGGTGGAGAGGTAGCTTAGAACCAGGAGACGGACATAGGATACTTTTTATCCCGTTCGACCGCGTTTCCGTCTTGTCACTATAAAACGTGGTATAAGAAAAACGCATCTGACATGGAATAACAAAACGCAAATGACAGTGGAATAACAAAACGCAAATGACAGTGGAATAACAAAACGTAAATGACAGCTAAACGTAATTTTGTCTTTGGTTAAGTATGGTACAAAATTTGACAATTATAAAAAGTGTTATAATAAAGCATTAATGATATTATAAATGCGAAAGTGTGTTTGTTTATTGGTTTGTCCTTCAATCACGTCGCAACAGAACAGCGGATTGATGCGATTTTTTGCATGGGTATAGTAATGGATGTAGTAGTGGTTCCTCAGACCGGGAGAGCTACTTTTTATCTCGATGGATTACGACCCACATCATAGAGAAATACGACGCAGGGAAAGAGAAATTATCATTGTAATTTTTTTATTATACGTTTAATTTTCTTGACGGTGAAAAACTAGGGTAGTTTTATACAAAGTAAGTATAACTAACACAAAAATTCCCACCCTTCGTACGCTCTGGCTGCTATGTGTTCAGTGCATAATTGTTTGATTAACATAGATATTATTATAATAATTGATTCGGCCCTTGGTTTACGTAGAAATTGTTATTGATTGATTCAATTACCCTCGTCAACAAACAGGCGTTCAAGCATTGTGATTAACTTGATTAATAAACCTATTATACTATTATCTACTCTTGATTGTTCAGTAGTCATCATACTAATATTATAAATGCGAAAGTGTGTTTGTTTGTCCTTCAATCGCGCCGCAATAGAGCCACGGGTCGACGTGATTTTTTGCATAGGTATAGTTGAGGACCTGGAGAGTACTTTTTATCCCGGAAAACCATAGAGTTCCCGAGGGAGTTTCAAAACTAAATCCAAGCGGATGAAGTCGCGGGCATCAGCTAGTAAGTGAATAAATAATAATCGTAATAAACAAAATGTGAAAACAAATTATATACAGAGAAATAGGTACGGTACAGCCTGGCAAAAAAGTCTGGAAACGTATTAATTTTTTATCTTGACAACCTAATAGGTTGACAAGTGTTATTGCTGAAATGGCTGAAATGGCACTGCTCTGCTGAGCAGTGCCATTTCAGCCTAACACCTCCTCAGGTGTTAGGATTTAAAAAAAGTCTTTTTAAAAACTTTTGCTTTCCCGGGTTAAAATTGTAAGTCTATGTCACTCTTCAAGTCCTCGACTATACCCGATATGATATGTTCCCCTATATTGCAAAAACGTCTATCAGTAAATCTGTTGCTGTTTGATTGAAGGACAAACCAACAAATAAAAAACAACTTAGTAAGACTAAGTAAAACATGCACAATGTTCTATGACGCAGCTAGCTAGCTGTAGGCATTGCAGGTTTGTATCAATATTTATTTCACCGTTTCGATGATGGCTTGTTTAACTTTTATGTTGGCTTCGAGAAATTAAACAGTTTGCTAAAGTATTAAACGTCAAAACAAGAAGATCCGTCGGAAAATACCCCCGGGGTTAAGTAGTACGTACGTGACCCGCTTCATGAACAGTTCAGTCCCAACTCGAGGAGACATTTGGAATCATAATCATTGAAATTCGGAACTTGATTTTGTCTAAAGGGGAATTTTGAAGCAATTAAAAGTTCATTACATTAATTTGCAATTCAAAGCAAATTATCTTTTCTTTGCTCCTATTTAATTTAATACGTCCACTTGTTTTTATACACCTGTCACTCTTTCTGTCTGCAGTGTATGACTGCACTGCAAAATTAATCAGCTATGCGATTGTTATAAAATGAAAATCATAAACATTTTACAGCTACCGTATGACAAATATGTACTGATAGATGAAACCATAAATTAATACGATCTTCTTGCACATGTACCTCTCTTTTGTCTAGTTTTGTATAAATGGAATATATTATTTTTATTATGTGTGTATATATTATTATTTATATGCCAGCTTCCGTTTTTCCAAGTAACTTTAACTTGGGCACCTTGGGCGCGCTCCATCTTAGACTGCATTTTCACTTACCATCTGGTGAGATTGCTGTTAAGCGCTAGTCTATTTATTAAAAAAAAAGTATAACTAGCTTAAGATTGTATACGACAAAATTAGCCTCAATACCTAACGCAGGTGCCTAATCTATTTGATTATGTTATGTAACGAGGATTAATGCGAAACTTAAGGATAGTTCAGAGAAAGTTATACTCGCCATACTAACTCGGATTCAATGGTTTAAAAAATAAGCGCTCTAATAAAACAAATGAAGCGGAAAAGCTTTCTTACGCGCTGGTTTTGGGAAAAGAGTCCGTATAGAAGGCGGATGTTGGAGGGTTATACTTCCGACCGCGGACGATGGGTAAGTGGCCTGTCCGGTTGCTTTGGTGATGAATGGCTTGCCACAGTTATATTATTTTCATTATATATAGTGCCCTTCAGCACTAAATTACGATCCACCATTTCTTGTTGGGAAAATAGTGCAGTGGTATCCCGTTGCCTTCTGCACCAGTCCTTTTAGGAGCCATTTGGAGCCCCAAGGCCGCTGTAGCCTCTTCCAGCCGGTTACCCGGTTAGCTATGGATATTCCATTTGTTGGTCGCCAAAGCCTCGTCTGTTGTTTGGCAGGAGGCACCGCGTGCAGGTGAGATTGACGTTTGGGGCTGAGTAGGTGACAGGGCAACATTGAGGGCAAAAGATCTAGAGGCCGCTCACCAACCAGGTGGGCAGACCAGCTGAGGGACTCCAAGAGCAAATTTCACACAATTGGAAGACTAGCCTCCAATAGAAGCCGATGGAAGTAATTAATCACTGATAACAAACCAGGACCACGATCTACAGAAATGGTTGGAGAGAGAGATAGTGCCCTTATCCTAGTTATAGGACTATCCCAAAGGGCTCAAGTTTGAGGATTAAAATATTAAAAATCTATTCAAACTAAAAAAAATCGGAGCTCTGTATCTATTGTTTTTATTCTCTTTTCTATCTCATAGTTTTATGTTGAAGACCCAAGGAGATGTTAATTTCAAATTAAAGGCTTTCAATCGTTTCAAGTTTTCAAGTGTTGACTCAGTAAAAATTGTATACATCACTTAAAACCACCTTTCGATAGTTATTAGGATAACTCAATTACTAGTTGTGACATTTTTGTCACAGTGGCATTGGAGTAGATTGTAGTGAGGGACATAAAGTTATTAGGTTCATGGAACATTTTTAAGATGATAGCAGAGAGGCTACCTTTCCACCATAGATATGCGAGCAACTTAGCAATTAACAAAATAGCTGGCTGTAGAAAAGTTTTTGGTTTAAATAAACTTTTACAAAGTGCTTTTGAATCTTCAAATGAATCGACCACAGTTTCGGAATATTGATAAAACCGAGAAGAACGAGCAAGAAATTCAGCGGTATGAAGATGCGCTTTGGCGTAGTTCAACCGAACTACGTCGATAAAGAAGAAGATACTCATTCTCTCGCTACGCAGATTAGCACATTTCTGGTGGAAAGGCCAGCCTTATAGTCGCAGATTGAAATATTGTGTACGAGACTCAATCCATCACTCATCCATTAGCTGACAATTCGTTTAAAACGCAATTTCCCCTCGGGAAAACGTGTTTAGGTACTCTAACTTTCAATTTACACTTCACTTCAGTTTTGTTTGTTCATGAAAACTGAAATGTGTGATTCTATATAAAAAACAGGTAGATAGGTTTATTTTTCACGAACTTAGTGGTAGATTCATCGACGATTCAAAAGCACATGTAAAATGTTTATTTGAATAAAAAATATTTCTTTTCTATTCTATTCTATTGAATATTTGTAGTTTTAATAACTGCACAAAATAGTAGATAATCTTTTAACGTAGTGATGTGAAGTGGAAGGTTTGTGTTACAGATTCATCTTGTTTACTTTATTAACACCTACTTGAAAAAATACATCTTGTATACCTATATATAACACATATTTTTTATAAAGTAATTAAATATTTTTTGACTACTACTGACTGACTGGCGCACTAAGAATGAATTTTATAAAATTCCATCCTAAAAGTTGTGAAAAGCGCTGTTTAGTCCTGGAATTTCAGGTATAATGAAAAATAAAATCTTGTATTTTTATACTAGACTAGCCGACCCAGCGAACTTCGTACTGCCAACAAAAATATTTACGGGTGGGTCACCCTTATCATTTAGGGGTATGAAAAATAGATGTTGGCCGATTCTCAGACCTACCCGATATGCACACAAAATTTCATAAAAATCGGTCCAGCCGTTTCGGAGGAGTTTGGTAACAAACACCGCGACATGAGAATTTTATATATTAGATGATACCTGCGACTACATTTGCGTGGATTTAGGTTTTAAATTCCCGCGGTAATTGTTTAATTTTCCGGGGTAAAAACCTAAGTATGTACCTATTAATCCTGGTACGAGCTATCTCCATTCCAGATTTCAGCCAAATTCCATTTGTTCCAACATCCATCCATCCATCCATCCACCCACCCTTACAAACTTTCGCATTTATAATATTAGTAGGATAGTAGGATAGCTTCAAAGTTTATCAATTTATTAGACGACTTGTATATACAGAGTACAGACCCATATCAAAATGTTCCTACTGTAATAATCCATTGTTAGCAAATCGGGTCATGTAAGGATTTTGAATTCGTGATAAATAATAAATTATCTTTCAATTGTGCTTTGGGCCGTCTTTCATTGGTGCTTCCAAAATTTCTGACTAACAAAAAGCTATTTATGTACGTATTTACTAACTTTTGCCCCTAATTTCGTCCCCTTGAATTTACGTAAGTTGGATCTATTTAAATATTTTTCAAATAAAATGTGTGAGTCACAGACGGACAAAAAGATGGACCGGATGAAACTATACGGGTTCTAACTTAACTACGGAACCCTAAAATCCTTTAAAGTGCACTCGTGTTTATTGGTTTATAAACAGTAATTTTCCGTGTGGGTAAACCGCACATCAATAACTCAATCTATTTGATCATGTAAAACAGTAAAGTGCTTCGTGTTGATCCATTTAACACTTTGATTTTGTATGCAGCACGGGTATAAAACGACATCCCCGCAAAAGCGCTTCGATCACTGTTTTAATAATATTACCCAACGTAAGTTTTAAATGCAATTTTAACAATTAATGATAGCTATTCATTATTTTACTTTAAATAAACAATTAATATTGTATAATTCCTACCTTTAATATGTATGTATGTAATGTATGTTTTGTCTGAGATCTGAATTACATCAACATTTTTGACGGAGATAATAAAAAGAGGTATATAATTATGATAATATAGTTAATAAAATATTATTACAAATAAGCGCCAACAATAATTGTTTCATGACTTTATCAATTATTGTTGGTGCTAACAATCCTTATAAAGTTACATGAATTAAAACCAGTGCTTGAAACATTGGTTAACGTTAAAGGTTAGTTACTTACTAACAAGGTTAATAACGAAGCATCTCTAGTAAATTAACAGACGACAAAGTTCTATATAAGATATAACTTGAAAAATAACTTGATAAATGACGGACTTTAATACAAACTTTCACCCCTCATTTAACCCTCTTGGAGTTGGAATTTTCAAAAATCCTTTCTTAGCGGATGCCTACGTCATAATAACTATCTGTGTGAAAAATTTCAGCCCGATCCGTCCATTGGTTTGAGCTAGGCGTTGATAGATCAGTCAGTCAGTCACCTTTTTCTTTTTTATATTTAGACTAGCTTTTGCCCGCGGCTTCGCTCACGTAAAGTTCGATTTTTATTGGTAATCAAAATCCAACTCAACGCGATTCGTATCTAAAAAGCCAACATACCAAGTTTCATGGTTATATCTAAGTTGAAAAGGACTTAATAACAATCATTCACGATCTATTTACCTCCATTGGGGGTTGAACATTTAAAAACTGCCAAACGCGTACTTCTTTATTTTGAATTGAAAGCCAAAAATACCATGTTTGATGGATATAACTTGAAAAGAAACTTAAAAATTATTCATACAAATTTTCATCCCCTATTGGATGTTTTTGGGAGTGGAATTTTCAAAATTTGCGCCACAGTTATTTCTCAATTTTTAATCAAAAGCATAAAGGCAAATGATCCGTCCAGTGGTTAGAGCGGTGCGTTGATAGATCAGTCAGTCAGTCACCTTTGCCTTTTATATATTTAGATTATTATATAATAATATGTTACATGTTGGCCAAAGCAGCTTCCAGCCCTCCGATCACCAGTGGATTCTATGAGACGGGATGATAGATCCTTAAAAAATACCGGCCAAGTGCGAATCGGACTCGCGCACCGAGGTTTACCTACAAATTTTAAGGTCGCGGTTAGTTTACCAACTGCAATTTTTTTTTTGCTATTATAAACTATTATAACAGCAATAAATAAAAAAAATTGTGATGTAACTACAAATTTACGGTTTTCGGATTTTTTATTTACTTGTGCTATATCATGACATTGCTTCATGCCAAATTTCATGATTCTAGGTCGACTTGATTCCCTTGCGAGTGTCAAAATATGCGGCATGAACTGAGAATAAGAGGCCGTATCTTTATATTACGTCGTTGTCGTTAGAAGTTTGATTTTTTCACTACTGCAAGGAATTGCAGACCTGAGTATTTGGTATTCCAACTTGTACCTCCACGCATTCCTGAGAAAAAGAGTCTTGACGCACAGTCAGACAGACAGACAGACAGACTGACGATGAAGTGATCCTATAAGGATTCCATTTTTAGTACGGAGTACGGAACGCTAAAAAGGATTTAGAATCCTCGCTGCAGGGTATATCCCTAACATAATAAGTTATAGAAAATACTTATACCTATAGAAAATACTTCACATAAGACGCTATTACATTTTAATCTTACATTAATTTATTAAGTTATCTTACGGTAGGTATCATAGGAGTAGAGTTCGCAAAATATTGCTATAACTCCACATTGCATCTCATTAGTTCCTCGTGTTCGTAACTTCTTCTACGACGATCAAGATCATTACAAACGACTCAACCGACTCTCAATTAAAACTTCCAGCCGCAGTCCCTTGTAGGGAGCACAATTAATTTAAATAAAATCGTCACAGTTTATTCTACTGAGATACCGGAACGAGCGTTCAACCGACAAGAAGTGTCTCAAGACTCATTTACAATTCCAATTAAGGACAATTCTCATTTACTCTTGCCTTGAAGGAGTTACAAATCAGACCCGGCCCTTTTTCTTGTATATCGTGTATAAGTTAAAACAATTGGAACAGGCTATTTTATTTTCGAATATATGGTATAGTCTGGGATATTTTCTTTATTCATGACAAGATAGCCCTTGTCCATGATCTCATCTGAAGATAAATTACGATACATTCTAGGACGATGGTGAGCTAACCTGGTAGGGAGTATGACAGTTCTAATTAAACGTTCTACCCTTGTAGGGTTTCTACATGCCATCGTGCCGGAACGCTAAATCGCTTAGCAGTATGTCTTTGATGGCAGGGTGGTAAATACATAATATACAGCGAAAGCATTCCACCAGACAACTGGACTGGCTTCACGTTGCACTGTACAAAATTGTGACGTCATATAATATTATGTTTAGCATAAGTTGCAAACTTTCCAAAAAGGAAGATATCTCTATATTATAATAGTATCTTGTACTTTATCTAATCTTCTAATTAATAAAAAAATCAAAATAGTACTAACATGAAATAAATCGTATTCATAAATAAATTTAGTTAAGACGTTCATCGATTTATAAGACGAAGATAACGTCTTATAAATCGATGAACAACGGCTGCACGCACGAAAACGTGTCACGTTCCGCCTGAGCGTACGCGTGCAAGCGAGAGCGCGGAACAAGCGATAGCGAGGCACGATTGGCCCAAGCAGCTTGTGACTAGAGAAAATTGTAATTTTCAATTAACTCCTTCTTTGTATTATACAAAATAATGATAATTCAGTGATAATAATTCAATTCAATTCATAAAAGTATGCAATTTTTCATCAATGTTTCTTTATGACGTTATCACGTAAAACTATCGTCCGTAAACCGTAAACTTTACAGACAACCAATTTTTATTTAATAAATGAAAGTTTGTTTTCTTTTCATGAAAAACATTTTCATGACATTCTCAATATTATTTCTTCTGAAATATTCAATCTAGAATTAAAAATCCTTAAATCGAAAAGTAATATACAAAAAATATCTCCTATTGACAAAGGCTGGAAATGCAAAAAGCCAATAATAACATATTATGCTTTTGAAGAGGGTCATGAAGTGACAATTTTTTCGTTCTTATAATATTCGTAGGTTGGAAAGTTCGATGAAAATGATATGGCTGGACATTTCAGAAACCTTTTTTTTTCAGGCCTGATATAGCGTAGCGCGCGACCAACCAGTAAGCCAAAAATCATAAACTTAGTAAGTACATCTTATTACAATGCAAAAATATGTAGGAAAAGTAAAGGATGATGGGTTGCAAGCAGACGGGGGTGTAGAGAGGTAGGAGCCAAGGTACCTTAGCAAATCGAGATGTGAACTGAAGTATGAAAAGATAACGAAGCTACATGAGCTAAGCTAAGCGTAATTAATTTAGTTCTTATGTTGTAGCTTGCGCTTAAGAAGAAAGACGTGCATGTAACAGGCCTCTTTTACATAAAGAAAAATATTATGATATAAGCTAAACAGGACGGTCCATTAGTGTCATAAAAAGGCCGCGTTTCAAATAATCGCGTAACTCGCCCATAATATCTACGTGGGAAAATGCGCAGTAACATTTTATAAGGGATCTAAATGTGAGCAGATGGCGCAATGCGAATTGTTGATACTTCCCGCAAGGCCGCAATCTGCTATTACCTTTTATGTATACACGGCGGGATGATCGGCTGAACCACATCCAAAACCAGGTAAGCGCTGATACCACCTATATTTATCTGTGAATACTTAAGCTTGAACACACAAACATTGAAAGCGCGCGAATGTCTACGATTTGTATAATACAAGAACTGTATGAAGCGCGTCATACTGCAACAACACTTTAGATGATCGCGGATTTTCCCATTTCCATTATGAACGCCATACGGACAGTTTTGTTGAAAAACGAGTATCGAAACACTAACGTCAATGTAAAAAAACCGGTCAAGTGCGAGTCGGACTCGCGAACCGAGGTTCCCGTACTCCAGAAGTAAAAGTAAAACGATAATATTGATAAATTATAAATTAATTTGCTTATTAATCGTTAACTTTGTTTGTAGAGGTTTATTGTTAATATCGAAAAAACTATTGCTAGTTAGAGCGTTAGTTTTATTTTTCCTGTAAAATATACATTTACCTCAATTGACCATAATTATTTCTGATTTTTAGATTGGTAAACTTTGGAGATAAGGGGGGGGGGGGCGGTATTTTTTTCAACATTTTACACGATTACTCAAAAACTATTATGTATAAAAATAAATAAAAATCTGTTTTAGAATATCCAAGTAAAATCCTTTCATATTATGATACCCCAGTCGGGATAGTCTTCCCGAGTGGGGTATCATAATATAAAAGATCTTACTTTGAAATTTCAACCCCCCGATTTTCCCCCTTTTTTAATAAAACTAAAAATATATTCGATCTTTTTTTATTCCAATGATGTTGGATCACTATTATACACAACTATTCCAAATTTCATGTCGATAGCTTTAATAGTTTCTAAAACAATGGACTGTGACAGAAGGACGGACGGACGGAGAAAGTCTCACCATAAGTGTGTGTGTTAACCACACATAGCAGCGGTCGCGCAAAGTTTGTGACCAGCCGTTGAGGCGCACGGAACTGATAAATTATGTTAAATTAATTAAACGAACAAAAGCTGGTGATATCAGACCAAAGCGTGTAAAACTTTTTTTTGTGCAAACAATGTGTTTCACGTGTGAACGTGAAATACATTGTTTGCACTTATTACGGTACGAGTTTTTGATGTTCACTTCATTCACGTGTATTTAAAATTTTAAAATTTCATGAGAATTTCCCGGATTCCAATGATGTTGGGCCACTATTATACACAACTATTCCAAATTTCATGTCGATAGCTTTAATAGTTTCTAAAACAATGGACTGTGACAGAAGGACGGACGGACGGAGAAAGTCTCACCATAAGGGTTCCATTTTTACCATTTTGGTACAGAACCCTAATGAACCTAGAAAGTCATGTTAATAGTTTAGTTAGGTATCTAGTTATCCATAGTACTTATACAGCCAACAGCGCCACAAAAGAGAATTTTGCGAAATAAAAGTTGGTAGTTGGTAGCAATGAATGCACGACTTTATAGAACATGGGTCATTAGACTTTTAAGGCCATTTTGGTCTGTACTTACTGTTTTCGATGTACTGCAATCTCGAAATCTATCAAAGTTGTCGAGATTTGCAGACTCATACTAAGAATAAAGTTTCAATATAAACCGTTGCTAGGACACGTTGCTGTCGCGAGTACTAAGTATATGTTTCGGCCTAAGATGTGAATACTTAATTCATTTAGGTTCGTTTGATGACTCATAAAGACTTGGAAGGGTCATATCAGCGTAGCTGTACCCAAGTCTTCATCTTCATGAAAGTTTCATTAGGCAGGCACTGAAATCGTTTTCTTATTCGAATTTTTATTTCCTTATTTTATTACATCTGGGACAAGCGCATCTCTCGTTTGAATTTAAAAAAAAAAACAGAGCCATAAAATCTTTTTTTTTTAGACGGGGAACGATTCAAGTTTAATTATTAGGACGAGATAAAGACTAGGAGGATTAATTATTATACACCAAGACGACTTGCAATACTTGCAGGAGTCATTAGAACCAGGAAGATTATTCCAGAGCAATGATATCGCAGAGCCATAATTTTTTGTCAGGGTTTTCCAACACTGCGATTCCCGATGCTGGGTCATCATTCGAAAACTCACGTTACTCACACATAGCTCCATGAACCAGTAGACATTGAATGTCTACTGGTTCATAGAGTGCATTGCCACTTCAGTTTCACGAATAATGAAATACGTTACGTGTTACGTTACGTTACGTAACTCTGATTCCTAGATCTTATTTTTTTATGAGAACCTTCTCGTCAGACCTTGAGTATCAAAATTGTTTCGGAACCATAATTTATCTCTGGCAACACATACTGTGTTGATTTTTTATTAGCAACCGTCCATAATTTTTTGTGAGTTCTCTCATATCACTCCTTTTGTATTTTAATAAACGCAAGATTTTCCCACTGAAAGCCCTCAGAAGAGTCCTGTCAAGGATATTTTGGTAATAAATCAAACAGCCTTCGGGACTTGTGAACGTTTAGAATATCGATAACCTTGCCTCGGTTGCCTCTTGGCCTCATTCCTATAATTTAAATATTACTTTATATAATATACTTCTTACATAGTATAAGTAGATAACATGCTTCACTCTTGTAAAAACATGTGTTAAATTAAGTAATCTTTTATTATATTTGTTGTGAGATATAAATTATTCCGTATTATTTACATCACATCGCTGATAATATGGTCATTTGCTCAGTTAATGAGTTTCTTAATGACAAAGATGCAGAGAGAAATTGACTTTGCATCCAGCTACCAACAAGATAGTGTAATAACTTAATTAGGTAGTTAAACTGTAATAGCATACTTATTAAATAATATTTTGTTTGCTTTGTTTTGAAAAGAGCAACTCCTGAATTTCTTGTCGGTCCTTCTAGTCAAAAATTATTATTTCAAACACATTTATCATTTTTTATCTTGTAAATCATAGATAATAATTTACAAGTCGGACGAGATTGCAGGAATTTGTACTTTGAAAATACGATTGAAAGTTTGTAGGAGAAAAATGTGTCGCATAAGATTTAGCAAAGTGAGCACCTGAGACCGGTAACAAATTGTAATATTATTTGGGTGTTAATAATTTGTAATAACTACAATTAATATTACGTATTTCGTGAAGCCACAAACTGTTTTTACCACATAGTTACTATTTTAAGGCATAGATCCATGTCAGAATCATAATAATACTTAGTTCAAGCTACGTTCGCTTAAAGAAGCTACCGCTTTGGTAATAAGAAAATTTAAACGGATTAAGATGCATCCTCTACAAGTAAAAACTTTCATCTCCTTCATGTTGACTTCTGATTACTGATTTTTTTCTGGCGTCAAATTATAGATTAATTTAAAACAACAAAAATAAGAACACCCTGGAAGGGTTATAGCAAACAAAACATATGCGATAAACGAATTGCTCTACAGTTAGAAAAATTCAGGTATTATAACTATTAGAGATTTATGTCGCGTAGCCAACCGACAGTTTTCAAGCTTTTCTATCGTAGAACAGACATAAAATAAAATTTATGGCTCGTAACGGCCCAGCTTTGAGCCGCCACAAATGCGCTACATCGTCACTATGGAACCGCGAATTTGGGATTATAGCCCGAGAGCCACAATCCCAAATTCGCGGAGTGTTTGATAAAATGTAACCGCGTGACTGATTTAATGTTAAATTGCACATATTATAACCCAAAAAACTACGGTAAAGAAGTATACAAAGGCACATTCTCCTAGACAACCATTGATGAGAAATGTATTTTTTCTTATTAACCAACCCAGTTAGTGTTAAAGAATAGGTCAACAAATAATAACCTATTTATATCAAAATAATAAAATAATAAAATATAATGCGTAGCGATATAAAGGTACTTATATAAGTTCTTATGGTGGTTCTTTAGCGTTATTTGATTCGTGATTTCATGAAGTTCATTCCGTTGAATCCCAGTTGCCTGCCATTTTTTATATTACATATGTTACATAAGTATAAAATTTGTGTGTTACTAATTGACAATAATATAACATTAATTACAGCTTAAAAAATCTCATAACTCACGAACCCACCCACCCACTTCGGTTATCAGGACTATGTAATTTATTATAATATGGGTGTCACACAAAAACCACTTTACAAACATACATCTTTTATCAAGCACCTTCTAAAAACATTCCACAAGCTCTCAGGCTCTACATCTTTCTACTGTCCTTTTCACTACAACAGAAAGTTATTGTCACACTTTTTATGGCAAATATTTTTCATACTGTAAGTTTATCTAATCTACGACGTTTTATGAACATTTTAGTGTTACTTTGTATGGTAAAATTATTTATAGTTCGGCTATGTGCTTCGTGCGTCTAATAATTTTATAAATCATATTTGCATGTACTATCGCTAAATAGAACAGATCAGTCATCATCAGTCAGAGTTAGATCAGATCAGAATCAGTTCATGATAATAAGGGTTCCCTTTTTTTAAATTGTGCTAAGGAACCCTAAAAATGCCTTTTTAGGGTTGTTTTAAAAATGTCAGTAAGTACATTTAATGACCAAGCTATTGGCTAACATAGTTTAACAACATCAAACATACTAGGTAAGGACTCTAGATCTACACTAGCGGCACGCTATGATGGCCGGTTTGACACATTACAATAGTGATGTGGAATGTCAATTTATTCTCGGACAAAAAACAATTAAGTTTTGTTTTTGTACCTGATTAAATAGGTTTAATAAAACAAAAATGTATATGTTTATTTAATTTATTTGAACGAACTGAATATTTGAATGAAAATGAATATACATACTTTATATGCATACAAGAAACATATGAATACAAAAGATACCAAAAAAGGTGCCACAAAAGGCCATAATTAATCAGATTCGTCCATACTACTATTTTCACTGTCGTCACTGCTATCATCACCTACATTAATAATTATATGTTCGTTTTCTATAATATTATCTATTTTCACATCTCTTTCATAATCTTCCCTTATTAATTTAACAGTTCTATTCACAACCTTTTCCCAGTCTCCTTTAGTCACATGTTCACAAGCTTCTTCTAATAATTTTAGCATTTTTTTTGTGGTAAATGGGGGTTCTGTATTGTGTCTTGCAGCATATCCCTTAATTTGAGCCCACACCAACTCAATCGCATTATACTCACAATGGTAAGGCGGTAACCGTATAACTCTGTGCCCATGTTCTAATGCTATTTCGTCAATGACGTATCGGATCTTGGTTGGTTTGTTTTCTTTTAAAAGACGTACTAATTCCGCTTTTAACATATTCATGTTTGCATCTACGCCATTTTTACGAAGCCATGCGACGATATCAGCTTTCTTTTGGGATTGGGCAGGTGGCTTGTCAATTTGCATCGAGTGGTATGGGGCGTTGTCCATAATTATAATAGATGGTTCAGGGAGGCTACACAACATTGAGGTAAACCATTCAGTAAACTTTTCTCCATTCATGTCTTCATGATAGTCTCCAGTGGTTTTTGACGCAAAAGCCATGAGAGAACCTTCGACAAACCCGTTGATGGTTCCGGCGTGACAAATTATAAGTCGCGATCCTTTTCCTACAGGAACTTTGGAAGTAGATGCTGCTGTGTCATCGTTCCAAGAACGGCCTACAGTATGGTTAGCATTAAGCCATGTTTCATCCAAGAACACAACATTTTGCCAATTTTTGATTTCTTTCACTTGCCGTAAAAAAGTATACCTTGCCATCGCTATATCAAATCTTTCCATCAATATTTTGCGTTTGTTACATTTTTTGTATCGAAATCCAATGGTCTTCAAAATCTTCGTTAAAGAACTTTCCCCACCGAAGAATAATCCAGCTTCCTTCAGTGAATGCACCAACTTTTTTCTTGTTGGATACTCCTTCTGTAAATAGTAGCCGTAAACATGTCTTCGGATAGCATCGGCATCAAAGCTATCGATGCCTACGACTGGTTTTGCTCGTTTTCTCTTTTTTGGTGTGTGAAGTTTATTTTCTTCTGTGCCAGTCTCGCCATATTTTTTTTTAGTTATCCGTCTAACAGTTCGTTGTCCAATATTAAGCGCATCAGCTACGCGTTCAACCACTGACGTTATAGGTAAAATTGGCCCTCCATTTTGAGCTTCACGATCGAAATAGTTACGAAGGCGTATTACGAACTCACGTGTCTGACTATTTAGAACAGTTCTCTGCGTACGTTCGGTCATATCGACGAAATCCACAACA
The DNA here is from genome assembly GCA_029955525.1 of Oeneis ivallda. Lineage (NCBI taxonomy): Eukaryota > Metazoa > Arthropoda > Insecta > Lepidoptera > Nymphalidae > Oeneis > Oeneis ivallda. Next base: position 16,307,359 of record JARPMR010000010.1, read on the forward strand.
AAGGGCTTGAACAGAGTCCAAATTAACGAGCAAGGGTCAACAGTAATGCAGTATCAATATTTGAAATCCAAAACCAAGTCAAAACTATATCACAATCGCATTGCACTGACAGTTTATACTTTTCGAAGCAACGTCAATTCGAAACTGCTTTGTTTTGCATTGAGCATTGACGCGAGTTTGCCGGAGGTAGTAGTTGTGCTAGCCAGCGATCCTATGTGACGATCGTATTAGATTCCATTTTTAAAAATTTTCAATTTAGAAAACCAAATGCCGAGTTGTGGTATATATCATATAAAAATAAAAATTTTACCTTTTGTATGAAACAGCTGATATTTTTTTGCGATTTCAGAGGTTTGTCCACATAGTGAAAATTGTTCATATTCACAAGTACATTCACCCCTTAAATGGTGCAAACTGATTTTTCTACACTTGTATACATTTTAGAAATCAATTTAATAAATAAATTTTGAGTCCTAAACCTAAAACTACATTCGATAAAATTTATGAATCTCTGCACATCACTATCGTCAATAAAGTAATACAATTATTTCCTTCAAAGTCGTTATCAATTAATACGGAACTTCATGAGCGGACAAACGTCAAACCGGCCATCATAGCGTGCCGCTAGTGTACGTATAGTTCACGTATAACATAATCATAAAATCATAAGGTGAAGAAATTGAAAATTAAAAAATTGAAAAAGAAAAAGAAATTAAAGAAATATACCTATTATAAACTTTTCCAAAAACACATGTAACAGATTTCGCAGGTGTGATTAATAACTCTTCCGGGTTTCAGGTGGTGACGGAGGAAAAGCAAGTAAATTTTCAGTATTGATGTTCCAATATTTTCCTTGCAGTATTTTCAACAGATCATTTATCACGATCGAGCAAAAGACGGCTTCTATAACAAAATTATTGTCAGTCATACTTACCTAGTCTTCGAAAGCAAAATTAAAGTGTTTAAAATTAAAATTTATTACTAGGGTAGGTTTGTTGCCGAATGATTATTCAGTGGTTTGCCGTGCTGCAGCCTGCAGCTCCCATTTATCTAGAATAATCCTAAAATACAGCGCTTTCCTTTGGTAAAGGCTTCTAATCTATTTCCTTTTTGGTAGTCCGTGGTTCGAATTCCAGGCACCTCCACCACCTAAGCGCGTAATCGACGAACGTAGCCGGGTGCTAACGTTTTACTTGTAGCACGATTTTTTTTGTCACTGATGTAAACACATCCTATGAGCTCCGCGATTCTGCGAAAAATTACATGCCTTTATTTAACTTACCACTTAGTTACCATTTAGGACAACAGTAAAAATAAATTATGCATACCTACATGGACTGCTAAAATCATAACTAATTAGATATTGCTGTAGGTAAAAATAACTTTTACTCATCGATGTATAAATGTACTACGTACTAGATGTGGCTTTCCGGACACTCGCCTTTTTTTTTTTTATGGCAATTTGCCGAAGACTACGGCAATTCCTGCCAGTGTCACGTAGTGACTATACATGGGTATCATAAATACTTACAAAAAAAAAAAAATCGTAAACTTAAACTTTTTGTGGCGATTCTTTCAGCCCTGAGACAAACACAAAATATAGTGTTATTCGTAGTTAGTAAATAAATATATATATATATATATATATATATATATATACTAGTAGGGCGCGTGGGTGCGCGGCCCGCAAGCGGACCGCGGTTTTTCTACTCGTCACGTAGACTTTCAGGTCCTGATCATTTTCTATCAAAAAACCACTCTTCCATTTTTTAAACTCCCTGAGATAGATACCTATGAAATTCTTATAGCTGCCATCTTGAATCCGCCATTTTGAATTTTTTTTCAGCTCACAACCAATTGGATGAGGTTTCGAGTATTTTTTGTTTGAACACCTCCCACCTATCTTCAATACTCTGGCCGTGCTCCTCACCCACCTTCCAAACCCTCGATCATCATATCTCATCATTTTTCAAAATGGGAATTCTTCTATAAAAATAAATTTTGAAAAGGAACCGTATCAAAGTCTTGCATAGTTCCCATTTTCTAGTCTTCTCAATATTCGCCATATATTTTGTATGGAAAAAAAAATCCCGCCATCTTTATTTTTTTTTCTATTCATCAAATAGACCTTTGGGTCCTGATCATCTTTTGCCAAGAAACCACTCTTCCATCTTTTATACTCCCCGAGATAGACACCAACGAAATTTGTATGGCGGCCATCTTTTTTCCGCCATTTTGAATTTTTTTTCAGCTCACTGCAAATTGGATGAGGTTTCGAGTGACATTTGTTCGAGTACCCCCCACCTATCTTTGATACCCTGGCCGTGCTCCTCACCCGTCTCCGAAATCCTCAATCATCAGCTCTCTCCATATTTTTCCTCCGAATGAATTTCTGTCTTCTACACGAAATCATCAGTGAAAAAAAAATTTTTCATACAAAATTTTACAGGAGAGGTGATCAATGAGTGAGTGAATCAGCACGAGCAGCTATATATATATTAATATATATATATATATATATATATATATATATATATATATATATATATATATATATATATATATGAATATAGGTAAGTATATACTTTTACATAAAATATTGATACTTAAAATATATGCCCGAATATTAGAGTTTAATATTGTTAGTAGAAATAAACTTAATAAAAGCACATATAATTGTGGGATTAGGGAAAAATGAGAGGAGATGACGGACATTAATCGGATTTTGTATTTTTAATTTTGAAATAGCTTTATCAAAAGAGGAAGTATCATTGAGGCGGCAATTAAGGAATATGTGATCTAGCGAACCATCATCCAGACCACACTCACATAAAGAACTGTCTCGAACCCTAATTTTATGGAGAAAAACTGGAGTACAGCAGTGACCAATACGGATTCTGCATATAACAGATGTTACGGTTTTGGAAGCATTTTTGTATTTGTAAAACCATGGCTTGGGGGGAATGGTAGGCTGAATAGATGCAAACAAGCTACCTTTTGATTGACTAGATTTCGACCAGTGCTCTTGCCAGGATTTTGAAAGATCTATTTTGGCTTTATGAATCAAGTCATAGACCTGAACAGTATAGTGTTTTTTATCTGCCAGACTGCTACTGACCGCACCCTTGGCAGCTATGTCCACTAGCTCATTGCCCCTAATATTCACATGACTAGGAATCCATACTAATATTATCTCAACATTATTTTCGGAGCAAGAGTGTAGTATTGTTTTAATTTCTATAATAATTGGGCTACGCAGGTTGTCTTTAAAGGAATTTTTTACTATTGCTTGTATGGCACTACTGGAGTCTGAGAAGATGACTGCTTTTGTAATAGAAGCGTGAGAAGAGATATATAAACATGCCTCAAGGATCCCTATGCACTCTCCTGTGAACACCGATGACTCAGGAGGGCACTGAAATTGGAGAAAAATTTGAGAATTGGGATTGTATACAGCAATACCAGTTCTACCTTCAGTGGTTAGTTTTGAAGCATCTGTATAAAATTTATGGTGATTTGGCCACTTCTCATTAACAAAGGAAAGAAATTGATCATTTGCGTTAGTGGAGTTCTTATTTAAACCAATTGTAACAAAAGTTGGGACAAAATTCAAAATTACATAAGGACATGTATACAGAGGGAATTTACTTTGTTGGGGAATTTTTGAGTTTACTTCTAGAGAGAGAATATTTCTAAGAGAATTAAGGATTAAAGGGGGGTCTTTGTGTCTCCAATAGTAGTTTTGCCTACATAGATTATCCAGAGTTGACAACTTAGGCAGGATCATGTGACCATTGAGGAAGTATGACTTATATAAGAATTTATTATCAGCTAAATATTGTCTGCGGAGAAGAAGAGGGGGATCACCACTCTCTACTTGCAGGGCATTTTTGGGGGTGGACCTCATACATCCTAATATAATGCGGAGAGATTTTGATTGGATGGACTCTAATTTAGCCATTGCAACTTTACTGCAAGGTTCGAGCAAGAAGGAACCATAATCAAGTAAACTCCTTATTGTGGCATTATATACAAGTTTTAAAGTAAAGGGGTGAGCACCCCACCAAACACCTGCTAGGGCACGTAACATATTAATTTTTTTCTCACATTTATTAGCAGTATAGGTTATATGAGTGACACCAGATAATTTAGAATCCAAGATAACACCAAGAATTTTAACATTATCTTCAACTTGGATAGGGGATCCATCAATTTCAAGATCAACATGTGGATTAATACGTTTACGCGAAAAAATAACAGAAGAACTTTTAGGAGCAGACAAGTTAAGGCCATGGGAAATTAACCACTGATTAAGGGAGTTGAGCGATATCTGCATGGATTCCTTAGCATGATCAATGGAAGAGGAAGGTATATATAAGCACAAGTCATCCGCATATTGTAAAATTTGGCAATCAGAGTTGAGGGACTTGTGGAGATCTGAGGTGTAAATACTATACAGTATAGGACTTAGCACAGAGCCCTGAGGAAGCCCGCGCCACACTGATCTGGGTTCCGAGCTTACGCCCGGGATGTGGAGCTTGACACTTCGACCCGACAACAGGTTGCATACACAGTTCAGTATCTTTACCGGAATACTCAGCTGGCGTAATTTACTTCTGAGCACGGAAAGAAGGACATTATCGTAAGCCGCTGAAATGTCGAGGAAGACTGCCAGAACAGCCTCATTCATGCTCAAGGCGATCCGGATGTCCGTCATCAAAATGCCAATGCTGTCCATAGTGCTGACTCCCTTTCGGAACCCGAACTGTGACTTGGATAAAAGGCCTCGACTCTCGACAAACCACTCCAATCTGTTCTTTATGAGATGTTCGAGAATTTTCCCAATAACAGGGGAAAGAGCAATTGGTCGGAAATGGTCTGCACAATCAGGTGACTTCCCTGGTTTCAAGATGGGAATGATTAACTGGGTTTTCCAACTATCAGGGATATGTGAGCGATTAAAGCAGGTGTTTATTATTGACAATAGGTATTTACGACTGCTGTTACTCAGCATTTTGAAAAAGGAATATGGGTGGCCATCAATACCAGGAGCAGAGTCACGGACGTGTTTGAGCACTGCATCCAGTTCACTCAGCAAAAAGGGGGTATCTAGCGGGTCATTAGAAATGACCTCTTCATCAGAAGATAAGGGGCATTCTCCCATGAGAGGGGTGAAAGGGGGAGCTAATTTATTTAGAAAAGATTGTGTTAGGTCGCTTGGGATAGAGGAAGAATTACTAACAGAGCAGCCACGTTTAAATCTTTTAAATTTTTGCCAGACAAGGGTAGAAGGAGTTGAAGGGGAAAGTGAGGAACAAAATTTCCTCCACCCTTCATATTTTTTTTTTCTAAATAGCCGCCTGGATCTCGCAACGATCCGGTTGTACTCTACCAGGTTTTCTGTGGACATATTCTGAATATAATTTCGTTCAGCTACATTACGGGATTTAATCATTCCAGAACACTCCTGGTCCCACCAGGGAGGAGATGATAATTTTCCAGAAGCTGAATTTTTTAATGGGACACTCTCTTCGGCGGCTGCTGAAATGGCACCGGAAAATTGCGCTATGCAGGCGTCGAGGCTAGATGGAGAAACTTGGGGCAAAGCAGAAATTATATCATCAAGAGTTTGAGAGTATAAGTCCCACTTTGCTCCCGAGAGTCTGTATTTTAACAGAGGAGGGTTATCCCTATGAGGTAAGGACCTATTGGTCAGAGTAGTACATATTGGATAATGGTCACTACCATATGTAAGGTTAAGCCGATTCCACTCCAACTGGGCGGTCAAACTGGCTGAGCACAAGGTAAGGTCCACGCAACTTCTACCCTGACCAGGTCTAGGGAGCCGAGTGACGGAGCCATCGTTGACAACACATAAACCCAAGTCATCCAATAGATCAGCTAAGTCAGAACCCGGAACATCGCAATGGTCAGAGCCCCACAGGGGATGGTGGCAATTGAAATCACCCAAAATAATAACAGGTTGAAATGCAGAACATATATTATAGATATACTGGAAACATAGGGAATTCGGAGTGGGAATATAAACAGATATAAAATTAATGCCATGGATGGTAACTCCTACGGCGTTAATTTCATCTCCATGGGGAGGAAGGGATAGGGGGGAGGAAGAAAGAAGATTATTCACTAGTATAGCAGCTCCGCCATAACCATCAGAGCGGTCATCTCGGAGCGTACTATAGCCAGAGAAATTAAAATTTAGACGTGGGATTAGCCACGTCTCAGAAATTGCAAATATTGCAGGATTATGTAAGTTAATCAGGTAGGAAATTTCATGTTTTTTGGGGAGAGCGCTTCTGGTGTTCCACTGCAGGAGGTGGAATGTTACGTGATTGAATTTTATTGACTAGGTTATCAGCAACGTGGTCTGGTAAGGGGTAATATGACAGTAAGGTGGACAGCAAAGAAATAATGGTGTTAATGGTCTGTTCATTCTCGATATGAGTGGGAGGGTGGTCCGTCAGAGCACAACCGTTAGAAGATGGAGGGAAAGAATAACTATTGAGAATGTCCTGGTGGGCCCTACGGTCATAACCAGGTTGGTAGGGGGAATGGGGCTTTGGGCGGGATGGAACAGATTTTCTATTGGAGGAAGAACTGGAAGGTTGGGGGTGGGAGGTATAATTAGGAATCGAGGGACGGGAGGAACGTGGCTCATGGTTAAGAGTTTGGTGGATAGACATTGGAGGAGCTGAGGCTGTAACATCTGCAAAAGATCGGTAGGAAGGGGCATGAATTTTAGCTGCTTCAGAGTAAGATATGTTTTCTTTAGCCATGGAGGCCTTGATATTCCTCTGCCTTAGATATTCCGGGCATTGTCGGTTATTTGCGGGATGAGCACCCGAACAATAAAAGCACTTAGCCTCTTCAGCGGAACACCCTTCCCCAAAGTGGTCCCCACCACAGCGGAAACACCGTGGCTTGGACCGGCACTGAGTCTTTGTGTGTCCGTATTTACAACACCCGAAACATTGGACAGTAGGGAAATTGTATACTTCGACAGGGAGGGAGTTGAAATAACAGAAAACTCTGTCTGGAAGGCTCTGACCATCAAATGTCACAACAACGCTTGAAGTAGGCAGCCATTCTGCCTTGCCTTCGGTAACTACCTTTCGGTTCAATCTTCGCACCTTTAACACCTTGCCAAGTGGGGATTTCAGGCTATCCATGATCTCAATGTCAGACCAGTCGCTAGGGACACCTTTCACTACTCCCATCCTGGTGATGTTAAAAGTGGGAATCATGGTTGTGTATCCCTTCTGTTTGATAGATGGATTATCAATAAAAGCATTAGCATCCTCTGGCCCCTCAAATTCAACTGAAACTCTATTTCGACCGATTTTCTTAATACCCCCTCGTACGATATTTTTAATATTTAGTCTTTGCAGCAACTGGCCAAATCTAATAGGATGGAGAGAAGTACCAGAACTAGGGTCCGATTCGACAATTGATGCATAGACCAAATACGGTTTGGAATCCATGTTGGAGTACTTCGAACGTGAAACCAACGACGGCGCAGTCACTCGATCTCGCTTTGATGTGGAAGAATCATCATTAGTGTGTGTAGGGCCGTTAGATGATTCGATGCTTCGATGATTTCTCTTTTGACTAGCCCTTTCTACTTCCATTGCTTCAAAATTGGACAATGGAGCAGTAAGAACAGGAGAGAGAGTAAAAAGTTCTTGGGATCGTGGGGCAGTGGGATGAGTGGGGTCTGGCGGGCGGCCAGGAGGACGGTCGTCATCCCCCATGGTCGCTCGGCATACCCCGCAAGAAAAAACTTATATAAAAATACCTTACCGAATGTACGATCGGTTACACAAACACGAAAATAAATATAAGAGAAGCACAAACAGTTAAAAAACACACCAAAACCACCAAAAAAAGAACTTAAATAGGCAAAAGGAATGACAGAAAAAAAACCACATGTAATCGCCACCCTTCCTAGCTGTCAAGTCCGACACTCGCCTTGTTCAACTAACTCGCGCGGCAGTTAGTGTGGCATGACATTCGCGACGTACGAACGCGGGCGCTATTTATGCGATAAAACTTTTTAAAGTACCTAATTGTGAATTGAAAAGCCAACAATATTGAACTTAAGTAACAAAAAAGTATAATTTATATAGTGAATTATTAAATATACAAGTTTTGGGTTCGATGTGCGATTCTATACAGTTATCTATTTTGATGCTTTTACTTCTTTAAAAAGTCTCAAGACGCGAGTCTTAGCGAAGCTGGGTGGGTATCAGACGTCGCAATTTAGACTGAATTGAAATCTTTATAAACGCCTGAAGCACGGCTCAATTTAAACTTCTCGCCACCGTGCCGTACTCGCAGCGCGCAGAATTAATTTAAATGGAATCATCACAGTTTACTCTGTGATTGCGGAACTGGCGTTCAAGTGACGAGAAAACGTCTCAAGACTCGTTTAAAATTCCAGTACGTACCTACATACACGACGAAATAATCGTTTACTTGCGTCGAACAAACCGATCAAATCTTTACTAATGCTGCTAATATTATAAATGTAAAAATTTGTGAAGATGGATGTATGGATGGATGAATGTTTGTTACTCTTTCACGCTACAACGAATAAACTGATTTGGCTGAAATTTAGAATGGAGATAGCTCATACCCAGGATTAGCACATAGGCTACTTTTTATCCCGGAAAATTACAGAGTTCCCGCAGGAACTTAAAAACCTTAATCCACGCATACGAAGTCGCGGGCATCATCTAGTATTATAAATGCAACAGTATGTGTCTTTGGTTGTTTGGTGATTTGTCCTTCAATTACGCAGCAATGGAGGAATGGATCGAAAAATGCGAGCAAAAGATAAATCGATCAATATTAAATTCTTTTATTTCTGGAAACATTATCCAGAAATCCTGATAAAATAATCCTGAAAAATCTTTCTGACGCCATCCTTTGATTTCAACTACATAAAGTCGGTAAAGTATCACAGCTTATCCTAAAGAATCTTGTCTCGTTACGTCACTGAGCATGTTCTGGTCCCAGTGTACGTAAAAAAGAAATATGATACAAAAGCTAAACAATATATTCCATTAGTGTCATAAAAAGCTACGTTTCGGAATAACCGCGAAGCTCGACCATATCCACGTGGGAAAATGCGCTGTAACATTTTATAAGGGATCTAAATGTTAGCAGATGGCACAATGCGTATCGTTGATACTCCCCACTCGGTCGCAATCCGCTATTACATTTTATGCAAACACGATGAAATGATTTCGCTTACACCGTATACAAAAATCCAGTAAGCCCACCGATATTCCGAATAGCTCCATTACTCGGTACAACTTGAAAATGCCTTGGGACATTTCTTACTTTTTCTTACAGCTGAATCACTTTCACCGAAGTATAAAGAATAATCGCGATTTCGACGCCTAAAATAAACAACAAATTACCTGGAAAACTAACAGATACTTAGAACTCTAGCGCAAGCTAAAGGAATTTTCACCATCGCCTTGTTTATGTTTCAACTGATTTTCAATATCCAGTTGGACGTGAGTTACTCAAAAATTAGTCGATATTCTGACTAATTTCTTAAACTGGACAGTTTCAAGTAAAGATTTTTATTTATACCTGTGAAGATGACACTGCTATCGTCGCAATTAGAATGCAATAAGCCTACTTTGTCGTATTAGTTCACAAATTGCGAAAAACCAAATTAAATTTGAATTTTGCGGGCAGACCCGTGTAATCAACCTTAAGCGTTAATATGCGATGTATGGTAAAATTGGACCTGAAAATGCTATCTTTTATTCTATCAATGAGAACTTTTCAGATAATGACTCCAAGCATTCCATTTTGTATTATTTAACAAAGGGCCAGTTATTTAACATGGAAGCAGTAATAATAATATACTCGTAGTAATGATTAATTCGTTACATATTTATATACATGTAGAATTTAATAAGTATGAATATAAATAATATGTTACAAAAATAAAAAGGTAAATAAAAAAATTTGTTACATATAACCACTGTTATTTTCTAAATTATTTTTAAGAATAGCAAGAATGGTTTTATTTCTGAATGTTATTTCTTTTTTTGCCTGTATTTAATTAATATGTTTTATGCAAATAAATAAGATGAGTTGAGTGTGATTAATCACTTAAATCACTAACGACTTTTGGTTGTGCCAACTCTTTCGGACTTCAGATTCCGCATTAAGTCAGCACCGTCCTTCTCGTACTTTTTTCACACTCCACTTGCCGAGACGCGATCTCCAGTTAAGGACCTTTCGACTCCAATGTCGATCGGTTTTCTAGTAGACACCTTGTCCATTGCCATTAAAAAAGAGCCTGGCCTTGAGAGCTTTGTCGGTCACTTTAGTTCACGAGCGAATTACTTCGTTCGGGACTTTATCCCTCAAAGACATTCCGGACTTTTCCATGGCAGGCTAAGCAATTTGAAACCTGCGGACTAACCCTGCTGTTAGTGTCAACGTTTCGGTACAAATTGAAAACCACACCTTACAAAAGTTTAATTTCCGGCGCTAGAGAGAGGCTACGTTTTACTAACGTAACTGACAATAGGTACCTAAACTAGCGGCACGCTATGATGGCCGGTTTGACGTTTGTCCGCTCATGAAGTTCCGTATTAATTGATAACGACTTTGAAGGAAATAATTGTATTACTTTATTGACGATAGTGATGTGCAGAGATTCATAAATTTTATCGAATGTAGTTTTAGGTTTAGGACTCAAAATTTATTTATTAAATTGATTTCTAAAATGTATACAAGTGTAGAAAAATCAGTTTGCACCATTTAAGGGGTGAATGTACTTGTGAATATGAACAATTTTCACTATGTGGACAAACCTCTGAAATCGCAAAAAAATATCAGCTGTTTCATACAAAAGGTAAAATTTTTATTTTTATATGATATATACCACAACTCGGCATTTGGTTTTCTAAATTGAAAATTTTTAAAAATGGAATCTAATACGATCGTCACATAGGATCGCTGGCTAGCACAACTACTACCTCCGGCAAACTCGCGTCAATGCTCAATGCAAAACAAAGCAGTTTCGAATTGACGTTGCTTCGAAAAGTATAAACTGTCAGTGCAATGCGATTGTGATATAGTTTTGACCTGGCTTTGGATTTCAAATATTGATACTGCATTACTGTTGACCCTTGCTCGTTAATTTGGACTCTGTTCAAGCCCTTTGTTGTGGATTTCGTCGATATGACCGAACGTACGCAGAGAACTGTTCTAAATAGTCAGACACGTGAGTTCGTAATACGCCTTCGTAACTATTTATCATTCAAATATTCAGTTCGTTCAAATAAATTAAATAAACATATACATTTTTGTTTTATTAAACCTATTTAATCAGGTACAAAAACAAAACTTAATTGTTTTTTGTTCGAGAATAAATTGACATTCCACATCACTATTGTAATGTGTCAAACCGGCCATCATAACGTGCCGCTAGTTTAATCAAATGTCATACGCGACACTTCTCGTAATATGCCAGCTGCCACACTCCCAGTTCAGATTTATATTTCGCTGCTATTACGGTCCTGAAATTATTCATCATCACTATCACTACATAATAAATTATTGTAATACAACGGCCCTCCGCACAGTTTTTTCTTTCTTTACGCGCTAATTTTTGAAACATCAAGTGCGCAAGGTGAATGGTAATCACTTAATATCAGGTGCCGAATGCGCGGTGCTGTTTATATTTAAAAAAAAACCGATTGGAAATCCCTACTCCAATCGGTTTTTACCAATGGATGTACTGATTTTGCTAGCAGGTTTTAGTACATACATACACCTTCTAGCTAAATATTAAAGGCTTATTGGCTTAATTTTGATGACATAATTACCTCGATGAAATCCTGCTTCCTGAGGCATTTTCTAGCTTATACTCTCTAATTTGCCTACCTATATGAAAATATTACCTATTTGAAATATATTTACTATGAAAATATATTTAGATGAGAATGATGTTTACTAGAGAATAGTCGTAGACAAAGAAAATAATAATTCTTAGAAATCTTTCATTAAAGGTAAATAGTTAAGTACTCACTAGACAGTGAAGGGCCTAAGAATTTTATGATTATTATAATACAAGGTGACCGGTATAACGTCAAGATCCCATTGAGGGGTTGTGACTTGTGAGGGAGGTCAAAGGCTATATATAGAATTTGATCTTTGATCAAAATCGGTCCATTAGGACGCGACATTTGACCCGTATTTCACACGGGTCTAAATCTAGGTAAGTACAAAAATAAATTATCAAGTATATCACGTATTCATTTTAATATTTTAATAGTATCATTTTAATATCTTTGAGTATATAATATACTCAAAGAGAACTATAGACAATAAATGATTTTTACTAAAGTCAATATTAAAATAATGCTCGATTTTAATAAAAAAATTGGGTTAGAATAATAACAAAACCTATTTATTTATACGTTTTATATTCGTAAATTATTTATTTAAGTAATGCAGAATAATATATGGGCCTCAGGGTATAATTCATTGTATTTAAAGGTCATTCATTAGGTAATAAGTAGGTAAGTTAGGTAGGTAAAACTTACGACATTGTTATATCATACATTACTAGCTGATGCCCGCGACTTCGTCTGCGTGGATTAAGTGTTTAAAATCCGTTGGAACTCTTCGATTTTCCGGGAGAAAAAGTAGCCTATGTCACTCTCCAGGTCCTCTAGTATACCCATGCAAAAATCACGTCGATCCGTAGCCCTGTTGCAGCGTGATTGAAGGTCAAACCAAAAAACCAACAAACCAACAAACCAACAAACCAACAAACAAACACCCTTTCGCATTTATATTATTAGTAAGGATTATAAGTGCGAATGTGTTTTGTTTGATGGTTTGTCCTTCAATCACACAGCAACGTAGCAACGGATCGACGTAATTTTTTGGATGGGTATTGTCATGGGTACCTTTTATCCCGGAAAACTGAGGCTGGGATGTTTAAAAATCTAACTCTATGTGAAGTCGCGGGAAAAAGCTAGTATAATTATTATTATTATGCTGGTCGTCGATTTCTGTGGATGTTACAAGAAACAGCTACGCAAGAATTCGTAGCACCAAGTGTGCTACGAGGTCAAAATTATCATTTGACCTGTTGGCCTACCCATAGACTTATTATATTTACTACCATCCCAGTTAGGTTAGTATAGAATGGAATAGAATAGAAATATTTTTTATTCAAATAAACTTTTACAAGTGCTTTTGAATAGTCAATGAATCTACCACTGGTTCGGAATGCCTTTCCTGCCGAGAAGAACTCGGCGGTTGCTCTTTTCAAAACAAATTTACAATACAGTAAATACTATGCTATATATGCAGTGTTTCCACAATGAGGAAAGTTCCAAAAATGCATACCGACTAACTTCTATCTTAAGATGGGCAGATATAAAGTAGCCCCATTCCCGCCGGTGGCACCCGTTCACGAGCATGACGCATGACCCAGCCATTGCTTCGCTCAACCATATTTGAGGGAACGTAACAACCCGCATCACACGACACCACCACAGAAATGTTTAAAGAGTGCGTGACATACTTATGCTATAGTATAGGAAAACTAGTCATGTTACCACTTTTCTCATGTGATTTCACGTTATGACACGATGTCGTGTAGGGACGGCGTGGTTATGATGAATGTCCCAAAAAAGGCGACGTCAGTAGCACAGAAAATCTCTTGTACTTACCTACGATTTAAAATAGAAGGAACTGTCATATACGATACCCTCTATTTCATATCGTTACACTGCAAATATTTCGGCATCAGCGAAGATCTAAGATTTTTGATTCAGGGCGAGTTGCGGTGTCTTTGCGTTAATTCTGCGGCTCCGCTGCGGTGTCCTATTGAAAAAAATCCGTAATATGTTATACTTTGCACTGCACGCGACACATTACGGCTTTGTTAGGGTACTGCACAAAAAATCACTCGCTCTTTTCAACACCACTGTCATTTGCAACGACGCAGCAGCTGAAACATGGATACAATTCGACAAAATAAGTACATTTCGGCGCCGCAATGCTCCGTGTGGTATCGCTCTCACACGCGATCCACATTCTAAACTTCTTCATGCAGTACCTTATAATATGTACATTCTCTACTTCCAGATGACATACGTTGCCACCGCATGTCATTGTTAAGGGCGAAAACAGATCCAAGCGTTGCGGCGCGGCGCTGCAATGCGGAAATCAGTGGCGGGCGCTCGTAGGAGTTGTTTGGGAGCAGAATGTCGATTTCCGCGTTGCGGCGCCGCACCGCTTGGATGTGTTTTCGTTCTAACATTAGGCAAAAACTTCTATGATACGTTAAAGAACTCATTGCTTCATTATTTGCGAAATTTATCACTGGAAGTAATCAGTTAATAAATATATTTTCCCTCTAGATAAGAGTTCATAAAATTAGGTACGAACTAAATGTGAAAATAACTACGTTGCCAGGCGGGGAATTCTTTGTATAGCATCGCCTGGCGCCAACTGCGGGCATAAATTATTTTCTGCGAACGAGTAAAGTATGCCGCCGAAGCCAACAGCGTTTGTACACATTAACGCGCCATAGCTCATGAAAAATCGCTTAGGGGAAAAGCAGGCGAACCCGGTTTGTGCGGCAATATAACGTGGAGGCCATTTATCCTTTTTTGTGTTCTTTCCCAAAAACGGCAGTAGTATATTAGCCTTTATGTAGCTGAATCTATCTGAAATTACACTTTTTATATATCTCACGTTTGCTTAACTGTTTGGCTTGATGGATAATTTTTAATTTATTTCATTCGATTTTAGTGTTGCTTAATGAAAAGGTAAACTGTACAGGTACATAATATGTCTATTGTCTATATGTATGGGATCAGAGCCTCAGTAAAGCAAATATTATCCTAATTATTATTATTGTCCTAACATAAAATAATAGTCATAACCTACATTCATTCGAAGTTTAACCATACAGAGTTTAGGCTCACTTGTTTCTCACGCTATAAAAATAAATAAATAGTTTTTACTTGCTCTTCTCTCTACTATACTCATCAATTCTAATATTGCCTACTATGATCCTACAAACAGAATTTTATCCTATATAAGTACAGGATCTCTATCGCGAATCACCCGGACGTCTGATATGAATTTAAAGATTTTTAGATTATAAAGAGTCGGTCGTGCCGATAGGCAATTCACGTGCCACTTGAAAGAAAATAAATAATAATTTCAAAGCTACAGTTACAAAAAAGTACAGTTACAATATATGCTGCATAAGATGTTGGTTAGATCAATAGTTATTTGTTATACAAGAGTGCAAAGTTGTTTTTTAACCGCGTGCTCAATTTTGATGACCGAGCAAGCGAAGGATTCTAAAATTGAATCACGAGCGCAGCGAGTGATTCAAAAATTAGAATCCTGAGCGTCAGCGAGGGAATCAAAAGAGCACGAGGTGAAAAATCTTTGCACTCGAGTGCAACACGTAACTTTTCATCTCACCTCAGCGAGGAAATGACTAAAAGCAAATAAAAACATTTACAATCACAAGATACATTTATTTCAGTTTAGGTATCAACTACTACATTATGACAGGTAAGTATTACAGAATAATCTTTAAATTATAACAAATAATACTTAAGTATAATTAAGAAATATTGAAAGTAACGTTGCTACAGTTACTTAAGTTGAGTGTAATATTTTTGTTAGGTACTGTAATGTTGGTGTTAGTGACTTGTGTACCGTTTTTCGGTAAACTATCTGTCATACTTAATAGTTGTACCGATTCATCGGATTCCCTTGGCGTAAATGTTGGCGAGAGAGGGCGATGGTTAGGTGTTTCGTAACGGCTCATTTTTGATGTAGAAGGGCCAGTCCAAGGATCTGACTGAGGCTCTTTCAGTGTAATGGCTCCTACGATGCCTCTACATATTTTAGACTTATTTTGGATGGAATCCTCTATGTATCCCTCTACAACAGTATTGGACTTCCAGCCTCCATGGCGCTTAAGGGACAGGAGATCAGCTCCTGAATCGGCCAAAAGTGTGGCTGAAGTTCGTCGGAAACAATGACCCGTGTACAACAGGGGTTCTGGAAGTTTAAGAAATGTTGCTATTTCTCGTGGGATACTGCCAATTTTATTAGCACCCATAGGCTGTCTAACACACTTTCCGTTGCGATATTGTAGAAAAAATAGATCGATTGGAGTGTTAGGCGGGCGTAAGGCTTGATATTTCTCAACAATTGTTACGTATTCCTTGCGAATGACGAAGTTGCGGTCTCTTTTTGTCTTTGTATTAGGTAAATTAATTAATAGTAAGTCATCTGAATGTTTCTCAATATTTTTGACATTAAGTTGTGTTAGTTCATTAGTTCGACATGCTCCGTTTATACCAATAATAAGAACAACCTGTAAAGCAAAGAGTATTGTAGTAGATAAATTAATAAAATTTATATGCATGCATAATTATGCCTATCAACATCTTTTTTATTTATTTTAACAAGTAATGCACAATAATGAATACTTAGTAAATCGTCCCGCCAAACTGCATATGCGCAGTTTGTTGGCGAGTTTGCGCTTTTAGCAAAATAACATATTACTACTAAGTACGTATTAGATTATAAGTAGTTGATTAATATACTTAAGTAGATACTGAATGTGCAATTGACTTACTTTTGCCGCCAAATATACGGAATCAGGTGCTTCGTTAAGAAACTTTTCAATTTCAAATGCTGTGAAAACCCTCGATTTTTTTGGTTGATGACCAGATGAGGCTCTTTTTAAAAATGCCACTAATTTAGGATAGGTGTCGATATGTATGTCTTTTTTCATCTTTATTGTTGCTTTTAGCATTGAATACATACTCCATAGAGTGCTTGATTTCTTGGTCTCGGATAATTCAATAAAATATGCCAGCAAAACGTTTTCTGAGAACGTTTTGGCTCCTTTAGCTAGTCGCCACGTGTTAAACATATCGTACTGTTTCAAATACTTCTCGCGTGATTGTTGAGGGAGAAAGCTCATTTGCGCATTTTTAACAGTTTCAGTCAATTCTGTTGGCGTCAAATAAACTTCCTCGTCGCTAGAATCACTCATTTTAGGTTTTTCACTTGTTTTCAAGTTTTTTGTTTATAATCTAAGGCACCTAAGGTTTTAACAATATGACGTGAAAAGAAAATGGCGCGCGCAAAGCAAATTAAAAAAAAGTACACCAAGAAGGTTCCAAGTCTGAGTTTTTAACAAATTAAAAAAGGTTGTATGATAAATTCGGCACCATGGAGGTAGAAGTAAATAGCAGTTGCTTAAACTGAGAAAGTAGATACATATCACTAATTTCGATGCTGACGTGTAGTTTGACCGTGGCTATAGTGTAAGTGGCTAACACACTCGGGCGCGTTTCCCAAGAGATGTGGGTTCGAATCCCGCTGGCTTCGGAATTTTTGATATGTGTTTATAAAATTTATTCTGAGAAGTAAATAGGTTTAATGATGTTTTGAATTCACAAACTTAGTGCACACGATGTTCTAAATTCAATTTACTTTATCCTCTAGAGGATAAAAACGGCTTTTGCACTCCGATATCGAAGAGCAAAAATACTCTTTCCGAGATGGGGAGATGAAAATGATATTATCATCTTTTCATATAATATAAGGTATGTTTTTCTTTCTATTGTCAAATATTATTTTTTATTATGATTGGGAATACTCATGCAATAAAATGCTAATGTTAACTTTGCGAGTTAGATGATTGCTTATCTAGCATTTGTATTCATGGCGTCTTCGTTTTATTTTGGGGTATTTGTTTTTTTAATATTAATGTATATTTTGATTTCTTTGAAATTATAATTACAAATCATATTATCATTGCTTTTGTGAAAGACACGTAAAATAACATAATACTCATAGCAATAGGATTGGTAGTCGCTTCGTATCTACTAGATACTGTCAGCGTATACTAGCTAGTACATCTCGGTTATTCATAGTACGAAATGGCGTACCCACATAGACTTGTAACAATCAATGTTCGACGTTTGCAAATAGACTATGATATTACGATGCCCCCCATTCAAGGAGCTATTATTTTTAAGGGCGGATTTGGAAAATTCTTTTTTGTTTGAAATGTTATACTTCCCAGGTAATTTCATTAAAATTTAATCGAAATCGGTCGAGCGGTTTAAAAAAAATCAACAATAAATTTTATATTTTGTTGTGGCGCGGCTGTCAAAACACCCAGTTTGTTAAAATGTTAATTTTTATATTAAACTAGCTGACCCGGCGAACTTCGTACCGCCAACTTACCTATATAAATAAAACGAATAAATTATCTTAATAAAAAAAACTATCCTATCTTTCAAGTTGGATCAAACCGCACACGGTAGGAGTCCATCGCGGACAAACAACGTGACACGTAATTTATATATATATTATAAGATTTTTATTAATAACCAGAGCACAAACTACTTTTTAATATTTTACCGTACCTAAACAGTCGCCGTATAGCTAATCATGGGGCTTAACAAAGGGCTTAACATAACATAATATGGGCAGGGAACCGGGCTTATTTTCTGACTGGCAGGTAACTAAAATTTTGTCTGAGTTATGACGTGTAAGTGTAACTAAGTGAACTTCTAAATTAATTTTGACTTGGATATCATCAACAACTGCGATATGTAGATAGATTAAAAGTCGTCGCTCACATATCAACCCGAAACCAGACCAACACTGCCTCGCCTAGTGCGGTGCAGATTTCTTAACAAACACCATAATTTATTTAATTCGATTTTAGTGTTATGATTAATGATAAGCTTAAACTGAATCACCCGTCGATAAAGAGTGGACGCCGACTGGAGCTGCCACCTTAAGTCTTTATTGAAACAGCTAGACAGAAGCTTTGAATATTGCGCAAAGGCGACAACCAACAGACAAGGTTCAACGGCATTCATTCATTCATTCATCTCGACCCATCGCAGGCCGTAGACGTATAAAAATATAGACAAATTCGGCATAAGAACTGTGTCACAGTCTTGAATTGCACGGGCTGAGGTAGAGAGGGGAGCCGGCATTGTGAATAAGGTTGCAAATCGTGCGCGGTCGCGGTCGCAGAGGCGTGCCGCACCCTGCACTCGCATACATTATTATAAAAGTATTTGAATAAAACAAGAAATAAATTTTATTTTCGTATCGTAATAATTTTTATATTCGTTGTTATCTAATTATTCACTATAATAACTATAGTTTTTTGGGTTCCGTAGTAAACAAGGAACCCTTATAGTTTCGCCATGTCCGTCCGTTTGTCCGTCCGCGGTTTAGCTCAGAGACTATTGAAAATAAAAAAAATAGAATTAGAAATTTGTAATTCAACAAGGGTATAAATATTAATCACGCCAACAAAGTGGTGAAATAAAATTGGGGTTTCAAATTGTATGGGGTGTCCAGGGATCCGTTTGTGAAATATGATATTTTAAAGTGCTAAATTTTATTAGAGTCAAGTGCGTGCCCCCCCCCCCCTCTTTTTTTGTCAGCTTAATGGTTGTTTATAGGATACATGAAAAAATTCACAGCAGTAGCACATATAAAGAATTTGTATAACACGTAATGTAAGTTGCATATTGTGTAGTAAGTATATTATAGTATTTAAACCATGGAACTCAAAATATATTCAATATTCATAAATAAAATAAAAGCACTGTCCTTGGTCAGCAATAATATTTGTGACTTGCAACTACGGAACCCTACACTGCGCGTGGCCCGATACGCACTTGACCAGTTTTTTTTAATTACTTGAATATAGGCAATGTTGGCTTTTCAATTCACAATTAGGTACCTAGAAATAGCGCCCGCGTCCGTACGTCGCGAATGCCATGCCATACTAACAACTAGTGCTCGGACATCAGTGCAACTCAATTTGAACATGGGTAAGTGTTCGTAACCGCGGTAGGTACTACATTTATATCGGTGTCGCCGGCCCACTTTTAGCCACAGCAGTTTCCTCTCGAATGAGAAGGGTTTAGGCTACACTCCATCTCGCTGGCCAACTGATTCACATAGATACTTTTGAGAACATTGTGGAGAACTCTCAGGCATGCAGGTTTCCTCGCGATGTTTTCCTTCACCGTTAAAGCTTGTTATTATTAAATTGCTCACAATGCAAATAACTCCGAAAAGTCAGAAAGGCTTGTCTCGGATCGAACCCCGAATGATCTCAAAAAGAAGGCGAAATTTTAACAACTTTTCCGCTATATTGTTATTATTAGTTATTAATATAGCTTAAAAGTATTAGGAAAATAAGCGATATTGGCCTATTAACACTTAGCATCGCTTAAATCTAATTTAAAATTCTTGGGTGATGTACTTGTAAATTAAGAAAGGAAATTTTCACAAAGTTAACCACAAAATTATAGAATGCTGCTATAAAATATCGCTTTTAAAACCCTATTTGAAAAAGGCAAATTTGTTTGACCTTGAAACTTGCGTAAACGAGCTTAAGACGAGGATTGGCTTTGAAGGAAACAGAGGCGAGGAGGTCGGATGATGCCGGGGATTAGCGTCAAACGAAGAAAAAGAGGCGGAAAAATAAGCCATAATCCGTGGGACGTGACCTAAATTCTTCCTCAAACATCGGCGATTTGATATCGTCGCAGAAACAATTTAATTTAAATTTACATTTCTCTTTGGGATCTTGAGAGATATCTCTCTCTTTATTTTTTGTATGTCAATCCGCATAATGGTATAAGTGACACATTAACATACCGATGCCAAGATAGCTTTTGAAATATCAGAGAATGAGTTTATCAGCTAAATAAACTGAAGAAAGGGTAACTGAAAGAAAAAGTCTTTATTTAATTTATTTATTTGATATACCAAAGATACAATATTATAACAACATTGATGACATAGGATAAGAAAATATACGTATTCTGTCGAGTCCTATTACAACTATTTATCAATAATAATTAGCAGCAGCAAGGAATTTGCATAGAATGATGATACTTGTCACTGTATAATCCGTGTCGTCAGAATGTCTTTTATTGCTTTATAAGAGATATATTGAAAAGTTTTTCTCAAAGCTCTATTTTGACTTCGCAATACTGCCAATAGAAGGTTGAATGAACGTGCGAAATCCCTCTACACGAAAGAGGCGGTGCTAAGGGGTGATGAGTTTATAAAGTGCCATCTACCGACGGTGCACTGAGTCAAGAAATTGGCATCAAGTACATCAGGAACGATCTTATTGCTCTTCCTATACTGACGAAAAAGAATATTTAGGTGTGTTAAAAATCTCATGGTGTTCTTTGATTTTCAGGAACAATAACTCCAAATGTACTTCGATGGATGCAAGTTATCTCTGTGCTTATATCTCGTTATGATTGTTTTAAGGTTTCAGCAGTCGACTTGTAAAGGTAAAAGTACGTAGTACTATTATATATTCTGTGGTAAAAGGTACAAGACACTTTTGTATTTCTTATAGAATTTGCAGTTTTAGTACAGGTTAGGTAAGGTTGCGCACACATAAATACTCGTACATTCCTGAGGTATATAGGTAAAGTTAAAATACATAGGATACTTTTCGTAGCTATTCATATACCTTTCAGTAAGTACAAGGCCTGGTTGCATGAACTAAAACTTAAAAAGAGCATTCTTTAGTATGGGCGAACGCAACAGACTGCAGATAGATCAAGAAAGCCTTTCCATATCTAGATAAATAACTAACAAAAATAACCACTTTGCCTGGACGGAGGTATGCTTAAGAATGTGGTGGGATTTATCCCGATCAAACGCCTTTTTATCATAGGTGTCACCCAAAGTGTTTTGTGCAGAGCCTGCCTGGAGGCGAATGAAACACCAACGCACAAGCTCTTGGAGTGCACGGGTGCGGAAGACCAACGATGGAATCATCTCAGTTCCCCAGCATCACTTCAGGATGTCCTCGACAACCTGGGTGGCCTGCTAGGCTTCCGGAGAGAGCTTAGATGGCTGGAGTGATGACATCGACGGAAGTAGTGCATCACACGCAACATACCTTACGTTTTATGTGTGGGGACCCAGCAAGAAGAAAGAAGAAAGACATTTTGAAATGGATCGGCGCCAATCCTAATCGTACTATTATCATACTAAGTAAAAATTACCTGCATAAAATATTTCTGTAATTGTTATTTGTTGGTAAATTAACAAACGTAACACGGAGAAAATATTTTACGAATTAATTACCATAGGCCAGTAACTTTTACCACAAATGAGGTACGTTAACGCGTAGGGTTGGCGAACAATAAGCCTTAATAAGACATCTGAGAGTTACTTTTATCGACAGGAGCTTAACCCTTTATGACCGCTCCGTTAGGTGCCTGGGATACTCATAAACTCATTAAAAGTCGTGGCCCACATACTAAAGAGCAGGCTTCCACATAGGCGGCAGTTTAATCGAGACCTCTCCACGGATCATTAAATTCTACGACTAGATTATTGTCGACCTGGGACTCTTAAATGAAACTACGTTAAGTGGAAGTTCTAAAATAGAACAAAATTTTTAGCATCCAAACTTATATCTACCCGGTTGGTTAATTTTCTGGAAGCAAAAATATCAAAAACTGTGTGGTGAATTTTAAAATACCAACAACCTTCAAAAGGCATCTTTTGTACATAATTCTATAAAAGCAACTTCTGTTCAACAGCTTTTAAGGGAATATAACAAACATCCACCACAAAAAACTGGTTCATCGGCGTGTCATAGCATTCAAAAATTTCAGGTGAAAGTTTGTATGTAGGTATTTTAATTTCTTAATGTTAGCTAAATTCAATCAAGGAGACTTTAAAGCTTTGTACAAGTTTTTATTTAATTTGCAATGTATGTATATTGTACGTTTAATTCAAATTTTGCAAGACAAATTAGAACCACTTCCCGTTTTCCAGTTGAGCTGTACATGTATAATATGTACATCGGATGATAATGCAATATTAATGTAACATGGAGCTGATCTGATGATGGAGCTGGAAGAAGGCTCTTTAGCTCAGGGTCTGATGATGAAGCCATCTATTAAAAGCTTGTTTTTTAAATTATTATTTTTTTACTTTACACTTGTATAAAGTAAATTTATTGCACAACATAGTACAAAAGGCAGACTTAATCCTAAAGCATTAAGCATGCAACCATTCTCCAAGTCTTCAAAACTTAAACCAACCAACTTCATTCTTTCAAAGAGAATGATGTCAGTATTTTCGATGATTTTCCAATAACTCAAGTACAGTTTCCAGTTAAAAATTAATTAATTATCTTTATATTATAATAAAACTATAGTGGATGAAAAATGCAGTTAAAAACAATATGTTGGAACTAAAATATTCATGATTTTTCTTGGGTGAAAATGAGAAGAAACATAAATATAACTCAAAAAAAAGTTTGTTTTAAGAATCTATCTAAGCCATGAACATTATTAACATTCCCCTTATACCCGCTATGCTCCATCATAAATCTACGGCTAGGAGAAGGTCATACGACGTTGGTTCAATTAGAATTCGAACGATAGTCGACATATCGGTTGCCAGTAAGCGCCCCGACCAATGCGCTATTGAGACTTCTTTCAGTTTGGAAAACGAAAGGATCTAGAGCGCAAACAAATTCTCCTTTCATACAAATAGTACTACGGCTACTTCAAATCGAGAATTTTCGGATTCGGATCATCCGATCCGATCCGCAGTGCGGAAAGAGCCTAAAGAGCCTTAAATTAAAATGTTAAGCTCTAATAGTTTTTCTACGGTAAAGTCGAAATGGGGGTTCTACACGTCAGTCTTTTGGGTACAATTAGTTGTCTATTTCACACACTCTACCATTCTTTATTACGCACATACTGAAAGTGGCAGACCGTGTTTATTCCGCAATTCAATAATTTATTCAACGTATAAACCGCCAAGGAGCTCTTCGCAGATGTAACTTAGTATAAAATACCCAAGAGACGCTTCTCAAGGAAAAATCAACAAACGCGAATTTAGCTAAAGCGTACCTATGCGGTTACGTAAAGTTTTTGTATATTATATAGTAGGTAAATATGTATATTATATAGTATTTGTATATTACATAGTAGTACGTAAACATGCTTCATCACAAAAAATACTAATTTTTAATAATAATTTATATTTTGATTATTTTAATTGATTGCAAAATGGCATCCAATGCACGGCATATAAATCCTCGTCACAAAGCTTTTGTTACCATGTCCCTAACACCCTACATACTTAAATAATTATTATTATGTACATACACGTTAATGGCAGAATGTCTATTTTTTATACGCTTTTTATTAGCTTCACTTGTATGTTTGTAAC
The DNA here is from genome assembly GCA_029955525.1 of Oeneis ivallda. Classification (NCBI taxonomy): domain Eukaryota; kingdom Metazoa; phylum Arthropoda; class Insecta; order Lepidoptera; family Nymphalidae; genus Oeneis; species Oeneis ivallda. The sequence continues at coordinate 16,331,689 of JARPMR010000010.1, forward strand.
AATGTTTGTAACAATGTTTGTAACAATGTTTGTAACAATGTTTGTAACCGACTTCTTTGGGCGCGATTTTGACCCACTTTAAACGGCCAGATTTCGTTCAAACTTTGTAGATTTATCGAGGACCGATGACAATACACTAATTTGATAAAAAAACAAAAAAAAACTTGTATGTTTGTAACCGACTTCTTTGGGCGCGATTTTGACCCACTTTAAACGCCAGATTTCGTTCAAACTTTGTAGATTTATCGAGGACCAATGACAATACACTAATTTGAAAAAAAAATAGTTTAAAAAACTAAAAACACGCTTTTTATAGAAAACCAAACTAAAAAATAGAAAATAAATTTTAATAAATTTAAATTAAGAATAGGGTCCAAAAATTTCAATAAATATAAATTAATAAAAGTGTAAATAAAAAAAATGTATTTTATTTTAAAAAAAGCATGGGGTGCTTTTTAAGATATTATCAAAATGATAATCACTCTACTCATATCTGTCAATAAAATATTTATAACCATTGACAACATGCACCCCACGCTTTTTTAAAATAAAATACATTTTTTTATTTACACTATTATTAATTTATATTTATTGAAATTTTTGGACCATATTCTTAATTTAAATTTATTAAAATTTATTTTCTATTTTTTAGTTTGGTTTTCTATAAAAAGCGTGTTTTTAGTTTTTTTAAACTATTATTTATTTATTTTTTAAATCGTGGCTAATGGTGCTACGTAACAAATAGTTGTTTTGAAAAACGTTTTATGATACACGTGCAAATTATCACTCCTAAATTATCACAGCAAACTAAGGTATCCTAGAATAGGTTAAGCATTGTAGATGTACCTACAATTAGGTAAGTAAACTAGGTTGGTATTTTTTATCCTCTTTGATACCCGGCTATCAGTATGGAAGCGTTATAAAGTTTGCAAATTCAGTTGATGTCATAAACATAGTTGTTTTAAAACCTGGTAGGATGTAGATAATACATTAGCAGTGTTATAAAGCAGAGTTATGTGTTGCTATGAAGTCAGGACGCGCTATAAAACTATGTGAAACAACGTAACAAAGCTTGAAATGTCAAACTACAGCTATGCGCTTGTTAGTCACGCTTTAGTATTTTTATTTCTTAATGAATATAAAGTTTACCTCTGCTTTTGTAAAATAATGTTAAATTACAACCAGTCCTGACCTGTTTCACCTGATTATAACCTGATTGCCTCATAACTGACAAGCTATGGCCTATCAATATTCAGTCTATCCATTGAATAAAAGCAATATTGTCGGATGCAAAATTTAAGTTAGTTATAAATTTATTATTCCAAGTTGGTACTCTATACGTTGTAAGCAATTTTATATAAAAAAATTGCAATTTTTCGAGTGAGATAAGGTTTACAATAATTATTTATTTACTAAAAGTAAAAACTAGAGTTTTTATAAAATCATAGCGGTTAGATGTCTAGGAAAAACAGCTACAGGCCTATGTTTCACTTAAAAAGACAGAATTCAATCATCATCATTTTTCCACGTTGTTAATTTTAAGGTACCGCCACTTCATAGTAGTTTTAGGTTTGTTATCATATTATATTAGGATACTATATTAGGATGCTGATATTTAAGTACCTAGGTCCATATATAGAATTAATATATTTAGTTAACAGTGCCAATATTAGACTAAAAGCATTTCCATGTACCTATTCCACTAAGAGTTTCCTGTAGCAAGTTTGTATTGTGTTCCAATAAGAACATGACGATCCGTAACTATTACTGTTACCAAATTTTAGTCAATAATAAATACATAATAGAATAAAGTAAATAATAATACAATGGATGATAGGCCCGGCCCTACTGAAACTTTACAAAAAAGTTCTTCTTCTTCTTTTGTTTAGTGGCTCCGTGCGTCGAGCGTTTGAGCCATAGTCCATAGTTTTTCTGATCCTTTCCAAAATTCCGTTTCTTCAAATCCCAATTCCACCATTACAAAACAAGCCTCTCCGCTTCAAACAAAAATCCATTTCATCAGTTTAATAGTTTCTACAAAACGTGATCCATTTTCATCTATTTCAGGCGTCAATCTTCAATTCAAAATCAATCTTCTAAAATTATTCATATTGAAATCATGTATAAAATCCATAGCAAAAATATTTTGAGTTTTTCAATACACGTCTTTACAATTCAGCCATTTTGTTGAAAGTCGGACACTGATTCTATCTACGTAAAAGTTACCTAACTTTGCTTCGGGAAAAAACAAAATGCTGCTGATAACGTGTCTAATTGTGACTTATCAAGTTAAAGTCGGATTAGCTAACGTGAAAGTAAATAAACTGTCAATGAGCAATTGATAGGGCCGGCAGACGTCGCAGTTTAACATCTCCGTTCCGTGTCAAGTTTTTAAGCTATTGCATAGCTTTTATCGCGGGCTTTGAACTAGGACAAACAGTTTGAGCGCGGCGACTGAATCAAGAAATTCCGTAACGAAAAAAAACCTAACACCGTCGTTCAGTAAGCGTTCAAAATTTTATAGGTTCTCAAGTAGCTCTATTTGGCGCAGTAGGCGAGTGGCCGCTTTCTTTGTATGATGTCGCAGGTTCGAATCTCACTCGCGAAGTAGTGACAGTTCGCTTTTCTTGTTTGTTTGTTTTTTTAATTTTTTTTTGCATAATTTTTATTATGCAAAAAAAATAATGCATAAATATTGTAATTGCATAAGTTGATAAAAAATGTTATGCAATAGCTTTACCGCGGCAGTCCCCGAGTGCCACTTAATTTTATTTTTTCTGGGGCAATAGTTGTAACTCGATTGAATCTCCCATGGATTCATAATGTGAGTTTTCCGTGAACGCCACAATTTAAAGACGATTTGGCGATCGCAGTGCGGCTGGTTCAAACCTATGGTTCAAAATTCCTTAGTCGTAGTTAGTAGTAGGTACAACTTCGTCGGGAAGAATTTACTATTTCAAAGGTCGATACAATATCGAATTTCGATACAAAAGGACTATAAGACTTTGCTTCACTGAAATTTCACTTGATACTATTAATGAAACACTGCTACGTATCTTTGATTGCCATTTATCTAGTTTGTAACCCTAGAATCCATTTAGAAACTCAGCTTACACCAATGACGCCTCGATAAATATGTCACATTACCGGGAACTTGGAAACTTTGCCAGAGGTAAAGATAAAGTAAATTTTAATAAGGGTCTCCGGCCATTAGGAACTCTCAACGGTAATTACGTACTTTGTCAATACTTCCGACTGACAGGGTCTCAGCGAGCTTCAGACTTACACTTTATAATTATTGAATTTCAGAATAAATCTTTCAATACCTACTTTGTAATTTGGTGAACTAAAAAAATTCTTGTATTCCTTCGTTTTGTGAAGGCTAAAACGCAGATGTCAACTGTTGACAACCTTATTCTATCGGTAATTAAAATTAGGAGCTGTTTTATGTTCGCTCTCGGTAAGCTCGTAAGGCCCGCTTGCAGAGACGCCGCGTTAGGCTTAACCCAGGTTTAAATTTGTAATTTTGACAGAAGCTTTATACGAAATCTGTCAAAGCAGCAGCTAACTCTGGGTTAAAAGGATAACTCGGCGTATCTGCAAGCGCGCCTAAGCTCGGTAAAAGGTTGATGTTGATGAAATCGGCATTTAATAATACAAATCTGCCATACTAGTGAAGTCTCACACACACACAGCTACGATGCGGGAATTTTGATATGTTGGTTTAAGATTTTTGGAACAAAGTTCCTTATGGGGCGTTGCGGACGTCCGTAAATTTCCGATATTTTTTCATCACAGTCCTTGTTGTCTTCGTTTATTTTACACATTCCATCAATGCTTCGATGGCGCAGCGGTAAAAAGAAGGACTGGTACTATCGGTTTAAAGGTTCGAATCCTGACTTCAGATAATTATTATTTATTTTATTTTTATTATCAATTTATTATTATTTATTTATAATTTTATAATTTATAATATTTGGTAAACAATTAAAAACAAATTACACTTGTTATTATTTATTTTTATAAATCATTGTAAACAAAATAAAGGTGTTAAGATAATTTTGTAAAGTATTTTTTTATTTTTATCGATAAAAAAATCACGATAACAAATGTATACCCCGAATAATTATTTTCTTTATACCTCGAATAGAACTTGAAATTAATATTTTTATAATAAGGAACGTCGTTCCTATCTGGTGCCCCACGACACCACACGACTTTTTTAGTTTATCGAAGTGAATAATATTATAGTAAAATAATTAAATCCAATTATCATCGTTTGAAAATAAAGTTATTATGTAATTGGATACTGTAATTTTACATTTCTTCGTTAAATTACGCTGTCGGTAACTATTCGGACGCAAGTTTACAAAATAAACGTCACAAAACGGAAACATGTATTGCCTTTGTGCACGCGACGAAAATTGTTTCTGTACAAGGCTCTTGTGGAAAGAGAGTAATAAAGCAAAAATAATTGGGAAACTTTCAAAGCGAGGGATTGCAGTGATCCTGATTCTCGGCAGTGCAGGCTTTTCGAGAGAGGTTTCACAATTTCCTTTTACCACCGTTAATAAAAGGTTTAATGGAAACTGGACGATACTTCTTATTAATTCTCGGATAAAGAAATCTTACCAAGTGGTCTAACTTCACACTACTTTAACTTAACAAAGTAACTTTAGATGCTTTCTTAAGTTTTTTGCTGAAAGTAGCAGCAGCTTTAAACATTATATAATATTATATGTACCGACACAATCGTAAGGCAAATTGCGGTAGATTACAACAGCTCCACAACATTCAGCTCACGGTTTTGTTGCGCGATTGAACCACCGCCTTCCTTTTACCGTCTATCTTTAATCTGACGATTAGTTACTTAGCTATATGCAGCAATACATTAAGTGTCTAATTTCATAAAATTTATTTACACTAACAGTCACTGTTATTTAAATATAAAAAAAAAAGCCGGCCAAGTGCGAGTCGGACTCGCGCACCGAGGGTTCCATACTCCAAAAGTAAAAGTAAAACGATAATATTATATTAATTTGCTTATTTATCGTTAACTTTGTTTGTAGAGGTTTATTGTTAATATAAAAAAAACTATGCTAGTTAGAGCGTTGGTTTTTTTCCTGTAAAATATACACAAACCTCTATTGACCATAATTATTTCAGATTTTTCGATTGGTAAACTTCGGAGATAAGGGGGGGGGGAACGGTATTTTTTTCGACATTTTGGCTGATTAATCAGAAACTATTATATCTAGAAATAAATAAAAAACTGTTTTAGAATGCACAAGTAAAGGCCTTTCATATGATACCCCACTCGGTATGATTAACTTACTTTGAAATTTCAAACCCCTGGTTTTCCCCCTTTTTTAATTAAACTAAAATAATTTTCGCGTTGATTTTATTTTTCCTGTAAAATATACATAAACTTCTATTGACCATAATTATTTCAGATTTTTCAATTGGTAAACTTCGGAGATAAGGGGGGGGGGAACGGTATTTTTTTCGACATTTTGGCCGATTACTCAAAAACTATGATATATAGAAATAAATAAAAAACTGTTTTAGAATGCATAAGTAAAGGCCTTTCATATGATATCCCACTCGGTATAGTTATCTTACTTTGAAATTTCAAACCCCCGATTTTCCCCCTTTTTTAATCAAACTAAAATAATTTTCGCGTTGCTTTTATTTTTCCTGTAAAATATACATAAACTTCTATTGACCATAATTATTTCAGATTTTTCTATTGGTAAACTTCGGAGATAAGGGGGGGGGGAACGGTATTTTTTTCGACATTTTGGCCGATTAATCAAAAACTATTATATATAGAAATAAATAAAAAACTGTTCTAGAATGCACAACTAGAGGCCTTTCATATGATACCCTACTCGATATAGTTATTTTACTTTGAAATTTCAAACCCCCGATTTTCCCCCTTTTTTTATTAAAACTAAAAATAATTTTCGATTTTTCTTTATTCCAAGGATTTTGGGCCACTATTATACACAACTATGCCAAATTTCATGTCGATAGCTTTAATAGTTACTGAAATAATCGACTGTGACAGACGGACGGACAGACGGACGGAGAAAGTCTCACCATAAGGGTTCCATTTTTACCATTTTGGTATGGAACCCTAAAAATAAAAATAAAAAATAAAAAAAGCCCTTTATCATAGTATCATACTAATATTATTATAATTTAGTATTTCAAATGCGAAAGTGTGTTTGTTTGTTTGTTGGTTTGTTGGTTAGTCATTCAATCACGCTGCAACAGGGCTCGGATCGACGTGATTTTTTGCATGGGTATAGTTGAGGACCTGGAGAGTGATATAGGCTACTTTTTATCCCGGAAAATCAAAGAATTCCCGAGGGATTTTAAAAACTAAATCTACGCGGACAAAGTCGCGGTCATCAGCTAGTTACTAATACGCTACAAAGTACAAATAGATCTGGTTGATTTCAAAAGGTTTCAGAACGTTAGCTGATTAATATCTCTTAATGCTACGTTTACATGCGTGCTAAGGGTTGGCAAACATCCACAAGCTCCAAGCCTTTACAAACGCTTGGATGCCATTTACACGCTTGCGAGTGTGTAGTGTGTTACGGACAGGCAAACTGTGCAGACAACAACAGAAGTGATGGAAGATGTAGACGTAGACTTTCTTTTTATCTTTGTGGTTTACGTCCTTTGGATTCCATATGCATGGTTCACTTTGAACACTATGCCTCAAGAAAGGCCATAGTTTCGTCGTTTGACTAACTCCTGATCTATACTAATATTACAAAGAGGAAAGATTTTTTTGTTTGTTTGTTTGTACCGAATAGGCTCTGTAACTACTGGACCGATTTTAACCATTTTTTCACCAATAGAAAGCTAAGTTATCAGGAAGTAACATAGGCTATAATTTATTTTCAAAAAATAAATAAAGATCCTTAAGAAAATTGCAATAATGCAACCCAAGGTAGCAAAATTTTGCCTATAAAATGCATTATTTGGCGTGTGCTGAGAAAACTATTGATGATACATAAAAATTATGTACTACATGATTAAAGTACTCATTATTTTCTACAAAAAAGTCCCCAAGGGAATATATTATCTAGCTATCATATTTAATTCACAATAGTAACTTTTGTGATCTAAAATTTAATTAGATTGCCTTTACTGTCGTACGAGTAGTATTAATTCTTCCTTACTAATACATAATATTATAAATAGTGTGTTTGATTGTTGGTTTGTCCGTTAATCACGCTGCAACAAAGCTACGGATTGACGTGATTTTTTTGGATAGGTATAGTTGAGAACCTGGAGGGTGCCATAGGCATCCCGGAAAACCCGAGTTCCCGCGGGATTTTAAAAACCAAATCCACGCGGACGAAGCCGCAGGCATCAGCTAGTGATGAATACGCCGTCGTATACAGCGCAGCGTAAAACACCCGTTCGGCGCGAGCTCATGAGCGACACTAAACACGCACCAACGTGTAAATACGTCGCAAGCGCTTGCCGCAAGCTTCTTTTGATCTGTGTTCAAAAACCGACATAAGCCCGGATCGGCGACAAGCTCACGCAAGCCGTCGCAAGCCAAGCCAAACACCCCGTTCACACGCTTGTATTTGTGGACACTTGTCGAGACTTGCCAAGCGTGTAAATGTAGCTTTAGAATACCGCCGTTGGATACAAATAGTGATTTGTGTTTTTACATTATAAATAACTGCAATCACATATTGTATTTGTATTTTACGCATTTATAACGCTATATATAGTATTAAAACGCTATTAATTACTATAAATTCATATCTTCGTAATAGTTATTTTATTGTTCCTTCAAGATGAGTAAGGGAAAGGGTTCACCCTCTTCTAAGCCGTATAATGAAGACGAATGTACTTTATTATTATTAGACAGTAAACGAGATGCCATGTTCGCCAGAATGCAACGTCTGTTTGACACTGCCGTACAGGTTGAAGCAGATGTCACTAAGTTGCCTTCGCTCAGTTCACAGGCCTCCAATATGGAGACCTTACGTAAGGAATTCGAACGAAATTTAGATTTATACAATGAAGCGCAATTCAAAGTAAATCCTATGGCTGCAGTTAGTTATCAAGCATGGACTTCATTTGAAGAAATGTTTTGCTATGTAAAGCAAATATTATTGCTTAATGATAATAATAAGAATACCGCTAGTTTGGAGAATGGCGTTTTTCGCCCTGTTTCAAGTTTTCCCAAATTAAAACCGCACCTTCCGCCAATTGAGTTAATGAGTTTCGACGGTGATATTACAAAATTCCCTTTGTTTCACCAACAATTTAAAAGCATGATTCATGATAATCCTAATTTATCGAATAATGAGAAAGTATTTTATTTAGTTGGTCGGTTAAGGGACAAAGCCGCTTTAGTTTGTGCAGGGTTGCCAGCTACTGCTGAAAATTACCCTATTATATGGGAAAAATTAATTCAAAAATATGATGATCCTCGCTCGCTCGCTTGCGCTTATTTGAACCAATTATTGCAGTTTAAGCCGCTCACTCACACAAGTGCAAGCACGCTAGATAGCTTCATAAATACGTTCGATTCCGCAGTGGATTCCGAATTTGTTAAAGAACAAACTAAAGTAGTTTCACGTTCTATTGATAAGGGCTTGGACACACAACAAAATAAAAATCGCAACAAGGTTAACTCGCCTCCGAAGCCTTCAACTAAAACTTTTGTAAATACTGAATCAGTCAGTTCTTCGGAAGCTGGAACTTGTAGTTTATGTAAAAATAATAAACACTTGCATCTATATTCGTGTCCTTCATTCATGAAGCTATCTCCTCAAGATAGGTATATATTTATAAAAAATAATTCTTTTTGTAACCGGTGTGTGTCCACGCTTCATCGCACGAGGAACTGCATATCTAAAGGTGTATGTTCACGGTGCGGGTTATCTTCTCACCACTCTACGATCCACTTTGAACGATAATAATAATAATTTAAAAACGTCTAAACCTAGGTTAGATAATTCGTCATCTATTTCAAACGCACTTGAGACGCCTCGTATATCTTCAGTTAGTACTGCAGAAATAACGCACGCTCCTAATGAAATTAAACCTAACATTAGCAACGCGAATAATACATCAGTGTGTACCGTCTCTTAAGATTGTATAGACCGTATCACTACAACAACGCTGTTAGGCACTGCGAAAATAAGATTGTATGACAAAAATAATCGCCCGCATCTGGTTCGGTGCCTAATTGACCCAGGTTCGCAAAACGATTATATATCTATCGATTGTTGTGAAAAGTATTCATTGCCCATTAGTTCTCAAAACCGTTTTACTGAAGCTCAAGGTATCGGCGGCGCTTCGCAAAAAATACTTGGTGTTGCAGAGTTGAAATTTAAGTTGCGGTTTGATGATGGGAAGGAATACCTGATACGCCCTCTGGTGGTAGAACGAATCACTTCACAACTGCCAGACTCGCATGTTGATATCGCGGCCTTTAGCGATCTTATTAAAAATATTCCGTTGGCTGACGATAGTTTCTCAGAACCTGGGCCAATCGATCTGTTGCTAGGTGTAAATATTTACTGCAAAATAGTACTAGCTAATAAAATAATCGGTGATGTGAATACGCCCTCCGCATTCGAAACCTCTTTAGGTTATTTAATTATGGGCGATGCGCCTATTGTTTCGCCACCTTCACATGCTTCTGTTTTTTGTGCTTTCAATCACAGCGTTCAGAAGGACAAGACTTCGACGAAGAGACGTGTCGTTCTAGATGGTTCTTCTCCCACAAAGTCTTCTCTTCTTAATACAGAAGAGTCCTCTTCTGATAAAAAATTTTCGCTCAATGATATTTTGCACACTGGTTGCAATTATGCAATCAGATATTTTCGACATTCTTTTGAATGTTCTCATTTTTCGCATCGCAATTTTCGCCAAAATCGGCAAATGTACCTATGTATTTATGACAACGCACCGCACCGCAAATATCAACGCATTATTTATCGCTTTCACCTGAAGACCCGCTCGAAATGTATGAATTTACTCGAGTGACCTTTGACCAACGTTCCTCGCCTTTTTTGGCATTACGCACGCTGCGCCAATTGGCCAGCGACGAGCGCCACAAGTGGCCTCTCGCCGCTTCTGTTGTTGAGAGAGACGTCTACATGGACGACCTAGCTTCTTCTGCCTCATCCATCGACGAAGCGAGAAGGATAGCACATGAGTTGATAGAGCTCTTTAAAGCGGGTGGTTTCGACTTAGTGAAGTGGACCAGCAATTCAACTGAATTACTTGGTCACATTCCTACGAGTCATCGCCAGTGCGAGTCCATCTCTCTCGACACAGATAGCACTTTTAAAATTTTAGGCCTCCATTGGCTTCCCGCATCCGATAACTTTGTTTTTAAAGTATCGCAACCGCCGAATGCTTGTACCAAACGAGCTATTCTATCCGCTACCGCACGTCTCTATGACGTTCTGGCTTCTGGGCCTCGTTGGTCCAGTTATCTTATTCGCTTATTCGCATTTTACCTACCAAGATCTATTCACATTTTTTAAGTTACATTATTCTTTAATTTATTAATGTACTCTTTTTGACTTTCAAAATTTGATAAAATATAGATTTCATAAATTAATACTACAAATTACATCATTCATGTCAATATTTAAAATAATAAAATAATCTGGTCAAATATATATTAAAATTAAAATTCTATGTCAATAATGAATAATTATGTAAATTAGCAAAAATAATTGATTAAAAAATACAATATTTCACGCCATAAGTCGCCTCTACGGCGTAGGCCTGCCCCAAAAGTTTCCAGCGCTCCCTGTCTCTAGCCTCCAGTCTGGACCGCATTTTTCCAAAAATATGTCCCGCCATCTCTTCTTTTGGCGGCCTCTTTTCCTTTTCCTTCCTCTAGGTACCCATTCGGTAACTCATTTTGTCCATCTCAAACCGTCTAATATACAAACGTGTCCGGCCCACTTCCATTTTAATGTCCTAATTATTTTTCTTATGTCCATCCGTTTATTAGTTCTCTTACGTTGTATGTTTTTGTTATTCTGTCTTTCAGCCTTACACCGAGCATGCTTCTCTCCATCTTCCTCCGGCAGAAAGCTAATTCTTCTAGCTTTGGCTATGTCTGACATCCATATGACATATGATATCCAAGAAAAGGTTAGAATTATTTTGCTATAATCCGCCAACAGAAAAAATCTGTATGATTTTTACACTACTCTCGACGCACGTTTCGCCCCGACACCGGAGCATCCTCAGGAGATGTTGACTCTACAACGATGCATTGTCTAGTGACGCTCGTGTCAATTGCGCGGTATTATATACCGTATTTCTACCCCCACTACTGTTGCCCCGCCCACTACCCCCCCCTTCAAACAAACGAAGCAGTGGTGAACTTGAGACGTTCACTTGTTCATTAAGTAATTTAAACTGAGTATTATTGTTATGTTTTATTATTTCTAATTGTTCCAACATGCTCAGTCGAAGCCCTTTATCACAGGTGTGTAAGATTTTGTATGAATGATCGGATGATAATTTGTGTCCACTATCAAGGAGATGTTTAGCAAAGTGAGACTTTTGGGGTTTGTTGTTCCTAACCGCAGCCATATGTTCTTTGTAGCGTGTTTCAAATTTACGACCCGTTTGACCAATATAAGTGGCTTTACAGTCTGAACATTCGAGTTTATAAATGCCCGATTTTTGTTTGTTGTTTAATTTATCTTTACCGTTGCAAATATTTTTAAGTGTATTATTTGTCCTAAATGCAACATGTATATCATGTGCTTTAAGTCTCTTCGCGATACGCTCCGACACTGTTCCAAACTAAGTTAAACTGGATTTGTATTTATTTATTTTATCAGGTGATGATGAATATAAATCCTGTTTTATCCGCATCAATTGTTTCTTTTTTATTATATTATTAACAATATTATTGTTGTAGCCATTTGCCTGTGCCATGTGGTAAATTACTTTTAATTCTTTTAAGTAGTTTTCTTTTGTGAGTGGAATAGACAGCAACCTATGCACGTAACTGTGGAACGCTGCGAGTTTATGCTGCCACGGATGACAGGATGAAGCGGGTATGGTTGTGTCTGTGTATGTGGGTTTCCGGAAAATTCCAAACTGATGTTTATTATTAGCACGAGTTATAGTAAGATCGAGGAAGCTTATAGAGTTATCTTGTTCTAATTCTGATTTGAATTTAATTTTCGGGTGTATATTGTTTAGATTTTTGACAAATGTGTCAAGTTGTCTGTCTGTCCCAGTCCAACATATAATTATATCATCTACATATCTATAGTAATACAGAATTTTGTTATTTTTGACAATATGTTTATTTTCAAAATCATCCATGAAGATATCAGCCATTAGGGGACTTAGTGGTGAGCCCATAGCTAATCCCTCTTTTTGTTGATAAAATTGGTCATTGAATTTGAAGTAGTTCTGTTTCATGCATATTTTGGTTAATTCTATTAATTCTGTTATTTCGTTGACATTTGTATGATTATTTTCCAACAATTTGGTTAGGATGTTAAGGGTTTCGTTAACTGGGACATTGGTGAACAGACTGTCCACATCTAATAATATTAATTTACAATGGTCCGGTAATGTCAAATCTTTAATTTTATTGACTAGTTGGATACTATTTTTTAATGAATAAGACTGATTGAAGGATGTTTTTGATTTAATAACTTTGTTTAGCTCTTTTGCTAATAGATATGCAGGTGCGCCAATATATGAGACCACGGGACGGATTGGAATATTATTTTTGTGGATTTTTGGTAAGCCGTATAATGTAGGAGCATTAGTGTTCATTTGAAAACACAGCAGAAGTTAGGCTAGCCGTTAATAAATCAAAACACATTTTTCCAAAAAATACATCAAAACACAACGTCATTCAAATGAACACTAATGCTCCTACATTATACGGCTTACCAAAAATCCACAAAAATAATATTCCAATCCGTCCCGTGGTCTCATATATTGGCGCACCTGCATATCTATTAGCAAAAGAGCTAAACAAAGTTATTAAATCAAAAACATCCTTCAATCAGTCTTATTCATTAAAAAATAGTATCCAACTAGTCAATAAAATTAAAGATTTGACATTACCGGACCATTGTAAATTAATATTATTAGATGTGGACAGTCTGTTCACCAATGTCCCAGTTAACGAAACCCTTAACATCCTAACCAAATTGTTGGAAAATAATCATACAAATGTCAACGAAATAACAGAATTAATAGAATTAACCAAAATATGCATGAAACAGAACTACTTCAAATTCAATGACCAATTTTATCAACAAAAAGAGGGATTAGCTATGGGCTCACCACTAAGTCCCCTAATGGCTGATATCTTCATGGATGATTTTGAAAATAAACATATTGTCAAAAATAACAAAATTCTGTATTACTATAGATATGTAGATGATATAATTATATGTTGGACTGGGACAGACAGACAACTTGACACATTTGTCAAAAATCTAAACAATATACACCCGAAAATTAAATTCAAATCAGAATTAGAACAAGATAACTCTATAAGCTTCCTCGATCTTACTATAACTCGTGCTAATAATAAACATCAGTTTGGAATTTTCCGGAAACCCACATACACAGACACAACCATACCCGCTTCATCCTGTCATCCGTGGCAGCATAAACTCGCAGCGTTCCACAGTTACGTGCATAGGTTGCTGTCTATTCCACTCACAAAAGAAAACTACTTAAAAGAATTAAAAGTAATTTACCACATGGCACAGGCAAATGGCTACAACAATAATATTGTTAATAATATAATAAAAAAGAAACAATTGATGCGGATAAAACAGGATTTATATTCATCATCACCTGATAAAATAAATAAATACAAATCCAGTTTAACTTATTTTGGAACAGTGTCGGAGCGTATCGCGAAGAGACTTAAAGCACATGATATACATGTTGCATTTAGGACAAATAATACACTTAAAAATATTTGCAACGGTAAAGATAAATTAAACAACAAACAAAAATCGGGCATTTATAAACTCGAATGTTCAGACTGTAAAGCCACTTATATTGGTCAAACGGGTCGTAAATTTGAAACACGCTACAAAGAACATATGGCTGCGGTTAGGAACAACAAACCCCAAAAGTCTCACTTTGCTAAACATCTCCTTGATAGTGGACACAAATTATCATCCGATCATTCATACAAAATCTTACACACCTGTGATAAAGGGCTTCGACTGAGCATGTTGGAACAATTAGAAATAATAAAACATAACAATAATACTCAGTTTAAATTACTTAATGAACAAGTGAACGTCTCAAGTTCACCACTGCTTCGTTTGTTTGAAGGGGGGGGGGTAGTGGGCGGGGCAACAGTAGTGGGGGTAGAAATACGGTATATAATACCGCGCAATTGACACGAGCGTCACTAGACAATGCATCGTTGTAGAGTCAACATCTCCTGAGGATGCTCCGGTGTCGGGGCGAAACGTGCGTCGAGAGTAGTGTAAAAATCATACAGATTTTTTCTGTTGGCGGATTATAGCAAAATAATTCTAACCTTTTCTTGCTAATCATGGACTTCCGCAAAGTAACGCTTGCTTCTATCCAATATATGATATCCAACTGGCAATATTGCGACTTCGGACGGCTTCTTTTTTATTTTTACATCGATTTCGCTGCATTTCATTACCTCCTTAAAGCTCCAAAACTTTCTCCACGCCATGGCGATTCTTCTATGTATATAAATCAAAAATTTAAAACTTGTGGAAAGACGTAATCTCATGATTTATGCACTACTTTATCAAAGGACGCAATAACACATTCGTGAATCACATTTCAACAGCGTATTAATATAATAGCACTTAATTAAAAAGTAATCCCCACATTTTGATGCAGCACCCTAGTATTGAAATAGATTAAACAGCGTTCCCAAGTTAATTTGCGTTAAAGCTTCTTGTGGACGCGATGAAAGCTTCCAAATTAAATTTACTGGAAAGCGATGACAGACGGGCGGACATGGCGGCAATACAAAGCTAGGGGAACCGCGATCGCTGAGTGTGGGTTGAACGACGAAGTACTTCCATAAAATATGCCTAATAATATAACAGGAATTATTCATTTACTATAACAATTATTACTACGTACGTTAGGTTAGGTCACAAACATATTATATGTTTGTGGGTTAGGTTTTAAAAACACAGTGCTCTCGCGGGAGCACTGTGTTTTTGATGGACAAAATTAGCCTATATCACTCTCCAATTCCTCAACTATACCCATGCAAATAATCACATCGATTCGTTCCTCCATTTTTGTGCGATTGAAGGACAAACCAACAAACAAACAGAATCTCGTATTTATATAAATATACTGCTGAGCTTCAAAGTAATTTTATAAGTACACTAGGTATATTTTACCCTTTATATAATGCTTTGTATGAAATAAAGTGCTATCCCCGCTTAGCATTTAGCTACGAAATGTAGGTAGCTAAATGTGATAAAGTACTAAAGGTATAATGCCTGGACCCGCCGCCAGCCCCGCCGCTAGTCGACCGCCTTGATTATAATGTAATTGAGTGCTTCCATTAATATAAGGAGCTTCCATTAAGCCTGAGCAGGCAAAACTACCCACTGCATTTTGTGATATAATAAAATTCTACCAGCAAACATTAATACGTTAGTGTTTGTTGATAGAGGCTTTATTTAAGTACTAAATGATGCCCGTGGTTTCGTCTCCGTGGATTAAGGTTTTTTTAAGGAACTCTTTATTTTTCGGGATAAAATATAGCCTATCCGAAGCATGAGCTATTTTTAATCCAAAATTCAGTCAAATCGGTTCATTCGTTGTGGCGTGAAAGAGTTACAAACATACATCCATCCTCACTTGCGCGTTTATCTATCTAATACCTTTAAACGAGCAATTCTTGTGTATATATATAATCTTAATCTCGAAAACGGCTCCAACGATTTTCATGAAATTTAGTATGCAGGGGGTTTCGGGGGTGATAAATCGATCTAGCTAGGTTTCATTTTTGAAAAGTTCGTTTTATCCGTGTTTTCAGGCAATGAAAAACCCCTTTGAATATCATTAGAATACGAAGGTAAATTTTGCCATTATCTATAAATTTCCAATAGCTCGGGAAATCGGGCGGTCCCTAAACTAGAAGACCTCGGTTCGAGTCCAGACGATTACATTTTCCCTATGAATTACTTAATTTTTTTTCTAAATATATAATTTCCAAAAAACACGATTTACCAAAAAAAAAAATAACCAGGTCACCCAGATATTAATATTAGTAGGATTAGGAAGGATTAGTAGGATCCAATACTTTGCGATTTTTGTATAAGATTTTATCTGCTCTTCTTTAATATAAAATTACGTTGCAGTTTGCGTTTTTTTTGCACGCTTGAAAATCGGTTTTCAATGGGCCGTTCACTTAGAATTTTTCACGCGGAAGATTTATAAAGGTACCAACTGCTACTCATACGAATGCGTAGAAGATGCCAGTCATAACATATTTTGTTACATAGCATACTGTTGTTTTGTTACATTTATTGTTGTTATTAAATAAACGAAACATATTATTCAACCGTTTATTAAATTTTACACGTGCTCGCGTTCTCGGCTCCTTGTAATATAATTTTTCAAACAAATTAAAACTTTTCGAATCTTTTAGCGCGCGTTTCCAGCTAACTGGATCACATTTTTGGCAGACATTTGCGGCATTCAATCTTGCCAAAGTTTTGATTGTGCACATTCGTTACTGTTCGCCATTCGTCAACTTTGAGCCAGGGACTTTCTAATTTGTTTTTAGAAATTGTTTATTAAACAGATATGGATTTCGTAAGTGATAAAGAGTGAGTAAGAAACCTTATGGACATTTCATAATTATCATCGTCATGAACAACCCATCAACGGCTCACTAATGAGCGCAGATCTCGTCTCAGAGAAGGGTTTAAGTCCACCTCGCTAGCCCAATGCGAATTGGCAGACTTCACACACATCTGAGAAAATTACAGAAAACTCTCAGGCGTGCAGGACGCAGGTTTCAACGATGAAGTATATACTTCACTGTCGAAGCATAATTGCATAAAAGCACATAGGTCCAAAAAGTCAGAGGTGCCTGGGATCACACCTGCGAACCCGGTTCTAGAGGTTGCCTGTGATATCCTCCGGCGTCATCATCATCATCATTAGCAACCCATCAAAGGCTCACTACTGAGCGCAGGTCTCCTCTAAGAGAAGGGTTATAGGCCATAGTCCACCACGCTGGCCCAGTGCGAATTGGCGGACTTCACACACCTTCAAGAACATTATGAAGAACTCTCAGGTGTGCAGGTTTCCTCACGATGTTTTCCTTCACCGTTGAAGCAAGAGATATTTAATTGCTTAAACGCACTTGACTCCGAAAAGTCAGAGGTGAGTACCCGGGATCGAACCTGCGACCCCCCGAATAGGAGACCACAGTCCTAACCACGAGGCTATCACTGCTTCCTCCGCGTACCATTTATGATTTCCTATGAGATTATGAAATACCGCTATAAGAGGCCTATCGATAAAAATCCCATCGCTAGTAAGTACTATATTAAGCTATATATTTCCTTGCTGGCTCTTCTTAGCACACTCTGCTTTCCGAATCGGTAGTATGGTAGTCTTGACACTTGAGTTGTTATAAATAAGACCCACAGGGTGTCCTATAAATCTAAAATTATAATATATTACATGAAATAAAAAAATAAATAATTTTGAATTGAATTGAAGAGCAGACACGTCTGTACCTATATTGAAAATATTTGTCAATAAATGATTGCATGTAACGAAAGGATTGTAACAATTAAAAACATTAACCTACTCCTAAATACAAGCTTAATTTTAATAGAATAGAATAGAATAGAAATGTTTTTTATTCAAATAAACTTTTACAAGTACTTTTGAATCGTCAATGAGTCTACCACTGGTTCGGAATGCCGTTCCTGCCGAGAAGAACCAGCAAGAAACTCGGCAGTTGCTCTTTTCAAAATACTTTTACAATATACTTAACAGATATTCTATGTATGCAGAGTTTTCACAATGAGGGAAAGGTCCACAAAAGCATACGTAATTATTTCTAATTATAATTCAACACATGTCAAGACGGGCAGACAGAAAGGGGGTTTTCACAGGTAACTTGAACCTAGCTTGGGGCAACGTGTAGGCTTTATTTAATCAAAATCGGTTCATGGAGGGAAAAATCATACGACATAATTCAGACAGTACTTATATAATTAAGAATTAAAAGTTACAAATAAAAGGCGCTACGGTGGAACATACGTAAATAGTCACATTCATACATACATACAGTCATACATACATACATATATTCATACATATTACATTCATATATTCATACATACATACATACTTATTTACATACATATATACATACAAATATTCATACATACATAATTTATACATACACAGACAGCTAAAATCATAACTTATCCTTTTGGCTTTACGTAGTCGAGTAAAAAAGTAACTGAAAGATATTATAATAAACCATTGTGACGCTACTCGGAAAGGGGTTGGACACTTACAAGGGTTTACAATTTGGAAGAGATTTGATCTCAGAGCTTAATAAAAATTCTTTCACAAAGTTTACTTACTTCATTTGTTTTGAGCGATTCTTTTGCATCGGTGGAAACAGTATTATCTTTAATTAAAAAGTAAAATTGAGGGTGATCTAATTAATAATTCTGGAAATCCCTATTAATATTTATATCTCTGCTAATGTTTGTTTGTCCTTGTTTTTAATGTTTGTTTAAAGTTGAGGTCTTGTACTGCCGCACTCAGAGTCGCTCATCGTTTCTTAACGAAGAGATCTATGATTTAAAAAATTTCACTCTCAGAAATTAACGCTTCCTTTGTACATTAATGACAATTCAGTAAATAATTGATTTAAGGATTATTAATTAATGACTCATTAAATATAATTTAATACATGCGGCTGAGTGCGGCAGTTAATCACAAGTCAATGATTGATTAATTATAATTTAATGGATGTCTCTGAGTGCGGCAGTTAGAGTGATAGTGACTTGCAGAGTGATAGTAAAAATCAGAGTTTCCGCAGGATTACTAAAAACTAAAAAGTCGCAAGCATCAGGCTAGTGTTTCATAAAATAGTTTCGAAAAGTACTAAAACAAAAGTAAAGTAATAAAACTGTACAACACGGCACAATGTTCATAACTGGCTTAACCAACGTGTTATTTTGTATTTTAATAATGCATAAGCGAGCTTTGCTCGGTTTTTGATTGAATTGAACGCACCTCTCTATTGAATAGAGTTCATCAAAATATAAGGTTTAAAAACTGTAACTCTACAACTGATGTAACGTCTGTCATAATGATTGATTTTGTTCGCATAAAATGCGTTGTCTATGGCACCCGGGCTATAATAATAACTTTATCCATCGAAATCGGCTCTGCAGTTTAGGTGTTATGGTAGGACATACGTAGATACAAACATATATTATATAATAGACTGCTAAAACTCTAACTATTGGCTTTGCCGTAGTCAAGTAAAAAACGTATGAGGAACTCACGCGTAGCTTCAATGACTTCATCGTGCCAAATTAATATGATTCCTACCGAATGACATAACAGCCAGTAATAGCTAAGTACTTAAGATTTAAGTCATCTTTTAGGGGTCTGGGCTTCCTATCCATCCAGAATATACAGCACTGTCCCCAGGCAATTTACTTAAATACACAGTTTAGCCTACGCTTTATCGTTTTGTCGGTATTTTAGAAACAAAACTGAGACTTGCGTTAATTCTAACTCCTCAGACCTCGAAGCAGTTTTTTTTAGAATTTATTCGAATTTTGAAAATAGATAAATAAAAACACAGCAGAAGGGAATTGATGAATTTTTCTATCAATTTGAATTGTTCTAAGGAATTTTCCAGAATTTTCACATTAAAAGTTTGACGTTGACACTTGGCATTTTGACATTTACTACAAAAAAAGTACGGTGCAGGGAAAATGATGAATCAATATGAATTTTTCTAGGAATTTTTCTAGGAATTTTCCGAATTTTCTGAGAAATTTTCCAGAATTTTCACATTAAACTTCTAA